>JANKKI010000204.1:3712525-4331279 GCA_025175665.1 Cinchona pubescens
CTATATTTACTGGAAGGACGAAATGTGATTACTTCTCACCTATTTTGGATAAAATTCGTAATCATTTGGCTGGCTGGAAAAACAAATTATTGTCTCTGGGAGGTCACCTTGTTCTCATTAGACATGTTTTATCTTCCATTTCGATACATGTATTGGCTATTCTTGATCCTCCCAAGGCTGTTATTGCCCATTTAGACTAACTTCAATATCTGTCTCTTATACCAAATTTCTTTTGGGGGGAGTCGAATTTTCGGAATAGAAGGCATTGGCCAAATTGGAGCCCTATGTTATCCTACTTTGGAAGATGGTTTAGGACTTTGTCATATGAGTGATGTTGTGCTATCCTTTTCGTGCAAGTTATGGTGGAAATTTTAAGCCTCAAACTGCTCTTTGGGCTCGATTTGTGAGAATTTGTCATGGTTCATTTTATTCTACTAACTTCTCATTGACTTGGAAGAGGATGCTCAAAGTCCAAGACTCGGTGGAACCATATATTCAGCATTCTATACGTTTAGGTTATTCATGGTTTTGGTTCTCTAATTGCCTTGCTAAGGGACCCTTGGCTGACTTGATGGACGAAAATCCTTATCTGGACCTCAAACTTAAGGACTTATATTCTAACAATGAAGCCTGGTCGCTAGGGTTCATTGAACATTTGCTTCTAGAGGATATTAATTCCGAGATTTTATGCTTTCCGATATATCTATCTTCTTATATGGATGTTCCTGTTTGGAATCTCATCTCCAATAGTGTTTTTACTACTGCTTCAGCTTATCAGTTAGTTCTAGCGAAGAGAAATATTATGAAATCTAGAGCTTTTATTTGAAGTTCTCGGACTCCCATTAAATTTTCTATTCTGTTATGGAAAGTATTGAATGGGTTGCTACAATTTTCAGATATTCTAATGGAGTTGGGTTTTAGCTTACCATCCAAGTGTTGTTTTTATAATGCTTTGGATTCTATTAATCACTTTTTTGTGGAATGTCCTCTGGCACATCAAATCTGGAACGAGTTGGAGATTCTTCTCAATATTCCTAGAGTTTGAGTGGATTCATTCATCATTCCTCAACTCTTGAAGGCCAACTCGTGAAGATTATCCAATTATTGTGTGTTGGCATCTTTGGCTCACTCGCATTACCTATCTTTCTGATGGTAAATGCTTAACTTATAACTCTTTGATGTCCAACATTAAGCACACAATGTTCATGTTGAGTTTGATAAAATAGCCTTTTGAGGCTTTATCCTCTTGGCCTTCTCTAGGGGTGGTTATTTCTTCTCCTAAATCCCTAAGACCTGTGGCTGTTTCACGGGAAATTCCTCCTCTAGGTAAATTGAATTTGAATATGGATAGCTCTTTTATTTCTGAAACAGGTTTAGTTGGTGGAGGTGGTCTCATTAGATTGAATTTTGGTTCCATAATTGTTTGTTTTGATTTTGAGTTTCGTATATTTAAAAATTTATTTTTACATAAAAATAAAATATAATGAAAAGACAGAAAAATACAGATAGTGTTAGAAAGTTTTCATATTTAAATTTTTTTTCACAAATATTTTTAAAAAACCACTGGTGTTGGTAGATATTATTATATTTTTAGTTGTGTTGACATATTTTTATATTGATTAATAACTAAAGTATGTTAATTAACACAACTAGAATTAGGGACTAAAATGACAAATATAATAAAAGGGGGTTAATTTTATATTTTTTTTGTAGTGTTTAGGGGTAAAAATACAATTCTTTTTGACTTTTTAATAATCAAATTGCTTGTGTAGTAAGGAAAGGGCAAAGTAAGAAAAAAATAACATTAAAAAGTTTAGTGCAAAACAACCCAAACCTTGAGGGGTTTACTGTATTTAACCCCTATTTAAATGCTACACATGCGAGTCATCCAATCAAGTCTTTTCCAGACAATGCAACCTCAACGAATCCCACACCAAGTAAAATTGCTACCCTTAAAAAGTAGTTCAGTAACCCTATAGACATGCATAGCCATATTAAAATCCTCCGTGGTGTTACGATCTTTAGCCGACCGACGAAGATACTCCGAAAGGTTAGAAATAATGTTGAAATCGCCTCCCAGGATCCAGGGACCTTTTATAGATGGAGCCGATGAATTCAAATCTGACCAAAGTTCCATCCTCTCAGACTGCAAGCATTCAACATAAACAAACGAAGCAAACACAGTATAATCTCAAGCATCATTTTTAAGCATCAAACAGATGAACTGATCAGAATTAGTCGAATAAAATATTCACACGAAAATAGCTACTCCAAAAAAGCCAAATCTTATTGTATAGATTCAGTTGACAAAATCTGAACCCTAGCTGAATACGAAATTCATCCAGCCGAGTCGCATCAACTAGAGGTTCAGAAACTACCAAGAAAGATGTATTGTGGTCTTGGATCAGTTTTTTTAAATGACATAGGGATGATTTTCCAGCAGTACCGTGAATATTCCAAACCAGAGCATTAACCATTGAGAATTCGTTGTAAGAGATTAAGTGAGAGCGCGAAGTGTTTGCCTTATTAAAATAATGCGAGTGATAGTTTTGAGGTTTCCATTTTTTAATACGTTTAGGCGAACCTGAAGCTTCTAGAACCGGCTACTCATCATTTATTTCCGCTGTCCGGTTAGGTAAACGCTTCAAAAATTCATATAGTACCCCGTTCAAAACAACCCGAGGCCAGAAATCTCTTTCAACCATGTGCGAGTCTGAGAGGGAATCAACAATATCAGTTTCACAGAAGCTTATACAACTGGTTTTTTCGCCTAAATGCTTCAAAATTTAGAATGATGATCATCCAGCAACTTTGCACCAATTCTATTCACATCAGGAATTGGGAGGTCCCCTAAGCCCACATGCATGGCGATAACATACAATCCATGCAAGGCATTCCTAGGCACAATGAGGGAAGAGTAGAAAGTGGAGTCTCAACCCTAGACAGGTCCAAAGAAATCCTCCCGTCATCAGCCGAGGACTGCCATCCATTAGCTGAGGAGCCTCCCAATGCTTCAAGGGACTCTGGCTCAACTAACGTCATATCAGCAGCTGGTGATGAAGCAATAACTCCATCAGCTGTTAGAGTCGTAGACTTGGGATCAACCATACCCTGAGCAGTAGTCAGGGAGGCTTTAGGGACTTGGGAATAAGACGGAACAACTTCCTTCTCATGCGAAACCAAACCGAAGTTGCCAGAAACCTTATAATCTGGTTTCTCCCCAACCGTTGTCCCCTTAGGAACCCATTGCTTTCTTGTTCATCTGGGAGTCTGCCAATGGAGTCGTCTGTGGAGCCCCCTTTGGAGCCCCTTCAATCGATTTAGGGATTTCAAAAAATTCTTTTGATTGCTCCTTAGCCAGAACCTTATTAATTTCATATTGAATCGACTGCCATCGCCCCTTTTCACTATTATTGATCCAAACTCAAGCAAGGCGATACAAACCCTCGCCATCCCAAAACGACTACCCAAAGCTGTAGAAGCATCAATTTTAAAAGGATTGCCAACTTGCTGAGCTATGGAGAAAAGCCTAGCTTTGTGGAGCAAATGGGTTAGTAATCCGTCAAACATTAACCAGACCAGAGCAATGGAAGATTTAGCATCCAAAGAAAAATCTGGAGTCCATTTGAAAATTCTCATGGAAAAACCTTGAAAAGTAAGAGAAACCTGACACCAACAACGGAGATAATCTTCTTCCAAATCAAATCTGATAACCACATGCGCGTTATCCAACAACCCTAACGTGAAAGTACCCATGTAGCCATTGCCCATATCTTCTTCAAAAAATTGTCTCAGAGATTCCATTGACGGTAGTCCTCTAGAAAATTTCCCTACTAGGGTATAGCGAAAAGAAGCTACAAGCTTTTGAACGATCTCTGGTGGGAAGAAAACTAAAGGCTCACCTCTATAAGTTGAAGGAGGAACTAATGGGATATCCACCACGGTGGAAGATAAAAAAAAAAGAGTAAAAGAATGCATTAGGGGAAAGGGATGCCCTTCAGTCAAGGACAGAAGAGCAGCCGTGGCTAATGATAAAGCAAAAGGCCAGCGAGGAAGAAAAGAGCATGAGCGACACCCTAGCTCATTCAGAATAATATGCATATTAAACACATATAAAACTATTGTAATATAATGTGTATTTAAAAAGATTGTGAATGAATAAATAAGAAACTATTTAATAAATATGCTAAGACTAGATCAATGACAATACTAGACTAATTAGAAACATTACAATATTAGGAAAATACCTTTATAGCTTTTTTCTCTGGAGTCTGGTCCAATTAGGTAAACCCTTGTACCACCACTAAATAATATAGTCCTTTATCTTTAGAAAAACATTTAATCTAGTATACTTTCTAGTTAATTGAACAAGGATATTTTACCATTTGTCCTTTATCTTAGGATCTTGTCCAATTTAGTCCCACTTGGTGTAATTTGTATCGATATGACTCAAAAGTGAAGGCAAATATAAAAATACTTACAAGAACAAAACATCATAAAGTTTCATAAAAATTATTTTATCATTCATTACACTTCAAGAAAAAGTTTCATTCGAAAATTCCATCTGGATCACTTCTTCAAAAATCCACCATGAACACTGCTCCGAAAATTTTTAATTTAGAAATTTTACAATTTTAAAAAAATTTCTTTGGTTAAAATTGAACTTTTCATGCTATTGTTTCAAAATTTTTAAATATATCTTCTATTAACAAAAGTTGTCTTCCCACAGAAAGTGAAAAAATTTGGAATCAATACTAGAAAATTGTCAATTTTGAATAATTTTTTATAGGAAATTTTGATGATTTTTGGATTTTTTTTCTTCCAAAAAAAGGTAAGAAGAAACATCTTCTTCGGTGGATCCCTCTTGTTCCTTTTTAGTCCCCTTCATTTCAGAAGTTGTTTCTATTTCTACATCTCTTTCTTTTTCACTTTCCACCTCTCATAACTTTCCTCTAGACCTAGCTGCTAAAGATGCTCCATCTATAAATGGATAAGACCCCAGTCTTATTGTATAGGAGTTATTGAAAAATAATTGTTGGAGACTCAAATGATGGATATGCAAGTATGATAACTTATATGCTATATTATATCTCCAAAAATCCGATTCATGCGGATTCTTCCCCCAACTAATGAAGAGATCTTGGCAGAATTACCACACCGTTTGGCATTAATTCAAGTTTCAATATTTTTCACACCAGTTGCACACTTTTGAAAAGCAGTATTTCGGGTGTATTTTTTACTATTCATAAAATTTTCAAAAATTTTAGTACGTACATTTACATTTAAGTCAAAATATTCTCTGAAGTATTACTAGAATAATTTTAATTTTAATAAAAGGTAAATTGTTAAAATTTTGAACATTCCTGAGAATTGTAATGACTTTTGGAGTTAGTTTGGCATTATTTCAATTTTTTTTTTCTTTTTGCATTGTTGGAAATGGGTAAGGAACCAAAATGGCATTTTCCCCTTACAATATTTAATCATCATTGCATTTTCTAAGAAAGACTTGTATGGCTGCCATTTTATATCTCTAAATTAACTAAGAAAAGAAAATAAAACGGAAAATAAATAAAATGAGAACAAAATTATATGAATTGAACTTAAAATATGCTATAAATATTGAACAACAAACAAATAAAATGGTTTTTTTTAAATGAAAGTGTAAATTTGTAGATTACATATTATTTACATAACACTTATATATCTTATATGACAGTATTCTTACACAGGGTGTAGAACTATTTCTTATAAATATTAATATAGCAATGTTAGATATCGAATTATTACTTATAAAAACTAATACATACTCTATAGTCAGACATATTGGTACATTATTAATACTTGGTACTTATAAATGGAACCCATATGTTGACTTCATGTCATCGATAAATCCAATTTATTGTTCATTAAAACTTTCATTTCCATTAAATTGAATCATCCACCATTACAATTTAGAAGGAAAAGACACATTACCAAGTAATATTAGATCTCAATTATATGAAACCCAAAAATTGAACCCTAAACAATCTAGTAGTATAGCACACACCTATTATGCAACAACTGTGTGTAACTGCAGAGAGACAAAGTTTCTTTACCTGTTTCTCTGTGTCATAAAAGTTATTGGGCACACAATTATCAAAAGGAACTATCCGTTTTATGATGTAACAAAGATTCGATCTATACACTCCTGAGACAAGTTGTAATCAAATTTCAAACCCATCAATTAAACAACCATAAACAGTTTGGAAAACGTTTATAACTAGGGTACAACTACTATTGAATAGATTTCAATATATCATAAAATCTTGCATTCCACCTCACTAGTTGGAGGTTCCTCGACATTCTCACTATTCTTATCATTATGGTAGTGATCAATTCCAAATGTACTTGGACCTGTATCAAACACAATATTTTGGTATGTGCGATGATGTGCATCAATCATAAATTCAGGTTTACTTGAACAATGCCCATCAATATCGACCCCAACCGATTTAGAATCCCTGTGTGTAGTCCAATGCCAATAATTCGACATAAACCCGAATTTCAGAATATGCACAATCACATTGTGAGGATTCTTAGTTTCTTGTTCTTATCCTTAGAACAAGGACATCGAATTTCATGATCATTTACATATTGTGGTTGGATGCACGCAAATTGTACAAATTGACTAACACCTCAACAAATTGTGGATTATAACTAGAATGGTTAGGCAAGATCCTTTCATACATCTAACTATGACTACGACACATTTCCATATCTGAGAATCAAATATTCAAATTTTTAAAATTTAACAATAAATATAACATCATATTTTTTTTAGTTATGATAATTTAGATTAAAAGTGTAGTCTTTTTTTGTAGAATTTTTGGCAAAATATCCCCAAATTTTAGACCATTTCCCTAGTTTGAAACCAATCAAAATTATCATTCATGACCAGGCAAGGGTTGACCTAACAAGTTAGTAATCATAAGTTTCATCTTAAGTAATATTTACTATCACTAATTAATAAAACAAAATGGATGAAATTTGATTAATAATAAATGAAAAAGAATAAACGAAGTAAGATTAATAAACACGTAGAAATTACAAAAGTTTGACTTGAACTAGCAAGGGTCGATACAAAAGATACACAATTGACAAAAATATCTGGTAGTATTTGTTTACTGTTTGAAAAAATATTTTATTGGTCTTTCTCTAACTTTATTTATCATGATCTTTTTTTCTAGAATATAGAAAAAGCTCAAGACCGCAAAGCACTATAATTTAACTACCCTTTAAAATTTAAAGCATTATATGTTCGTTGATGTCACTTCGGTGATGTTGCCCTGTTGCTACTATTGCTATCTGTAAAATATAAGAACTAAAACAAGTGAATTTAATATTCAACAGATTAATACCAAAATGCAGACTATATGAAAATAAGTAGTCAATCATACACATAAAATGTGCATTGATAATAAAGCAGCAACACTTATGAGATAACCTCGATGTAGTAATTTAGAAACATAATCATGTCAATCGTTTACATGCTTATAACTGAAGTGGGATCATTGATAACCATGCCCTCTTGTTATAATTGTTTCTTTTAATTTTAAATTATTAACAGAAACAAATTTTTTTATTTTGCATAAAATACAATGCCATCATTGCCTTATTTGTATCTAATTGCCTATTAAATTGCCAAACTTGCCTATAAATGCCATAGTTGTGTATTACAAGATATAAAATATCATTATTCTGTTTGACAACATTTGGCCAAGTTCCATCAAGCATTTTAACAAATTAAAAATAAGTGTTATGGGGAACAAAGTCTCGAAAGTTTTGAATAGTCTAATCACAAAGTTCAAGGATTATATATTACTTTGTGGGATATAATCTCATAAATTGAAATTTTGAGAGTAAACTATATGAATAAACTAAATCCATTTCGTATATCTTAAAAAATATTCTAGGATAGTATTTCAAACATGCCATAATTATTAATCAATATTGTTAAGTTAGAGACTATGAGAGAAAGACCCCTTTTGGAAAACATTAAATGTTTCATTATCTTATGAGAGCATCTATATATACACACAACTTGAGCTGAAACAAGAACAATGAATTAGTTTGGCAAGGCAGAAATTGACAAGAGCCAACTCCAAAACTAAACAATAGAAGTATTGGCTGACATAAACTCATGAAGTCAAACCCAATACCTAAACTGAGACAAATATTAGCTGACGTAAACACATGAACTCAAACCCAATGTACAGAAGAGTCCAAATCATGTGTGGATAGGAAAACACTTGAGGCTAACTTTGATACCATGTTAAGTTAAGTTAGAGAGTAAGAGAGAAAGATGGCCCACTTTGGGAAATACCGAATGTTTTATTATCCTACAAGAGCACCCATATAGTCAAAAGATATGGGCTTCCGGGGTTTTGTACAACTACTGTGTAATAAAACTATACAATACTATATACTAATTCTAACAAATATTTGTTGGCCAAATAAAAAGTTATAGAGCAGAAGAAAGTACAAGAAAAATCTAGGAAATCAAGAAGAGTTAGAAAACAATTGTTCTTGGGGATCCATAGTACAAACAGAAATCGACATTAAGTTCAAACAAATTTTATTGAGGGGAACTCCTCTTATAGAACAAACATGTTCCAAACATTGAGTATATACTCCAAATTGGCATTAGTAACATATTCCAAAGACTCCTCTTGTATTGCAAATTAGATTCAATCACATGATTAATTTATTGGCTCTTTCATAAAAGATAAGCATTTTGGGACTAGTAGAAGTAGAAACTTAAGTCATTTTTTGGGAAATCAAGTTTGAAAACTACAATAGAACACTAGATGAAATTTTGTAAAGAGCTTTATGAGTATGTCTACACATTAGAGGAAAACTTGACACAAAAGGTCTCATAGTTGGGATTTTGGGTTACTCAGGAATAATTATTCAATAATAGGGGCTAAACATAAAAGAATGAGAAAAATAACATCCTTATACAAGTATATATGCTGCCAATAATATGTCTATATCTTATCAGCAAGTACATGAACCTTAACTTTTTAGTTAAACTTACTTGCCCATAATTTACAATAGATAAAACTTCCTATGATAAGAATCTTACACACAAGTTTGAATTCTTGTTTCAAAAGAAACATCTAATTCATTCATTCGGTTCCATTGAAAACACTAAATGCATAATACTATTTAATGCATCACCAAATAAATTTGGGGAAAAATGTGCAAACTCGATACTTGCGGAAATAGAAGAGAATAAAATAAAGATACAAAACTGACCAAAATAAAAAAGGCATCCAGTGGCAATAGAAAAAGTAAATATATGTTCCCTTTACTCTGTTGTGTAAAGTTTTAGTCCATAGTGACTCACACTCTCAAAGAAGTAGATTTGGCAATTCTATGAGGAAGATATTGCAGTCAACTTCTCAATATCATACTTGGTTTTCTACGCTAACATCGATAATCCAAACAGCATTAACTTTTTTATCAATTTCTTACGTCCCAAATTATCAAGAAAACTAGAGTAAAGAAGCATATTCCAAAGGATAATTTCCCTTGTGGATTTAATGATTTCATTAAAGAAGTAGAAGTTTGAAGTAGTAGACGGAGTTTCAAATCAGTTGAGAAATCAATCGAATGAAGCACAGTAGAAAGTTTCAAAATTTAAAGACAGGATCAAAGCATTCTTTTAGAGAATGGAAAAAAAAAAAAAAAAAAACTCCAAAACATGTAGTAGTAAAAGGGTAAAGAAAGAACAGATCTAGTCCCTTCCTAGAGGGCCTTGGCGACACGAAAAAGAGTCTTCTGGGTTCCTTCTTGATTGATATCCTTACCTAACCCCTGTAACAGGACACTCGACAGCATCCTCAATAGTAAGGGACTTAGATTGTCTACTCTTTAAACCCTCAAACAGCCCCCAAGATTCTCTATGTTACATTTGAATCCGTAAATTAAAATGGAAAAGACAAAAGAAGACAAAAATTACAGTTGTCATCAAAGCTGACCACAAATTATCTATATTTATTTGTAAACAAAAATGAAAAATTATTAGAAATGAAAGAGAAAAGGAAAAATGTTATATTTATGGATTAGTAAACAAAAATGAAAAAACCATTAGAAAAAAAAAGAATACCTAACTGTATTTTTGTGGATAAAATAGAAATCAAACAACTTGAAATCAATGAGAATACATAACTATAAAAGGCATGTTAAGATTATTACCTCATTTTGTAGCAGCTTATACACATCTAGATGTGCTGTTCGCCACTTCTCAAGTGGTGTGAAACAGTGGCAAAGGCTTGAGAGGAGAGAAAGTAAACGTGGAAGAAGAGAGGTAGGAAAGAAGGAAGTAGAGAGAATACGTCTGGGGGGAATAGGGGGAGAGGTTAAAGGAGGATGGTGAGGCAAGGCTATTGGAAAGTATAAGAGATAGGAATTTTAATCGATTTGGGGATTGAGGATATTTTGAGTATATCTTAATCCTTTGCAATGGTTTTTTGGTTGCTAATTATGTATTTAATTTTTTTTAAACATAGCAATCAAAATATTCATTGCTAATTAATGCTACTTATCTGTCATAATATTTTTCTCCCCATATGGTAGCAACTGAAATATGCCTTGCTAATTATTGCGATTGATAAATTAGCGGGATTTTTTTAATTTTTTTAGTTTTCCAATGGGAATTTCCATTACAATTATTTTGGAAAAGTTTTTGAGTTAATTACACTTTGCCCCTTGTACTATAGGCCATGTCTCAATTTGCCCCGATAAAAATTAATCATCATCTCTTTGACTAACGGTCACCAGAAATTGTTAGTTTGATTGTCAATCAATTATATTCAATGACTAAAGAGACCTTAATATTTAGTTGATAGACTATTTTATTATTTTGGACTAAAAAATATATATTCTTGTTTTGTTATTAACCCCTTATTAGAGGTAAAAGTGACATGTTATGACTTGCAACTTCAAAAATAAGGAGAAAAAGTAATTTTTCAGATAAAAAGAAAAAAAATAGAAGTGAAAATAAGCCTCCAAACATAAATGAAAAAGGGTTTGAAAAAATAGTTTGTGCATTAATGAGTATATGCTTCAAAATATGGTAAAATGTATATATATATATAAATATACATATCTAAATATGTATATATATATATATATATATATATATATATATATGAAAATGCCTCTACCACTTTAAGCTAAAGCAGCAACAACATGAGTTACATAATTACCAATGACTTAAATTAATTTGAGTTAATGTCAAAACTTTGGAGATTTTTCTTTTATTTAGTTTTTCCTATTTTATAAGAAAAATTAAATCCATTTTTTTGTTCATGACACATACTATGCACAAGTTATTTTTTTCTTTTAATTGCTCAAAGGAAATAATAATAATATAGATATTTCTTTTGACATCACTTGGGTAAAAATAATTTATCAACTAAATATTGGAAGTTATTTTAGTCATTTTTCCCCTTTGACTAATTTTTAAACTAACCATTCTTTTTTACCATTACTCTAGGGGTAAAGTAATTATTAAATTTTTCTAGGAAGCATTTTGAAACAAAATTCATATTACAGGGGGTAGAGCGTGATAAACCCAAGTTTCATTTAAATTAAACTCTGTTGCTATTTCAGCTATTTCAGTTGCAGATTGCAACGGATTTTTTCCATTGCAAAATTTTGTTGCTAATATGCTTTTTTTCAGTAGTGATTGTTGTTGCTGTAGCTGAAGGAACTACAAAGATAATTCTCCCTTGTTTTCACTGTTCGATTTTAAAGAAAATTATTTTAGTACCTTTAGTTTTTAGAAACATTATTTCTTTACCTTGTTTGGTGAAAGACAATTGTGAATTTTCCTTCAAGAATAATATTTGCTATATTTACATTTTGAAAATAAATTAGTTGGTACTGGTTCATTATTTCATGATATTTATTATCTAAATTTGAAAGTTGATGAGTTAACCAAAGTGTCATTATGAATGACCACTCCAAGAAAAAACTAGATAAATTGTTAATACTAAGAATCTATGGCACTTAAGATTAGGTCATATTCGGGAATCTATACAAAAAAAGATGGTAAAACGAGGGCCTGATTTTGAACCATTATCATATTGTGATTCATTCATCATCGGTAAAATGACCAAATCATCTTTTGTTAGACAAAATGAAAGAGCCAGTGATCTTTTACCCCTCGTACTCACAGATGTACATGGACCACTCAGTATAACTGTGTGTGGTGGTTATATTTACTTTGTAGCCTTCACTGGTGATCCTCTGGGTATTGTTATGTGTACTTAATGAAGTACAAGTCCGAAACTTTTGAAGAGTTCAAAGAGTTTAAGTCTGAAGTAAACAGTCAACTTGGTAAAAGCGTTAAAGCCTTATGATTCTGCAATCAGATCCAGAAGGTGAATACTTGACTGACGAGTTTGATGAGTTTCTTAAGTCTAGTGGAATAATTTTACAATTAACTCGACCAGCAACACCACAAATCAATGGTGTTTCTAAGAGGAGAAATAGAACTTTGATAGACATGGTCAAATCCATGGTAAGTTATACAGACTTACTAGAATCCTTTTGGGGTTATTCACTTCTTACTACTGGCTATATATTAAATAGGATACCTTCTAAATCTGTCCCTACAACTTTACACAAAATGTGAAAAGGCAAACCACCAAGCCTTAAATCACAATAAAATTTGGAATTGTATGACTTTCATTAGAAAGTTCAAGAGAGAAAAATTAGAAACTAGGTCCATTAAGGGACAATTTGTTGGACATCCTAGACATAGTATACGATATCAGTTTTATTTTCCAGATAAAGAAAGGATTGTCATCAGCTAGAATGTCCTTTTTCAGTCTCTGGAGAGACTATAAAAGTAGAGGGAACTTCTTCTCAACCAAATCAACACAGATAAAGTGGAAGAAAATTTAAAAGAAGTATTGGCTCCAGTTGTAGCACAAAATCTGATGTTTTCCAAGCCTTATTTTGATGATGAAATAAACACTTAACTCTGTAAAACAAGCTTTTGCAGGAACAGATCTTTCGGACGCACAGAACCGTCCGAACTAGGTCAAAACTCCTCGGACGCATTGCATCGTCCGAACGAACTGGCAGAAAGAATGGAATCCTACTGCCTCTCTTTCAGACGCTCAGGATAGTCCGAAACCTCTGTCGGACGAAGAAAAGGAGGCATGCACGGACGTTCGAACGAAGCTTCTCAACAAAACTGAAAGAAGATCGGACGCTGCCTCGGACGCATTCAATACTTCTCGGACGTCCGAAACCCCAACGGCTATTTTTTGTGCATTTATTATTTAGCCGTTAGGAAGTAGTTGAAACCACTATTTATTGCTCTTATAAATAGGTGCTTTAATAACCTGAAAAAAACATCTAATACATTGAATACAAGGTGTTGCCTTAGAAAAGAGTAATTTGAGTACAAAGAGTTATAGTGCTTTGTTGTATTAGTGTGCAATTGTGAGTGTAATTCAACTTTGAGTGGAGTGATAATCTTGTATAAAAGTGTGGTTGTAAGTAAGATTCTTGGCTCAACTAAAAGAGTTTTGGTGTGAGCAAGAACTTCCCAACTTTGTAAAGATTATTGGCTCACCAAGTGTGTGAAGCATTCTAGAGATTTGATACTTCAAGCTTGCTAGCTTGGAAGTATTGATTGTTTAATTTTTCTAACGAACAACTTTACTGTTCTATTGATTTTGTTATATCTTCATTTAATTTGTAAATCTCAATATTTCTCAAAGTAATTTTAAGAAACCTAATTCACCCCCCCTCTTAGGTTGCTTTGGGGCCAACAATTGGTATCAGAGCTTGGTCTCATTATATTGCTTAAAACTGCTTTTGAGTAAAGAAATATGGCAACCAACAATGCTCTATTTTTTTAGGGTCAATCCGTTACTAAGCCCCATCTATGTTTAATGGGACAAAATTTATTAGTTGAGAGATAGAATGAAAATATTTCTGCAATCTATTGACATTGATTTGTGGTATGTTGTCAATGAAGGTCCATTTGAAGCTTTTATCATTGATGATCACACAAATAGAAGAAGAGAAAAGACAAGGAATGAGCTCACTCCACAAGACAAGGCAAACTTGACGTTGAATGCAAAAGCCATGAATGTGTTATATAATGCCTTGGATGCAAATGAATCAACTCGCGTGAAGGGTTGCATTTCCGCCAAAGAAATATGGGATAAGTTGAAGAAAATTCATGAAGGGAGCGATGAAGTTCGTGAGCAAAAGAAATCCCTACTTGTTGCCAAGTATGAGTCCTTCAAGATGGAACCACATGAGAACATAGACAAAATGTACTGCAGGTTCAATGACATTATAAAGGATCTTGAAGCCTTGAATAAGGAGTACTCGTTGGGTGAAAAAAATAGAAAAATCCTAAATGCTTTATCCAAAGAGATGGGATGCCAAAACAATTGCTATAGAGGAAGCCAAGAATTTAAATTTAATGCCTATTGAATCTTTAATCAATTCTCTTACATCTTATGAACTCAAGTTAAAGGCCAAGGTAGTGGATGATGAAGAAGAAAGACCAAGAAGGAGCATTGCCTTAAAGACCTCTCAAGAGGAAGATGAAAACAGCTCCATCAATCTAGAAGATGAAGATCTTGATGAAGGAGATCTTGCACTCATCACCAAAGGATTTCTTAAACATTACATCAACAAACGAAGAATGAGAAGAGGCGGAGCTACAAATTCAAATAATTTCAAAGGGAAGTCTAGGCTTGAAATGAAGAAGCAAAACGAAAAATGCTTTGAATGCGGTCAACTCGGGCATTTTGCAAATGAGTGTCCTTCCAAGAAAAAGAAGGAAGGAAGAAAACCAAGATTCAACAACTTTCAAATCACATGGGATGATTGCAACTCTGAAGGAGAAGTTGAAGAAGAAATGGAGTCGGAGATAGCCACAAATGGCCTTCATGGCCATTGGAGATGATGAGGTAAATTCTAACTATGACTCTAATGATGAAAATGGTGAAGATGATCTTGAAGCTTTCATTTTGAAATTACATGATAGCTTAAAGGAATCATATGCTAGAAATAAGGAGTTAGCTAAAAAGTCAAATGCTTTATTGAATGCTAACTCTAAACTTGTGAATGAAAACAATAGGCTATCGCAAGAAAATCGTGATTTGAAGAAAAGAATGCATGTGAGATCAAAGGTCAAGGAAGAACAAGCCACCTTGAAGAAAAGAATGGATGATTTGAATGCTCTTTTAACTAGAAAGAAAGAAAATATTTTTGATATGAAAAGAAATAGAAATGTAGCAATCAACAAGAAATTTGTCATGTTTAGAAGGGATGACTTATGTATTGTAAAACCAAAATCCTCTTTATATGGTAATAAAAGCATTATTTGTAGATATTGCCAACAACATGGACATGCTAAGAATATGTGTTATGTCTAAGAGGAATGAAAAACTTGGAATGAAAGTTGCATGGATCGAAAGCAATTTCACTAACTCGAATGGACCCAAGAAAACATGGGTACCAAAAATTATCAATTGATTTATTGTGTAGGTACTTAACATCGCCAACAATACTAAGTGGTTCATAGATAGTGGATGTTCAAGGCACATGACGGGTGATGCCTCTCTCTTCACAAATCTTACATCCAAAAATAGTGGAAAAGTCACTTTTGGAGACAACAACAAAACAAAATCAATCGGCATTGGTGATGTAGGTAAAAATGGTGAAACCTTGATTAAGAATGTACTTCTTGTTGATAATTTGAACTATAATTTATTAAGTGTTAGTCAACTTTGTGACAAAAATTTATATGTTTTCTTTACCAAGCATGAATGTCTTATCCTTGATAAAAATCATGTTGTTTTATTCAAGGGCACTAGGCACAATGATGTTTATGTGATTCATCTTGATAAAATTAGCAATAGCAATGTAAAATGTGCCTTACCGCTTCCATAGATGATCCTTGGCTTTGGCATAGAAGACTTTGTCATTTTAATATGGATTTGATTGAAAAACTTGCCAAGAAAGATTTGGTAAGAGGTTTGCCAAAACTGAAATTCCAAAGTTTTTCAAAAATTTATACACTTGCCAAACTTGGTAAACAAGTCAAAGTTTCTTTTAGAGATGTGTAACACACATTTTGTGTCTACTCATAAACCTTTAGAATTGTTGCATTTAGACTTATTTGGACCTACTCAATATGCTAGTTTAGGTGGTTGCAAATATGCATTTGTTATCGTAGATGACTATTCTAGGTTTACTTGGGTATTATTTCTTGTTCACAAAAATGAAGCATTTGAAAAATTTGTAGAAATTGTTTTCCAAAATTCAAAATTTATTGGATACAAAAATTGTTCGTCTAAGGAGTACAATGGTGCCGAATTTAAATTTGGGGGTATTCCCGACTTTTGTGATCACAACGGTATCTTTCATGAGTTTTTGGTTGTTAGAGTGATGTAATCTCCCTCAACAAAATGGTGTTGTTGAAAGGAAAAATAGGACTCTTCAAGAAACGGCTAGATCTATGATTAGTGAATGTGACTTACCACAATACTTTTGGGCCGAAGCGGTTAACACGGCTTGTTATGTTATGAATCGAGTTTTATTAAGATCCTCTTTAAATAAAACTCCTTATGAACTCTTTTTTTGTAGAAAACCCGTTGTGAGCTATTTCAAAGTTTTTGGTTGCAAATGCTTTATTTTAAAAATCAAAGAAAACCTTGGAAAATTTGACAAAAAATCGGATGAAGGAATTTTTCTAGGATATTCTAGTGACAAGAAAGCATACCGAGTTTACATTAGAAGAACGCTTTTGATTGAAGAAGTTGTGCATGTTACATTTGATAAAAATAATGATGTTATCTCAAAGAATTTATGTGAAGATGAAGATGTAGGCATTTTAAAGGAGCTCGAAAAGCTCGTTATTCATGAAGATCATCAAGAGATTACATCAAGCGTTGATGTCTCAACAACCATCAAATTGATGATGAAAAGAATGAGGATGCTCAAAATGATCTTCCGAAAGCTTGAAGATTCGTCTCTAGTCATCCTCAAGATTTAATCATAGGTGATCTATCCGATCTATAGATTCTCATAAACCTTTGAATAGTAATTGTGCATCTCTCTCTCACATTGAACCTAAACATATAGATGTTGCTTTGAGTGATGAATCTTGGGTTAATGCTATGCAAGATGAACTTAGTCAATTTGAGAAAAATAATGTATGGCCCTTAGTTGAAAGACCTTCTTCTCATCCCGTTATTGGTACTAAATGGGTTTTTAGAAACAAATAAAATGACAAAGGTGAAATCATAAGAAACAAAGCTAGACTTGTTGCAAAAGGTTACGCTCAAGAAGAAGGTATTGACTTTGATGAAACCTTTGCACCCGTGGCTAGGTTAGAATCCATTCGCATGTTTCTTGCATTTGCATGTTTCAATAATTTCAAATTATTTCAAATGGGATGTCAAAAGTGCCTTTTTAAATGGTTTTATCGACCAAGAAGTTTTCGTCAAACAAATCTTCCAAATTGTGTTTTCAAACTCTCCAAAGCTTTATATGGTTTAAAACAAGCTCCAAGAGCTTGGTATGAAAGATTAAGTGGGTTCTTGATAAAAAATGGATTCAAAAGCGGTGTAATTGACACCACTCTTTTTACAAAAACGGATTCAAATGGTTTGTTAATCGTTCAAATTTATGTTGATGATATTATTTTTGGAGCAACTAATGAAAGTTTGTGTAAGGATTTTTCACATTTAATGAAAGAAGAGTTTGAGATGAGTATGATGGGCAAGTTGCAATTTTTCCTCGGATTACAAGTTCATCAAACTAGGGAAGGAACGTTTATTACACAAATCAAGTACACAAAGGAGCTACTCAAACGATTTGGAATGGAAGATTGCAAACAAGTTGGCACGCCAATGTGCACTTCAACCAAACTTACAAAAGACGAAGAAGGTAATAGAACAAGATGTATTGAAGGGTTCAATGGATTTTGGTCTGTGGTATCCAAAGTCCTCTACATTTGACTTGATTAGTTATTCTGATGCCGACTTTGCTGGATGTCAAATTGATAGAAAAAGTACCAGTGGTATGTGTTATTTTCTGGGAAATTGTCTTGTGTCTTGGTTTAGCAAAAAACAAAATTCTATTTCTCTTTCTATGGCTGAAGCCGAATACATTGCTGCTAGAAATTGTTGTGCTCAACTTCTTTGGATGAAACATACTCTGAAAGATTTTGGTGTATTTTTTGATTGTGTTCCTATATTGTGTGACAACACTAGTGCAATTAATCTCACAAAAAATCCTGTTACGCACTCTAGAACCAAACCACATTAATGTTAAGCATCATTTCATTAGAGACCTTGTTTGTAAAAAAGAAATTCGTGTTGATTTTGTGCCTACTTCAGATGAATTGGCTGATATTTTTACAAAACCCTTAGCTCTAGATCGCTTTGAATTGCTCAAAAAATGTTTGGGGATTTTACAGAAAAATTTGGCATAGGTTCATAGTTCGGACGCACTTCTTCGTCCGACCAACTATTCTTTCGGATGCTCTGGATCGTCCGAAAGCTTCTGTTACTTCTCGGACGCTCATAATCATCTGAACATTATTCTTTTTTTTACCAAACTCTCTGGAAATCTTCCGGACGCGCACCATCGTCCGAAAGAACTTCGGACGCATTGGCTCCTCCTTTGGCCGTCCGTTCTTCGGCTTTCGGACGCTTCGTCGGATGCATACCAAACGTTCGGCCATCCGAAAGGTGCCCCTGTTTGATTAAAACCGTCCATCTTCCCCATTTTGGACTCACCACCTCTCCCGAAAACCCTCTAGGCATTACCGAAATTTGTCTCTCCACCACTCCCTTCAAATTCCCACTCTCTCTTCCAAAATTGATTGGAAAATTATCCTACCCAAAGCCCTTTTCACCTCAATCACATCTAATTTCCCCCATCCACCATCTCATTTCCTAAAATTCTCACCAATCCTAAAAAATTTCAATTTTCTCCTCTTTTCTTTTTCTTCCATCACAATGGTGAAATCTCGCGGAGGTTCCTCTACAGCAAATCGGGGTCGAAAAACTAAAGGGAAGGCTCCAATACGAGGAGAATCATCAGCTAATCCTCAAGTCTCCACCAATCCAATCTTATCAAAATTTATCGATGCCAAGGCATCCGAACGGTATACTTCCCTTTTAAGTAAATCTATAATCGTTCAATGTCCTGCTTCTCATAGTCTATTTGATGAATATAATCTTCCCATTATCAAATCTTGTTTTGAAAAACAAAATTGGGGTCATCTTGTGTATCTTGATTTACCTGTTTATCATGACATGGTGCTTCAGTTATAAACACGGCCAATCTTCGAAAAGGCCCTACTGTTCGCACTCTCACTTCTCGTGTTAACAACACCGATCTTGAGATTTCATCAAACATCATTAACACCATTTTCGAATGTGAAGTCTCAAACCCCACTGATTTCTCTTATTTCTTTTCGTTAGACAAATGGCCCGCTGATGGTAGTCAATTTGGTATCGATGAAGTTAGAGCTATTTTTAACATCCATTTTAAACAGGTCTCGGAAGCCAAAACTACCTTGCTTGCTCCTGAACTCAATATTCTGTACACTCTTGTCACAAATCTATTATTGCCAACTGACGGGCATCGTACTGAGCCCAGAAAAATGCAACTTTACTTATTTTTTTGTGTTTTCAAGGGTATTCCTCCTGATTTTGGGTATCTTTTTTGTTCCCTATGGGAACTCTTTCTTACTGATACCCGAAGAAACATTCCGTTTGGCAAATTTCTCACCAAAATTTTTGATTTCCTCAACATTCCTTTCAGCGGAAACAAACAATATCCTCCTTATTTTAACAAATCATACATTGAACGCAAAGGCCTCCATTTTTTCAACGATCAATGGCTAACTAAGGCAGCCTTTGATATTGCACAGTCACAATCCCATGCTTCCACCTCTGATTTTGCTATTCCTCATTCTCCTACTCCTCAACCACCTCCACTTACATCTGAACCATCTCTTTCACATATCTGTGGACTTCTCACCTCTCTGAGCACTCAAGCCAGTTCATTTCAACGTCGCACAAATTGAAAATTAAAGCGACTTGAAACTCGTCAAATGATTCTCCAAGAGGCACTCAGCCTTGGCATGTTTGCTTCGGCTCAGGCTCAATTTGCTAATCTTCAGTCCCAATATCCACTTGAGTCATCTTCTGACAGTGATGAACCTGAAGATGGACATACCCGCGAAGACAATGTAGAAACTGCTCAAGGAGCTGCCAATGACGATGACGACGATGATGAGGATGTTGATGACACGTTTGACTTCATCATGCAACGTCGCACTGGAGAGGAACAGATGATGACAGTGAAGCCACTGCTGAAGATGTTCCATCCAAACGACAAAAGACTGAAAGCGCTCCAAGAAGCGCAATGACTCACATTAGTTCTTTTCACATTTGTATTTTGTTTTCAGCAGTTCTTTGCTTGTTAGAACCTTTCAGCATTTCTTTTCGTTTTCAACATTTCTGTGGCTTGGTTGTATATTTCCTTGACTCTAGTACCATTAAACTTTTCAGTTGGATGTATGAAACTTGTTCCATTTCTGTCAAACTACTTGCATGTTCTAAGGGGGAGTCTTTTTGATTGATGTCAAAAGGGGGAGTAGTCTTCTCTATACTATTGTGCTTTGATGATTGATATCCAAGTCAAACTACTTGCATGTTCTAAGGGGGAGTCTTTTTGATTGATGTCAAAAGGGGGAGTAGTCTTCTCTATACTGTTGTGCTTTGATGATTGATATCCAATTGTGATATATTGCAAATTGATTAGTCAAATCCAATTATTTTTACACAAAAGGTTTGTCATCACTCAAAAAGGGGGAGATTGATGTTTTCCGAGCCTTATTTTGATGATGACATAAACACTTAACTCTGTAAAACAAGCTTTTGCAGGAACAGATCTTTCGGACGCACAGAACCGTCCGAACTAGGTCAAAACTCCTCGGACGCATTGCATCGTCCGAACGAACTGGCAGAAAGAATGGAATCCTACTGCCTCTCTTTCAGACGCTCAGGATAGTCCGAAACCTCTGTCGGACGAAGAAAAGGAGGCATGCACGGACGTTCGAACGAAGCTTCTCAACAAAACTGAAAGAAGATCGGACGCTGCCTCGGACGCATTCAATACTTCTCGGACGTCCGAAACCCCAACGGCTATTTTTTGTGCATTTATTATTTAGCCGTTAGGAAGTAGTTGAAACCACTATTTATTGCTCTTATAAATAGGTGCTTTAATAACCTGAAAAAAACATCTAATACATTGAATACAAGCCTTAGAAAAGAGTAATTTGAGTACAAATTGACTATAGTGCTTTGTTGTATTACCAAGTGTGCAATTGTGAGTGTAATTCAACTTTGAGTGGAGTGATAATCTTGTATAAAAGTGTGGTTGTAAGTAAGATTCTTGGCTCAACTAAAAGAGTTTTGGTGTGAGCAAGAACTTCCCAACTTTGTAAAGATTATTAAGAGACACCAAGTGTGTGAAGCATTCTAGAGATTTGATACTTCAAGCTTGCTAGCTTGGAAGTATTGATTGTTTAATTTTTCTCTCTTTACTTTACTGTTCTATTGATTTTGTTATATCTGCATTTAATTTGTAAATCTCAATATTTGTCAAAGTATTTTTTAAGAAACCTAATTCACCCCCCCTCTTAGGTTGCTTTGGGGCCAACAAACTCTTCATAGATCTAGTATGATATGTCATCCACCAAAGTGGTATGCTAACACCTAAAAGAAGCACAAGAATTATTTGCTACTGGAGATAGTGATCATAAAGATGATCCTACTACACATGAGAGGCGATATCTGACATCAATGCTGGCCAATGGCTCAATCACAGCAATGAAATCTGAAATGGATTCAATGCATACCAATCGAGTCTGGGATCTAGTGAAATTTTCTAAAGGAATAGTTCCAATAGGGAATAAATGGGTCTTCAAGAGCAAGATTGGTGTGGATGGTAAGGTAGAGACCTATGAAGTCAGGATTGTAATAAACGGTATCGTCAAATCCTTGGAATAGACTATGAGGAAATCTTTTCGCCAGTAGCCATGCTCAAATCGATCAGGATTTTATTAGCTATAGTAGAATACCATGATTAATGAGATTTGATAAATGGATGTCAAGACCACATTTCAAAATAGATATATACATGGAATTGTCTAAAGGTTTCGAATCCATTACTGAAGCCAATTAGGTATGCAAGCTTAAGAGATCCATTTATGGTCTTAAGAAATCTTTAGAACATCTGTTTGGATGAAGCAGTCAAAGGATTTGACTTCAGTAAAAATGAGAATGAACCATGTGTCCAAAAGAAGATTAGTGGGAATATAATCAACTTCAACATCATGTTCTCTATGTAGATGACATACTATTGATTGATAATGATATAGGAATGTTAACATCAATCATGTATGGTTGTCACGGTCTTTTTCTGTGAAAGATTTGGGAAAATGAGCCTATATCCTTGGAATTAGAATATATAGATATAGAGGTAAAAGGATAATAGGTCTTTCCCAAAGTCAATATACAGACACCATGTTGAAGAAGTTCATAATGGAAAATTCCAAGAGAGGTTTACTACCTTTCAGACTTGGAATTCACCTTTCTGAAGAGATGAACCAAAAATTACCTGAAGAACTGGATCGAATGGCAAAGATACCGTATGCATCCACTATAGGAAGTCTAATGTATGCCATGCTATATACAAGACCTGATATTAGTCATGTTGTAAGTATTACTAGCAAATGTCAATCAAATGCAGGAGAAGAGCATTGGATTATACACATTAAGAAAATCCTTAAGTATTTGAGAAGAACTAAGGATTTTTTCTTGCTTTATGGAAATGGAGAGCTTTCTGTCTAAAAGTATATGGGTATACGGATTTAGATTTTTAGTCTGATGTGGTGATACAAAATCTACATTGATTTTGTGTTTACTCTCAATAGTGGGGTAGTCAGTTGGAATAGTTCCAAACAAAATCTGTATACTCAGCCACCAAGGCTAAATATAGTGCTGCATCTGATGCTACAAAGGAGGCCGTTTGGATTAAGAAGTTCATCACTGAAATTGGGTTGCGCCTACCATTAATGATCCAATACCTTTATATTGTGACAATAATGGAGCCATTGCACAAGCAAAGGAATCGAGATCGGGCAAGAAATCCAAACATATTGAAGGACAGTATCACCTTATCAGAGAAATAGTAGTAAGAAATGACATCTTGGTGCAGAAAATTGGGACGCTTGATAATGTGGTATATCTATTTACCAAGTCATGGTCACTACAACAGCTTGATCATTATCTTGAAAATATGGGTATGAGATACCAAGGTGATTGGCTTTTGTTTAAGTGGGAGATCATATTAGGATAGTGCTCTAAACCCAATCGAGTTATCATCAATGTAATAGAACATCTTTATGTTTAAACTTATCTTGTAATTTAACTGTTGGAAAGTTTATGTTTCATTCATGTATCTCTACTAATAGACTTCTTTCGAATAAGTCCATTGAGTGATGTTAAAGATTTATTCACAAGAGTTGTGAATATGAGATATTAAATCTTTAATTACATAATTCATAAATATTTATAGTTCTTAATGAGGGCACTCAATTGGGCACGGCTACCCTTAGAAACTAGTATCGTCACTTTTTCTCAATATGACATCATTTCTTCACAAGTAAGAATGATCAAGTCTCATATCATTTCACATGAGTAGTCAGAATTGTCATGTGATAACTCAAGTAAACTAGAGTTATTTTCCTCTAAATTATAGCATTTTGATAGTTTAAATTCCAAAATTAGGTAAGTAATTGAAGATTTTAGTTAATTTCTTTCATATGTATTTGTATTTTCGTTTTTGAATCTATTAATTGTGATAATTTTTGTGTTAAATTTTTAGTTTAATTAAGTGCTTAATGGTGTTAATATTATGCAGGTTAAAAATTAAAGGTTAGAAGTTGGAAGGAACAAAGCTCAAGGGACTAAATTGCAAAATGAAGGAAATGAGGATTGGTGGAAGAAGAGTCGAGATCGCGATCTCGACTATTCCAGACCGCGATCTCGACTCGGGAATCAGACCTATCATTTAGAGTCGAGATCGCGGTCTCAAAACTTCCAAACCGCGATCTCGACTCGCTAAATGTTAAGCTGTAAGGGCAATTTTGTAATTTCCAGCACAAAAACCCTGATTTTTGCCTTGTATAATGCTGCACTATTTAAGCTAATTAGAATTAGTTTTAGAAGGAGTAGAAAGCAGAGTAAGAGTAGATAATTTAGAATAGAGAGTTTTAGATAATTCTAGAGAGATTAGGATAGCTTAGACTACAAGTTACTTTTTCTAATAGAATTTTCTCTTAACTTTCATCTTTATTTAGATCTTCTTTAAATTTCTTGTCAAGTTTACATTTTTATTAGATAATCGTAGTGGGTTTTTCACAAGCTTTAAGTAGATATAAATTTTATTTGCTTTCCTTTTTATTTTAGTAAAAATCTCTTCACTTTCAAATTATGGTTTTTAGGAATTTTAGGGTTCTTATTAATTTCTTGCTTTCTCTTTAAGAATTTTCAATTCCTAGCATTAATTTTTAGTTAATTATTAGTGGGTTTCCTTAATTCCAATTGAAAAATCCAAAAATATTTAATTTCCTAGTTTATCTTTTCCTAATTTCTACTTTAGAAATGAATGCTTTAGTATTCAATTTTTATTGCTTTATGGTCTTTTTAGTTGATTTATGCACTTGTTCTAAATCTTAGTCTTCATTAGATTAAATTAAGTTAGAATTGAAATTATAGCTTTCATTAGAATAGTTCTTCCATCCACTAATTGATTTAGCTTAACTACACATTTACCTTTAAAAACCTTGGTAATTGGAAAATCGACAATCCTCGTGGGAACGATCCCTACTTCCCTTGCTACTAGTTGACAACCGTATACTTGCGGGATGCCACCTAGTTAGTGATAGGATTTAGGTGTTTTCATTGATTTAAAACTAGGGTGTTAAAAGAGCCATCATCATGATAGATGATTATTAAAACAATATGTTGAACTAGACCATAACTAACATTGGATCACATGGGGTTTTTACTCACTTGTCACTGATCAAATAAATTCATGGTTTTGTGGATTAGTCCTTTTACTTATAGTGTTATAGACAACTCATGCTTGAATGAATGATGTTCATGGTGTATAATGTTGTACTCTTTTAGGGTATTAATAAAGAAATAATTGGCATCATATAGTTCAAACATGGGGAGGCTGTGCACCAGGTAAGGATCTATTACTCTTAAGTGAAAAATAAAGAGGGTGTCAATGATATAATAGAAGTGAATCTTTGCAAGGAAATCCTTGGCCAAGATAGTTGACTTATAAGGAAAGAGATGGTTCCTAAGTAAGTATACATGCTAAGATACACAAAGTTCATATAATTGCATATCGGCTTGACAAGGAAACTATGGCCACGATCTAGATTGGATACCAAAATAGACGGATTTTACCTGATGGTAATCATTATGTAAAGGTCTATGATGAATTCTTATCATTCATATCCTCTTAATATCGATGATATGTTGCTAGACGTCACTTATGGACTTTGAGTTCAATTTCGAAGTTAAGAGTTGTTATCTCCAAAAAGATGTTTTTAGGGTTTTGATGTTGGTTATGAGATAATAAACAAAACCCTTGACCTAATTAGTCATTATAAATTTATTTGATAATTCCGATATCATTATGATCATGAATCTAGTTGGTTGTACACACAAGAGTATGATGATCAATTAACTTCAAACTGGCAAACGAAAGTGTAAGAGTTGCATAGTCTGTATCCAATTGTATGTTAATGCATGCGATGCACTAATTAAGCCTTACAAGTGGCTTAGGAAAATACTTTAGAACTGAGAAAATATAAGTGTTGATTTAAAATAATTTAAAGTTTAATAATAAATGGAAAAATGCTTTGTATACAAATTGTTAAACTTGTGTCTTTGGTTATCGTATTTAAGTCGAGTTCGAGACTTAGGCTCAAAACATGATTACGTGGAGAATGATTAACATGTGTGGACTGATTTAATTAATTTTAGATAGTTCATAGTCAATTATTAACAACTCAAAGACATGGAATTATCTAGGGAACAAAAATTAGGATTTTCAATTTATCTGTGGATAGAATAAAATTATTCAAAATGTCAAGTAATAAAACCACCCTAATTCCTAACTTCTACCGTCGTGCCCACAAGTATACGGTGCTAGATATTAGTATAGAATGAGTGGAATCGTTCCCACAAAGATTGTTGGTTAGCAAGCATACAGATTCACGAATCTTTGTATAGTTAGACAAATCAAGTAATGAGAATGATTAGACTACAAAATTCAAACACCAATTAACCTGAATCGAACCCAATAAAAGCAAGTAAATGAAAGTAATTAAAATTACTTCTAAATTAACTCGATTAATTCTACTAAAATTGAAATACAAGTAATTCTAATGTAACTAAGGAAAAAAATTAAAAGGCATGAAAACAAATAAACTCCATTTACTACTAAAATTAACTATTGAAATTTGCAAAGGAATTGAGGTTAAAACTAGATATTTTTGGATTTTAGATAAATAAAAGAAAGTCCAATGAAAATTACTAGGAAATGAAAATTTTAACTAGAAATCACTAATTTATGAAGAATCCTAAGAAAACTTGAAATAGAAGTAACTGGATTTTAAGAAAATTTAACTAGAAAGCAAGTAAAAATTATATCTACTTATAGCTAAAGATTAACCCACTAAGATTATCTAATCAAATTAAAACTTGAAAGAAATTAAAAATGACATCTAAGAAAATTAAGAGAGAACTTGTATTAAACTAAAACTTGAAAGTCAAGCTAATCGAATCTACTTTAATAAGTTTCTAAAACTACATACTACACTACCTATTGTGTGTACTTTTTCAACTATTTTCTAATATATATGTTAAGCGCTCTACAAGGCGAGAAATAAAAATCTAAAAGCAAAAAATTGCCATTCAGCATTAGGCAATCGCACCTCACTGTCGCGACATGGGATTTGATGTCGCTACATTGAGTTAATTATTCATAAATAAAATTCTACCTTAATGTCGTGACATCAAAATCCATGTCGCTCAACTATTCAATTCTTTATTAATTTCACATTGGCCCTCGTACCTTTATAATCTTGACTTTCATCTTTTCGATTCCTAACTTGCTGACAGATTTAACTAAATACGTAACCAAATTAACCAGAATTGATTAAAAATTCAAGATATTTACAAGAAGTGCAAATGCAACTACGAAATGTAACAAATTAACCGGAAATACTTAATTCGATACTAAAAATTGAGATTAAACTATCAAAATAACATAATTTAAAGGTAAAATAACTCTAGTTTACTAGAGTTAAGTTATCACACCCCCAAACTTAGCGTTTTGCTAGTCCCGAGCAAAATAAGAAATAAAAAGAACCTTACTTAAACGACTTAACAAACACACTACCAAATTGGCAAAACACTCGGTGAATAATGGATGTACTTATAATCAATAAGGACTTTTCTCAAATAACCTTAAATACCATATGACAATCGAACTATTTGAATTAGTCACACCAATTTTCTCAAAAGTCTTAAGTTCATGTACCACACAAAACTTCAAATTACTAAACATTAATAATTCTCAAAATGGTTCCCCAAAAATTGAGTTTTATTCATTCAAAACACCATCTTCTCAAATCACAAGTATTACAAAGTTATTCAACTATCTCAACGAGGTTGTATAGAAATAGAAGTTCATTAGGAATCTACCTATACACATATGTCACACAAGTTGGGAACATTAATCTATCACGGAATGAGTAGTATTATATCAATGATAAGTATTACAAACATTTCCCCTCAACTTGTTGGTATTCTGAAAATGTAATTCTTAGTGACTTAATTCGATGAAACAACATGAGTACATGTTGGAATTTCGTACTCGCCTTATTACTACTCTAATGGCTTATTTTAGAGAAACAACATGGGTACATATCAGAATCCAATACTTGCCTTATTACTAACAACAAATTTTAAGAAGATGAGTAAAACTTACTTAAAATTAATGTCAAATACCATTCATTCGCAAATTAGAATATTATTCCCTATGCAAACACACAAAATGTCTTAATTTCCTTCTACTCCATTTACCTAATTTTTCCAAAAGATAAATCGACTAACAAAATAATATTGGTAATTTGATCATAAATAAAATATCGAGTGAATTTTTCCCAAAACAATAGTCCCTCATTTTGAAAATGTGATACCAAGTCCTTGAAATTCTTATGTTACAAAATAATCACTTACACACACTTAAATTCATGAAATGGTCAATTCAAATAATCCAATCATATAGTATTGTAAGTCAAATATCATCGTCACTATTACCACATTGATCAAATTTCCATCCAAGTGTAATCAAACACACATATAAACATAAAATGACCATCCCCACACAAGAAACGGACAACCCCAAACTTGACTCTTCTATTCTTTTCGATGAGTAAAACTCATCCTACCACTCATCCAAAATTTCAACAAAAAGACATAAAAGACACTAAAACAAGAACTAAATAAACTACAAAAAATGTTAGCTTAACTCAAACTACCAAGTGATAATGACAAAAGCACAAAAACCACGTCATGCAATCAATCCATTAAACTCACAAACATCCATTCCAACATTTAAGCATCAATAAAAATTCACATGGTGTCAGCTTAAGGCCCACAGCCTTTTATCACCACTCAAACACATAAACCAACTAAGAACACACTAGGCATCAAACCAAATTTTCAACCATGAAGTTTTAATGGACAAATTTCAAATCTAACATCAACACAAGCAATTTGGCATCAATCGAAGGCCCTTAGCCAATCTAATCAAACTCAGTAACTATCAAAATAAACATATCCAAAAACATAAAATATAATAAACTACTAAAGTACTAAGAAATAAGAATGGAAATATCTAAAAATGTTTGTTCAAATCTTCAAATAAAATTCTATTTTCAAATAGTCTCTATGGTTGTCATTGGTCAACACCAGTAGCCTAAAGTGTCTTGCTTCATCTCCTCACAATCATCCTCATCTCCGACTTGTTAACTCTCCTCAAAGTCCTCGTCTTGGGCTCCAGTAGATTCACCGGTCCGTTGAGCTCCTCCTTGAAAAACAGGAATCGTTGGTGGTGTGAAGCACTGCCCTCGAGGTAGTCCATAGTGCCACTGTGGAGGCTACAATGGTTGAATCCCTATACTAAAGGAGGTGGTCCGGAGCGCATCTCCTATTGCTACCAGATAATTGTGCATTACCAATTGACTATACGTCCAATAGCCTTGTAACTCATTTCGTTCCTCTTCTGTGATTGGTGCATTGAATACATATCCGGGTGGCAATCAGGAAGGAATAGATGATGTTCTTGGAGACGGTGGTGGAGGCATTTGACCTCCTGCAGGATGATGTTTCTTATAAACCCGAACCATTTTATACACATAATCTTTAATAATCTATCTCTCCAACGAGTCATGGGTTCATCAACAGAATAAGAACACCCTGCAGTGATACATAAAAGAGTAATTGGACTGGGAGCATAAAAAATAGCCCTGCCGGACCTCCCACTATCAAGAAATCCTTATCTAATCAACCCACCAACGTTCACTGGCATCCCTGTCATGATAGCATAAACCAGAAGCACCTTATCCCTTTGAATGTAACTTAAAGAATTAGATCTCCAAATACGACAACTTATGAAATAAAACCATAGTTTTGCATCAAGAGTCAAACCATGGTGGGGAAATTTTAATGCAACTATTTTTGTCGTATTCATTACCCAAGCAACATCTACATCACAAATCAACCTTTTGATTTCATTCATGTCCTTGTTCTTGTTATACAATAACTCATGATATTCATCAGAACAGGGATAGAAGGTATATTAAAATAATCATTTAGCACATCAGTACTAAAATCAACTAAAACTACCCGAACTCTCACCTTACCATTCTCTAGATCACATAAGTTACAATGAAATTCCTTGACCAATTATGTATAACCAGGCTCAACTACTTTATCAGACCCCTCCCAAAGCCTTGATCTAATTTGGGTTTCGATCTCTTTTCTAGCCTCTTTATAAGCCTCTAATGCATAGACAAATCAAATCCATGCTTCCTTATAATCTCATTTTTTTCATTGTTTTGAAATAACACTTGAACTTGATCACTAGAAAATTGAGGCTCTACGATCCTCTCACTAGTCCTACTCGGCTCACCAGTCCTCCTTCACTACTAGTCCCCTTACCTGCTCTTTTTTTTCTTGAACCATCATCTCTTCCCCTACTTCTCATTCTAGCTCACCTCTCAGCACTTCCATAGACTCTCCTTATCATTTTTTTATTAGCCCAAAAGGAATCAACAATTGCCTATTAAATATTGCTCAATTATCAACCAATTAAAACAGTCCCAACACAATAAAAATCACAAACAATTACCACACAATTTTCCAACACAAATTATCTTCAATTGAACCACAACCAGATTAATAAGAAATTCACACAAAAATTCACACTAAATTCTTCCACCAACTGTTCACAAATGTCCAATATTCTCAATATTAATTACTCAAATAATCACCGACAAATTAACCAAATTTTAATAATTTAAATCCTCATGGGACTAAGCACATAAAAATTGGAAGTTATTACCCGTTCTGTGAAGAAAAATCCTTAATTGTTGATGAAATTCCTCCAGCTAAACTTTAGTAAATCCCTTGGAAAAGACGTAATTTGTGAGAATTTGATGAAGGAAATATATTAGAGAGATGAATTGAGAGTGTTAGAGATTGAATTAATGGAGAATTTTGAGAAAGTTTGGAGTTCGGGAAGAAGGGTGTATGGTTAGGGTTGAAATTGGGAAAAATGGAAGAAGAGACGAAGCAGTTGGTTTATCAGAAACTGCTCGAAATTGATGTCATGACATTTCTTTTGGTGTATCGACTTCGAGATTAATTTGAAATTCAAATTAGCGATTTGATGTCGCAACACAGAACGTGTCACGTGCCCTACATGTGCCTCGCAGTCACGACATCGAATCAGGGTTACTCAGGAAAAGGTTTAACCTTGAGTTATAGAGTAACTCAAATCCACGGTTTTAACTCTTTCCTTAAGATAAGTTTGTCATGCCATGCTTTAGTCCTTTCCTTATAAATCAAGGAATTTTCATATGCTTCTCTCCAAAATTCATCTAATTCTTTCAAATCAAGAAGTCTCTTTTCACATGCCTCCTTTATATCAAAATTTAAACTCTTGATTACCCAATATGCTCAATGACCAAGTTCAACCGGTAAATGACATGCCTTACCATAGACAATGCGATATGGAGACATACCTATTGGAGTTTTGAATACCATCCGGTAAGCCCATAATGCATCATCTGACGATTTGATTGCCCAATCCTTCCTTGCACAATTCACCATTTTCTCCAAAATACTCTTCAATTCCCGTTTTGGAACCTAAACTTGAGCCAACGTTTGAGGATGATAGGCTAAGGAAATTTTGTGCTTCACCCCATACTTTGTCATTAAGGTTTCAAAATGAGAATTCTTGAAGTGTGTTCCCCATCACTAATAATAATTTTGGGCACCCCAAACTAAGAAAAGATGTTTTTTTTTTAAAATTTGGTGGCCACTCTAGCATCATGGGTTGGGGTGGCTATTGCTTTGACACATTATCCACTGCAACCAAAATCAATTTGTTGGAATATGATGTTGGAAATGATCCCATAAGATAAATATCCCAAGCATCAAATATGTCGATTCCATAATGCCATGAAAGGGCATCTCTCGTCTCCTTAAAGTATTACCTACCTTTTGGCATCCATCACATTTAAGTACAAAATCCCTAGAGTCTTTGAAAAGAGTTGGCCAATACAAGTTACACTAAAGACAAACTTTAAGAGCTATTCATTGGGCCCCATGGTGGCCTCCAACAAGAGATGAATGATAACGGTTCAACATGCTATTCACTTCACTTTCTAGAACACACTTCCTTAAAACTCGATCATTGGATTTTCAGAATAGATAAGATTCTTCCCAAAAGTAAAAGTTGATTTCTGCAAAGAACTTCCTTTTCTCATTGATATTAAGCATATTTGGCACCATTCTTGCAACGAGATAGTTCACAATATCCGCTTACCAGAAGCTTGCCTCCATCTCTTCAAGCAATTCTCAATTGATGATTCCTCATTGATGGCTCTTTCTTCCTGCTTGACAAGTCTAGATGCTTCAATCATTGATAAAGGTCTGCCACCATGTTTTCAACACCCTTTTTGTCCACAACTTCCCATCAAACTCCCGCAAAAGAAGTATCCATCTTAATAAGCGTGGTTTGGCATCTTGTTTAGAGAATAAGTACTTTAATGCAGAATGATCGGTGTGCACAATTACGCTAGAATACCCAATTAAATATGATCTAAACTTGTCAAATGCAAAAACTATAGCAAATAGTTCCTTTTCTGTAGTAAAGTAATTAAGTTGTGCTTCATTTAAGGTTCTACTTGCGTAGTAAATGGCATGCAATATTTTATCCACCTTTTGACGCAAAACAGCACCAATTGCCTAGTCACTAGCATCACACTAAGCTCAAATGGAAGAGACCAATTGGTGCCACAATGATAGGTGCAATTACAAGAGCATGTTTCAACTCATTAAATGCTTTCAAACAAGAATCATCAAAGAAAAAAGTGCAATCTTTCTAAAGTAAAGAGCATAAAGGTCTAGCTATTTGTAAAAAAAATTATAATGAATCTCCTATAGAAACTCACATAACCAAGAAAACTTCTCACACCCTTAACATTGATGGGAGGAGGTAACCTTTCAATCACATCCACTTTTGCCCTATCAACCTCTATGCCTCTTGATGAAACTTTATGACCCAAACAATTCCTTCTTTCACTATCTGTGTACAAAATGACATTTTTCCCATTTATATTCTCAACACATCTTTTCAATACATTAGTCAAATTTCCAAGCCAATCATCAAATGATGTACCAAATACACTAAAATCATTTTTTCAACCATATCATGAAAAATCGCAAATGTGCAACGTTAAAATGTGTTAGGAGCATTGCAAAGCCCAAAAGGCATTCTCTTATATGCAAAAGTACCAAATAGGCATGTAAAAGTTGTTTTATCTTAATCTTCCGGGCAAATAACAATTTGAAGATAACTATAATTTCCATCAAGAATGTAATAATATGCAAAACAAGCCAATCTTTCAAGCATTTGATCAATAAAAGGTAAAGGAAAATGATCCTTGCAGGTGGCCTCATTCAATTTATGAAAATCAATGAACATACGCCACCCTGTGACCAATCTAGAGGAGAGGAATTCATTGGTTTCACTTATTCTCACAGTAATTCCACCCTTTCTTGGACCCACTCGCTATCGCTAATAGGGTATATAATTCTGACGACTCGACTTTTCAAAACTTGATAATCTCCTTCCTCAAAACCTCTTTCAATGTAGGATTCAATCTTCTTTGAAGTTGCCTTATCAGTTTGTTCCCTTCATTCAACAAAATTTATATATACAAACCGAAGGGCTAATCCGCTTAATATCAGCAATAGACTAAGCAATGTCATTTTTATGCATTCTAAGTACCACAATCAATCTTTCATGTTGCTTACCCATTAAAGATGCATTCACAATCACCTTATATGTCTCATTTTCACCAAGATATACAGACATCAAATGAGGAGGAAGAGGTTTAAATTCTACCATGGGGAATTCATTGGTCAGAGACCCCCTTTTACCTTTTTCCTTGTCTTCCTCTTTTCCACATTCAATAAAACAATTTCCACTCCTTTATTATCTTGAATTAGCTCATTTGAAGTCATAATATTCTTTTCCAAGAAAGAATGCACCAACTTATACCTACAAAGATCATCAATTAGATCATCTACTACATTTACACTCATAGACATCATCAAGTTGAAAGAAGCTTTAATGAATTAAAAACATTGAATGTGGAAATTTCATCATTTATCCAAAATTCCAACTTCCCATCTTGAACAAAAATTAATGCACGCCCGTTTGCAAGAAAAAGTCTCCCAAGGACTCTTCATCATCTTCTTTGTCTAGAATAATAAAATCGGCCAAAAGGTTGAGTTTTTCAATTTTAATGATCACATCCTAGATGATTCCCTTTGAAAACTTTATACTATGATCCCCAAATTGCAACGAGACACTTGTCGACTTCAAATTTTCTCCATTTAATTTCTTTAACACCACATAAGGCATGAGGTTTATTGAATCCCCTAAATCACACAAAGCCTTCCCAAATTGCAAACCTCCAATCTCACAAGGTATGGTGAAGGACCTGAGGTCCTTAAGCTAAGGCAGTAACCTTTTTGTGAGAAGTGCACTACAATTTTCCATTAAACATAAAATTTCATCCCCATGCAATTTCCTTTTTGATGTGAGCAAGTCTTGTGCACGTTCTCAAGTGTCTCTATAAATGGAATGTTAATTTCAAGTTTCTTGAATATTTCAAGAAACTTTTTGAATATCTTCTCCTTTTTCTCTTCCTTCAACCTTTGAGGGAATGGTATTTTCAATTTCCTAGACACTTGACATGTAGGATCCTTACCTCCATCACTTTGCAAATTGGGCCTGGTAGGCTCATTTATCATTTTGCCTTGACGCATAGAAGACTCCCCCTAACTTTCCCTTCATCTTCAACTTTTTCCTTTTCTTTACTTTTCAATGGATATCTTCCAAACCCTTCTTCCACTTCCTTATGACCTCTAAGTGTGATAACTATTGCATTGCTCCATTGTATTTGTAATAGTGTCAGTGAGGAGTGCCCCTTGGTCTTCATTGTTCAATCTTGCCAATTGACCTATTTGCATTTCCAAATTCCCTGTTGATGCTCTCAAATTTTCTTAATCTCTCTTTTGTCTTCTTTATCCCTCTTTTGTCTTTCCAATTCTCTTATTAAATAATCCACCTCCCTTTTCCAACCATCTTAACATAGATTTTCTCTTGGAGCAAATTGGTCATTATACATAGGTTGGGAAAAATTTGAAGGTTGGAATGGAGGTCTTGATTGTTGATTTTGAAATGAAGGGTTGGAGATTGATAGGAGTTGGCTTGAAAGTTTATTTGGTATGGAGGCTGACAAGGTCTAGAAGAGGAACTTGGGGCTTGGTTTTGAAAGTTTTGAGGTAGAGGGTTATGTTGGTATGGAGGATTTTGCTGATTATTTGGGTTGCTCCGAGAGAAGTTGGGATAGTTTCTCCATGAAGGATTATAGGTATTTCTATAAGCTCCTTGTGAGTTCCTACAAGATGAAGGTTGATTTGATACATATTAGACTTGCTCATTTCCGCCCATAGGAACCTTACATTGTCCATTGAAGTGTCCACCACCACAAAAGTCAAAAACCAAGTTTGACTGAAATGAAGATCCAATGGCATTCACGGTGTTTGATGAGCATCTGTTCCCAAAATTCTCTAACACTCTTGTAAAATTGTTCATAACATTCATAAGAATGCTTTGCAAGGAAAGGAAAGCATCATTAAGATTCAAATTCATCATGCTACTTCGTTGAGCAATGGTTTGGTTGACTTGTTGTTAAACCACCAGATGAGTCATGGGCCCATGATAATAATAATTTGAAACCATTCAATTAAGCAACTCTTGGCTTCTTCTAGAGTTTTGAATGAAATGGAGCTGTCGGTGGATGCATCAACTATAGACTTTGTTTATTGTGCTAAACCGTTGTAAAATGTTTGAATTTTCAACCATAACGGAATGGCATGGTGGGGACATTTTCTCAAAAACTCTTTAAAACATTCCCAAACCTCTCTTAGGCTATCACAAACATCTTGTTTGAAAGAAGTGATCTCATTATGCAATTTGGCGGTCCTTGATGGTGGGAAATGCTTTGCCAAGAATTCTTGTGCTAGTTGATTCCAAGTTGTGAAAGTGCCTTGAGCATAACGTATTTGAGAGATTGAAGCCACATCTTTGCTCTATCCCTTAATGAGAATGGAAAAACTCGCATCCTCGCGCAATCCAAATATAAACCAATAATTTTGAAGGTCACCAATACCTCCTCAAAGTTCATCAAATGAGTGTAAGGTTCTTCATGAGGACCCCTTCCAAACATAGCATGTGATTGCAATATTCGAATGAATGTGGGTTTAACTCGAAATTATTTGCTTGCACGGGCATCCTTGTAATACTTGAATTGGCCTCATCAAAATTAGGCATACCATACTCTCTCAAAGGATAGCCATTCATGTTCATCCCGTTCCCATTTCCAAAACCCCCAGTTCCATGATTTCTGACAACTTTTTTTTTGTTCATCATTCCCATTGTTCAAATTCATTTGATTTTTATTATTGTTGGCCATATCCACTCTTGTTGAACTCTTCTTTGCCTCTGGATTTCTCTATATTCCTTCTCTCTTTCAGAATCCAAACAAATCATAGGTTCTTTGTCCTTTCTAACCATAAGAGCACTGCAAAGAGAAAATCCAAATGATTAGTCACAAGTGCCAAATCAATTAACAAGACAAGATCACCAACATTAACAACTGAAGAAATAAAAGTGCCTAATCTATACAACCCATAAATTGCTCACTATTGCCAATATACCAAAGACAATGCCTGATAACGGTGCCAAAAATGTGATTAGCGGGTAGAATAAAACAAATCAAAATGTCAAGTAACAAAACCACACTAATTCCTAACTTCTACCCACACGCCCACATGTATACGGTACTAAATTGCAGTATAGAATGAGCAGGATCGTTCCCACAAGCATTGCTGGCTAGCAAATATCGAGATTCACGAATCTTTGTATAGTTAGACAAATCAAGTAATGAGAATGATTAGATTACGAAATTGTAAGACTAATTAACCTAACCTAATAAAAGCAAATAAATGAAAGCAAGTAAAATTAATTCTAAATTAACTAGATTAATTATACTAAAATTAAAATACAAGTAATTCTAATAATGTCTTGACTATGGAAAACAATTAAAAGGCACGAAAACAAGTAAACTCCACTTACTATTAAAATTAACTATTAAAATTTGCAAACGAATTGAGGTTAAAACTAGACAGTTTTGGATTTTTAGATTAATAACTGAAAGCCAAATGAAAATTAATTGGAATTAAAGCAAGGAAATGCAAATTTTAACTAGAAATCTCTAATTTATCAAGAACCATAAGATAAGTTGAAATAGAAGCAACCAGATTTTAAGGAAATTTAACTAGAAAGCAAGTAAAAATTGTATCTACTTGTAGCTAAAGATTAACCCATAAAATTATCTAATCAAAATGAAAACTTGAAAAAAATTAAAAACGAGGTCTAAGAAAAATTAAGAGAAAACTTGTATTAAAGTAAAACTTGAAAGTCAAGCTAATCTAATCTACTCTAATCTAAAACTACATACTACACTATCTACTGTATGTACTTTTTCTACAATTTTCTAATATATATATTCAGTGCTTTACAAGGATCAAGAAATAAAATTCTGAAAGCCAAAAAGTACAAAATTGCCATTCAGCATTAGCCAATCGCGCCTCAATGTCACGATATCGGGCTAAAAATTAATAAATGAAATTCCACCTCGGTGTCAGACATCAAAATCCATGTCGCTACATCGAGCATATTTCAGCTCAAGTTTTCAATTCTTCATTAATTCCACTTTGGCCCTTGAACCTTTATAATATTGAGTTCCATCTTTTCGATTCCTAAACTGCAAACAAACTTACCTAAATAAGTATCCAAATTAACTAGAATTTATTAAAAATTCATGATATTTACAAGAAGTGCAAATACAACTATGAAATGTAACTAATTAATGTAAAATACTTAATTCGAGACTAAAAATCAAGGTAAACTATCAAAATGCAATAATTTAAAGGTAAATCAACTCTAGTTTACTGGAGTTATCATCAATTTAACCATATTAAATTGAATTTCACTAAACCCTAATTTGTCTTAAGTTGTCTATAAATACAGCACTTAACCTCCCTAGGTTAGCAAGAGTAGCAACCTCAACCTAAAAAAAAGGAGAAAATCCATTCTCCCTCTCCCCTCATAATCGTCCCTCTCTCTAGCTCCTTTCCTAGTGCTTCTAGGATTAGGATTTTGGGCAAAAAAGTGAATTCTTTCACTTACTAGTTTATTTGTTTGGGATTTCTCTAAAATAGGGTATTAACAACTATCTGAGTGGAGGAGTTGGTTGATCAGGTGCTCATGTGGACTACTTGAGACGTCATACATTTGGTGTTGTTTCTTCTTCAGCCCAAGACTTTGTTAGTTTACTGCAAAATTTGATTTATAAGGTAAGATTTCTTAATCTCATCCTTAATAGGGATCATATTGGTATGAACATTCCCAATTAGCATGGTTACTTGCAAAAGAATCACAATATAGGCCATTATAATGAATTGAATTAGCACAAAAATTACTTATTTTTTCCTACTAAGTTGGTAATTGGATTGACAAATTATGATAACCAATTTCTGTATGCATCCAAAACATCATAATAACCATGCTCAATTTTCACGCCTCCATAATCACAAGGATAGTAATATCGTCAGCATAATTGATTCTAATTCATGTGTTTCATGTTCTAATAAGACCGACACAAAAACTAAATACAAGACCAAGTACTAACACAAAAGCGCACAATAAGTAAAAATGAGAGAGTTGAGACTAGTAATTAGCCTAAACTATCTACCAAAAAGGGAATATTTTTTGATTTTTCAATAAAAGAACGTAAACCACAAAAAAGGAAAATCATTTTGGTTTTTTGAAATATTGAGAACACACATTGACATTAGCACAAATAAAACACAATTTATACTCCAAAGTAGTATTCTTGCCAAATTATAACGATATTGCCAAAGACCCAATCCCCGAGAATGGCATCAAAAACTTGATACGTGAAATATGTAGTTATAAAATTTATAATCACCTAATCCAACTACTAACTAGATAACACAATGCAAGTGTACAGGGTCAAATAGTGGATTATAGAGTGAAGTAGCGGTCGAACCCACAAGGACTGGTTTAGCAAATACCAGTTATTTGACTTGAACTCTATTTAAAGAATCGACAACAAAAGAGATTTAATTAAACTAAACTAAAAATTATTTTGGAATTTAATGAATGTAATTATACAATGCTAAATAATAAAAGAGTGTTTTCAAATATTTAAGAAGATAGGTTAGGTACTAGACAAGCAATTTCCAATGAATAATCAAATTTCACATCGATCTGTCCTATTATAATGAATAGAAGTTCAATTCCCAATTATCAACCCAACCCCAATCTCTCGCACAATTGAATCCTATCAAATCAATTAATTAGAGGCAGATTTATCTCTGGCCTACTTTAATTCAATTGAGTTTTGTTTGTTTGGAATTATCAATAACTAACTAATCATTCCGACGTTCTTTGATAGCAAATTGAAGTAGTCTAATAATTAACACAAGTCTATGATAGGGAATTAACTCTTGTATCACCTCGGCCAACTCCTAACCAAAATAAGAATTAGCTACATTCTTGAATTGCCAATTTTATGTTAATAATTACGCAATTGTTATGAGTATACCAATTGATGATTGTTTATATTAACCTATGGAAAGTTGCATCACCCATACCCAACTTTAATTCATTACAAATTAGAATATGGATGAAAGTAATAATACAAAAGAGAATATTGAAAGCAAGTAAATTAGTCTAAACATTAATTTAGGAAAGCAAATAAAGAAAGCATTGATTGAAGGCAAATGATAAAATAACAATAAAACTTGAATTAAATAGCATAATAAAGACATAAAAAGGTTTAATAATGGTTCTCTAATAGAGAATCACAAGTTATTGGTCCAAGGTTATCAATCTTGAAACTCCTCTTCAACTCTTATTGGAAAAGAAAGAAATCCGTAGTCTCATCTTGCAAACCCTACAGGGAGACTGAAAAAGAACATTTTTTTCATGTCCTATAGGCTCTTATTTATAGTTTTTATGAGTTATAAGATGAAGTGTCGGACTTTGAATAAATTTCGAAACACACCAAAATAGGTCCAAAACAGGCACCCGGAACTCTAAAAACATCAAAAAATGTAGCGGCTTAGCATGGTTCGAGTCCGCTTTAAGTGAATATGGCTCTATTTGGTTTGCTCCAAGTGAACAAAATGGCCTGTGGAGTTTGCTCCCCCTGATAGCTTCACGTAGTTTCACCATTGTGCCTCTAAAATCTTCGTTTGACATCCGATTGATGCACCGCTTATTGCTACACAACCCTAGAACAAAAACGCAAATTAGTATAAAAAATATAACACTAACAAACACATATACACTTACAAAAACTATAAAGAAAAGAAAAACAAGACCGCATAGAGAACCCTAATTCAGGGAAGAATTAGGTAAACAATCTAAACACAACCCTGAACATATACAGACATAATTATAAGTTAAATTAATAACAGCAAATAAAAAGTAAAATACTACACTAAACATCTATTAATACATAGAAACAAAAATGTACGGGTAAAACAAACACATAAACTCTATTAACATAGAAACTAGTACAAAATCCATACGAAAAAGAGCAACGAATAGCCCTAATTTCTTAGTGTTATCAATTGAACATTGTAATGGAGTAACATTGATCATTGACATTGAATATTGTAACAGTGTAACATTGATCATTGACATTGAACATTGCATAATTGAGCATTGATATTAAACATTGTAAAATCGATCCACCTACGTGACTCATTAGGCTTATACTAAACATCCATTCACATAAACCAGATACATATAACATTTGACATTGTACATTATTAGATTAAGCTTAACTTGCATTTCCCATCTATTAACTCTTATATAAACAACCACAATTACCTTAGTTGTACATACTTTGTGTCTGCACAATCAACTATATACAATACAAACAATGAAAAGGTTTAAGAACTACATACCTTGGAGATTTACTTCCTGGTACCTTAAGTTCCAATGGTTGAAAATGTCACTTCCTCAACCTAACACACATATAGAAGGGTAAAACCACACAATAGAGCAAGCTTAGAAGTCTATTATTGATCCATGAAAGAATCAAAACGAAAACAAAATCTGGAACAGGGCATTGAATGTCGCGGGATTACAAAATAGGTGTTTTGGAACACAACAATACTAGGCAATCTCTATGCAACTTTGAATAAGCTAGCTGGTCACTCAAGCCATCCTTGAACAAACCACTTATGAAGGTTAAAAAGGTCTCCAAATAATCAATTATTACACTAGAAACAAGCAAAAAATACATAGAGGTTGAACTAGTCAAGCCAAATCAAGCATAAACCTCAAAAATCATAAGCTAAATCTCTTGAATGCAACAATGTGTTCATGACCAGCCAAAACCCTCATTCAAACTCATTATTTCAAATGTTTGATAAGTGTTTCAAACCATAATCAAGGCTTGATAGCTCAAAACACATTGAATAACGAGAAAAGCCCACAAACAACAAGATTTTAACAAGTTTGATTCTTGGAAGAACGTTGAAGCTTTACTGCAAAAACCATGCAATAATTTTTGTAAACATACCTTTCAAGATTGAAAATCAGTCTTGAAATACTTCTATGCTATCAATTTAACTTGGACATCTTTAATTCTCGCTTAGAGTTGAAAATTAAGGTAATAGAAGTTGTAGGAAAGTTTGAGAGAGAAACTTGTTTGAAAAATGGTTTGTAGGATATAAATAGGTAAGGAGGTGCTTGCTTAAAGTTTGAGGATAAACAACACACTTTTTAAGATTTAAAGATAAGTTTCACAACTTTTAACTTTTAAACATAAGGTTCACATTTTTCAAGGTTTGATAACTAGGAAAACAAGATAAGTTTGGTAACAAGCATGAGAGGATAAAGTTCACACTTTCAAATATTAAAGATAAGTTTCACGCCTTTCAAAACTTGAAGATAAGGTTCCTATGTTTCAAGAATTAAAGATAAAGTTCACGCCTTTTAAAGCATGAAATAAGCTTCACGCCCTTCAAAGTTGAGTAGATTAAATAAGGTTTACGTGTTTGAAGACTTGAACATAAGATTCACGCCTTTCAAATCTTGAAGATAAACTTCACATCTTTCAAAGATTAAAGATAATTTCCATGTTTTTCATTCCTTGAGGATAAATACGAGAAGATAAACTTCCAGACAAGCTTGGAGATAAACATGAGAACATAAACCTTCACAAAATTGCACTTGGCTTCCTCAATTTTTCTCCTATGTCACTTACTACCTCAAAACTAGAATACATGCCAGGATGGACCAAACAGTCATTAGACATTATAAAGAGATATCTAGGAATGATATCCAAGATAAAGATAATCAAAAATGGACGTGGAATGGTCAAAGAAAGTCCATGTGGAATGGTTAGAAAAGTCCACGTGGAACAACTGGAAAATCTCCAAGTGTTACACTAAAAACTATGAAGAGTAGATTGGTCATTGAGCATAACATTAAATAATTAATGATCAATTTTAGGAGTGTCAAATTGACAAAAAATGTGTGACTCTAGAGTATTATACGAAAGACTACTAGAGGTAAGCTTGAGTAGTTGGAAGTCTGCCATTTTAGTATAAAGGCCTACTTTCTACTGACGTATCATATCAATATTCAAGGGAGTACCATTTGTCAAAAGGAAAAAACTTACATAAACCCGATCTTTGACCCCACCTGTAAATCCTACGGTCAAGATTAAATATTATAGAATCTTGCTTACATCAGCTTATGTCATAGATTCCATAATATTTAATCCACACCACAAGGTCTACAAGTGGGGCCAAAGACCAGGTCTACCTAAGTCTTTCCCTTGTCAAAAACCTTTTTTCTATCTACAAGAGTGATTTTTCTCCATATCTATACAAGTACTTTTTTCTGTCTTCTTGAATATTTTGAGACAATTATCTTCAGAATTAGAAAAAATTCTCTTAGTTTTAAAGAGACTTATGTTAGTTTTTCCCGTCACCAAAATAAGGTTGACTATGAGGGAAAAAACTTACATAAATCCGGTCTTTAACCCCACCTGAAAATAATGCATGTAAACCCTGCGGTCAAGATTAAATCTTATAGAATTTTGCTTACATCAACTTATGTCATAGATTCCATAACGTTTAATCCACACCACAAGGTCTACAAGTGCGGCCAAAAATCAGATCTATCTAAATCTTTCCCGACTATAAGTATGTGTCATAAGAAATATTTCATTTGTTTAGGAGAGTTTTATGAAAAAAAATACCAAATACCAAGTGCCAAAAAATTTTTGCCTTCCTCTTCCTCCCCTCTCCTCTCTTCACGTTTATATCCTTTCCCTACCCTACTAACTACCACCTCTTTCTTTCTTCTCTTTTCACCACTGATCCCTTCCCTCCCCCTCTTTTACACATGCCATCTCTTCTTTTCCCTCCTTTTCTTCCTCACCGCTACCAACCCACTTTCGCCTTTCTTCTTTGCTTTCCTCCTATCCCATACCCCCTCATTGCCCTCTCCCATCAACCCCTACCTCCTTTTCTGCCCCTCTTCCATACTGTAGGTCCAATCCTTAACTGCTCCCTTTCCCTTCTTTCTTTTCCCGCTTTGTCTCCCCATTGACACACACCCACGCTCTCCTTTTCTCTTCTTCACCCGGCCCGTTTCTATGGAATTTGATTTTTTTTTTCTAAGCCATTTGATTTTTTCTGGCTGATTATTTTGATTTATTGAAAATCATCTCCAATTTGGTGAGATTTGTGTTGGATTTGATGGGATTGGTGGTTCATTCAGTGATGGATTGGATCCAATTTTAGATATTTCATGGATCTTGTATTGATTGTGTACAATAAATTTATTTTCAGATAAGGCTAGCTCTCCCCATGTGTACGCTCTGTGGGTTCCTTCGTTGCTCATGCAGGATCTTTCTTTCCTAGGGTTTTTTAGTGGATATGTTTCATTCTCATTCTAGTCTCGATTTCTAGTGTCTATTTCAGTAAGCTTTTTACCTACTCTTTTCTTGTTTCTATCTCATTGATGTTCAGTTCTCTCATTTTGACTCTTATTCTATTGCCCCTTCGCAAGTTTTTGAAGTTTATCCCCATAAACTTGTTTTGATCAGTGTTTCATAAAGGTTATACATTTTTTTGTTCTATTTTTCTTTGTTTTATGTATAGTTAGTATAGATCTTGTGGAATTCATTTTTTGTATTAGGGTTCTCTCCTTATTTTTTCTTGGTGTGCTAAGTCGAGAATGGCAGAGTTGGTTTAACTATGTAGTGGACTAAAACTCATGGAGAAGGAAATTTCTGTTCTAGTGGATAATATTTCATTCATGTCAGGCAAAAGATCAAAGATTATTAGAATTATGTTTATTGAACAAAGTAATTTCTCAAGTCGGTTAACGTGAAGGTAATGAAATCCACCATGTGCAACTCATGAAACCTTTATAGGGGAATTCATTATTCCTTAGTTGGGGAAAATTTAGTGCTAATTTGATTTTAAGAAAGAGTGTAATTACACTAGGGTTTTTCAAGGTAGCCCTTGGGCGTTTGTTCGTCATTTGGTAGTACTCTCTTCATACAATGGTGTGGATCAGTGTATCATCTGCAATGAAATTTTTTTGTTCTGCTTTTTAGGGTTAGGTGTTTGATCTACCCATGATTTAGTTTAATTCGAAGACAGCAGAATTGGTGGTTAATCGTTTGGGTAAATTTGTCAAAGTAGAGACTGATATACATAGTCTTTATTAGGGAGAATACATCGGGATTCAAGTATCCATGGATATGTGGAAACCTTTGCAATAGTTGTTGTGAATGGATTTTAGGAAGAAGGACTCAATTTACTTTAGATATGAGAGGATGCCTACTTTCTGCTACTATTGTGGGAAAATTAGACATAGCAAGAGAGATTGTGCGATAATGTTGGCTAAGGGGAAGGAAAATCAATCCAATTGGTAGTATGGGGCTTGGATAAGATTGGAATCAATCAGACTTCCAAAATTGTAAGTCACCCAACTAGGACGATAGACCGATTGAATGGGAGAGAAAGAGACGAGGAGCAGAATAAATCACTCGTGATTAAAGGAGTTCAAAATTGAAATCATTGTATACAGAAAATCAGCGTAGGGATCAAGACAAGATAAAGGGCAAAAATATAAAAGGTAATAAGATAATCGCTGGGTCATCTAGGAACGGAATTTTAGGGAAGGATATTTATTTCTGTATTTAAAAATGGCTGAAAAGATCTAGTTTTTATTCAAACCCAATTGAGATGGATATATATGTCGTCAACCTGGATAAGGAGACGATAGGTCTCGGTCTTTCTTGTGGCTAGGAGCAAGGAGAGAAAGTAGCATTTTCTAATAGTATTTAGGTCATGCAAGATATAGAGAAAGGTGGGAGCATTAACATTGGGCCCGGAGAAGAAGATGATCGTATAACCTTAACTAATAAACTTGGGAAACAATAGGCTCTGGTACTTCTAGCAGATTTGGACATCTTTCTTGTAGATGTTCAAGTTCAAAAGGGTTCTAAAACTCCAAAATGAAAAGGTAAAGGGGTTGCTTCTGGAAAAAACTCTTATTAAAGACAAGGAACTGCTAAACAAGATTACTCCAAGAAATAATCAACCATTTTCTACAATGCTGGCGATTTTTCAGAATAGGTCTTCTATAGCGAGACGCAAAAGACACTTTAGTAACTCCTCTGATAGTGAAGCCACTATGGATGACATTCTTGTGACAAAAAAAGAATAAAGGTGTTAGAAATTTGGTTGGTGAGGACTCTTACTCAACTCTGCCAATAGTCATGAATCTTTTAAGTTGGAACTGTCTAGAGATAGCCAATCCCTCAAAAAGTTCATGAGCTCTATAGGTTAGTTACGGTAAATAAGCCACATATTATTTTTCTTAGTGAAGCCAATATAGTACTAGGGTAATCAAGAATCTCAAGTCCATCTTTAATATGATTGGTGTTGATATTGGCCTAGATGGATTGTCAAGAGGCCTAGCTTTGCAATGGAAGAAATACGTGGACCTACCATTTCATTTCTTTCAAATAGATTCATTGATGCTGTAGTGGCAATGCCATATTCACCCCATAAGGGGAGAATTACTTGTGTTTATGGAGAACTAGTCAATATGAAAACAAAAAAAAAAAGAGTAGTGGGAATTTTTTAAAAAGCTGAAATCATCTTCTGCAACTACGGAAAAAAAAAAAGATTAGTGAGAATATTTTAAAAAGCTGAAATCATCTTCTGCAACTCTGTGGTTATGTATTGGTGATTATAATGAGGTGTTAAGTAAAGAAGAATTCTCTAGTAGATGTCGACGTCCTCAATGGCAAATGAATATGTTCAAACAATCCTTAGACTTCTATGACATGGATGATCTGGGGTACACAGGTAGTTGGTTCACTTGAACAAGATTTGGAAAGAAGTTCTATGCTTCAAGGGGTAGATTAGATAAAGCATGTGCTTCAACAAATTGGTGTAATTAGATGGTTCAAGATTCATGGAATTGAAATGGCAATATGGGTACCTAAGAGTATTTCATGAATAAGATGGATAGGTGTAGGATAGTTCTTATGAATTGGAGCAAGCATCCGTTTGGAAATATTCATAGGAAAGAACACTGTTGGGTTGAGAAGGCAGATGAAATGGTTACATTACTATCCTATATCAAATATTAACTTAGCAGAACTGGGAAGGATTAACAAAGTCAGAAACTGTCTTTTATAGGAGGAACTTCTCTGGAGACAGAAGAGTAAGGGGATATTTGATAACCCCATTAAGTGCTTTAAGTTAATTCATTAAGTGCTTTTTGTATTAAATGTGCTTGATAACGAAATTCTCTTACCTCTGAATGCATTAAGTGCCACTTAATTTCTATACAAAATTTTAAGTAAAAAGTCTATTACTTAATTTGCTGAATTGTTTACTAGTATAGCAAAACTCACCCAAATTTTCTTTATTTCACGTTCACACACTATTTACACACACTTACACACATCATATTCATTCTCTCACACGTAAACACACACTTGCACACACTATATTCATTCTCTCACACACAAACACACATTTGCACACACTATATTTCTTCTCTCTCACACATAAACACACTATATTCCTTCTCTCTTCTTAAACAAAAACAAACATTTTCACATATTATATTCCCTCTCTCTCACACATAAACACAGTTGCAATTTGCACACACTATATTCCTTCTCTCTCACACATAGGTGCACATTTGCATAAAAAATATTCTTTCTCTCTCTCACACATACACACTTGAACTACTATATTCATTCTCTTTCATACATAAACACACACACATACTATATTCATTATCTCTCACATATAAACACATACTTACACATATTATATTCTTTTTTTCACATAAACATACACTTGCACATACTATATTCCTTTTCACATACAAAAACGCACACTTGCACTTATTATATTCACTCTCTCTCACGTATAAACACACACTTGTACATAATATCTCTCTCTCACACACACATACCCCTCTCTCATACACACATACTCTATGTTAAAAAATTATTTATTTGTATTAAAAATATAATAATTCAAATAATCTATTATAAAAAATATAATATTATCATCAAAATATATAATACAAACGAGGTAAAATATTTTAATTCAGTATTTAGATTCAACTGATAATCAAATAGATGCAACTTTATAAATTCAGCAAATTAAGACTTCAACACTTAATTTTCAAAATTCAGAATTCATATTTCAGTTTTATCAAACGCGCCCTAAAACACACTAGTTTAAGGAGTTTAAGGAGAGAGATTTTAAGACTCATTACTTCTATCGAAAGACTTCTGCTTAACATAAGAACAATATTGTAAAGGGGCTTCCAAACAACCAAGGCCTCATACTCAAATAATCTTCTAGACTCAAACTTAAGGAGGATAAGGAGTAAGGTTCATAGGATACAAATAACAAACTCATTCAGACCTTTGTGTATCAAGAGGTAAACAAAGCTCTCTCTCATATGGATCCTTTTACTTCTCTGGGTGCAAATGGTTTTAGTCCAATCTTATTTTCAAAATGTTGGCCAATTGTTGGTAAGGATGTCACTAATTGAATTTTATCATTTCTTAATAATGGTCATTTTGAGATATCTACTTTAAATTGTACTCATAATGTGTTAATCCTTAAATGTAAGAATCCTGATTCTATCTCCCAATTCTGATCAATATGCCTTTGTAATTTGACTTGCGGATTTCTAATGCTCTCGCAATTGCACGAGATCGTCTTCAAGTAATAAAGTTATGAGTGAGTATCGTTTCTATAGTACTGGTGATAAGCATTGAAAGTAATGACCCAACTGCTATTTGGACAACTGAAATTCTAATGATTGAGGTTAACCAACTAAAACCAATAAATTAACTAAAGCAAGACTTAATTAACTAACTCAAATTAAGAGATGAAAATGCGCTAGGGATTTCTTGATTTCATTGGTTGCATGGCTTAATTTTACTCCCAATTATTCATGTTCAATTTTCACGATTACTAGTCCAATTCCCATATGTCATTGTTACATGTTGATCATGCAATAAAAACCCTATTCTACTCGAATAGCTTGCCTATGTTCTAGTGTAAAATATTCAGCAATAAAAGTATTATTCTTTTCCTTCTTAATCAATTTCATTGATCTACTACAATTAACCAGTAGCAAAAAAAATTAATATTATATGCATGGAATTCATAAAAGACTACACAACTAGGAATTAACCCTTGGTCTAGTAGAAATTCCAAATTTATAGTGATTGTTATACAATCTTAGCATGCAAATAACTTATTAAAGTCTTATTACACACTAATTAAATCAATCCAGATGCTTATCAGCCACTTGAAAGTATTAAGATCATAATAATAACTCAATCGTATATGAAAATTAATCAAGAACATCATTGAAAAGTAAATTCATCCATCGCAAACAACTACATCTTGAAAACCATAACAGAACATTTAGTGTATAAATATCATGATTGAAACCATAGAAGTTATGGAAATCATCATTAATATCAAGATTAGAATGTAAGGAATATAATAAAAGTCACCAGGCAGATGATCCAAGGTTTATTACCCTTGATTCTTCAAACCCTAGTCGTCAAAATGCAAACATGTGACCCTAGCTCTAGTCCAAAAACTCATGATGTAAAGAACAGAACTACCATTTCTCTCTTTTTGTTCTCTTTTAATTTGGTCTTATAAGGTTCTATTTATAGGTATTACAAGAGTAAATAAATCTAGGGTTGAATTAGGTTTAAAACTGACCCAAAACAGCCCTTGAAACCCTAAAAAAAGCCAAACCCAATTTGCTCGGAATGTTGGGTACTGTGAGAACCTAGTTGGATGCTGCAACGCCCAACTAGACAGTAAGCCCTCCAACCAGCTAATGCAAGACACAGCTAGGGGCATGCTGGGTGCTGCATACACCCAACTCATATGCTGTTTTTCACTGAATTTTGCTCCAATTGCTCTAATTTGTGTGCTAATCAACCATTTGAATCCCAATTCTTTCAAAACCGATCCAACATATAAAAACACACAAATACATAACCAAAAACACTTAAAAATAACATGCTTAAATAAAAACCCTAATTTACTCTAAAAAAATAAAAAACACTTAATTATATGGTTTATATGAAAACCCTAAAATAACATAAGAAGTGCTCAATATTTGCAACAAAACTAAGCTAAAACATATAGAAATAATATTGATTTTAGAGTGTTATCATAACACCCCCCCCCTACCTTAGCTTTTTACTCTCCCCAAGAAAAATAAAACAAACAAGACACAAAACACATTAACTTTATTTAATACACCAATGGTCGTAACAAAGAAAACTAAGAAATTAGAGACATGAACCAAACGTGTATATAAAAGACCTTTGGAAATTAACCCCAAATCATCATGAATGTGTTAATCTCTCCACTTATGGAAGCAAATATCACTCAGATCACTAATCAATGAAAACCCATTGAACTAAAGTTTAACAAGTGGTAACATGTTGGAAGAAATTAACACACAATACTCATGAATAAAAGTTAACTCGAGCCAAGAATCAAATAGATCTTCTAAGCTTATATTGTAGGGTAAGGGATAAATGTGGGATATATTTGGATATAAGTGACTCATATCGCCTTAGATAGTCTTATATCAGTAATTAACTTTGAGACCCAATCATGTAGATCATTTCCTCAAAATACCATATCAATTAACCAATTACAAATTTTAGGGCAAAATTGACCTTCTTTATTACACGAGAATGAATTATACTCCTTTATTGAAAAAAATTTGAACATTTTTTTCTTTCCAACTCTTTTCTCTTTTTTTTTTCCTTTTTTCTTCAACACTTACTTTTTTCTTTTTTACTTCTTTTCAATTAACATAATATAGGGGATTATTACAAATATTAAAGCCTTAAATGTGACTTTCTCCCAAACAAAACACTTCCTATCCAACTAACCACCATTGCATCGTGTCCAAAGTATTGATGCTCATTGAGACCAACACTAACTAACTAAGGTGATGGGTAGAAAGATGGGTAAAATAAAAAGATAAATTGCCTAATATAACATGGCCATCAAGAAAATAAAGCTTATACTGCTCAAAATGGGTTACAAGAGACAATATTTCAAAAAGGTAGGCATTTTGGTGATCCTAAAGAAAATGCCTAAATCATTTCCATCGTTCAAGACTAAATCGTACTTCGCAAGTATAAAAAGAACACAATTTCAAATAATGACACAAGCTAAACAAAAATCATAAGGCAATCCTGATCAACAAGCATGAAAAAGTATCTAAACTTCCACACTCTCACTCAAGGGAATATGCAAGTGTATAGTGATAACACTTCTACAATTCAAAGGGATCAAAGAGCAAAGAAAACTTGCACACACTTTCAATCCAACAAACCCTAACAAATAGTTCCCTTTAAAGAATTTTTAAACTTTTGACACAGTCAGAAAAGTTAATGAAAACACAAACTGCAAAAAAAAAAAAAAAAAAATCATTTTTAAAGCCTCTACAATGCTTCAGGCAAATAGAAATCGTGAAGGCTGCCATCTGATAGCAAGGGAGTCTTTTAACTAGTCAGATTCTCAAGATTGAAACTCTCTACTACTATGACACAAAGAAAACAAAATTCTTTTTATATTTTTAGAAATTTTTTTATATTGATTCTTTTCCTTTTTTGTAGAAAAGACACAATTAACAATGCAACACCAATACCTCAAACAACTAATAAGTTCGAACAAAACATAAACACATTCCATAAACATATACACAATACACCACCAAAACACAAACACACCCCCAACTTAAACTGAACATTGTCCCTAGTGTTCTTAAAAACACATGAGAAATAAAATAATCGAGTACAAAATTAAAATAGAATACTTCCTTATAGAAGTTGTCAATGGTCTCTATACATCATTCTTATCCACATTAGCATCACCATTCATTGGTGGAATGCTCGGTAGTTGTGAAAACCCGCTCATGTGGAGTTCGAGCTTTCCCCAATGAACCTCATCAATTGGCCTATCGCCTTAACATACTGCAATTCATGCTTTACTTGCTTCTTAAGGCTGGAAATTCTTTGCTCCAAGGACGTCAGTGATTGAACTCGCTCTGGTTGGTTAGGTTGTTGAGTATCAATGTACCTTCAGTACCTCTTAACATTGATGCAACATGTTGTTGTCAATCAGACCTTTTAGGTCCAATCTTGTATCTCCAACTTCTTCAATCCAAATACCTGCAAAATACTAATATCTATGATAAAACTTGGATAATACAAGCTTATGCTTTAAGTTTTTTCTGTATGGACAATTTGCTCATTCATAAAATGGCCAACATTAATGGTTCTATCACTTAGCTAACAATAAAGAATGAGTACTCATTCTTTCTCTATATTGGTCATATAAGTAGATGGCAAAAAATATACATTGATAAAAGCATACCAAATTTTAGCTAGTGGAGTCAAATATCAACTAGGCAAAGAAGTAGATTCATTATCATCTTTAGCTTTGTTGCAAGCCACATTCATACCACCACATAGCAATTTAGTTATTTCTTTCAAGTTATATTCATTAGGCATCAAATCGCTACAATCATCTCCTTCAGTGTTAAGAGTACCGAAGAAAGAATTTATAGCTTTAGGACTATAATCTACAAAATGGCCCCAAACAATAACCTCATCTTTATCATTATCAAGTAAATTTGCATAGAATTTCCTTACATTTTGTTCTCTAGATAACAAGGATGTTCACACAATTTTTTCCATCTTCTTTTCTCAATTATTTCTTGAACTTTTTCACAAACATCTTTATATTCCCATGGTTTTGTAAAACTTAACCTCTACTCAACTATGGCATTTTTGTAATTTTGGCTGAAGTTCTTTCAATTATGTGTTGCAACTCATTCAACTACACACAGTAGGTGTTGGCCCCAAAGCAACCTAAGAGGGGGGTGAATTACGTTTCTTAAAAAATACTTTAAGAAATATTGAGATTTTCAAATTAAATGCAGATATAACAAAATCAATAGAACAGTAAAGTAAAGAGCAAGAATTTCCCAACAATTTCCCAAGCCTTATTGGCTCAGCCAGATCTGTTATGAGACAGAGTGCATTGGTGAGCCAATAGAATCTTTACACAGTTGGGAAGTTCTTGCTCACACAAAAACTCTTTTAGTTGAGCCTTCTCTTACTTACAACCACACTTTTATACAAGATTATCACTCCACTCAAAGTTGAATTACACTCACAATTGCACACTAATACAACAAAGCACTATAGTCAATTTGCACTCAAATTACTCTTTTCTAAGGCTTGTATTCAATGTATGATTTTTTCAGGTTATTTAAGCACCTATTTATAAGAGCAATAAATAGTGGTTTCAACTACTTCCTAACGGCTAAATAATAAATGCACAAAAAATAGCCGTTGGGGTTTCGGACATCCGAGAAGTATTTGAATGCAAATAAGGCTAGCAAAGATCTTCTTTTGATTTTGTTGAGAAGCTTATTTTGTTGACGTCTGTGCATGCGTCCGTTCCTTCATCCGACAGAGGTTTCGAACAGTCCTGAGCGTCCGAAAGAGAGGCAGTAGGATTCCATTCTTTCTGCCAGTTCGTTCGGACGATGCAATGCGTCCGAGGAGTTTTGACCTAGTTCAGATCTTTTTCTGTGCGTCCGAAAGATCTGTATAAGAAGTCACCATACTTATTTTGCAGAGTTAAGTGTTTATGTCAACATCAAAATAAGGTTTGGAAAACATCAGTAGGAGTATGGTTGGTAATTAGAAGTAGTGTAGTTGTAGTTTAGCTTAGAACTCAAGTTTCTTTTAATTTAAAAGGTTCTCTTTAATTTTTCTTTATATTTTAGCTTTAAATTCCAGCAAGTTTTAATTTTGATTAGTTAATTTTAGTGGGCATTTCAATTGCTACAAGTAGATATAATTTTTACATACTTTCTCTTTAATTTTCTTACAATTCAAGTTACTTCTATTTCAAGTTTATATAGTAAAGGGTTCTTGCTAAATTAGTGAATTTAAGTCAAAAATCTTAAATTCTTTTCTTAAATTCTTAGTAATTTTCAGTGGGCTTTCTTTTATTCAATTGAAAAATCCAAACATATTTAGTTTTAATTTCAATTTCTTCACAACTTCTCTTAGTCTTATTTGGTACAAAATGAAACTTTTCTTGTTTTCATATTATTTCTGTAATGCTTTTCCTAGCCAAGTCAGAATTAATTTCTTCATTGTTTACATCATGCTTTGGTAGAACTATTCATATTCGAAGTAATTTTAATTGCCTTACCGTAGATTATTGTAGTTGAGTAGTTATTTTCCTATAAGTTAATGTGTTTAATTCTACTTGGCTAGCTTAGTTTATCTCCTAAATATGATTGGTCTAACTACACAATAGCTCTTGAATCTCAGTACTTGCTAACAAGCAATCCTCAAGGGAACAACACCTGCTCATCCTATACTATTATCCATCCCGTATACTTCTAGGCATGAGGATAGAGCTTAAAGGGTTTGTGTGGATTTTTTTTTATGACTTGTTTTTGTATTGATTGATCCCTATCCAGAGTGAACAAGTTTTTGGCGCCATTGCCGTGGATTGTCCTTGATATTTTAGCAATATTGAGCGCTTTAAGGGTCGTGTAGATTAGGCATTTTTTTCTTGTTTAGTAGTTAATTATAGTTCTTAGTTAGTAGTTTTCTACTGATTGTTTATGTTGCTAGTTGTTGTTGTGAATTGAAGTAGCACTTGTGACTAATTGATTGAATTTGCTCTTTGTAGCGCATGGTAAGAAGAGACAAACGAATATTGATTTTCTTAGACAACGAAAGAGAGAAGGAATTATGAAAAATTTGAAAATTAAAAAGAGTACAACAAAGGTTCGAAAAACTTCAAATTAAGAACCCTCAACAAAATCCAAGAATGTTAAATGAGAAATTAGGTAATATTGGTGATGATGAACAAGTTGATGGGATTGGAAATCATGGATTAGAAGCTAACTTCAATGGAGGATTTGGGAATAATGGTAACATATTTCATGGTAATGGTCGTCCCCTTAGAGACTATGCAGTGCCCAATTTTGATGGGGCTACTTCTAGCAGTGCACGTATTTTGGTGCAAGCAAATAATTTTGAAATCAATTTCTCTCTTATACAAATGTTGCAAGCTCTTGCAATGTTCGGTGGAGGCCCTAACGAGGATCAATTTTTTGCACACACCTAATGAACTTTGAAAAAGTTTTAGACACATTTAAATTTAATGGGGTCCATCCCGATTGTGTGAGCATGAGGGTTTTTCCTTTCTCGTTGAGGGATATAGCAAAGGCTTGGTTGCAATCACATGGTCAAGGGATGTTTATGAGTTGGAATCAATTGGCCCAAGAATTCTTGGCCAAATATTTCCCTCCCTCAAGGATTGCCAAATTTTGAAACGAGATCACATCATTCAAGCAAGATATGAGTGAAAGTATTAGTGAGGCGTGGGAAAGATTCAAAGAATTATTGAGAAAATGCCCACATCACGCTATTCCTCTTTGGTTTCAAATCCAAACATTTTATAATGGCTTGACTCAAGAGACCAAATCAATTGTTGATGCATCGTAGATGCTTTAATATCCTTCAAAACGCTGAAAAAGGCTCAAGTCTACTTAAGAGGATGGCATCTAACTATTATTCTCATGGTCCTATTGCTCAACCGGTGGCTCAAAAATATTAGTTAACCAAGCCGATGCTCAACATGGAGGTGTTCTGAATTTGAACTTAAATGATTCATTACTTGATCAACAAGGCATGCTTATGAATATAAGGAATAACTTCACAAGAGCTTTGGAGAATTTTGGGAGATCAAATACCATGAATGCCGTGACTATTTCATCTCAAATACCTCTTGTCTGTAATTTTTTTGGTAGTGGACATCAAAATGAGCAATGTGAGGTTTCTTTTCGTTTAATTGAGCAACTTAATTATGTATCTAATCAATTTTCATCTTCAAGGAATCCTTTCGGAGTTCATGGAAATACTTACAACCCGTCATGGAGGAATCACCCAAACTTCTCTTGGAGCAATCTCAACTACCAAAAAAATCCTCCCTATCAACACAATTCTCATCCACAAAACTTTCGAAGCCAAGTTTCAACTTCTTCCTCTGGGCCCTATCAAATTCCTCACCAAAGAAATTTCCAAGCCAATCCCTATCCATCTCAATCAAATCCTACTTCATAATTGATCATCCTAACAATCAACCAAGGTCTCAATTTCAACAACATAACCTTTCTCCACGTTTGAATTACAATCAAAATTTTCATAGAAAAGGTGATGAATTCCAAATGCAAATGATAACTTGATAAGGGAAAATGAGAGTCAAAGACGAGAAATTGAAAATCAAAGAAGAGATATAAAGAACAAAGGAGGAAGGATGAGAAATTGAGAGCCATGACAAGAAATTTGGAGATTCAAATGGGGCAATTAGCTAGACAACAAAATGAGAGACCCTTAGAAGCCTTACAAAGAAATAAAATTCCCAATCCAAGAAAGCAAAATGATAGGGATCAAGTGCAAGCTATCACACTTAGAAGTGGCAAAGTATTGAAAGAGAGAGTTGGAAAAGGATCATTATCAAAGATCCAAGAGAAGAAGAAGATAGAAGATAGTGATAGAAGTAAAGGGGAGTCTTCAATGGGCCAAGGTGAAATGATCAAAGAACTTACCAAGCCCAATTGTTGAAGAAGTTTCTTGAGCTGTTTGAAAAGATTGAAATCAACATACCATTCATGGAGGCACTTGAAAATATGCCCCCATATGCCAAATTCATGAAACAAGTTCTCACATCCAATATAAAATTGCATGGAGATGAAATCTTATGATTGATGGAGAATTGTAGTGCATTGCTCATAAAGAGGTTGTTGCACAAACTTAAAGATCCCGATTCTTTTTCCATTCTTTGTGAAATTAGCGGTGTTCAAGTTGAGAAGGCCTTGTGTGATTTGGGGCCCCCATAAATCTCATGCCTTATTCGATCTACAAGAAGGTTAGTAGAGGAGATTTTAAACCCACAAGTGTATCCTTACAACTTGCAGACTGGAGTATTAGATTTCCAAGAGGAATTTTTGAAGATATAAACATAAAGATAGGAAAGCTTTATCTCCCGGCGGCTTTCATAATTTTTGACACGGAGGAAGATAAGGAGATGCCCATTATCCTTGAAAGGCCGTTCCTTGTGACCGGGTGTGCACATCCTTATTCATATATGTACAAGAAGGGAAGTAGGCATTTCGAATTAATGACAAAATCGTTACTTTCAATGTTTTTGATTCATTAAAACTTCCTTCTATTTATGAAGATATTATGAGCATAAATTTAGTTGATGATTTGGTTGATGACTATTGTAGGTACAAGTTAGAGAAATCTCTATTGGAAAGAGTTTGTTAAATCTAAGTGATATAGCCCAAGAAGATGAAGAAGTTGTGGAATGTTTGCACTCATTGGAGAATAATGCCACGCCAAAGACCAAGGAAGTTTAGGAGAGATGGGGAAACCAAGCAGCTGTCGGTCGGGGCGGGAATAAGCTTGCTTCTTCACATTATCCCTCCCAAAAAAATGACCCTGTAGCGCTCCCAATGCAAGAGAGTGAGAACAGAAATAATGGTAAACGTAAAGAGGGGTCTCCAAACAACAAACCCCCCAAGGTGGAACTTAAACCTCTTCCCAAACATTTGATGTATATTTATCTTGGTGAAAATGAATCTTTGTCATACCCGGTGATTGTTAATGATTCTTTGACTAGTGAACAATTAGATAAGCTGGCTGTGGTACTCAAAATATATAGAAATACAATTTCTTGGTCTATTGATGACATTAAAGGAATTAGCCCTTCCGTGTGCATGCATGAGATTTTACTGAATGAGTGGAATAAACCAGTAAGGCAACCTCAAGAGAAGTTGAATCCTACATTGAAAAATGTTGTCAGGAAGGAGGTAATGAAGCTATTGGACGCTAGTATAATCTTCCCTAATAGTGATAGTGAGCGGGTTAGTCCCACTCAAGTTGTTCCTAAAAGCGGTGGTATCACCACTATACATAGTGAAACCTGATGTTTTCCAAACTTTATTTTGATGATGACATAAATACTTAACTCTGTAAACAAGTTTTTGCAGGTCTGTTATTTGTTTTGCTAGAGACAGGGTTTTTGGACGCACTGTAGTGTCCGAACTATGTCAAGCTTCTCGGACGCATTCCAGCGCCCGAACCAACAGGCAGAAAGAAATGATCTTACTGCTTCTCCAAACGGCCGCACACAACTGTCCGAACAAAGTCTTCTTCGGACGAACATGACCGTCCGAAGTTTCTTTCAGACGATGGAACGGACGCATGCACGGACGTCCGAATGAAGTTCTTCACCAACTACATAAAGATCAGACGCTGTGTCGAACGCATCCTATCTATCTCGGACGTCCAAAACCCCAACGGCTACTTTTTGTGCATTTATTATTTAGCCGTTAGGAAGTAGGTGCAACCACCATTTATTGCTCTTATAAATAACTGCTTCGATATTTTGTAAAAATCATCTAATACATTGAATACAAGCCTTAGAAAAGAGCAATTTTAGTACAAATTGGCTATAGTGCTTTATTGTATTAGTGTACAGTTTAGAGTCCAATTCAACTTTGAGTGGAGTAATAATCTTGTAGGAAAGTGTGGTTGTAAGTAAGATTCTTGGCTCAACTAAAAGAGTTTTAGTGTGAGCAAGAATTTCCCTACTTTGTAAAGTTTGCATTATTGGCTCACCAAGTGTGTGAAGCATTCTAGTGATTTGATACTTCAAGCTTGTTAGCTTGGAAGTATTGGCTGTTTAATTTTCTCTCTTTCTTACTTCACTATTTCATTGATTCTATTATATCAGTTTTTATTTGGAAAATTTTAATATTTCTAAAAGTATTTTTAGAAACCTAATTCACCCCCCTCTTAGGTTGCTTTGGGACCAACAATTGGTATCAGAGCTTGGTCTCATTTTATTGCTTAAACTGCTTTTGAGAAAAGAACTATTATGGCAACCAACAATGCTCTATTTTTTTAGGGTCAATCCGCTACTAGGCCCCCCCTATGTTTGATGGGGCAAATTTTATTAGTTGGAGAGATAGAATATTTTTGCAATCTATTGACATTGACTTGTGGTATGTTGTCAATGAAGGTCCTTTTGAAGCTACTATCGTTGATGATCACACAAATAGAAGAAGAAAAAAGACAAGGGATGAGCTCACTCCACAAGACAAGGCAAACTTGGACGTTAAATGCAAAAGCCATGAATGTGCTATATAATGCCTTGGACGCAAATGAATCAACTCGCGTGAAGGGGTGCATTTCCACTAAAGAAATCTGGGATAAATTGAAGGAAATCCATGAAGGGAGCGACGATGTTCGTGAGCAAAAGAAATCCTTACTTGTTGCCAAGTATGAGTCATTCAAGATGGAACCACATGAGAACATTGACAAAATGTACTGTAGGTTCAATGACATTATAAAGGATCTTGAAGCCTTGGGTAAGGAGTACTCTTTGGGTGAAAAAAATAGAAAAATCCTAAATGCTCTATCCAAAGAATGGGATGCCAAAACTATTGCTATAGAGGAAGCCAATAATTTAAATTTAATGCCTATTGAATCGCTAATCAATTCTCTTACATCTTATGAATTGAAGTTAAAGGCTAAAGTAGTGGATGATGATGAAGCAAGGCCAAGAAGGAGCATTGCTCTAAAGACCTCTCAAGAAGAAGATGAAAACAGCTCCATTAAATCTCAATCTAGAATATGAAGATCTTGATGAAGGAGATCTTGCACTCATCACCAAAAGGATTTCTTAAACACTTCATCAACAAACGAAGAATGAGAAGAGGCGGAGCTACAAATTCAAATAATTTCAAAGGAAAGACAAGGGTTGAAATAAAGAAACAAAATGAAAAATGTTTTGAATGCGGTCAACTCGGACACTTTGCAAATGAGTGTCCTTCCAAGAAAAAGAAGGAAGGAAAAAAACCTAGATTCAATAACTTTCAAATCACATGGGATGATTGCAACTCTGAAGGAGAAGTCGAAGAAGAAATGGAGTCGGCACAAATGGCCTTTATGGCCATTGGAGATGATGAGGTAAATTCTAACTATGACTCTAATGATGAAAATGATGAAAGTGATCTTGAAGCTTTCATTTTGAAATTGCATGATAGATTAAAGGAATCATATGCTAGAAATAAGGAGTTAGTGAAGAAATAAAATGCTTTATTGAATGCTAACTCTAAACTTGTCTGAATGAAAATAATAGGCTATCACAAGAAAATTGTGACTTGAAGAAAATAATGCATGTGAGATCAAAGGTCAAGGAAGAACAAGCCTCCTTGAAGAAAAGATTGGATGATTTGGATGTTCTCTTGACTAGAAAGAAAGAAAATGTTGTTGATTTGAAAAGAAATAGAAATGTATTAATCAACAAAAAATTTATCATGTTTAGAAGGGATGACTTATGTTTTGTAAAATCAAAATCATCTTTATATGGAAATAAAAAAACTATTTCTAGATATTGCCAACAACATGGACATGTTAAGAATATGTGTTATGTCAAGAAGAATGAAAAACTTGGAATGAAAGTCGCTTGGATTGATTGCAATTTCACTAACTCAAATGGACCCAAGAAAACGTTGGTACCAAAAGTTATCAATTGATTTATTGTGTAGGTAGTTAACATCGCCAACAATGCTAAGTGGTTCATAGATAGTGGATGTTCAAGGCACATGACGGGTGATGCTTCTCTCTGTTCACAAATTTCATATCCAAAAACAGTGGAAAAGTCACATTTTGAGACAACAATAAAGCAAAATCAATTGGCATTGGTGATGTAGGTAAAAATGGTGAAACCTTGATTAAGAATGTGCTTCTTGTTGATAATTTGAACTATAACTTATTAAGTGTAAGTCAACTTTGTGATAAAAATTTATATGTATTTTTTACCAAGCATGAATGTCTTATCCTTGATAAAAATCATGTTGTTTTATTCAAGGGCACTAGGCACAATGATGTTTATGTGATTCATCTTGATAAAATTAACAATAGCAATGTAAAATGTCTTACCGCTTCCATAGATGATCCTTGGATTTGGCATAGAAGACTTTGTCATTTCAACATGGATTTGATTGAAAAACTTGCTAAAAAGGATTTCGTAAGAGGTTTGCCAAAACTAAAATTTTTGAAAAATAAAATTTGCGATGCATGCCAATTTGGTAAACAAGTCAAAGTTTCTTTTAAACCAAAGAATTTTGATCAAATGTCCACTCATAAACCTTTAGAATTGTTGCATTTAGACTTATTTGGACCTACTCAACATGCTAGTCTTGGTGGTTGCAAATATGCCTTTGTTATTGTAGATGACTATTCTAGATACACTAGGGTATTATTTCTTGTTCACATAAATGAGGCTTTTGAAAAATTTGTAAAATTGTTTTCCAAAATTCAAAATTTATTGAATTTAAAAATCATTCGTATAAGAAGTGACAATGGTACCGAATTTAAATTTGGAGGTTTTTCTAATTTTTGTGATCACAACGGTATTTTTCATGAATTTTTGGTTGTTGGAGTCCCTCAACAAAATGGTGTTGTTGAAAAGAAAAATAGGACTCTTCAAGAAACACTAGAACTATGATTAGCGAATGCGACTTACCACAATACTTTTGGGCCGAAACTGTTAACACGGCTTGTTATGTCATGAATCGAGTTCTATTAAGATCCTTTTTAAAGAAAACTCCTTATGAACTCCTTTTTTGTAAAAAAACCTAGATAACGTTGTGAGCTATTTCAAAGTTTTTGGTTGCAAATGTTTTATTTTAAAAATCAAAGAAAACCTTGGAAAATTTGACAAAAATCGGATAAAGAAATTTTTCTAGGATATTCTAGTGACAAGAAAGAATACCGAGTTTACAATAGAAGAACGCTCTTGATTGAAGAAGTTGTGCATGTTACATTTGATGAAGCTAATGATGTTATCTCAAAGAATTTGTGCGAAGATGAAGATATAGGTATTCTAAAGGAGATCGAAAAGCTCACTATTCATGAAGATCATCAAGAGATCACATCAAGCAATGATGTCAACGACCATCAAATAGATGATGAAAAAGAAAAGAACAAGGATGCTCCAAAAGATCTTCCGAAAGCTTGGAGATTCGTCTCTAGTCACCCTCAAGATTTAATCATAGGTGATCTATCCGATGGGGTAACTACTCGTTCTCATAAACATTTGAATAGTAATTGTGCATTATTTTCTCACATTGAACCTAAACATGTAATGTCTAAGATGTTGCTTTGAATGATGAATCTTGGGTTAATGCCATGCAAGATGAACTTAGTCAATTTGAGAAAAATAACGTATGGACCTTGGTTGAAAGACCATCTCTCATCCTGTAATTGGAACTAAATGGGTCTTTAGAAACAAATAAAATGGCAAAGGTGAAATCATAAGAAACAAAGCTAGACTTGTTGCAAAAGGTTATGCTCAAGAAGAAGGCATTCACTTTGATGAAACCTTTGCACCCGTGGCTAGATTAGAATCCATTCGCATGCTTCTCGCATTTGCATGTTTCATTGATTTCAAATTATTTCAAATGGATGTCAAAAGCGCAATTTTAAATGGTTTTATCGATCAAGAAGTTTTCGTTGAACAACCTCCGGGCTTTGAAAATAAAAATCTTCCAAATCATGTTTTCAAACTTTTTAAAGCTTTATATGGTTTGAAACAAGCTCCAAGAGCTTGGTATGAAAGATTAAGTGGTTTCTTGATTGAAAATGGATTTAAAGAGAGGTGTAGTTGACACCACTCTTTTTACAAAAATAGATTTAAAGGGTTTGTTAATTGTTCCAATTTACGTTGATGATATTATTTTTGGAGCAACTAATGAAAGTTTATGCAAGGACTTTTCACATTTAATGCAAAAAGAGTTTGAGATGAGTATGATGGGCAAGTTAAAATTTTTCCTCGGACTACAAGTTCAACAAACAAACAAAGGAACGTTTATCACACAAATCAAGTATACAAAGGAGCAACTCAAACGATTTGGAATGGAAGATTGCAAACAAGTTGGTACGTCTATGTGCACTTCAACCAAACTTGATAAAGACGAAGGAGGTAATGGTGTTGATGAAAAACACTATAGAGGTATGATCGGAAGCCTACTTTACTTAACAACCAGTAGACCAAATATTATGTTTGCTGTTTGTTTATGTGCTAGATTTCAATCTTGCCCCAAAGAATCGCACTTGATAGCTGTTAAAAGAATTTTTAGATATCTGAAGGGTACAAGATTGAATTTTGGTTTGTGGTATCCAAAGTCCTCTACATTTGATTTAATTAGTTATTCTGATGCTGACTTTGCTGGGTGTAAAATTGATAGAAAAAGTACCAGTGGTATGTGTCATTTCCTGAGAAATTGTCTTGTGTCTTGGTTTAGCAAAAAACGAAACTCTATTTCTCTTTCTACAGCTGAAGCCGAATACATTGCTGCTGGAAATTGTTGTGCTCAACTTCTTTGGATGAAACATACTCTGAAAGATTTTGGTGTAGTTTTTTATTGTGTGCCTATAAAGTGTGACAACACTAGTGCAATTAATCTCACAAAAAATCCTATTATGCACTCTAGAACCAAACACATTGATGTTAAGCATCATTTTATTAGAGATCTTGTTTGTAAAAAGTAAATTTGTGTTGATTTCGTGCCTACTTCAGATCAACTGGCTGATATTTTTACAAAACCCTTGGCTCTAGATCGCTTTGAATCTCTCAAAAAATGTTTGGGGATTTTACAGATCAATTTGGCATAGAATCTCTTCGTCCGGACGCACTCAATCATCCGAACAACACTATCTTTCGGACGCTCTAGATCGTCTGAAAACTTCCTCTCTGCCTCGGACGCTCATAATCGTCCGAACAATATTCATTTTCTTCACTCACTCACTGGAATTCATCCGGACGTGTACCGTCGTCCGAAAGAACATCGGATGCACTGGCTCTTCCATCGGCCGTCTGTTCATCAGCTTTCAAACGCTCCATCGAACGCACACCAAACGTTTGGCTGTCCGAACGGTCCCCCTGTTCGATTAAAATCGTCCATTTTTCCCATTTTGGACTCACCCTAACCCACGAAACCCTCTCTGGCGAAATTTTTTCCTTCAAAATCTCCTCCAAATTCCTTCCTTCTCTCCAAAAATTGATTGCAAAATTATCATCTCCAAAGTATTCCTCACCATTATTATATCTAATTCCCCCCATCTACCATCTCATTTCATCAAATTCTCACTAATCTTTCAAAAAAATCAAATTTTTTCTCCTCTTCCTTCCCTTCCTTCACAATGGTTAAATCCCGCGGAGGTTCTTCTATAGCAAATCTTGGACGAAAAACAAAAGGGAAAGCTCCGGTACATGGAGAATCATCTGCTAATCCTCAAGTCTCCTCAAATCCAACCTTACCAAAATTCATCGATGCCAAGGCATCCGAACGGTATACATCTCTTCTGAGTAAATCTATAATCGTTCAACGTCCTGCATCTCATAGTCTTTTTTATGAGTATAATCTTCCTATTGTCAAATCATGCTTTGAAAAACAAAATTGGGGTCACCTAGTGCATATTGATTTACCCGTGTATCATGACATGGTGCTTCAATTCACAGCCAATCTTCGGAAAGGCCCCACTGTTCGCACTTTAAATTCTCGTGTAAACAGCACCAATCTTGAGATTTCCTCCAACATCATCAACAATATTTTTGAATGTGAAGTCTCAAATCCGAATGATTTCTCCTATTTCTTTTCTTTAGATAAATGGCCCGCTATTGATACTCGAGTTATTTGACATTGATGAGGTTAGGGCTATTTTTAACATCAATTTCAAAAAGGCCTCAGAATCCAAAACCACATTGCTAACTCCTGAACTAAATATTCTGTACACTCTTGTCACGAATTTGTTATTACCAACCGACGGGCACCGTACTGAGCCCGGAAAAATGCCGCTTTACTTATTTTTTTTGTGTTTTCAAGGGCATTCCTCTTGACTTTGGGTATCTCTTCTGCTCCCTGTGAGAACTCTTTCTTACTGATACCCGAAGAAACATTCCTTTTGGAAAATTCCTCACCAAAATTTTTGATTTCCTCGATGTTCCTTTCAGCGGCAACAAACAATTTCCCCCTTATTTCAACAAATCTTATATTGAACGAAAAGGCCTCCATTTTTTCAACGATCAATGGTTAACTAAGGCAGCTTTTGATATTGAACGTTCAAAATCCCAGGCCTCTACCTCTGGTTTGGCTATTCCACATTCTCCTCCTCCTCAAACACCCCCACCATTCCATAATCCCTCATCCATCTACCTCTGAACCCTCACTTTCTCATATATGTGGCCTTCTCACTTCCTTGAGCACTCAAGTCAGTTCATTTCAACATTGCACTAATCGTAAGTTAAAGCGACTTGAAACTCGTCAAGTGATTCTCCAAGAGGCCCTTAGCCTAGGCATGTCTACTTCGGCTCAGGTTCAATTTGCCAACCTTCAATCACATATCCACTCGACTCATCTTCCGACAGTGATGACAATGCTGAAGATGGGGATGTTCGTGAGGACGATGAATAAGACGCAAATAATCAAGGTGCTGCCAATGAAGATGAAGGCGACGATGAGGATATTGATGACACGTTCAATTTCATCATGCAACGCCGTACTAGAGAAGAGGAAGACAGTGAGGCCACTGATGAAGATGCTCCTTCCAAACACCAAAAGATTGAAAAGCGCTCCAAGAAGAAAAATGACTCGAATTAGTTCCTTTGACAGTCTGTTTTTAGTTTTTGGCATTTCTCTATTTTTTTAGTTACGGACTGTTCTCAGATTTACCATTCTATGTATTCCCTTGAACTAGTCCTGTTAAATATTTGAGTTTTCTTCAGTTGAATATTTGGGCTTTTTTATGCATTTCTATGCTATTTCTATTAAATACTTACACGTTATCAGGGGGAGCTTTGTTTGATGATGTCCAAATGGGGAGTAGTAATCTATATTGCAAAATGATTGGTCATATCTGATTATTTTTATAGTAGTAATCCATATTGCAAACTGATTGGTCATATTTGATTGTTTTTACATAATTACTCCATGAATGTTTGTCATCATCAAAAAAGGGGAGATTGATGTTTTCCAAACCTTCATAAACACTTAACTCTGTAAACAAGTTTTTGCAGGTCTGTTATTTGTTTTGCTAGAGATAGGGTTTTCGGACGCACTGTACCGTCCGAACTATGTCAAGCTTCTCGGACGCATTCCACCGTTCGAACCAACAGGCAGAAAGAATGATCTTACTGCTTCTCCAAACGGGCGCACACAACTAACGTCCGAACAAAGTCTTCTTCGGACGAACATAACCGTCCGAAATTTCTTTCGGATGATGGAACGGACGCATGCACGGACGTCCGAATGAAGTTCTTCACCAACTACATAAAGATCGGACGCTGTGTCGAACACATCCTATCAATCTCGGACGTCCAAAACCCCAACGGCTACTTTTTGTGCATTTATTATTTAGCCGTTAGGAAGTAGGTGCAACCACCATTTATTGCTCTTATAAATAACTGCTTTGATATTCTATAAAAATCATCTAATACATTGAATACAAGCCTTAGAAAAGAGCAATTTTAGTACAAATTGGCTATAGTGCTTTATTGTATTAGTGTACAGTTTAGAGTGCAATTCAACTTTGAGTGGAGTAATAATCTTGTACGAAAGTGTGGTTATAAGTAAGATTCTTGGCTCAACTAAAAGAGTTTTAGTGTGAGCAAGAATTTCCCTACTTTGTAAAGATTATTGGCTCACCAAGTGTGTGAAGCATTCTACCTGATAGCTCGTGATTTGATACTTCAAGCTTGTTAGCTTGGAAGTATTGGCTGTTTAATTTTCTCTCTTTCTTACTTCACTATTTCATTGATTCTATTATATCAGTTTTTATTTGGAAAATCTTAATATTTCTAAAAGTATTTTTAGAAACCTAATTCACCCCCCCTCTTAGGTTGCTTTGGGACCAACAAAACCAATGAGTTCCTCCTTTCTAGATTGGTCACAGGATGGCGGATGTGCATTGATTTTCAAAAATTAAACAAAGCTACCCTCAAAGACTATTTCCCCTTTCTTTTATTGATCAAATGCTTGAAAGGTTGACCGGTTTTGCATATTATTGCTTCTTAGATAGATACTCCGGGTACTTTCAAATTGTCATTTGTCAGGAGTATTAAGAAAAAACAACCTTCACACGTCCAAATGGAACTTTTGCATATAGGAGAATGCCCTTTGGGTTTTGTAATGCTCCTTGCACTTTCAATGTTGCATGTGCATTTTTGATGATACAGTAGAGAAACGCACAATAGAGATCTGATTTTAGTATTTTTTTTTTGGTGTATCTTTTGATGATTAGTTATTAAACTTGTCTCATGTGTTGAAAAGATGTGTGGAAACCAATTTGGCTCTTAATTGGGAGAAATGTCACTTTATGGTGCAAGAAGGAATTGTCTTAGGACATAGAATCTCATCAATGGGCGTAGAGGTTGATAGGGCCAAAATTAGAGATGACTAAGAAGTTGCCTCCACCTATTAATGTTAGAGGGTGAAAAGTTTTCTAGGTCTTGTAGGGTTTTATAGAAGATTCATTAGAAACTTTTCACATTTTGCTAGGCCTTTTTATTCTTTTCTTCGAAATGATTGTGTTTTCAACTTTGATGATTCTTGTTTGCATGCATTTAATAAGTTGAAACATGCATTTGTTAATGCACTAATTATTGTGGCATCAAATTAGTCTTTTCCATTTGAACTTATGTATGATGCAAGATACTATGCAATAGGTGTTGTTTTGTGTCAAAACATTGATAAAGATATTGCATCTCATTTACGATGCAAGTAGGACTTTGAATGAAGCACAAATCAATTATTCCACCACAAGAAAAGGAACTACTTGCTATAGTGTTCGCATTTGACAAGTTTAGATCTTACCTTATTGGTTCAAAGACCATTGTACACACGGATCACTCTCTATTAAAGTATTTATTTTCTAAACAAGTTGCAAAATCACGCTTACTTAGATGGATACTTCTTTTGTAGGAGTTTGATTGGAAGGTTATGGACAAAAAGGGAATTGAGAATATTATAGCGGATCATTTATCAAGGACTTAAGAATCTAGGCTTGTGAGTCAAGATGAAAGGGCCATTATAGAAGAGGCATCAATTGAAAAGTTGTTTGAAATTAAGGAGTCAATTCCTTGGTATGTGGACATTGCCAATTACCTTGTAGCAAAGGTGGTGCCAAGTAAGTTAATGCTAATGCAAGAAGGAAGTTCTTTGCGGAGATCAAGTATTATTTTTGGGATGAAACCTTCGCGAACAGAATCTTTTCTGGAGGTGTAATGATCATATTTTGAAGAGATATGTCCCAGAAGAGGAAGTGAAGGATATTTTGCTTCATTGTCATGCGCGTAAGAGGACACCATGGAGCACAAATAATGGCATTTAAAGTGTTACAAAGTGGTTTGTATTGGCCAAGTATTTTCAAGGATTCAAAGGATTTTGTATTTGAATGTGATGAATGCCAAAGGGAAGGAAACATTTCAAGGAGACAAGAGATGCCCCTAAATGCGATTGTGGAGTTGGAAGTTTTTGATGCATGGGGTATCAATTTTATGGGACCCTTTCCAACATCATACACCAACAAATTTATTTTGGTTGCGCTAGATTATGTATCAAAGTAGGTAGAAGCAATTATCACTCCAGCCAATGATGCAAGAGTTGTGACCAAGTTCCTTAGGAAGAACATCTTCTCCAAGTTTGGAGTTCCAAGAACCGTTATTAGTGTGGGGGAGCACAGTTCAAGAATTCTCAATTGGAGGCCTTCTTCTGATGTTGAAGTATGGGGTGAAGCACAAAATTGCTCTAGCATACCATCCTCAAACTTCAGGTCAAGTTGAGATATCAAAAAAGAATTGAACAGAATTTTGGAGAAAACAGTCAACAATTCAAGAAAGGATTGGGCAATCAAGTTGGATAATGCTTTACGGGCTACCATATGGCATTTAAAACTACAATTGGAATGTTACCCTACCGAATGGTCTATGGTAAGGTATGTAATTTACCTATAGAGTTGGAGCACAAGGCCTATTGGGCGGTAAAAAATCTAAACTTTGATCTTAAGGAAGCATGTGAAATGAGGCTCCTGGATTTAAATGGGTTGGATGAGTTCAAGAGGGAAGCGTTTGAAAATTCCTTGATTTACAAAGAAAAGACCAAAATATGGCATGATAAGTCCATTTTGAGGAAGGAATTAAAGGCTAGTGACTTGGTGTTGCTTTATAATTCAAGGCCCAAACTTTTTCCAGGGAAGCTTAAATCAAGATGGAATGGACACAATAAGCATTCAAAATGGTTCAAGTTTTTCCCTACGGCTTAGTGGAGCTTGAGGGAAAGGAATCTAATTTTAAGGTCAATGGGCATTGGATCAAACATTATTTTAGAGGAGTCATTGAAGATGGATATAAAAATCGTCCAATTTGTTTAAGAATGATCAAGTCAAACTAATGACTATAAAAGATCACTTCTTGGGAAGCAACCCAATCTTTAAATTTCTTATTGAGTTTGATTTTGGTGTTAGTTTATGTTTAATTTTGATTTGGTGTGATTTCGTTTGTTTTTAGTTCAGTTTTGGTTTGAAAATTTTCCTGTAATTTGAGTAAATTGTGCTATGGAATGAAGTCAAATGGGCTTCTAATACTTGTGTTTTCAATGTTTGTAGGTGGTGAAAATACTTGGGGTAAAGTGAGAAAGAAGGAAAAATTGGCCAAGTATGGAAACTGAACTTTGCAGAAGTTCAGTTTGATGTCGTAACATCAAATGTGATGTTGCGACACCAAACTCAACATCTAACTTTCGGAAAGCATATTTTGGGTATGTTTCCAAGTCACAACACCAAGACATGATGTCGTGACACTAAGCATGTGGAAAGTTCATGGGGCAATTCATGTCACGGCATCAATTACTCAATATTGTAACATCAAGGCGCGCTTGGAAGCACATGATTTTCCATGTCATGAAATCAAAAACTTGATGTTACGACACCAAAACGGGCAGAATTGTTTCTCAAGCAAATTTTCACCTTTCTTCTTCACCAAACCCTTAAGTTTCCAAACCGCAACCATCTTATCCTTCTTCCTCTTCTAAAAATCTCATTCTTCCACCGATAATCCTCCACAAAACCACCATAAATCACCCAAGCAAGCTTTCTTGATTAACCTTCATTCTCAAATTTGACTTTTCTAGGAATGATTTCAAGCTTCTGGGGGGCTTTTTCTTCAACAATCCAAGCTATTTTTCTCAAATTAATTGGGTAAAAAGTTCCAAATTTTTTGGCTTAGGCCTATAAATTTATTATGATCTGTGGATTGTTTTTGGTTGGAATTTAAGATTTTTTTTTTCGTGAATTCATGCATCTTGACTACTTGGAATTGCGAGATTCTTGTGGGTGAATTTTTGGAATTTTATTGGGTGATTTTCGTGTGTATTCCTTTGGTAATTTTGCTGAGAATTGTGTGGGTTTTATTGTTTGGTGGATTATTTGTTCATTGTGGTGTGAACATTTTAGTCTTGAAAATTCGGTGGTGTTTTGTTTGATTGATTTTTATTATGAAAATTGTGTTGGGTTTTGGAATTAATTGAAAAAAATAACAAGAGGGGTGTATGGGTGTGGTAGTAGAGGTAGAGGTAGAGGTAGAGGTAGGGGTACAAGAAGAGGAGAAATTTTGAAGAAGAGGAAAATGAGAGAAGGAACTAGCAAGGAAAGAGCAAGTAGTGAACCGGTGGAGCAAAATGAACCCGTTGTGGAATCCCAATTTGCTAGTTACAAAACTCGTGATTTATTCCGTGCCAATGAGAAGCATGAGTGCTCTGTCATTAAGGAAAGAGGATTTGACTTGTCAATGCATTAGGGGGATTATGAGGGGCTTAGAAAGGAATTGCAAACACAACTTAGGGCTAGGAATTGGCAAAATTTTGATCAAGAGGTGGAACCAAATTATACAAATTTGGTTAAAGAGTTTCATTGTAATGTGTATGAGCTTGAGGAGGGAAAAGTGAGAGTTAGAGGTGTATTGGTGGATTTTAGTGCTGAAAAGATCAATGAGTATTTTAACACACCCTCTATTGATAGTGTGGAATATTTGGAGTTCCAAAATGACAGGAACAAGGATATGATGGCTATTAAAAATGCTTTGTGCTCTTTTAATGTCGATTGAGTTATGAATGCGACAGGGAACACAGAGCTTAATTGTGGCTATTTTTTATTAGTTGTAGAATTTGGGGATCAAATTAAGTGAGTTATATTCTACGAGATAAGGCATGTCTTGTTTACACTATTCTTGTTGGGATTCCTTTGAATGTTGGCAGATTAATTACTGACAGGGGTTCCTAGATAGCAGAAGATTCAGGAGACCCATATTTTATGCACCAAGTTTAATAACTCACTTATGTATCAATGCAGGATGCCGCATCATTCCCAGAGAGCCACAGACCTATCCAAGATGGCAAATGAACAAGGATTATGTTTACAAGAAGGTCTTGAAATTTGAGAAAATCATCAGCCCAAAGGAGCCCTTGTGACACCACCACTACCACCACCCCAAGAGCACTACATATCCATATGCCAACTAATTTTGTATTCAATGCACCAAGCACCGATGAAGAACGCAACCAGCTTCAAGGATATTAGCGTACAACCAGCTGTCCTCCACAACAATTTGGTGGTTATTGGTGAAGCTCTCAGGGTCACATCGCTCAACACTTGGACTTAACCAAGACCACCTCTAGCGTGCATTACGATCCACTGAGCGGGCATGCCTTTTATACACCACCTAAGGGACTATCGTATCAAGAAGAAGCACAACAAGTTGGAGACATTAATGTGAGGGCCCAAGATAAAGATTTTTAGGAGAGCCAATACAGTGGTGCAGAAGATGGGTAAGAGGACGTGGAACAAGACATCAATCCAATAGAGGATGAATAATGAAGGCACTTGAGAAGACACCACTCTACAACAATGCTTATCAATTTACTCTGCTTTATGAATTTAGAGGGATTTGAAAACTGCTTTTACTTTCATTTGTTTAGTCATTTTAGTAACTTATTATGTTTGTTTATTGCTTTTAGATATTTTGGTTTGAAAACTTTCTTTTGAGTAGATTGACTAAGGACCTTAAGCTGACGCCAAATGACTTATTATTGATACTTGAAATAGATTTGATCACTTTGAATTTTATTGATGAATACTTGGTTTTTGAGCTTTTAGTGCCTCTAGTTGTTTATTTAATTGAGTTTTGATAGTGGTTACGGGCCTTAGGCTGATGCCAAGTGGTTTATTTTTAATTGTTAAGTGATTGGATTGACTATTATGAGCTTAGATGGATGCCCCTACATAGTTTTTAGATTAAGTTTGCTCTTAGTAACTTTTTTATATTAAATGTTGATTAGATTTTATTTTAGGTTACGTTACTTTGGTTTTAAGTTAATCGTATGATGATGTTTGTTGTTAACTTTTCGGTGAGTGGATGGATGAGTTTTACTCATCAATCGAATAAGAGTGTCAAGTTTGGGGGTGTTCTTTTCTTGTGTCGGGAATGATCCTTTCTTGTGCTTGTATGTAGGTGTTTGAAAACACTTGGATGGAAATTTGATTAATTTGGTACTTGATGATCATACTTAACTTGCAATACCATATGATTGAACTATTTGAATTAGACATTCCATGATCTTAAGTGTGCGTGAGTGGTTCTTTTGCAGCTCAAGAACTTCAAAAACTTGGAATTACCATTTTCAAAAAGAGGGACTAATATTTTGGGTGAAATTCATTTGAAATATTATTTTTCATCAAATTATAAATATTACTTTGTTGGTCGATTTGTCTTTTGAAAAAATTGGTTTAAATTGAATAGAAGGAATTTAGCACATTTTGTGTTCTTACATAGGAAATCTTATTCTAATTTGAGAATGATTGGTATTAGATATTAATCGTAAGTGTGTTTACTCCTCTTCCTTGGTTTAAGGCCGTGCAAAAAAATATAATAACATTTTTTGCATATAGGAATAAGGCGAGTACAGGATTCCCGCATGTACCCATATTGTTTCTCCAAATTAAACCATTAGAGTAGTAATAAGACGAGTACGGAATTCCAACATGTACCCATATTGTTTCTCCGAATTAAACCATTAAGACTTACATTTTAGAATACCAACAAGTTGAGGGAAGGAATGTTTGTAATACTTATCAATGGTATTAGACTACTCAGTCCTTCAAAGATTAATATACCCAAATTGTGTGACATGCATGTAGGTAGATTCCTAATGAACTTCTATTTCCATACGACCTTGTCGAGATGGTTGAACAACTTTTTAGTACTTGTGATTTGAGAAAAGATGATTTATGTTTTGAATGAATAGAACTTGCTTTTGAAAACCTTTTTGACAATGGTTAATGAATAGCATTTGAACTTGTGATTTTAAGAACTTGAAAACTTGGAGTGACAAGTTAAAATGGTTCAATTGTCATATGGTATTTAGGGTCCCTTAAGAGATGTCCTTATTAGTACATCCAGTGTTCATCTTTTGGTTATGTCATTTTTGGTGGTGTGTTTTGTTTGTTTGGTTAGTAAAGTTCATTTTGTTTCTTATTTTGCTTAGGACTAGCAAAATGCTAAGTTTAGAGGTGTGATAACTCTAGTAAACTAGAGTTATTCTACTTTCAAACTATGACTTTTGAGTAGTTTAATCCCTATTTTGATGTTTAATTAAATGTTTTTAGCTTGTATTTGCATTAATTGTAAATGTTATGAGGTTTTACTTAATTTTAGTTATTTTGAGTACTTATTTAGCTTAGTGATTTGCAGGACAAAAAAAGAAGGGTAGAAGTTCAAAATCACAATGGATGCAAAGGACAAAATGCAAATGATAAAGAATTGAAGACTAGAACTGAAAGACGCTTCATGTTGCAACACCAAATGTTCGATGTCGTGAAAACAAGGTGGGGTTCATTTCATAAATTTTAGCTCAATGTCCTGACATCAAATATTGGATGTCGCGACATCGAAGCACAAACAGTTAATGTTCTATGGCATTTTTGTAATTTTGGCTGAACCTCTTTAAACTATGTCTTGCAATTTGATGTCGGGACATTGAGCTAAAACAGTTAATGTTCTATGGCATTTTTGTAATTTTGGCTGAACCTCTTTAAACTATGTCTTGCAACTCACTCAAATACACACAGTAGGAGTGTAGTTGGTAATTAGGAGTAGTTTAGTTGTAGTTTAGCTTAGAACTTAAGTTTCTTTTAATATAAAAAGTTCTCTTTAATTTTCCTTTAGATCTGAGCGTTAAATTCCAACAAGTTTTAATTTTGATTAGTTAATCTCAACGGGCTTTTCTATTGCATACAAGTAAATATAATTTTTACATGTTTTTTCTTTAATTTTCTTGTAATTCAAGTTACTTATATTTTAAGTTTCTTTAATAATTTTAGGGTTCTTGCTAAATTAGTCAATTTAAGTATAGATATCTTCAATTCCTTGCTTAATTCTTAGTAATTTTTAGTGGGTTTTCTTTTATCCAATTGAAAAATTCAAAAATATTTAGTTTTAATTTCAATTTCTTCACAACTTGTCTTAGTCTTATTTGGTAAAACATGAAGCTTTTCTTGTGTTCATGTTATCTTAATGCTTTTCCTGGCCAAGTTAGAATTAATTTCTTTGTTGTTTACATCATGCTTTGGTTGAACTACTCATATTGGAAGTAATTGTAATTGCCTTCCGTAGATTATTGTAGTTGAGTAGTTATTTCCCTTTAAGTTAATGTGTTTAATTGAACTTGGTTAGTTTAGTTTCCCTCCTAATTGTGATTGGTCTAACTACACAATGGCTCTTGAATCTCAGTACTTGCTAGTTCTTAACAAGCAATCCTCAAGGGAGTGATGCCTGCTCATCCTATGCTATTATCCACCTTGTATACTTGCGAACGTGAGATAGAGTTTAAAGGATTTGTGTAGTTTTTATGACTTGTTTTTGTATTGATTGATCTCTATCTGAATCGAACACTAGACTGTAAGTGCTGATGACATCGAATATCGGATAGCTTAATCTTTTATCTAGGACTGGGCTGACCAGTAACCAGGCAAGATTTTTTATGCTTTTAGTATCTATGGATTGGACGGTCATCGTGACATCTAAATTTTGATCAAGATTGATGGTTGGAAAATATCGAGTTTTGGTTATAGAGGCACTAGAGAGAGCTTAGGATTTCAAGGGTTTCGGAGTTGTTTGGAATAGTTTAAAAGTGAAAAGGTAGGGAAAAAACATTTTTAAGGTTCCTACTCAAGCCTTGGGCATTGCAACGCTTAGCGGGTGCTTTCAGAAGTTTGCTGGGCACTTCCAGTGCCGAATTTCGCAAAGTATTGTCTTTAGTTTTTCGATTTTGCTCTAAATTGATTCGTTTGAGCTCTAATTCAATTGTGAACACTTCTATGACCTACAAAACACACAAAACACTTCTAAAATATATTAGACACTATAATTTATGCGAAATCAGAACAAAAAAATAAAGCAAATATTAAATAAAACCCTTGAGTTTCCTACCAAGCAGCGCTTCATTTAATGTCCTTAGCTAGATGTTACTATAACTAATTAATTATTAAAATACATAGAAGTTTCTGGAACTTCCCAATCATGTCCAAAGTAAGGGTTAACCCTTTCTCAAAATGTTTCCCTCACAACTTCATCAATAATGTCTAGAGAAACACAATTATAGAACTGATGCAGATATTTTATAGCTTTAAAAATTCAAAAGGATATGGTTTCTTCATTCACTCTTAGCTCTAGCCTTTCTTGCTCCACATCTATTAAAACTCGTTTGATCGCTAAGAATGATCTTCCGAGAATTAAGAAAACCTTACTATTTTTTTCTGTTCCTTCATATCAAAAACCACAAAATCCGCTAGAAATATGAACTTCCTCACCTTAACCAGCACATCCTCAACTATTCCGTGTGGTTTCCTCACATTTTGGTTTGCAAACTGAATGGTCAGTTGAACTTCGATCAATCCTAATTCCTAAAAATGAACAAAGGCATTAAATTTATATTAGCGCCTAAATCACACAAAGCTTTATCAAATGGAATTGTTCCTAGACAACAAGGAATATTGAAACTCCCTGGACCTCCCATCTTTTGAGGTAATTTCTTAGCTAGAATTGCATTGCTATCCTTGGCAAGTATCATTACTTCTTCTTCTTTCCACTTTCCTTTGATCGGATTTCCTTCATAAACTTAGAATAGTTAGAGATTTGAGTTATAGCATCAATCAAAGAAATATTGATTTGCAACCTTTTAATAATTTCAAGAAATTTGTTAAAATCTTTATCCTTATCTTGCTACTTCACATATTGTGGATATGGAATTTTCACAGATGGCTTTATGTCAGCATTGACTTATCCCGTTCTTCATCTTTCTTTCTTCTTCTAGGTATCTAATACCTATGCACTTCATCTTGTTCTTCATATTTACTTCAATTCAGGTGATTCAACAATCACTTCCTTGCCTTTTTCTTTTTCCTCTTCAACATTCTTGGCATTATCCAGTACTTTCCCACTCCTCAATGTAATCGTCTTCATCTATTCCTTTGGATTCATAACTGTGTTACTCGATAGAGCCCTTTGAGATCTTTCAGCCATCTGTTTGTTTTTTTTTTTTTTGTCAAAACCCCAATAGAGTAAATTTATTAATCAAAAGCAACTAAGTGTACATCAAGTTTTACAATGCCTAATGTACGGGCATCCTAATTAGTCCAAAAATAGCAAGCCATTTATAGATGAAGGGCTTATGTTTTGGAGGTACTCAACATAATGAGAAGTTCTAATGCCCTCATTGGCAAGCCAATCTGCTACATGATTTGCCTCTGTAAAAATGTTTTTGAAAATAAACATTCCTATGTTGTGAAAGCTGTTTGATGATTTGGATATGATTATCAATACTCCATGGGGCTACCATTTGGTCGTTGAGGATGTTAACCATGATCAAAGAATTCAGTTCCACCTCCACCAGTTGGATATTCATGGTTGCACAAAGATTTAAACCATCCACAAGGGCCATAGCCTCAACTTGCAAGTTGGTTTGTTGTTCGTCAAAGTTGCAAAAAGCAATTAAATGTTAACAAAAGCCATTAACAATGAGAAGATCATCAACTAATGAAGTCATTATGAATAGATGAATTCCCAAAATTTCTTATAAGTGCGTGCAGATCTGAGTGATAACTAACGGGGCTGAATATTCATGCCTTCAAAGTGAGATTGATTTCTAGCCTTCCAAGTAAACTAGCAAATAATACAATGGAGGATTTTATGAAGAATACCAATTGAGGAGGTAGGAGAATGGGACCGCCACCATGAATTGAGTTTGAATTCAATCTGACTTGAGTTTAGTAGAATTTGCTTGATTCTGAGGATATCCGTAGCTTCATAATTTCCCTCCAAGGTAGAAAACACTATCCTTGAGGAATCGACAAATCTACCACCTTTAGATGGGGCTGGGGACTTGTGGTACTTCATTCCAAAGATGACCCTCGAGCAACCATAGATCAATCCAAAAGGAGCACTGAGCATTTGTAATCAAAAAATGAAGGTTCTTCTCCACTTCCTTTCTTGCACGCAGCATTCGTTTCCAAGTGGTAGAGTCTCCTAATTTCTTCCCAACTGTATAAGGATGAAAACCTTTGAGGCATCTTCCCCTAAGAAAATGTGATCAAAGAAAGTTCCCATTTCTAAACCTCTACCAAAGCTGCGTATCAAAACCTTGTGCTATCCCAAACAAAGAGTAACACCGAGTCCATTGTTATTAGTTAGCTGGCAAATTTTGTTCTATGCCGCCCAATGATGTTTCGGTCCATCCTCTGAATTCTCCCAAAAGAAATTTGCAAAATGCCTCTCAAGGTCCTCACCTTAATGACAGCTTTTGGAGGGTAAAGTACTGCCCATAAGAAAATAGGAATGGTACTAAGAACTTGCTTGATAAGGATGAGCCTACATTCAAGTGATAGAAATTTTGTTTGCCATCCGTTGATTCTGGGACCACTTTATCAATCATAGTTTGGAAAATAATTCTCGTTTTCTTTGCTTTCTGAATTGGACAAACCAAGTAAACCATAGGAAAATTTTTCGTTGTGTAATCAGTGATAGCTTGGATCATCTGATTCTTGATCTTGATGCTTTAGAAGATAGATAGAATGAGCTTTTGGCTACATTAATGAGCTGACCAGAAGAAGCTTCAAACCGAGCAAGGAACTTCATAAAATTTTTGATGGAATTGACTTCTCCCTTTGTGAATATCCCAATATCATCCACAAAAGCTAGATGAGTGATTGTTGAGCAAGATCTAGGAAGAGCAAATTTAGTGATTTTTTCCCTCTCAAATTGTTATTTAATATTTCTGTTGAAAGCCTCCATCTTATGATAATAAAGATTAAAGGGATAAAGGTTCTCCTTGTCAAATCTAGATGTGTATTTGAGAAAACCCCAGGGAACTCCATTGATTAGGATTGAAAACTAGTAATGCTCAAGCACATTCCTCATTAGAGAAATCCAATCTTCTAAAGAGCCCAATTTTCTCATTGATGCATATAGGAAATTCCATGATAATTTGTCGAAAGCTTTAGCTAAGTCCAACATGAAAATAGCATTTCCTTCCCTTGTTTTCCTGTTAACAAAATCGACCAGCTCTTGTGCCAGGAGTATATTATTAGAAATCTCCCTACCTTGAATGAAATCCACTTGTTCTTTAGAGATGATTTTGTTGCACCTTCGGGATTGAGAGTAATACGGCTTCTTTGAGTTCCCTCATGGTGAGTTCTCTTAGTAACATATGGTTCTCCTCCTTTGTAAGCACTTGATTAAGCTGGTCCAAGAAAGAATGATCTATCTCTAAAGTCCCATTATCAGCTTAATGTTGTTTGGAAAAATCTCACACCTGCTTTTTCTATTTTTTGAGAGTTACTTGTCCAGGCGTTCTCTACTTTTATTCATGAAATGGACGGCCTTTTCCTTTTAGCAATGAGGGACAACTGAAAAAACTTTGAATTGCTATCCCTCTCCTTCAGCCATTTTAGACCAAATTTTTGTTTCAAGAGGGCTTTCTCCTCTGAAAGAGATTTGTTGTAGTGAGCTTGAGCATGTGTCAAAGGAATTTGGTTCCTTTGGCTTGAATCAAGTAGAAACGTTTCCTTTAATCTTTTAACATTCAGCTCATCATCCTGTACTTTGTTGAAGACTTTATCAACAAAAAATAAAAATAGTGAAACTCCAATTCTTGAGTTCAACTTCAATCTCCTTAACTGGTGGCAAATTGCATGAGAGAAGAACCTATACATTGCAAGTTCCAATTTCTAGCTACTACTTGCATAAAAGTGGGATGTTTAACCCACATATTTAAGAATTTGAAAGCTTTAGGCCCTGTGCGAACACACATTAAAAAATCTGAGAAGTAGAGGAGAATGATCTTAACATGTTTTTAAGACATGGTCCATACTCAATGTCTGGAAGCTAGCAATAAAAGGATGATTGCAAACAAATCTATCTAGTCTTTTCCATACTGGCTTGCCAAACCTATTTTCAAACCATGTGAACTTATAACCCTAGGAAGCCAAATCTACCAGGCCACAATCGTGAAGACAATCATTGAAGTCCTTCATTGCATCAAGTTCAGGGCAGGAATAGCCTTTATATTCATCCATATTAGAAATGACGTTGAAGTCCCTACCTGCAATCCAAGGCATTTGAGGGTTGTCCAGTTCACGTAAATCCTTCCAAAGTTCCTCTCTTCCGGCCTTTGTTGATTTTGCATAAACAAAAGAGGCTACAAAATCTGTTTGCATGAGGTTAGAAGAAATTGAGACATGAATCATTTGATATGTGATGAGTAAATTAGATAAGATAAACTTCGTGTTCCAGAATAACCAAATTTATTGCCATTAGAGTTTGATAAACATTTATCAAAACCAAAGTTTTGGCTAGAAGAATGACTTCTATCTTTGTCAACCAAAGGCTCCAACAAAGCCAGTATCCTTATTTTATTATGTTTCATTAGCAGTTTTAATATGCAAAAAGTTGGTTTATTCCCCATACCCTATATATTCCAAACAAGTATGTGATCCATTCAAATTATAGAGGTGTGATTCGAGTTGCTTGGCTTAGAAGAAAGCCGAGTTTTCCTTGCATTATAGTGGGATATGTTTTATACCTTTTTCTGTCTATGTTTATTTTTGAGAAGATTGTTACCTTTAGGGGGCAAAGTTTCTCTTTCAACTCCTGGATGATGGCACTGCATTACGTGAATGAGGGCTGTCATTTTCTAAAAAGTAACATGGAAGCTTCTCTATTATCCTATCATGAGACAACAATGAATCATCCATGATTTGGTTGTTAGGAAGCTTGGTATTCTCGAACAAAGGTAGGGAAAATTCCTCTAAACAGTTGTTATTGTTCAAGACCGTATTTTTTAGAGCAACAGATTTAGTCAAAATAACTCCATCAGAATTTTGAATCTTCAAATCTGGTGGTAAAGATTCCAATGCAGCTAACTTTGTTTTTTGAATCCCTTCTTCTAAGGGATTTGAAATTTGAACGGCCAGATTTGGTAGAGTTCTTGTAAGCGTCTCATCAATTCTTAGGACTGGTGGTTCTTCTATAAGCTTGGTCATGGCTGATGGCACCACCTCATGAGAAGATCTTTGTTGCTCTACTACCAGTGGCGTGTCCTCTAATGGCTTCTATTTTGCAACACCTGAAGGTCCAACTTCAACTTCGTGATGGTTAACCAAAGTCCAATGAGGATATGATTTCCTTTTTTAATGGTTTTTTTTTTAGCTGAGGGATCAATTTGCTTATTGAGAGGATGTGAATTACCTAGCCTATAATCAATCGGATCATGACCCATTTTGTTGCATTTTGTGCAATAGCATGGAAGCTCTTCAAAACTAATTTAGTAGGGGCTTTTTGCCATTTCGCAATGTCCCCTACCCCAAACAACACTCGGGAGGTTCATCTCCACACATACTTGGCAGTGTTTGGATGAGTGAAATTCCCTGTAACCATATCCAATTTGAGGAGAGTTCCCACCACTTGTGCTAGACTAAAAATAGAATGTTTGTTGAAGAAAACAGTTGGGAGATCTTCAAACGTGATCCATATAGGTACAATAGAAGGTTCAACATCCGGGGTGAACAAAGGGCGCCATTTAAGAATTGGCATGTAAAACCATTGATGAACCACACATTCTTAAGCCAGCAATGAAGATAATCTTCCTCCAAAGAAAACCAAATGAGCATGTTTTTATAATCTAGAAATTCAACGGTGAAGTTGCCCTAAAACTGATTGTATGAAAACTTTTCCTGAAGGTCTCCATATTTGGTTTGCCTCTAGGAAAATTTCCCACCAATGTAAAATGAAAAGGAGCAGCAAGTCATTGAACCTCATCTTCTGTAAAGAAAATGGTCATGTAAGTTCTCTCTTGTAAGATTGAAGTTCCTTCAAGGGTTGATTCACTTGTTGAATTAGAGAATCAAGTTTTTGTTTATCCATTAGAACCTCGGCAAAGGAATGATTTTTCCCTTCAGTCAAAGGCTGAAGGGCCACCTTCTCGACCATAGCTGAGCCAACTAGTAAATTTCTAGAAAGAGAAAGATAGATAGAAGTCAGAGAGAATTTTTCGCAGAGAGAAGTCTGGTCCATTAAGTAGGATTCGTTAGCCATCTATTTGGTAAGTTTCCCATTTGTCCTTCCAAGTTCCTTATTGGACCATGATTCTCATTCATGAATGTGGTCAATAATTCATCCGAACTTGGCTTTCCTTTGACCCTTTATGGATTCTATTGATTGTACTAGAATTGCGTTTTTTGTGCTCCTTGATTATTCTGGAAAAAATTAGACTTGCTCCTCTATCCTAGATTGTACGTGCTAGAATAGGGATTATTATGCACCTTAGGTTAGTTTACCATTAAATTCACCTTCTACACATATTCATCCCCATTTACATTCCCAAAAATTTGACACTCGCTAGAGGCATGATTCCCTACACACGATTAACAAGACAATTCATTAGAATTAATAGAATTAATGTTATTAACATTTATACCCCCCAGTTTCCTTGTCAAAAGCACAAATGTGTTGCAATGTCTTGGGTTTGTCCTACCAATGCATCTACAACTCCTACTTCATGGATTCCTCTCGTTCTCATTTCTCTACTTGCCCTTGATAGAAATTGATGGCCATCTTCTTAGCTAGTTCATATGCTTCTTTAGGAGTTTTGTACATGAATGCTCATCCACTATATTCTGCGTAAGAGGAAACAAGCCGTTATTATAAAATGTTTGTATTTGCATTCACAAAGACAACCCATGGTACGGACCTTTTCATAGTAACTCTTTGAATCTTTCCCAGGCTTCTGTGAATTTTCCTAGTCAAGTTGAGTGAAAGAGAAGGTTATGTCTTTTCGCAACTTGGTCCTTTTTTGCTGGTGGTAGAAGTATCTGTTTAAGAATTTCTGGGCAAACCATCCCACATGCGAATGATTATAACCACTCTTTAGCCTTCCCACGCAAGGTAAAGGGAAAAAAATCAACTTTACTACATCATTTAACACTCCATTTTGTTTAAATGTACCACAAATTTCTAAAAAATGTGCAATATGTTGGTGTGGATCCTCTGTTGGAGTCCTTCTTAACTCTACATTGTTCTAAAGTATAGATAGTAATGCTAGCTTGATTTCAAAATTGTTTTCTTGAACTGGTGGATTTATTAAACTCAAACTACTTCCTTCTATTGAAGGAAGTACATTGTCCTTCAAGGATCTGTACTCTTCTTGAATTGGTGGTTGCTCAACACAAACTGGCACCTCGCCATCTTCAGTACTAGTTCTAGCCATCTTTTCTCTCAACACTATTTCTGCTCCTCGTTTCTCTTTCTGAAGTCTACGCAAAGTTTTCTCAATTTCTAGATCTATAGGAATTAATCAAGAATGAGAAAACAGGATAAACTACAAAAACAAAAACAAGAAAATAAATTAAATCTAATAAAAACAATTTAAACAAAAAGAAAATAAACAAACCTAAAGCAACAATGAAATCAATTGTATCAATGTTATTAGTTGCCAGTCCCTGACAACAATGCCAAAACTTGATGTGTAGATTTCTTGTACTCTCACAAGTGCACAAGATCATCTTCAAGTAATGAAGTATAGACTGGTGATGAGCACTAAAATTTATGACCCAACTACTATTTGGACAATCAAAATAGTAGTGATTGAGATTAACTAACTAAAACAATAAATTAACTAAAGCAATACTTAAATAACTTGAATCAAGAGATGAAAAAGCATTAGGAATTTCTTGATTTCATTAGTTGCATGGCTTAAATTTACTCTCGGTTATTCATGTTCAATTTCCATGATTGCTAGTCGAACTCCCATATGTCGTTATTATACATTGATCATGCAATAATAACACTACTTCTGTTCGAATGGCTTGCTTATATGTCTAGTTCAAACTATTTAACAATAAAATTATTCTTTTCTTTCGTAATCAATTTCATTGATCTAGTACAATTAACTAGTAGCAAAAAGAATTAATTACATGCATGGAATTCATAAAAGACTACACAAATGGGAATTAATCCATAAAAAATTCCATTTTGATGGTAATAGTTATACGATCATAGCATGCAAATAACTTGTTAAAGTCTCATTACACACTGACTATATTAATCCAAATGTTGATCAGGCACTTGAGAACATTAAGATCATAACAATACGTATATGAAAATTAATCAAGAACATCATAAAAAAATAAATTCATCCATTGCAATCAACTATATCTTGAAAACCATAACAAGAACATTTAGTGCATAACTATCATGATTGCAACCACAAAAGTTATGGAAATCATCATTAATATCAAGTCTCATTACACATTGACTAAATCAATCCAACATACTCATTTTAGTGAGTTATCATAATGTGATGTATTAAAATCTATTCTAAGCGTTCCGAAAACCAAACTTTTAGTCCCGGGTTGCCTCATCACTAATAATATTCTTATTGCTTACGAACTGAACTATTTTGTCAAGTTCAAATCCTAGGGTAAGGAGGGAATCATATCCATTAAGATGGACATAAGCAAAACATATGACAGGATCAAGTGGAATTTTCTTGTTAAAGCCCTAATTGTCTTAGGCATCCATCCTCAATTTGTTTCTTTGGTATATAAATGCATTTCTTCTGTTTCTTTTTGTTTTTTATTGAATGGTTGCAATTTGGTCTTTACTTCCTGAATGCGACATCATACAGGGTCCTTTATCTCCATAACTATTTCTCATATGCAATGAAGTTTTCTCTTTTCTTATTCAGGAAGCTACTAGATATAATTAATAAGCTTTATGGTGTGATGATGGCCTGTAACATTTTGAGAATGTCGCACTTGTTGTTTCCACATGATACACTGTTATTTGAATCTGCCACCTACGATGAAGTAAGAAATATTGTACAAATTATGCACTATCTAGCTGTATGACAGTGCTTTGGGTTAATAGACAAATTTTGACAAGTCAGTTGTAGTGCTTAGTGCTTTACTCTAAAAAAGGTTATAGGAAGGAAGTCAACTTGTTTGAGTATTCCAGAGATGGATTTACACTAGAAATATCTAGGTCTTCTATCCATAGGGGACGATCGAAAGCAAAAGTTTTTACTTGAATCAAGGAAAGAGTCTAGCAAATGATCCAAGGATGGAAAGAACAACAATTGCCCATTGCTGGTATGTAGGTATTAATCAAGGTAGTTGTCCAAGTGATTCCTATGTATGCTATGCCCTGTTTCATCTTTCAGATAATGTGATCAAGGAATTGACTTAGGTTCTGGTGCAAGAAAGGTAAAAAGTCAAGAAAAGTCCATTAGATTAATTAGAGAAAAATGTGTGATACGAAAGAGAACAGAGGATTGGGTTTTAGGGATTTTAAAATGTTTAACTTAGCTTTGTTGGCCAAATAAGCTTGGAGATTACTTGCCTAAGCAATGAGGACTCTACTGTTTAAAAACTTAAGCCTTAGTATTTCCCTAACACAACTTTCTTCATGCCCAGAAGGACTACAAAGCATCTTTTACATAGAAGAGAATTATCGAGGGCAGAAAAATCTTGATGTTTGGGTGCTAAAAGAGAGTAGGAAGTGCTTCTGTTTGAATATGGAAAGACCCTTGGATTCCTATGTCAAGAACCTTTAAAGTTTTCTCCTAGCCCAAAGTTCTCCATGAGCTAGCCACAGTTGATTAATTGATAGAACCTATGACTAGGGAATGGAATGTGCAATTGCTCGATGATCTCTTTCAATCCTCGAAGGTTGACGCATCATATCCCTAACTTTAGGAACCTTGAATAACAGAGATAAATGAGTGTGGCTGTATACAAAAAAATGGTATGTTCTCAGTTCATAGTGCATACCATTTAGCTGTGGAGGTTGACACCCTTACATTGCATGCAAATAAGACTGGATCTTGTAGCAGTGGAAGAAGCAAGACTTTTTTGTTGAACCCTAGTTATGGTAATCATATTTTGATGATGACCAAATCATACTAATGGTTTGCAATCAAGTGTGTAGAGAAGTATCAGGATGTTCAGACACTGCAAATCGTCCGAAAGAAGGAAAAACAGCCAAAAGACGAACGGACGATGAAGACTGTCCGAAGCAAGGAACCCAAAGCCAAAGAAGTTCTGTCCTCAAGGATCGGATGCTGAAAACCGTCCGAAAGATTGAACCCAAGATGAACGGACGATGAAGACTGTCCGAGACAAGGCACCTAAAGCCAAAGAAGTTTCTGTCCTCAAGGATCGGATGCTGAAGACCGTCCGAAAGATTGAACCCAAGATGAACGGACGATGAAGACTGTCCGAGACAAGGCACCTAAAGCCAAAGAAGTTTCTGTCCTCAAGGATCAGACGCTGAAGACCGTCCGCCAGAAAGAGTTTCGGATGAAGCATAACGTCTGAACAGCTAAGTGGAATTGTCTAGAGTATCGGACGCAAGACCGGATGCAAGAGTCCATGCATCGGACATCTGAAAGGTCCAGTAGCTAGTTCGTTCGGATGCACACGCACAACATCGGCCATCAGAAAGACCAAACGTCTAGTTTCTCAGGAAACAAAAAATAGGCATTAGAGAGTTGTTGGAAGCAATTTTTGGTCTTCTATAACTACCCCCAAGTCTATAAATATAAAAAAAAAAAATAGAGTAGAACTACTGCATTCAATACAATCACTTGTAAGACCTATTTGGGAAGAAATAGGCTAAAATATTGTGTGTTGTATTGGTTTGGGTAGTGTAGTTCTCTTGGCTCAACTAGAGGGAATTAGTGTGAGCAAGAGTAGACTAGTGAGTGATCTTTAAGTGTAAGAGTGGAGGAATAACAAGTGTACAAATGTGAGGTTGTATTGTAAAACCCTTTGGCTCAACTAGAGGGACGTAGTTTGTGCAAGGGTGAGCCTACTTTGTGTACAAGAAGGTTATTGCCTCACCTTCTTTGAAGAGGCACTACTAGTGGATATGCACAAGTTATTCAACTCCAAATTTGAGAAGTTTGGGAGTTTGGTTTGATACTCTCTATCTCAATCATCTTTATATTTGTTCTTTGAGATTCAATTAGTGAATAGTATTTATTTGTTGCATAAAGTTTGCATTTCTCATTAAGCACATTAAAAGGTTTGTTTTTTGAAACAACCTAATTCACCCCCCTCTTTGGTTGCTCTTTCAGGCCAACAATTGGTATCAAAGCTTGGTCTCATATATTGAGCTTGACCGCTTTTGAGTAAAGATCATTATGGCAACCAATAATACTTTGTTTTTAGAGGGGCATTCTATTACTAGACCTGCCATGTTTAATGGTATTAATTTTGTTTTTTGGAGGGATAGAATGAAAATTTTTGTTCAATCTATTGATATTGATTTATGGTATATTATTTGTGAAGGTCATTTAGAAGCTAACATCATTGATGTAAATACTTATAGATTAAAACCTAAGACTAGATATGAGTTAAATGCACAAGATAAAATAAGTTTATCTTTATATGTATTAGACATCAATGCTAAAGCCATTAATATTTTGTATAATGCTTTGGATGCAGATGAGTTTTCTAAAGTAAAAGGTTGCAAATCAGCCAAGGAGATATGGGAAAAATTGAAAGATCTCCATGAAGGAAATGAAGATATTAGAGAGCAAAAGAAGTCACTTCTTGTGGTTAAATATGAATCCTTCAAAATGGAACCTCATGAGAACATTGACAAAATGTATTGTAGGTTCAATGATATTGTAAAGGATTTGGAAGGTTTGGGTAAAGAACATTCCTTGGGTGAAAAGAATAAAAAAAATTTGAATGCTTTACTTAAGGAATGGAACCTAAATCCATTACCATAGAAGAGTCTAAAAATTTGAATTCTATGCCTATTCATTCATTGATCAATTCCCTAACTTCCTTTGAATTGAAGTTGAAATACAAGGTACAAGATGAGGAGGCAAAGGGAAAAAGTAGCATAGCATTTAAAGCTTCATCAAAAAGGAGAAAAGACTCAAGGAAGCCTCACTTCAACAACTTCCAAATCACTTGGGATGATTGCAATTCGGATGGAGAGGTTGAAGAAGAATATGAGGAGGCTCAAATGGCTTTTATGGCACTTGGCAATAATAAGGTATCCTCTAGTTGTGATACTTGTGATGATTCATGTGATAATGATTATGATGATGATGTTGAATCATTTATTTTTAAAATGCATGAATGTTTGAAAGAGTCATATGCTAAGAACAAAGAGTTAAAAATTAAAGTTAATGCTTTATTGTGTGCCAACTCAAAACTTGTGCATGAAAATAATTTTTTGTCAAAAGAAAATGATGTTTTGAAGGAAAAATTTGTTGGAAAAACCAAGATCATGGAAGAACAAGCTTCATTGAAGAAGAGATTAGATGATCTTGATGATATTTTGAAAAAGAAGAAAGAAAATGTTTTTGAAAAGAAAAGAACTATAAATATGTTTTTGAACAAAAATTTTATCACCTTTAGAAAAAATGATTTGTGCTTTGTTAAATCTAATGGTTATCCTCTTTCCATGGCAATAAGAATATTATTTGTAATTATTGTCATCAATATGGCCATGTAAAGAAAAATTGTTATGTTAAAATAAATGAAAAATTGAGAATAAATTCTATTTGGGTGATTAAGCATGTTACCAACCCAATTGGGCCCAAAAAAGTTTGGGTACCAAAAGTTGTTGCCTAACTTTGCATGTAGGTATGCTTGGAGAGAACCAAGGAATTCAAGACAGATTATCAATGGAGGGTGTTCAAGGCATATGAGCTAAGATGACATTGAAATGGGTAACATCTAAAATTTTGTGTTAAGAATGTGATTTTTTAAGATTAACTATATTCTCTTGAATGTTACTCATCTATGTGATTGAATTTGTTTAGAATGCTAGGGAATAAGTATCCCCAATTTTTGTCTATAGTAAGTCACTACTTGCAAAAGAAAGGGAGAGGGTTCTCTTTTTTTCAATGGATTATTTTGCATTACAAGAAATTGCATCACATATGTTTTATTGTTTTTTGATGATGCTTTTTGGTAAGGAATGAGCAAAAAACGTTTTGATGCTAATTCTTTGTATGTATTTTCTCATATCTACTTGAATACATATTCCTGAAGGGAAGAAATGTTTTGCATAACTTGACTTATTTTCCACGTACACGTGAATGATATTCATCTTTCAAGGGGGAGAATAAACTTAGGGGGAGCTTAAATTGCACTATTTTTTCTTATGTTGTGATGATGCCAAAAGGAGGAGAAAATAATGGACAAAAATCTCTTGTATTGTGCTTTATATTTTATGGTTGTTTTTAGAATTGTCCAAATGATTTGTCATCATTAAAAAGGGAGAGATTGTTGAACCCCAGTTATGGTAATCATGTTTTGATGATGACCAAAGCATGCTAATAGTTTGCAATCAAGTGTTCAGAGAAGTATCAGGATTTTCGGACACTGCAAATCGTCCGAAAGAAGGAAAAACAACCAAAAGATGAACGGACGATGAAGACTGTCTGAAGCAAGGAACCCAGGAAGCCGAAGAAGTTTCTGTACTCAAGGATCGGACGTTGAAGACCATCCGACAGATTGAACCCAAGATGAACAGACGATGAAGATTGTCCGAGACAAGGAACCTGAAGCCAAAGAAGTTTCTGTCCTCAAGGATCGGACGCTGAAGATCGTTCGCCAGACAGAGTTCGGATGAAGCATAACGTCTGAACAGCTAAGTGGAATTGTCTAGAGTATCGAGCGCAAGACTGGACGCAGAGTCCATGCATCGAACGTCCGAAAGGTCCAGCAGCTAGTTCGTTCGGACGCACACTCACAGCATCGGCCGTCCGAAAGACCAAACAGCTAGTTTCTCAGGAAACAGAAAATTGCCGTTAGAGAGTTGTTGGAAGCAATTTTTGGTCTTCTATAAATACCCCCAAGTCTATAAATATAAAAAAAAAAAATAGAGTAGAACTACTGCATTCAATACAAACACTTGTAAGACCTATTTGGGAAGAAATAGGCTAAAATATTGTGTGTTGTATTGGTTACTTCTCTTATACTTTTCTACATGGGTAGTGTAGTTCTCTTGGCTCAACTAGAGGGAATTAGTGTGAGCAAGAGTAGACTAGTGAGTGATCTTTAAGTGTAAGAGTGGAGGAATAACAAGTGTACAAATGTGAGGTTGTATTGTAAAACCCTTTGGCTCAACTAGAGGGACGTAGTTTGTGCAAGGGTGAGCCTACTTTGTGTACAAGAAGGTTATTGCCTCACCTTCTTTGAAGAGGCACTACTAGTGGATATACTCCAAATTTGAGAAGTTTGGGAGTTTGGTTTGATACTCTCTATCTCAATCATCTTTATATTTGTTCTTTGAGATTCAATTAGTGAATATCTTTTGTATTCATTTGTGCTTAAGTGTTTATTTGTTGCATAAAGTTTGCATTTCTCATTAAGCACATTAAAATGTTTATTTTTTGAAACAACCTAATTCACCCCCTCTTAGGTTGCTCTTTCAAGCCAACAGATTTGGAAATTGATTTGGGGTCTTGGTGTTTCAAAAAAAGTTAAACACTTTGTTGGTTTGGTGAATTTACAATAACATCCTTACGGAAACAAAGCTAACAGATAGATAAGTGTTTCTAGAGCAAGGGCGTCCATTGTGTCAAGCAAAGGATAAGATATCAAACACTTTTTTTTTTTTTTTTGTGTATGTCCAGTAGAAGTGCAAGTATGGGCATTAAACTTTTTTTTTTTTAGCTAGCTAACCACCGGAACCTTGGTGGAGGGTGCTATTCTCAAATTTTATCAATAAATAAAGCTAGGGTACAAAGATGGGGACTAGACCAATACCTCTTGTAGTTAAGAAATACAATTCTAAAAATAAAAGCAGAAGAAAACAAAAGGAAAATCACTACGTATAGCTGCATCGGAACGATGGGATTTCCCAGCTATCAAGACGTAGAACACCAGCAAGAGTAGTAGGAGAGTTGAGAGGAGAAAACTTCTGCAAGGATAACAAGTTGGAGACCAGACGAGCAAGATTATCCACCCCCTATTTGCTTCTCTGAAGATGTGATTGAAGACATTAAACGACCTTGATCCATTAAAACTTGAATTTCCCAAACCACATGGTCTAGTTTCCAGGGAATAAAGGATGTGTAATGAATCATGTTTCACAATGTGAGGAATCCGATTCATCTTGTACATCCAAAAAGTTCTTTTGAACACAACTCTTAAGCCCCTCTAAAAGAGCTCTAGGCTTCGCTTCTATATTGGTTGCAACTCCATAATAAGTCGAGAAAGTAAAAATTAAATTAACTGCCTAATCACGTCAAATGCCTCCTCCCGCCGAATAATCAAGGCATCCATATTGGTTGCAACTCCATAATAAGTCAAGAAAGTAAAAATTAAATTACCTGCCTAATCACGTCAAATGCCTCCTCCCGCTGAATAACCAAGGCATCCTAGAGATAAGTCATCAACATTAAGCTTAAAGACTCCAACGGAGGCCTATGCCAAGCCACAACCGTAGGCGTCAGACTAGGTTTTACCTCCCACCTATACGGCAAAGACAAAATGACTAAAGGGCTTTTACTTCTAGACTGGACGTGTGGAATAGAGCTGCAGAACAAGATTAGTCACTCAGGTGTAAAGGATGGATGAAAACCATCAATGAATGTTGAAAAAATAGTCATTATGAGCTAGCCAAATATGCCAACAAATTAGTTGAGGAAGGAAATGAACAAAGTTGTCCGCTAGCAGACGAAGAAGAATGCATCTACCAAAATTGGAACATATAAAGGACGGAATCGACCTTAGAGTATGGAATGCCAAGAAGATGCTCAAAATAATGCCAAGCTATCCAGGCAAATCGACAATGAATGAAGGCGCATTCCAAAGTGTCTTGGGCTTCATTATTTTATGATATCTTTGATGCAAGATAATGGAGCTGTATAGATTCACAAGATGCTCTTTAGTAGTACAAATGATATAAGGGATAGGATTGCAGATTTGCAATTCTATTGTGGTCGTTATGGAGGATTAGAAATACAAAAGTTTTTGAGGGGTATGCGAGGGGCCCTTTAGCGTTGGTGACTTTTGCAGGCGTTCTCGATATATAATGGAATTCAAGAGGGCTTAAATTTTACCTTATAACTATAATCTGGTAGTTGCAGATACCAATTGGAGACCTTGTGATGAAGGTGGAATCAAGTTTTGGGGTTAGCAAGTTGTGGGTTGGGAGTTATCATCCGCGATGGGGAATGAGCTTTGTTAGCTAGGGCAACAGATAGGATGCAAAACATTAAGTCTTAAGAGCATGCTGAAATGCTTGCTGCTCGAATGAGGTTCAATTAGGGATTGAGTTGCAACCGAAGGGTTTCACTTTTAAAATAGGACTCTCAAACTATCATAAGGCTCTAAAATCAGAGAAGGAATCTTTTTCTCTGTAGGCCTTTGGTAGAAGATATAGGAGCTCTTGTTGTTTTTTAGATGTTAAAAACATTTTCTTCGAGATAGGAGGATCGGTAATACAACGGCTCACCAAGCCGCTCAATTGGAACTCATGTATGATATATTAAGTTCTATGAACCTTCCTTTTTTCTACAATCAGAATCTTATTAACGGATAAAGATTCCTTTACTTAATGAAATATCAATTTCCTCTTATGAAAAATGTATAATAAATTTGAAATCGGATCCAACTAGTTTAATCGAATTTTTTATCCATTTATCAAAATTTTATTGATTTTCATTGATTGTTTTTAATTTTTCAACTTTAGAACTCAATTAAATTAATACACATTCAGATTTTGGTTTAATGAGTCGAACTGGCCAGTCCTGTATTAAAAAACATTGTATAACATCGACTTTCCCCGTACACACTTGGAGTAAATATGCTAGGATCTCGTTTCTACCTTCTCTTCCAATAAAAGTTACACTATTTTTATCTTTTTAATTATATTTTTCTTCTTCACTTGCATAACACCCCCAACAAATTTCTATTTCTTCCACGTCTCCCCTCCGTTTTTGTGAGACTAGAAACTCCGAGTTTTTATTTATTTATTTAAATCTTTTCTTTTCAAAAGGAACCCAGAAAAAATGTCTTTGGGTTATGCAACTCAAAAACTCTCTTTTAAAGAAGATGTTGGCACTGTGGGAATGTCTGAAATCTTCGACCCTCCTCATGTTTTGCAGCAGAAGGTGCGTCTTTTCATTTTCCTTGTTTTTTTTCCACTTTGTTTTATCGTTAATTTTATAAATACTTTACCTTTCATATTGTTGCATTTGGAATAGGTTTAAAAGTTGATTAATTTGGTGGATGTCTCTTTGATGGTTTTTTTTTTTTTTTTTCCTTTAATTGGAATATATCATGTTTGGAAAAGGTTTAAAAGAGCTCCGGTGGAAACACACAAAGCTCTGTACGAAAATGCATGAATTTAATAAAAACACACAGATGTGAGATTGTATCAAATTTTTTAGTTTTGGCGAGATTGCTACTAGCAGAAAAGTTCTTTTTGGTCCTTATGGAAATTTTGGTGGCTAATGAAGATTACCAATTTTATGAATATCATCTGGTATTTCATTCAACTGGTAGTCACTTTGTATCAGGGGCCATACCTCAACCCATAAACTCCTGTCCTTAAACCCTTGGGGTTCTCTATTTCTTTGATCTCAAGTATCTTTATCTGCATTTTTTGTTTTAAACAAGCAATATGGTCCAAATTGGGATTTCAAGCCTTCAAATTTGAGGGATTTGCAAACTGGCTTCCGCCATTTATAGCAATGGTGGATTTTTAGATACTCTGTGACTCTGTTTGAAAATGGTATCTAAACAATGAAGGAAAATGCAGGAAAAGGACCCAATTAAAAAAATGAGTCAAACATGAAGAAATTAAATTCAGAGCTTTATGAAAAATAGAAGTCTTTTATTTTTTTCCCCCCACAGCCTAGGTGTAGTTGTTTTCATGAATACCAGAACCCATTAAACCGATAAACATACGTTCAATTTATCTAACTAGCTTATTAAGTTGAGTTTCATCAGGAATATTGTCATCAATGGGCATTGCTCAAATTATTACCAATTGACGGTCCTCTTGTCTGAATTTCCGTCTCCAATTCCTGTTGTAACTGTGACTGTACGTGCTGAGATTGAGAGAGTGAGTGGGAGATGATTTATCTGTTTTGTTAGAACGATCACCTTTAGTTTTTACAGCCATATAAGGTTAGGTTGCACATTGCATAATGTTGATAAGTTCTTGTTGACGAGGCATTTCTTAGTGCGTCACATGAAGTTGAACAGGAGCTTTGCCAAATACTTGAGACACCAATACTTAGATATGACCCTACAGCATGTGCTCGTATTTTCTAGGCTATTTATACTTTTCTTTCAATAAAAAGATGAGTTTTCTTGGAGAAAGAGATTTGTGTTATCTTCATGGGATACATAATTTTGCTATTGACTTCTTTATGCATTGCCGTAATTTTTATGCGTAATAATTCACAGTTTTGGAGGAGTATCAAACATTAACTATTACCACTGAATATTCTATGAGCAGAAACATTTTCTTTATAATTTGTTCAACAGCCCCACTAATGGGATTGGGATCTAATTTGTTTGTTTGAGCTCAAGGTTGGTCTGGACTTGACTGTGAAAGGAGAAATGGAATTGTTTGAGTTGTACTGGTTCTGACTTTGTTGTAGTAGACTTGATTCTTTGAAATAATAACTGCCTTTCTGGTCAAAGTTTGTCCCTTGACGTACCACAGTTGCACCTATATGATTATGACTTACTATAAGTTATTAGACAACTGGAGATTAATATGAAAAGGTTGACACCTTTAGACTAACTTAAGTATTTCAAAGTAATCAGTAGATAACAATTGGATTTTTGTTTGGTTTATTTCTCATATTTTCTGATCTGAGAAGCAGTTGGAGTTTATGACCAGTTACTTGCGAAGGGAAAAGGTTTTATCAATGATGAAATTTGTCAGGCTGACTGCAGTGAACTTTTAAATGCATTTATATGTTCTATATCATGTACTATTTCTTCTTTTTTTTTTTTCCGTGTTTTTTCCGGAGCTAGTTTACTTGAGAAAAATGGTATCCTAGATTTGGATACTCCAGCTGACTCTACCAGTTTAATTGTGTAATTGGCAGGCAGATAGAAGAACTCGTGTCGATTATAGAAGAGGTTAATGCTTTTGAAGCTCAACATTCTGTTGCTTCTCATATTCATCTTCTGGAAGATACATGCAAGTCTTTTCTCATTACCATTCTGAATCTTTTGGACTATCCTTGCAGAGTAAGCATCTAGTGGTATTTACAGGAGCTGGAATTTCAACATCATGTGGGATACCTGACTTCCGTGGTCCAAAAGGAATTTGGACACTTCAGGTGACCATATTTTTCACTTCACTTTTTTTCTCTTATCTTCTTTATTCTTTTGTTTTCTTTAAGTAAATTAAAATAGTCCATAAACCTATTCAGTTGTGGCTAACTTTGTAATGCAAACTCCACATGGATCTGTTCCTTCTATGTCTTTGTGAGCTTCTAATAGGTAATTATGCAAATTTGGAGCCGTGATGTGCTTCCCATTGTATACCACAGAGTAATAAGCAAAAGCAAGAAAAATACAACAAAATTTCTTTGACCTAGTTAAATGCGAGTTTAGGAGAGAAAAGAAGGGAAGAGAAAATTTAAATTAAAAAAGAAAAGAAGACGAGAAGAGATTGTAATATCCTTCCATGTTGTTTGGGAGTTTAGGGAGGAAAAGGAAGGAATTTAGAAGTTTGTGCTTTTAGTAAATTTTAATATGTATTTAGTGGGCGAAATTTGACACTATAGGAAGTTGTAAACAACAAATCACATTCCTTCCATTTCCCTCCACATTTGGAGAGAAAACTTTTCAAGTTTTTTATCCCTCCATTTCTCTCCATATCTCTTCTTTTTTTTCCCACTCAAAACTCCCAAACAAAAGAAAATACCATACTTTCCCTTCTTTTCTCTTCTTTTCTTTCCAAATCTCAACTCCCAAACTAAGTCGTAAGGAAGTCTACAAGAAAAATTACAAGACTGGAATTTTTTGTTTTACCTTTCATATTTAGATGCATGGGACTTTGGTGCTGTAAGGTCCTTTTCCTGAGCAATCTTTTTCTCTTTTTTTCCTCGATCAAAATTGACAAAGAGGAAAATTTTGCCTTCTTTATTTTGCTTCTCTAACTTGGACATTCGCTGCTGCTAAGACTCCCCTGAGCGAATCAAGGTATAAACCAGCAAGCACAAAAAACCGTAGTTGCATATTAGACAACCCAGCAACCAACTTCCAAAGGATAACCATAATTTTTGCAGCCCCTCTGGACTCTCCTGGGCAGGAAAAGTGACATTGCCCCGGCCATTTTCTTCTAACTTTTGCTTTCTGGAAATGGGTGTGCCATGTGCATAAGCATCCCACTTCTTCTATGGGTATGAACTTTGACTATCTTTCAAGTGTCAGTGCCCTTATGCTGCGTTCAAGTTTCTGTTATTGTGTGAACCTGTCTTCTTCTTTATTGGCCGTTGGTCTACATTGTCTTGAATAGTGATTCTAGTGAAAAGATTAGCTCTTAATAATTGAATAATGATTATTGGTTGCCGGTTGTGTACTTGGGTAGTTCTCTCTTATAGATTTCTTTGCAGATAAAGGTTTACCTGAGTTGCAGCATGAAGGCAAAGCTGTACCTGAAGCATCTCTGCCATTTCATAGAGCAATGCCAAGTTCAACGCATATGGCTTTGGTTGAACTAGAAAAGGCTGGAATCTTGAAGTTTGTTATTAGTCAGGTTAGTCCCCACTAATGTCTCTATGGTTTTCCATGACCCCCAAAAGCCACCCAAACATTTGAAAAGGCAAGACAATTTGGTTCTCTAGATACCTGCCTAAGCATCCTGTACTCTCACTGATAGGAAGTAATGATTTTTATTCAATCCTACATTGTGCTGTACTATATTGAGTAAAATATATAAATGCTTCCGGACCTAGTCTCATGTTGATGTAAAAAATTGGCCAACAGAATCTTTTGTATAGCAACAAATTTTCACGTAAAGTCTTTCTTTTTCTCCGTTGGTTCTTTTTGTTCCTTTTTTTTTTGGGGGGGGGGGGGGCGTTTGGGTTGTATTTTTGTTCAGGAGAAGGTAGGTTATGAAGGACTGAGAGATAACTCACCTGCCTTTTTAACCATGTCCCAGTTACAAGTTGTTTGTTTTTCATCATCCTATGAAGTAAAGAAGCAAAATTGATTAATTTACCAACTCACCTCCACCCACCCCACCCCTACCAACAAAAAGAATAATAATAAATAAATAAAAAAGCAGAAAAGGTAGTTTGTTTGTTCCTTCTTTTTCCTGAATGTGCCTTGTATCTATTTTGATATTGCATATACTTCATTTTCTACTTTTGTAAGCAATGGTTTAATAATTTTTTGTAGAATGTTGATAGTCTCCACCTTCGTTCTGGAATACCGCGTGAGAAACTTGCAGAATTACATGGCAACTCGTTTAGGGAAATTTGCCCTTCATGTGGAGCAGAGTAAGAATCTAGCTTCATCTGTTCCTTTTGTTGTTCATTCCAACTCTCCTGCTTTCCATTATAGTAATTTCTTTTAGATAAAATTGATATTTTCTGAAAATGCAACAATGGATGTGCTAAGGTATTTGAGAGACTTTTAGTGTGAGGTGGAAACTATTGGGATGAAGGAGACACCAAGACGCTGTTCTGATGTCAAGTGTGGAGCAAAACTTAGAGATACTGTTCTTGATTGGGAGGTACTTTATAATATTGCTTTTCTTGGTAGTTCATGCACTTTAAATTAAGGTGCAGCTTTGCAAAGTTAGTAACTGTATCTAGAAAGACACAGTTACTTCTACAGCGCCAATTATTTTGTTTATTCACATTAAATGCCTTTGTTTTTTTGTGTTTATCCTTTTGTATAATTGGTCAAGATGAAGGTATAAGTTCATCCACTCAGGAGTTCTCCTGGTGGTCGTCATGTATCTTCAGCTTAGGATTTGAATATTAACAATTATGAGGATTGAAACTGTTGCTGATAAAAAGGTTGAAGGATAAATTGCTTCTTTGATGTCATATATTTCCATCCTTGTCTTAGTCAATGGTATTTAGAATCCCAAATTTAATTCATAAGCTACGCTGATGTTGTTTGATTGAAGAATCTTATGTAGGTTTGGTTTTCACACATTCCGACGTGTAGTTGAAATAGATGGTGTATTATATAAAATAATAGCTTGGTGAATATAGTGAATTTCTTGGTTGAGTGAATAATTGTGGATCCTATAGTTGACTTGCTGTAGGATCTGAAGATTTTATAGTAATAGAATTCATTTAGCCCTTTCAGATTTGTGTGATGCAAAGTTCATAATTTTCCATGTGGTATATATAAATAAATTATCATGTCTCTTGAATGATTAATTTATCTTGCCATAAGATCTGAAATTTTGCCTCTAAAACTCTGAAACAAAGATCTCAATTGGAAATCAGTAAATGTTTGTGTACGAGTTTAATTAACATTCTGAAGGTGTCTAGAGCGGCTGACTCTTTTGAGGGAATAGGATTCATTTCTCAGCCATTTAGTTCATGCTTGGTTTTTCCAAAAACAAAAGTTGCTCAAGCTATAGCTGTTTCATATTCTGGAAATATCCTTTGCTCAGGCTTCACATTCCCTCCCTTGTGTCATGGCCATGAACTTTGAATCTGGAAGGAGTTTAAACTTCAAGTTTTTCTGCGTCACCATTTGTTGGTTTTTAAGTGTTTAGGCTATTTAGTTTTGAGCCACATAACAAAGTTGTTAACTCCAGTGGTAGGTTAAAAAGTGAATATACTAATGACACCTAATTACACAAAGTGACCAGATTTTACTTGTTCTTTATTTTTCTGGTTCAATCCCCACTAAAGTTTTCAATCAGAAGCCCAGAATTCTTCATCACTTCTTTTTATATGTTTTATTACTGTTTATTACTGTCAAAAGAAGCTGATGATGTATACATGATATTGCTCAAAAGTATCAAAGGACATCCATCGAAATACCTATACAAGGTGCAACCTAACTGAAAAATAGATTAAACAAAGATTGAGACGTAGTTTGGGAGTTTAGGAGAGAAGAGAAAAGATAAGTTATGAGAGAAAAGAAAAGAAAGAGAAGTGAAATTGGTTTCTTTGTAATTTGTTTGCCAACCCTTCAAGTATAGGAAGAAATGTGACGATTTTGGACTCATATGGTATTATTATTTTGTTGTGTAACATTTTGAGGGCAAAAGAAGTATTTTTGAAAGCTTTGTTAGCTTTTAACTAACTTTTCTCTCCATTTCTCTCCTCTTTTGCAGAGAAAACCTTTTAAGCAGCTTATCTTCCCATTTCTCTCGATTTCTCTCCCTTTCTCTCTACTTAAAGCTCCCAAACAAATGGGAAGATCTACTTCCAAATCATTCCATCCAAACTAAGCCTGATCAAAAAGGTGTTCTATACATTCCCTGTGTGAATTTCAACATTATCAAAAGGTTTGCCAATGCAGGGGAGAAGGGAAAAATCAGTGAGATAAAGTAGTGCTTTTCACACTATTAGTGTAGCATTAGTTACTTTAGGATTTTAATTGCCAATATCATTCCCATTTGTATGGTGGTATTTTGTTTTTAGATTAGTTGGAGAAGAAGAATCCTAATAAGATTAAGATTAAGATTCTAGGCTGAATATAAGACACACACACACACACACACATATATATGTATTCTATTCATTGTATTTAAGGGGATCCAATATTTCAAACTAATTGAAGCCGCTTTACATACTCTTGTTCCTTATAAACTAAGAATTTTTGCTGCTTAGAATCCACAAAAATGCATGGGTATGATGTCCCAAAGTATCTATCATTAGCTTCATAGTTTAGCAGGATATGAACATCCATGGCATTACAAAATATTATGCTGGACAGAGCATAAGCCAAGTTTCAGCACTTGTTTGCCAGTCCACAATGCAGGAATGAGTTATTTGTGTTTTTCCCTTCTTTCGTACAGATGGAAGTGTAACACCCCTTTGCCTGAGCTTGGCCAATTACTTTTACACCTAAACCAATAGATCAAAATGCTTTACCCAAGTTATTAGTAGTTGTAAAATTTTGAGAATGAAGAATTGATAATTTTCATTAAGTTTCTAAACCATAACTACACAGTTTTATAGCAGTGACCTCAAAACACCTTTAACAATCCTAAAATAGTGGAAGATAGTTACAACCGAAAAAACCCCTTTATTCTAGGAACTAATTTACACCTAATTTACAGCTAGAAAATCTCCACCAAAGTAGAAACAATTCCTCCAAAATGGTGGAAACTAAACTCCTAAAAATCTTGAGAAGATCTCAGGGATTTCCACACTCCCCGTCAAGTTAGGTTGTAGATGTTAATCAAACCTAACTTGGAATTGAGTTCATCAAACGACTTTCTGATTAGGGCTTTAGTTAGGATATCTGCTGCCTGCTGTCTTGTTGGGATGTATAGGAGGGATATAATTCCAGCCTCTATCGTTTCTTTAACAAAGTGTCTATCAATCTCAACATGCTTTGTCTTATCATGATGGACTGGATTCCTTGCTATATAATTGGAACCCGTAGCTCACACGAAACTCTTTCCAGCCACATTCCTTCACAAATTCCATGAGCTAGAGCCCTAAATTCTGCCTCCGCATTGCTTCTTGAAACTACTGAATCTTTATTTCTTACTTTGCCAAGTAACCGAGTTTCCCCAGACATATGTGCAGTACCTAGAAGTTGATCTTCTGTCTGTCACTGACCCTGCTCAATCAGTATCGGTGTAAATCTCGACTTCCCTATTTTTTGTCTTTTTGAAAAATAAACCTTGACCAAGTGTCATCTTCAAGTATCTCAGAATTCTATGTACGGCCTCCATGTGTTCTTCTGTTGGATCATTCATAAATTAACTCACGGCACTGATAGCAAAGCTTATATCCGGTCTCGTGTGAGATAAATAGATAAGTTTCCTAACTAGCCGTTGATATCTCCCTTTATCAATTGGTGCACTGTCTTCCTTCCGTCCTATTTTTGAATTCGGATCCATAGGAGTGTCAGCTGGCTTGCATCCAGGCATTTCGGTTTCTTTCAATAAATCTAGCACATACTTTCGCTGTGAAATTGAGATTCCCCTTTTTGAAAGAGCTATCTCCATTCCGAGGAAGTATTTAAGGTTTCCCAAGTCTCTTGATCTCAAATTCTTTTGCTTGAAAGCTTTTGAGTCTCCCTATTTCTTCTTGGTGATCTCTAGTTAGGATGATGTCATCAACATATACTATAAGTATTGCCCTTTTCCTAGAGGATGTATGTTTGACAAATAGAGTGTGATCTGCCTGACATTGTTCATACCCAAATTTCTTGACTGCTTTAGTGAACTTGTTGAACCAAGCCCTTGGAGATTGCTTTAACCCGTAAAAGGACTTCTTGAATTTGCCAGGTGATATTCCTTCATCAAACCCTGGTGGTATCTCCATGTAGACTTCCTCTTCTAAGTCTCCGTTGAGGAAAGCAATTTTCACGTCAAGCTGGTATAGAGCCCAATCGAGGTTGGAAGCAAGTGAGAACAAGACCCGAATTGTATTTAGTTTTGCTACAGAAGCGAAGGTTTCTTGGTAGTCAATTCCATATGATTGATTAAATCCCTTAGCCACTAGCCTAGCCTTGAACCTGTTTATACTCCCATCAGCTGGATCACCTGTCATTGTGCTTCACAGTGAAGATCCATTTACATCCCACTGGGTGTTTTCCTGTAGGTAGTTGTTATATATCCCAAGTTCCATTCTTGTCTAGATGTATTTCCTCCAAGACGGCTCCTTCCACTCAGGTACTTTGAGAGCTTCATGTATTGTATTTGGAACCTGTATTTTGTCAAGGTTGCTAACAAAAGCATAGTGATTGGGTGAAAATCTTTTATATGAAACAAAATTGTAGATTGGATGATCAGTAAAGGCCCTTTTTCCTTTTCTCAAGGCAATCGGTCTATCATCAATGGAGGGACTTGTAGGGGCAGAGTCGAGATTAGAGCTCACATTACTTGGTGAATCCTGAACTTGATCTGGGTTGGATTCATGGTTGATCAGATAACTGCCGTTCTCTTCCTTCATTAGGTTTTGGTCTCCTAGAGTAGACACGGATTTCTTTTGTTGTAGGGGGTGTTTGACATTCTGCTTCAGAACAAAGTTCAGGATGGGAGTGTGTGAACCGGAGTAGAGTTCTGTTGGGATGGTTCTGTGTGATTTTGGTTTTGAAATGGCTCACTTTCAGAGTGGTGAATGAGTATGGGGTTTCTAGGATATTTGGATGTTCCGAGGTAATGATATTCCAAGGTTGGTATTCGGATGTTTCTTGATATTTGGATGTTGGTTTCTAGGATATTTGGATATTCTGAGGTAATGATATTCCAAGGTTGGTATTCGGATGTTTCTGGGATATTTGGATGTTCTGAGGTAATGATGTTCCATGGTTGGTATTCGGATGTTTCTGGGATATTTGGATGTTTTGAGGTAATGATGTTCCATGGTTGGTATTCGGATGTCTGATTCTCCCCTTAAATACCAACTTGGTAGTTAGGCTGCTGCTCGAGAAAAGTAACATCCATGGTGTTATAGAATTTGCGAGTGATTGGTGAATAGCATTTGTACCCCTTCTGATTTGGCGAGTATCCAACAAAGATGCATTTGATTGATTTTGGATCAAGTTTACTATTATCTATGTTGGGCATGTATGTGGACAAATATAGAACACCCAAAGATTCTGGTAGGAAGAGTGGAAAAAATGCTAGTGTTTGGAAAAGAATGGAGGAGAGTTTGGCAAGGTGTTTGAAAATTCAAGACTTCGGATGGCATTCTGTTGATGAGATATGCAGCTGTCATATTGCCTCTCCCCAGAAAAATTTTGGAACATTCATTGTGAACATGAGGGATCGAGCAACTTCTAAAAGGTGCCTGTTCTTTCTCTCAACAATCCCATTTTGTGAGGCGTGTTGACACGAGCTTTGATGGACAATGCCCTGATTTTCAAGATAATTACCTAGAGACATTTCAAAGTATTCTTTTGCATTGTTGGTTTTCAGAATTTGTATTTTTGTTTGAAATTGGGTTTGGACCATAACATTGATTTTTTTAAAGATTGACCCAACTTCAGATTTTTCTTTCAAAGTAATCTTTTGCATTGTCGGTTTTCAGAATTTGTATTTTTGTTTGAAATTGGAGTTTGGACCATAACATTGAATTTTTTAAAGATTGACCCAACTTCAGATTTTTCTTTCATGAGAAAAAGCCATGTGATCCTAGTGTGATCGTCTACAAATGACACAAACCACCGAGCTCCTGCAATATTTTTAATTCTAGATGGACCCCACACATCGCTATGAATCATCAAAAAAAGGTTTTGATGCTTTGTAAGAAATGGTACAATAAGGCACACGGGTATGCTTTGAAAATTGACACACTTCACACTAAAACATTTTTGGATTTTTATTTTGAAATAAAGATGGAAATAATCTTTGGAGATACAAGAAATTAGGATGTCCTAAACGATAGTGCCAAAGCGTAACAGCAATATATTTAGTAGAATTATCAACAGAAACAGAAATTTTATTGGACTCGATACAAACTGTAGAATGAGTTTGACCCCTAGGGAAACCATCACCTTTAAGAAAGAAAAGTCTAGAGTTCTTCTTAGCATTACCAATCGTCCTCCCCGAAATGAAATCGTTACTGAAATTCACACAGATTGGCAAAAAATTTAGCAACACAATTATGTTCTCGAGTTAGCTTGCTAGTAGGCAATAGGTTGCAATCCAAATTAGGAACATTGAGAACTGAGTTTAAGATGAGGTCCTTTGAAATAATAATTGAACCTGTTCCAGTAACTTGAGAGAGAACCATCAGCAGTTTTTATTGTGGAGTTTTCTTGGGTTGGTGTGCACTTGTGGAACGATGAAACATCTCGTCATATGATCGGAGGCACCAAAATCTACAATCCACGATTTTGAAGAGTTTATTGTGAGTGCACTAGAGTGGTTACCTTTTTGGGCTATAGATCCGATACCAATAGTGTTTTGAGTTGATTTTTGTTGGGAGAACATTTTTTGTAGTATCTCAAGCTGTTCTGCATTGAACGGATTTGAGTCAAATGAAGTAGGTCCCTCTATTGAGGCATGGTTGCCACGACATTCTTTGTCTTGAGCTCCTTTTGATGGTTTCCAATCGGTCGGCTTACTGCCGTGGATCTTCCAGCGGTTGTCTCGTGAATGTCCAGATTTTTGGCAGTGATCACACCATGGTCTCCCTTTCTTTGTCAGATTGTCATTTCCTTGCTGTTGGATTCCTCGTGCAGCTAATGTTGAGCTTTGATCAACAGTCGGAGTAGCAGGAACGTCCCACATCATCACCTTTTTCCTGCTTTCTTCTTTTCGGACTTCGGAGAAGACTTCTCAAATACTAGGTAATGGTTTCATCCCCACGATTCGCCCCAAAACCTCATCAAGATTCTTATTGAGTCCCATAAGAAACTTGAATATTCTCTTCTTTTCAACTATCTCCTCGAATCTTCTTGCATCATTTGGACACTCCCAATGATACTCTTCAAACACATCTAGCCGCTGCCAATAACAGGTGAGAATGCCATAGTATTGAGTCACATTGAGTTCCCCTTGCCAAAGATCATGGAGAATGCTCTCAATCTCGAAGATTTCTGAAGTATCCTTGCTGGAATACAACTACCTTTGTTGCCTCCCAAATCTCTTGTGCGGTGTCATAGAGAAGAAAATTTTCACCAATGTCATTAGTCATAGAATTGACTGACCGAGACATTATCAGATTGTTTTGCACCTTCCAGGCTCTGTAGTTTGGATCATCCGCCTTTGGAGGAATGATTTCTCCTGTAAGATATTCATCCTTTCCATGCCCACACATAAACATCTTGACTGATTGTGACCATTGGAGGTAGTTATTCCCATTAAGTTTGTGATTGGTGATGGGAATTTGAACACCTTCAGTCCCTTCTAAATTTCCTCTAGTGGCTGCCTCCGATTTTGATAAAGCCTCAGATGAGGACTCGGTAATCTTTTCTCCAGCCATTTCGTATTTGGTCATTGAAAAATATTCAAAGGCTCAGAGGCTGCTCTGATACCGTGTAAGATTTTGAGAAGGGATAATCGCCAAAATAGTCCCTCAACTTTTGCACTTTAGCCAGAATAGTCCCTCAACTTTCTTTTTAGCCAGAACATAGTCCTTCAACTTTTTTTTTAGCCAGAATAGTCCTTTTAACTTTTATTTTTTAGCCAAAAAAGTCCTTTTATAGTGTAGTCACCATAATTTTTTTTTTTTTTTTTTTATAAATTTCACATGAAAGGACTATTTTGGCTAAAAAATAAAAGTTGGAAGACCATTTTGGCTACAAAAAAAGTTGAGGGACTATTCTGGCTAAAGTGCAAAAGTTGAGGGACTATTTCAGCGATTTTCCCTTTTGAGAATGAAGAATTGATAATTCTCATTAAGTTTCTGAACCATAACTACACAGTTTTATAGCAGTGACCTGAAAACAAACAATCCTAAAATAGAGGAAGATAGTTACAACCGAAATAACCCCTTTATTCTAGGTACTAATTTACACCTAATTTACAACTAGAAAATCTCCACCAAAGTAGAAACTATTCCTCCAAAACTGGTGGAAACTAAACTCCTGAAGGTCAAGAGAAGATCTCAGGGATTTCCATAGTAGTCATAGGATGTTATATATCCTCATGAATACTTTTCCCTTCACACTTCTGATGTCCGATGTGGTACGGTGTCTGAAATTCACCCCTTTTTAAGGCCTTTTCTCGCAAGGCCGAATCCGAACAAACTAGGTCGTGTAGGATTGTAGGTATTTCATACGTTTATAGAGGTTGCTCTTGCCCTTAGGTCGACGTAGCACTAAGCCTTGTATAGCACATAGTTCCTGTACTCCCTTGCATTGTCATGACTCATGACTTATGACCCAATACCACTACCCAATCACCCGTGCAGTTCTAATACCAAATGTAACACCCTGGGCTTAGCTAGGGCCAATAACTTTTGGACCTAAACCACTGGACCAAAATGTTTAAGCCAAATTATTCGTAGTTATATATCATTTTTTATCACGCTTGCAATGAGGGACGGGGCCTCACATGAGGCATCAGATGATATGGGATTTTGTTTTCCCTTGGGTTGTCTGCTATAACAATGGCATCCCCCACTGCACAGCTTACAGAATATGTAGTCATTTTGTTTAGGAGATTTATTATTTCCAATGGGAAGATTGTGTATTCTCCTTTTACCATCCTAGATGTACTTGACTATTCCTCTTTTATCCTTTCCTTCACTTGTCTCTTTCAGTACCCTGAGTGGAAATTATTTAGTGAACTAATATTGAAATGATTGTGTCTCACTATCCTTTAGAGCTTTCCTAAAAGTCACAACCCCATAATTTTGTTGACTTTCCCTGATGGCCATTTGAGCATCTTGTGTAGCAGCTACTCTTTGTTCCCCTGTGGAAACTGTTCCAAATCATTCATCATGCCCTTCCTTAGAGCTACTCCTGGGGATAATATGTCATTTGTTATGACCCAATTCGATAGTAGACTTGTCTAGTTCCTCCCTTCTCCACAATCACTTTCTGTTTGTTTGCAAATTCCCTAGATATTTGGCTTGAAGTGCTAAATTGGAAGTGCTATTTGTCTAATTTCTAACCCCCTTCCTTCCCAAGTCTCATCACTAGCTTCATAGATACCTAGGCTTTTTTTCTCTCTCTCCTTTCCTTTAGGGGCTTAGCATCCTTCATCATCACAATCTCACACCTTATGCTCTTTGGCTTAACTCAAAGGTACATTCGTTTATATCCAAAGTAACCAGAAAATGTATGTCCAAAATGTCAGTGGTGTTCTTTCACTCTCTATAAAAGCTCTATCTATTCAGTAGGCTCTTGACAGTCTTGGTCATGGTCCAGTTAATTCCAGATGTAGCAAAAATTATTGACCTGAGTTCTCTGGCATTGTCAGTGTAGCAGCTGGTGGTTTGTCATCTGTTAATTTACATTTATCATCCCCCTTCTTGTCTTCAGAGTCCTAGTTAGAGAGGACTAATGACATTTATCCCTCTGTATTGCAATATTTTGTGAATAATGATGAAAACTTTCTTTTTTATTTGGCTTACTAATGAAATAGTTACAAAAGAAAGTAGAAACTGCAGATTAAATCAAACATTGAAGTTTATGATGCTGATGATGTGCTCAACAACTGGTGTAGGATGCTCTGCCTCCAAAAGAAATGAATGCAGCTGCCAAACATTGTCGAATGGCTGATGTTGTTCTATGTCTAGGGACCAGGTTGGGTTCAAATCTCTTCATGCTTTTCTCCCTCCCTATTCTCCACTCTTGCTAGTAACCTTGATTTGGAATATATCTACAACTCATCACTTTTGGGATGTATCTCAATGCACTTGGCTGTATCTTGGAATTCAGATTCTTGTGCAACTCTCTTTCCATTATCACATACAAGTCAGAAGTGATTAGCACTTACAATCAATAAAACACCAGGATGTTACCATTGGGTAAGAAAGTAAAACTAGATTAAAAAAGTAATTTAAGTAGAAGTAGTATGTTCAGCAGAAGACTTTTAATATGGTTAGGTGGCAGCTAAGATTTCGAACATTTGGATGTTGGTAAGCGGGACAAATGCATAATAAAACAGTTTATATAAAGAATGTCATAGACACATTGTAGAGAAAGAGCAAAGATAAAAGGCAGATAAGCAATATGTGCCTTTTAGAATGATTGAGTTCATGAATTTAGAAGGTAAAGCAAGTGAACGAGGTGGATAACAATTACATCAGAGGTAATTCATAAAGATATGGTATAACAGCTAACTATAGCTTGGTTGAAGAAACGTTTTCGTATCTTTATCTTACTAATCACCATCTGTGGCTAAGCGTAGTTCAGATATTCTTTCTTCCTCCTAATGCTCTATACTAAAAGGTTGCCCTTTCAATTTGTATTCAATTTACAGTCAAGATTTTTGGAAAAACCATAGAGTGACTACCATGCTCTTTCGTCTAAAGGTTTTTTATCTTCTTTCTTTTCTCCTTTATTCCTTCTTTCACTGCTGTTTTCTTTCTCGTTCTCCTGGCCAACAAAGCAATGCGGTATGACAATCGATCCAAGGTTGCAATTCATGCAACACTTGAGCACTTATCTGGGTTTAGGACCTAAATGACAGGGACAAGATAGAAAAATTGGAAGAAGCTTTAGATGTCATTTTCTTCCTGATATACAATTTGTCTGGAAGGCACCCGAAGAACACAATTTGGTTAAAAAAAAAATTCAATTTTTACTTTTTAGGCCTGATCCGGACTCACACCAATTTAGATGTTCAAACAGAATTTTTCCATTAATACCACGTTTTTTTGTAAATAGTTTTTGTCTCCATCTAAATCCCTTCTTGTGTTTTGGCTGTGTGAGGTTGGTCTCCATCTAAATCCATTTTTTCCGTTGGTCAATAGACATTTCTATGCGCACATTTTAATTATATGTATGTGCTTCAGTCTTGCAACCAAGAATGAATAGAAGGGTAAGCCATGATGGAGAGGCTGTGTTGATTTTGGAGATGGATTTTTGGGTAACTTTGTAAGCTTTTGTCTTAGGAATTTGGTATTAGAATCTACTAGAATAAAAGTCAGATAAGCAAAATTTGCCGGCCAGAAGCAGTCGGCAGAGGTCAGCTGTCAGAGCTAGCTGGTGTGACTGTAAGTAATGGTGCTGGTAGGAGGCTCAGGGTTGTAGAAGTAAAAGGAGGAAGGACAAAAAGGAAATGAAAAAAGTACAAAAAAAAAAGCACTTGAGATATAACTGGCATGTTATGACTTATTCTTTTAAAATAATTAGCTTTTCATCTTTGATTATCGAAATACAATGGTTTCTCTCTTTATTATTATTATTATTTTTTTTTGAAGTATAAAGGAGTAAAAGGTAGGTTTTGGAACATGAGGTGTTTAAGGGTTGGTGCTTGGCAATTTTTCCTACATATATACTTCAGTTGGATGCCAGGGAGAGGGTGATAGAAAGAAGGTTAAGAAATGAGACTAAGGTGTCAAATAATCCGTTTGGTTTTATGCCAGGGAGATCGACTACTGAAGCCATACATCTCTTAAAGAGACTTACCGAGAGATATCGGGATAAAGAAAAGGATTTACGTATGATTTTTACTGATCTTGAAAAGGCAAACGATAGAGTCCGTAGAGAAGTTATGTGGAGAGTTTTAGAAAAAAGAGGTGAACTGAGTTAGAGTAGCATACATAGAATCAATAAAGGAGATGTATAGGGATGTGGTTACAAGTGTGAGAACACCAGGAGGGTTGACACGAGAGTTCCCTATAAATATATGTTTACACCAAGGTTCAGCTCTAAGTCCTTATCTATTTGCGTTGGTTATAGATGAACTTACGAGGCACATACAGGAGGAAATACCATGGTGTATGTTATTTGCAAATGACATTGTGTTAGTAGATGAAACAAAAGATGGGGTTAATGCTAAACTCGAGGTTTGGAGAGAGACACTTGAGTCAAAAGGGTTTAGAATTAGTAGATCAAAAACAAAATATATGGAATTGAAGTTTAGCAAGGGTGCACGTAGGAATGAAATAAGGATTAGTATCGGAGATCAAGAGATACCCATAAGTGAAAATTTTAAATATTTAGGATCAGTTATTCAGAGTAATGATGGTATAGATTTAGATGTTACACATCGGATACAAGCGGGATGGACTAAATGGAGAATGGCATCGTCAGTTTCCAGGAATATTATGTGACCACAAAATTTCTTTACGACCTAAGGGTCAATTCTATAGAACGGCAATTAGGCCAGCGATGCTCTATGGGTCTGAGTGTTGGGCAGTGAATCACACACATGAGCAAAAGATGAGAGTAGCAGAAATGCGAATGTTAAGATAGATGTGTGGGTACACTAGGATGGACAATATACGGAATGAGCATATTCGTGAGAAAATTAGAGTAGCATTTATTGATGAGAAGATGAGAGAAACACGCTTCAGGTGGTTAGGTCATGTGTTAAGACGACCAGTAGAAGCGCCTGTCAGGCGAGTAGATTTTAGAGAGTGTAGTCAACATAAAAAGGGTAGAGGAAGACCGAAAAAGACTTGGTGGGTAACTTGTAAAAAAAATATAGCCCATCTAGGAATTGAGGAGGATATGGTCCATGACAGAGCGCAATGGCGTAGCAGGATTCATGCAGCCGACCTACTTAGTGGGATTAAGGCTTGGTTTGTTTTTTAGTTTATATACTTAACCTAGTTGGATGAGAAATTTCTGATTTTATGCTGGATTTTAAAAAAGGGATTATTTTGTGTATGGCTTCTGGTATAGGGATCTTCGCATCCGCTTAATGCAAACTCATTGAACAAATGTGAGCTCGCACAAAAAGAAGGTAATTATAGTAAAGAAGTAGACAAGCCATCTGGGATTAGGATTTCCAAGGGACCCATAGATGGTGACTGTGAGTTGAGTTTGTGTTAGCTTGGACTAATCTTCTATTCCTTATCAAAACCACTTGCACAATCAGCAAATATGATGGCACACAGCCCTGTTGTCTGCAGTGCCCATTTACCACCACCACCACCACCACCACCACCACCAAATCCTTATTCATTTTCTGATCAACATGACCTTGCATTTGCGCAATGTGAGCTCCTTGATCTTGCTTTCAACAAATGCGAAGATCACCTATGTCAGAAACCACCCCCAAAGTAACCCTTTCTGTAGAATGAATTTAAAATCCACCATAAAATTAGAACATTACTCTCAGTTGGATACGCTTAAGCTGTTTCTATGATGCTTACAACTTTGCAGGTGTGTCCAAAAGTTGTTCGATTATTTTGCAAATAATTTGAGTAGAGCTGAATTTTTTGGTTTTCTAATGTATGTGCTCAACTAAGCATTGATCTGTGACAGTACTTGCAGTTGACTTGTTGGTGCTCTGTAACTCCAGTTTAACTTGAAGTTGGTACAACTGGAGAGATAATTCTTGAAGATGAAAACAGCTAAAAATTTATGTGAAAAAACTAGATCTGTAAGCTGGATACAGTGCCAATAATGTAAAACTAACTAATTAAATGGAAAGCAAGGAAAATTATTAGTATAATTAAGCAGAAGAGGCAGACAATTTCTTATGATTTCTGTGACGCCTCAACCAGACCCCACTTCAAAATACCCGGTCGGACACCTGCCTAATATTTGCACACGGAATAAAAGCAAGACCTAAGCACGCTTTAAAAAGAATGAGACTGATCTTAATATATATTTCAGAATCCTTAACTTTTGCTAATATTGCAGAAATTTTAACAATGGTAATTATGGAGAAGTTGTGAGAGTTTTGTAGCAAGAATGGAACTATTTATAGGACTAAGAAAGTGAGATTGAAACAAGTGGCATAGACAAACTTACATTTGTCATAAACCAGATTCACCCACATCCAGCAACGGCTTGGGAAGAAGAAATGTTATCTCAACTTTTTGTTGACAAAATAAAAATTATACTTTAATCCTCAAATTCTTAGTTAATTTCAATAGGCTCCAGATCAATGTTGGAAATCATATTGACCTCACAAATTTTTCCAAAACTTGAAATCAAGCTATATTGAATTTTAGAAAAATTGAAATCAGTCGCCGAATTTTGAAAATTTCAAAACTTATATTCTTAAACTTAAACCCAAAAATTGTGGAATGTAACAATCTCCCCTTCTCAAAAGAATTGTGTCCGTGCAATTCCTATCCATGAATTATTTAGATAAAATTGTCAATCCTGCTCAAGTAAGACCTACACATTTCCCCACAGTTTAAGAATCATATCCCTAAAGCTCTGATACCACTTTTGTGATGCCCCAACCGGACCCCACTTCAAAAAATCCGGTCAGACGCCTGCCTAATATTTGCAAACGGAATAAAAGCAAGACCTAAGCATGCTTTAAAAAGAATGAGACTGACCTTAATATTACAGAATCCTAACTAAACTTTTGCTAATATTGCAGAATTTTTAACGATAGTAATTATGGAGAAGTGAGAGTTTTGTAGCAAGAAAGGATCTATTTATAGGACTAAGAAAGTGAGATTGAAACAAGTGGCATAGCCAAACTTACATTTGTCATAAACCAAATTCACCCACATGCAGCAGCGGCTTGGGAAGAAGAAATGTTATCTCATTTTTTTTTTTTTTTTTTGACAAAATAAAAATTATACTTTAACCCTCAAATTCTTAGTTAATTTCAATTGGCTCCAAATCAATGTTGGAAATCGTATTTGACCCCACAAATTGCATGTTTCCAAAACCTGAAATCAAATCATTGAAGTCTAGAAAAATCGAAATCAGTCACCGAATTTTGAAAAATTTCAAAATTTATATCCTTAATTTAAACCCGAAAATTTTGGGATGTCACAATTTCATTTCTTGGAATTCAGATTTTTGCTTAGTCATCGTCTCATCTTTGATTTTAAATATCGTTAGATTCTTTAAGGACATTAAATTGATATTTATGATAATTAGGAGAAGTGTAATGGCTTGGGTGAGAAATTGTCAGGCCAAGAAATTAACAAAGAAATAGCAGCAGCTTATATTTGTTGTGATCCCTATATAGTCGTGGACTTGAAATGACCTAGAAAGTCACTTGAAGGGTTCAGTGGCTTTTCAGAAGCTCTGGAAATGGGACTGTTTGGTTGAACATTTGGTTTCTAAGTAGATCAAGAGTGATAGTACTAATCAATCTTCTTATGAAAGGTTACTTCAGGACTTGTTAATTTGGATCACTCCATGTGCCAACCACAATTTTACCAGTCATGCCTCAGTTACAAATAATTTGACTTAATTATCTGGGACACGGAATTTGAATCTTGGAATTTTCGTAATCTAACTTTGACACAGTATGATCAAGATAATAGTACAAGTGGACATATCTATTGTTGCTCTGTCTATTATATCATGCAAATTGGTGAGGGTTTGGATTGTGCTGCCAGAGGAATTGGAGATCCTTGTTCTGAAGCTGTTTTTTTTTTTTTTTTTCTTGTACTCTTATCCACAGCTAACACAAACTCAACTCCTGTCTCTTATACTTCATACTAGATGTTTTAGGAATGCCAATCACCACAATTTTAAATCTTATAACTCCTCAGGGTATATAATAATATCAAAACACTCAAAATATTACTCCAGTCGTAGTTCTTTTTTCTTGAAAACTTATTCTGTGCTATCAACTTTAGCATTAATGTGTTTTTTGAATTTTATGTTCTCTCTATCTGATATCTTTATTTTGAATGCACTTTGTACAATTTTTACATATTATTTTGAGATATTCTTCACAGTTTACAAATCACTCCAGCATGTAACCTTCCGTTGAAATCTCTCCGCGGAGGGGGGAGGATTGTAATTGTGAACCTTCAGGTAATCCATATGTTCCCTGTTCTCTCTCTCTCTCTCTCTGTCTCTGTCTCTCTCTCTTTCTTGCATGCAATTATGACGGATGTATTTATCTGAGGAAGCATACTAAGATAGACTGGAATATGGCTGATAAACATGATTACTGAGAGAACTTGCTTGATTGTCACCAACAATGAGATCAAACTTGGCAACAGGATTTAAATGCTAGATATAATAAATCTATTGAGTTAGATTTCTTCAGAAACCATGAGGCTCCTCTTTATTGGAAAAGAAAAGGCAAAGAAAGTGAATAAAATCTAATGCCTGGCATGCATTTATTTGAGACATTTTCCTGGAAGCATTAAGTAATCTTATGAAGTTATGATGCATACTCAACATCTCTTCCTATTCTCAGAGTATGTACACATTTGCCCAGTTATCCAGCAAGCTTTTCTTATACACATGTAAAGTTTCTAACAATTGAAAGCATCAAGGTAGTTTGAAAATCTTTACTTCCACTGACAAAATTTTAGGAAACACTCTTTTCTGTCTTATTTATATTGTCACACTTAATATTTTGGAATGTTAACACCTTTCCAAAAAAGTCATTACTTTATCATATCATATTTCAATTCCCTTACTAAACACTCAAACTACAACTTTTTCACTTGTCTTATCTCAATGACGAGGGACCACTTTGGTATGCACACCATAAAATTGAATTTTCTAAAAACCCGTGCCCACCCCTTGGGTGACAATAAAATTGGGACGGAGGGAGTACTAGCTAAAAGCTTGTAGTAATTGCCAGTGGTTTTTAGTTAAACTATATAATGCTTAAACATATAATGACATAATTACATGTTTCTACTATTTCATGCTATCTGGTAATTTATTTGATTGATCAGAAATAAATGATTTTAATGAAACCTCACATCTAACAATGAAAAATATACTGTAGGTCTTTTATTTTATTGGTCAAGATACATTTGAAAATTGAATCACAGTTTAGTGGTTAAGGATCTTTATGTCGTCTTTCAATCAGTTTCTGATTCTCACTGTCTCGATGCCCTTCACGCTTCTTTCTTCCCATCATTTTCTCTCTATTAAACTTACAGAAGAAATTGAGTTTAACATTCTCGCCGTGTTAGTATAATCTATTGTAGAACCCAAAACACATGTTCTGTTGGTTTTTATTGGTCTTTCTCATCAATTCCTTGCTAAATATAACTTCAGTAGTTTATCTTGACAGTTGCCACTTTTAAAGCAAACATATCTAAAGAGTGAGAAACATTGCTTGTAAATTTTAACAGATTGAGATGCGTACCATTTTTAGTGAAAGTTCTACAAACAATGTTCGCTATTTTAGTCACCCACCTTTAGTGGTTTTTATATTCAACTGTCATTATGTTAGGCACTTGGAGGATTAGTGATGAAAAGTGCCTAACCTAATGAATTCCAGTCATTAATATATTAAATGTGAGAACAATAAAATTTATCCTTTAACCACAGTAATAAATTTTGCCGCCACCGGAGAAATTTAGTAGCTCCACCTCTGATCTTATCCAATCTGCTCTGCAATCTCTCTTTCTGTCATGTGGGGTCTGCTATGCTCGTGACATGTAACCTGATATTTCTTTTGCAGCCTACTCCAAAAGACAAGAAAGCATGCTTGGTGATCCATGGGTTTGTTGACAAGGTATTGATATACAATTTCTCATCACTGAGATATTTCACTTAAGCTAGTTTCTGTCTGATTGTGTAATTTGTTATCAAGTTCTTCAGTTCCATCAAAGCTTTGGGGTCATTCTTTTGTTGTCTTGGCTACAAATATAGTTTAATTGAGTGGAGAGAATAATGTAACTGGTTTAACTGGCAGAAATTGCAACAAAAGTTCCTTGAGAGTGAACTTGACCTCGAATGCAATAAATGCTGCTTCAAGCACCGAGCTATTCACGTTCTGCAAGCTGTTTAGTTCGTTTGCTGCCATAGTGACCACAGTTATCTAGTTTCCGCCTATCTAGTGAACCAAAAGTTAGAGTGCCTTGCATCATTTTTAGATTTCGTTCCATGTTTACTTGTTTAAGAAGGGACGGGTAAACTCAATCGACAGTTGTTCTACAAGCACAGTAGTACAGCTTGTTTGTGTTACCAAGAGTTTTCATTTGATTTAAGTTAACTGCAGGTTATTGCGGGGTTGATGCACCTTCTTAATTTTCAAATTCCTCCATATGTTCGAATTGATCTTTTTCAGGTCATTTTCAACCAAACCCACTGCAGCGAAGGTACATTTTCTTGAAGTTATTTACTCTTTTTATATTTAAATTTTTGTGATTGATGTAGAGGTTGGCATTTATTATGCTATATGTTAACATGTATTTATTGTACTTCTTCTCCATTTTTCTCACACAAGAAGTTAGATGTTTCATATTCTGATCACATGAAGTGTATAATAAACATATATTATGTATAACCACCTCTGCCATCCAAAAAGGGATAAAAAGTGGGGGAAAGGGGGCATAGCAAGAAATATTTTGGACAAAAAATAGGTAGTTGCTGTCTCCTGTTGTGAATGCATTAGTTTGGCTATAAAAGATCTGATGTTCTGGGCTTCTAAAATAGTTAAAAGAAGTTGATGCTTTACGTGCCAAAGTGTAATCGAGTGATATAGCTGATTGGCCCAACCACGGTGAAGCTAGGATCCATTTCAATTTGAGTTGGGCTTATACCAATGTTAATCACCTATAAAAAATTTATTTCAAAATTAAAGAACTTACAATGAAATTAGAAGTGCATGCTAATCGCAAATATTTACTATAATTCTTAAAAGTTTCCAAACTTTTTTTAGTTATTCAAGTGGCATCTTTTTCAATTGGAATACTTTCAGTACCTTCTCTGGTCCAAGTGAGAATTTTTAGGGATAATAAGAGGGAAAATTCTAACATTCTGATGAACATGGAAACCATTGTACTGAAGAAATTGGGTTGGTTTTGAGCATTGATTCTGTCAAGGGACTCTTCGCATTCAATAAATGCGAGATCAATGAGCTCGTACTCGGTGAATGCGAAGATGATCCAAGTGCATTTTTTTAAATATTCAGGAGACCCCACATTCAGAGAATGCAAAGCAACTGGAATAGAAAACCTGCTTTGATGTTTTATTAAAACTCAAGCAAATGCATTTAATTGATGAAGATCAAACTGTGTTCATTTCCAACCTCTCATTACTCATGTCATAGACAATCCCCTTGGCTTCTTCATCCATCAAAATCTGCACCTTCAAATTGCCAGGCATGGGTAGCGTTGGATGCCACAAGCCAACAGAGGCTCGAATGGCTGTTAACAAACACAAACAAAGCCTTAATCCCACTAAGTAGGGTCGGCTGCATGAATCCTGCTATGCCATTGCACTCTATCATGGACCATATCCTCCTCAATTCCTAGATGGGTTATATCTTTCTTACAAGTTACCCACCAACGTCTTCTTCAGTCTTCCCCTACCCCTCTTTATGCTGACTACTCTCTCTAAAATCTGAGGTTCAAATGGCTGTAGAAGAACAAAATTGGTCAAACAAATGGAGCAGCTCATAGAGATCCAATCTTTGTATCTAATATGTAATAATTATTCTGGAGGAGCCACCGGCATGTAAGGCTTCAGAATCTTGTTTGTATTGTATGGAGCATTTCTATCTAGATGCAACAATTGGTAAATGTGTACTGTGCAGAACTTTTGAATTAAAAAAAAAACAAAAAATCACTTTGACCATCTTCGCATCTGATCAACACCCAAACTCAACCATTTTGTAGAACAAGTTGTATTTTCATCACAATCGTAGAATTTTCTCGCTATGAATAGAGCTCTGCAAATCTGAGGTTGGGGACGAGGGGGATTCACGGGGGAACTGTATGAAGAATTCAATGTTTTCTATTTAGTAATTTTTCAAAATTGAGAGGGAGCAATTCTCAATGTTGCTCTGCCTCTCAGTAACCAACTATCTTTTTTGCGTTCTTTTCTGAACGGATTTTTAGTTGGAAACATTTGTAAAAAGATGAAATGGTGGTTTTTTGGGGTTGCAATACTAATTCCAATACTAAGTTGAAATGGTGTTTACACGAGGAAAGTATGTTTCCTTTAATGTACTATTTTTGTTCAATAGAACTTATTTAGAGAAAGTGGAGAGTATTTAGATGAGGTCCAAAGGGAAATGTGGATAAGGAGTTTGAATTGGATTGGAATTTAGGAATTGTTTTAATGATGTCTAATGAAATACAGACGGAGATAAGTTTGGATGGAGTTGAGGCAATGTAAGATTGTTGTGTATGACTTAAACATTCGTTGATGTCACTACTAAATTTTCAATCGGTGTTCAGGGCTTCTCTGCTATGCTCTTGTTAAAATTAATTCGGTTAAGAAACTTGCTATGAGATTACACAGTGGTTGGCTACTTTCTTTTTTCCTTCCAAAAATAGTGTGAAGAAATGGTTATTTAACCGTGAACTAGCATATTTATCTGTTATAAATGAGTTGAAAGACATCGGGGATACTACTAATGTTTTACAACAATGTTTACCGGGACATGAAGAAAATGCCATAAAGGGCTTTAAAACATTGGGACTGAGTTAGGGAATATATAATAAGAAACTTATTACAGTTCACTTTCTATCTTTCATTCTTTCTGGCCTTGATTTCTAGGTGGGATTGTGAGGTTGATATTGGTTCTGAGAGTGGAATGTTTATGATTTACACAGATTGTGATGAGATGAGATTTAGGGAGAGTTGGAAATCTGTGGTGATAACTATGTGCAGCCATTTTCACGAACTGTATATTGTTTTCATCTTTTTTATCTTTTATTTTTATTTTTGTTTTATTGGGGTTGTTTGGCTTGCTTTCTGTTCAGATATCTTGCTGCTACCAGGCAACTTATTTCATGAATTTGACAGTAACTAGATCAAAGTTTCACCTTATATGAATATTTTGTATGGATTTCTTGTGGAATGATGTTTTAGACCCAACAGTGCTAATATGTACTCCCTCCGTCCCATTTTATATGTCACTCTTTCTATTTTTGTTTGTCCCAAATTATTTGTCACTCCTTAATATGGCAAATACATTAAGATTAATTCGGTTCAGGGCTTCTCTGCTATGCCCTTGTTAAAATTAATTCGGTTAAGAAACTTGCTATGAGATTACACAGTGGTTGGCTACTTTCTTTTTTCCTTCCAAAAATAGTGTGAAGAAATGGTTATTTAAGTGAACTAGCATATTTATCTGTTATAAATGAGTTGAAAGACATCGGGGATACTACTAATGTTTTACAACAATGTTTACCGGGACATGAAGAAAATGCCATAAAGGGCTTTAAAACATTGGGACTGAGTTAGGGAATATATAATAAGAAACTTATTACAGTTCACTTTCTATCTTTCATTCTTTCTGGCCTTGATTTCTAGGTGGGATTGTGAGGTTGATATTGGTTCTGAGAGTGGAATGTTTATGATAATTACACAGATTGTGATGAGATGAGATTTAGGGAGAGTTGGAAATCTGTGGTGATAACTATGTGCAGCCATTTTCACGAACTGTATATTGTTTTCATCTTTTTTATCTTTTATTTTTATTTTTTGTTTTATTGGGGTTGTTTGGCTTGCTTTCTGTTCAGATATCTTGCTGCTACCAGGCAACTTATTTCATGAATTTGACAGTAACTAGATCAAAGTTTCACCTTATATTAATATTTTGTATGGATTTCTTGTGGGATGTTTTAGACCCAACAGTGCTAATATGTACTCCCTCCGTCCCATTTTATATGTCACTCTTTCTATTTTTGTTTGTCCCAAATTATTTGTCACTCCTTAATATGGCAAATACATTAAGATTATTTTACACTTCATGAAAGTCTGAAAAACAACATTAAATTCATGTTTCAACATTAATTACTGTCATAAAGTATTTCAAAATTTGAAATTCCACAATCAACTAACAAATTTGAATTTGAATTGAGCGTGGGACAATTATGGAAAATGTGTTTTATTAGTTGGTCAAATATTAACTTTTCTTAAACTATGTGCAAGTTTGACCATGCCAAATAAAATGGGATGGAGGGAGTACTATTTTATGCCTCTTAAAGCAGCTTAAGTTTTATGCATCCAAGAAAAATAATCAAAGATTTTTGCTTTGCTGCATTTCACTGGATACTGCCCGATATCTAATGAAATATTTTACCATGATATCTTATTTTATGACACATTGATTTGATAATTTGATCTTGTTTTGCCCACCTTATTCCAAATATGCATGTCTTATCATTTTAATTTATTTGCTTGGGTGCTTCAGGGTAATTAAACCAGAAATTCATACAAATGTTGATTGCTTATCCAAGTCAATTTGTTGTTTGCTTGCAGAGAGGAAATATGCTAAATGGTCACTCAGGGTGATTAGTGCACATGGAGAAAAGGCTCCATTGCCATTCATTAGATCGTTGGAGGTATGATACTTTTATATGCTTCTGTAATTCATTTGACTAATAGTTCTCCAATGTTTTGTGGTATTTCGTAATGTTGAAGCTATTTCCAATGTTATGGAACTCTTTGAATTGATTGATTATGTAAATCAGAATTCTCCCTAGTTCCCTCGCCCCAACTAATAGATGAGCCACGTTTTTGCCTGTGTAATTGACTTGTCCTCTTGTTCATATCCAGATTTGTTTTCCTGAGAGGCCTGAACTGAAAGTAGCTATATTGCAGAAACCACCATTTTTGTTGAAAAGGTATGTGTTCAGATATTCTTTATCGCTTGTAATGGGAGTTGTAACGAACTGTTCTCTATGCTTTGACTTTTCCTGTTCTAATGCTCTTACAATCATGAGATGTGAAGTCTAAGCTATGAATATGATTAAGCATTTGCTAGATTCTGTTTCTTGAAAGTTGATGTTTCTAGAACTTATGCCATAATGATTCTATATTAAACTGCTTACATTCATCATAACTAAAGAAAATACTGTTGATGTGATGAGTACGCATTATTCTGATTCTCTGACATTTGATTTAGTGGGATTAGAGAAGGGCACCACCCTTTGTTTAAGAATTACTGTGATCTTCTCCTTAACCTAAGAAAACCCTGGTCTTATCTGTCTGTTTGCTTTCTTTTCGCATTGTTGATCCTGTTACTGCTGTAACTGACACTTCAGGGAAATTCTTAAATCAAGACCACTTCAAATATTGTTGAAAATCAATTTCACTGATGGTTGTGGGTGCCAGTTTGTCAGCATTGATTTTCCAGTCAATTTCCAGGTGATAGCAATACCCATCTATTTCTCTTCCAGCATCTAATCTTATTTCAAGGGTTAATTGTATGTCAGAAAGGTGTTAGCATGCAATGAACTTGACTGTTGTCATCTGGTTTGATTTGTAAAAAATAGACGCACTTCGACCATCTGGGTCTTTTCAGTTGCTAATGTTTATACTAGATTTTCTTACCAGATGATGAGTTCTACTAAACCTTTAAACTGTTATGCTAAACAATTAAGAAAAGCCCAAGCCAAACCAAACCATGAAAATCTTTTTACTTGAATTTCTGATAAAACAGAAGCTAATTCACATTATATACATCTGTGATAGTATGCCTGTTTGAACTCTTCTTGTTCGAGGAGGAAGGACAATATGATTTTGGAACTTTGTTGTTATCATCAATGTCATGCAGGTATCCACTGAGAGTGTCAGCCAAGAAAAAAGTGTAGTGATTCAAAAGCTTAAAGATGTGGCAGTTCAAGATCAATGCTGTGGCCAGTTTTCAGTCATATCGAGAAAGATCCTTTCAAGCCAGAAAAAGGAAATTTCCACTTATGCTATAGTTACAAACATAGTTAGATACAATGGCTTGGCACCAACTACAGAATTTCCAGTAGTCAATCGGGTTGGCAAGAATGCAAAAGAAAAAGTCAATACCAAGAGTGATGGCTGCTGGATTAAGAGGTGCAAAGGTGGAAGGACAGTAAAGAAATTGAGAGTTCACTAACACTGACACTGTTCAGGTGCATGTAAAGTATTCTTATCGTCAGGAGTGGCGACTGCACGGATGTTTTGGAATCTGCATTCTAGATAATAGTATTATTAAGGGGCCCATAATATGCTGCTAGAAATCAAATGAATCTAAGGTGATAACACATGTTCCTTTTGCTGTGAATATCTAGCAGGAAGGCTAATTGTTTTTATAGAAAATATCTTGTATATCTATGGAATCTCCGCAAGCTGTCAATTTTTTTTTTTAAGAGAGTACTTTGTTCAACATCTTGAGTCAGTTGTTCCACATGTACGAAGTTCTTAAATTATGCGGACTGAGACTTTAATCTCAACCATTCTGTAAACATGTAATTGTATGATAATTTGGTTGTGTTCTGAAAGATTTCATGTTAGTTATTGGCATATTTGTGACTTGTCAGTGGAGAATGATTAATTTTTGAGTGGTTCCATCAAGATCTTCCGTAAAAGAGCTTAAATGCTTGCAAACTGCAGACTTGAAAGTACCGGGAGTGCAGAACAACTGCTATTTTACATCAGTTTTCTGGAGATGTTCGGGTTTTTCGGGAGGTAGTTTGAACTGCAAGTGAATATGCCCATAAACTGAACATGCAACAGGATCATCAAATTCTGTACTTGGAAGACTTTGATGCAGAATAGTAAAGAAGTATCTGCATGATTATTCCAAATATGCAAAGATTTGAAAGTAAAAGATATGCTCGGTGGTAGTACAGCATTCTCCATTTTCAAGTTTTCTTTAGCAAATGCATTAGGATTAATCTCACAATCTTAACACATAAGTAGATGTTAAGTTTTATAAATTCTTACTGGGGAGTATGTAAATGAAAATAATGCTAATGGTGTATATAAAATTTATCCAATGTATTAATCATTGATTACAAGGATTTCATGATCCTAAACACCAGAAGACTTCTTTTTTGTTTGCAGAATGGAGCTCTTGGCGTATGAACGCAGAACGCGGAGGAGACTAGAATGAAGGAACATAGGTAGGTGATCTCGATTTTCCTTTTCACTCTTGTTCTTGGCAGAATATTCTTTCGGTTTCCTTTTGGAACTTTTTTCCCCTGATCATTTGTCCAAATGGAGGGTTGAACCTTTTCTTTTCAAAATGCCCATCAAATTTTACTTTGACTACCATTTTTTTTTTTTTGGGGGAGGTGGGGGATGATGTGTTTGATCATCGGATGGACAAGCTCATGAAGTGCACAATGTTATCGTTCTTTTCAATCCTAAAAATCATACATGTTTTGCATTCGCTTCCATTGTTTCTTCCTCAACATTCACTAAAAGTGAAAAGGAAGTCTTGAACGTAATGGTAATGAACAATGTTTATGATATGGAACCTAAGCAGAGAAATGAACATTTGCAGCTGAACAAGTATGACATATAATTTGATAACGAAGTACAGTTTAGGTGATAAAACGCTTCCTCTATTACTCATTGTTTAGCCATGAATTTGAGTAACTTAAGAGTAGGGAGGGGTGTTTTTTATTTTATTTTTGTTATTTTTTTGAAAAAAGAAGAAGAAGTTTCACATAGAGTCACGATGGTTGAGCCCCAATTATTTGTCTATTCAATGTTTTGTGCTTTTGTCACATCTTTTCCTTTTTCATTAAAATCCCAAAACAAGCAAACTTAATGCTTGTATACTAATTTGGATCTTTCTATTTTTAATTCATAGTAATAATAATATTGTAGTATAGTACGTTTTATAATAATAATAATAATAATAATAATAATCATCATAATAACAATGACGATGACGATGCGTTTATACAATCATTCAGAACCGAATCTCGCTAGTACATCATCCTCCAAAGTCATTTACTAATAAAGAAAAGTCCAAGATAAATGAATACAGTATTCTCAAAGTATTTACTCACAAATATATATTAAGTTTTATATATATATACACACATCCACACACATTAATATGAGAGCTCGTGCTTTGCACGTTTGGAGATACTAATTGTTTAATTATTATTGCTATGAATTAAAAAATAAGAAAGTATATTTGGAGATACTAACTATTTGATTTTTTTTAATTCACTTAATTTTTTGTTTATATAATTTCTATTTCAATATTTAACTAAGTCAACAAATTTTTTGTAATTTATTTGAGTTTAAAGAAATATTTACTCATAGGTGATTTTTATACATTTTCTGTCGATATACTTGTTGGAAATATAAGAGATTTGTTTAGTTTAATAGTTCAAGCAATTTTAATAAAAAAAAAAAAAACTTGTAAATTATTGTATCCTATGATTAACACATCTATCTGCTAATTTTTAAAATGGAAATTCATTTACTCAATTGAAAATTATTAAAACATTCTACTATGAGTTCATTGGTACTCTATTTAATTTAAAAAATAGGAAAGTTTAAAGTATTACTAAACTAGAGCACAATGTATGATAGGAAATATATTCGGGTATATTATTATATCAATTATGTAAGTTTAGTAATTAAAGAGTGTAGTATAGTTTTGAAAATTATTGACAATTTATATAGTTTATCTGTCATTGGAACCCTTTATTTTCTTCAATTATTCAATTTCTATCCTAACAACTTTGAATTTATCAAACGCATTAATGTATTCGATTATTCTTGAATCCCTATACCTCTATTGGAACCAACTTGATGAAGGAACCATTCATGCACAAATACTAAATAGCAGTTTCTAATTTAGGAAATAAAATCTCTCTTAAATACATTATTTTCACAACTATACGAATTATATCATGAAAATAAGAAAAAATGAAAATTAGTCTACCACCATTTAGCAATTTACGGCGTGAAATTTAGTGATTAATTCATTATGTAAAAATTATCAATCTATATAGTAGTAAATTAAAAGGTAAATATTCAATGTTATAAATTTTATTTAATAGAATAAAATCAACAACATATAGCTACAGTGACTGTCAATGTATCTACAAACGATATTTATTGATAATAATCATATGCATAATTCTATTTAATTAGAAATTTTATTCCATTAAATTTTTGGTTTGATAACTTTAGATGTATTTAATATTCATCTTCAATTTCTAAATCTTTCTCAAAATTCTACTATATGAGAAAATTTACTTTAATCAAATTTAATTCTAAATGAAGTCTTAGAAAATTCATTTTTATTTTATGTGTATCTTTTAGGAATTTTTTCTCTGTAAAAGTTAAAAAATATAGCCGAAATATGTAAATTTATTTTTCAAGTAAAGTATATATTTTTATTATCGCTTGATTTCTAAAATCCATATCCAAAATAACATTTCCTACTCTTATTTAATTTTTAAAACTCATTCCTAATATTTTATTACATAAGAAAATTTATTTCAATAAAATTTATTTCTTAATATGATGTCTTAAAAGTATATTTTATTTTTTCTTTTACTCTTTGAGGAGAATTTACACAAATAGTCTAAAAAATTATAAAAAGGCATTCGAGTTGGGAATATAATAAACTCATTAAATTTTATAGTGAGGGTAACTTGGAAAAGAAAATCTAAGACTAAGTCAAACTCATTCATTTATTATAATATATATTCAATAAATTTTTTAATAACTTTACTTAATATTTATTTTTTATTTCTAAATCTATCAAAAAATTCTACTTTATACAGAATCTTTGCTTCAATTAAACTTAATTCTAAATATATGTCTAAAAAATTTAGTTTTATTTCCCATGCACCTTTTAGGATTCTTTTCTCTTTAAACGTCCAAAAGTATAAATGAAATATATAAATTTATTTTTCATCTAAATTTTATTTTTTATTATTGCTGAATTAATATCTAAAATCCATTCCAATAAAATTATTTCCTATTCTTCTTTAATTTCTAAAACTCATTCCTAATATTTTTATTACATAAGAAAATTCACTTCAATCAAATTTATTTTTAATATGAAACCTTAAAAGTACATTTTATTTCTTCTTTTACTCTTTAAGGAGTATTTACATAAATAAGTTAACTAATTATAAAAAAAAGGCATTCAAGTTACGAGACATAATAAAGTAATTAAATTTTTTAGTAGGGGTAACTTTTTTGGAAAGAAAATTTGAATCACTAAGGGTGTATTCTTTTGTACTGAAAATATTTGCTTGGGAAAAATACTTTCCTTGGAAAATATTTTACATGAAAAGTCTATTTTTCATACAATTTTTCGGTGTTCGGTTGACAAAATGAAAATATTTTGAAATAAAATTTTTTAACAGTTTCGTCTTTAATATTATGAATACAAGTTAAAAAAGCTTATAACAATAGTAATAAATACCTTACAAGTAATTGTGGTTAATAAAAGATTGATTTAAATGATAGTACAATGTAGTAGTAAAATATGCATAATGATAGTTGTATTAGTGTGGGACCCATGATTAAGAGAAAAACGAATGGAAACGAATTGAAAACATAAAAAATTTTAGCAAATGAAATTATAAAACTAAGTATATGAGTTGTAATATCACTTTTGAATTATTCAAAAAATAACTTACGCTCAAAATTTTCATAAGTTATTTTCAGCTAGAGGAAGAAAAATTGGAAAATATTTTATAAAAACACCAAAAAATATTTTTTAGTGTTTGGCACCAAAAAAATTTGTGAAAAATATTTTCAATCCAAACGAACACACCCTAATTCACATTCCCCTTGGTCCAAAAAGAAGCACATCATTCAATTGGATGATGTGACTTGATGTTGGGTGATGTGTTTCTTTCTATGCTAAGAGGTCCATGGCACTATATCATAGACCCTGTGCAAATAAGAATTTTTCCCATCTGAAACCTTATAAATATACTAGAATATAGCTCAAAATCATTAAATAAATTTATGAAAACTTTTAACATGTGTATATTGTAAATAATTTATATTTTGTCTTTTGTCATATTTTTAGTTTTCTCAAAAAATTCATGAATATTATTATATCAAAGTTTTGTGTCATTAATATGAAAAATCCAAGTCATGAAATTGCTTCAAATGCTAATGAATGGTACTTTATATTGTTTAGGCAAAAAATGAAATTAAAGATTATACACAAATAGTAAATAATTATATACCAAGTTATCTAAGAAACAAGTTCAATGAAGCCTTGAACAAAAGCCGAAAAAGAACGACTCTTGCTGATTTGGCAAATCTTGATTTTTGACTTGGATTATTGTAATATGTAGACTTACCAAAAGAATTAATAAATATTGTATGAAATTTTTTGTCTCAATAATATTGAAATTCTACGTCGTTACAAGTTTTAGATGGTACTTACAATAAATAAATAAATAAATAAAAGTTTTAGATTGTGAAGAAAAATATTTTGTATTGTTTAAGTAAAAAATGAAATAAAAATACTACGAACAAATAGTAAATAATTTACGAACCAACTTATCTAAGAAAAATCAATAGAATCTTTTGACAAAAGACAGAAAAAAAATGTCTCTAGCTAGTTAATTTGGCAAAGAGTCAATCTTGATTTATGATTTGAGTTATTATAGTACTTATTTTTGTCAAAAAAATTAATGAATATTATATCAACTTTTTGTTTCATTGATATTGAAAATCTTAGTCATGAAAACTTTTATATGGTGTAGGAATAAAATAGTTTTATTATTGTTTAAGCAAAAATTGAAGACTACAAACTAATAGCGATTGATTTATGTTTCACAATTATATAAGAAATGTCAATAAAAGCACAAAAAAATAATAATAATAAATCACCGCGGAATGTAAGACAAGATCTGACAAGTGGATATAGGAGAAAGAATTGGGAGCTTTTAAAAAACTAGTAAAATGTACGTGTGTTACACAAGTATTTAGTGTGATAAATCAAAATCAATAATTTTAATGTATGCCAAAAGAATATATTTGACTGGAAGTGTAATTAAATTTATTGAAGGGTAAATTACAAAAAATCCTCTTGTGGTTAGGCTAATGCTCATATTACTGTCCTACAATTTGTAAACCTATAATTTGCCCCATTGTGGTTTGTTTGTTTTTGTTTTTTTTTTTTTTTTCTGGTAAAATGGATGGAAAGTTAAAAAACCTAATTCATTTGTGTAAAAAGTCAAAAATATCCCTTCTATCAGCTCGAAAGAAAGGATCTAATGTATTTTATGTTAAAATACATAACTAACCAAAATTAGAAACTTTAAATGATTAAAATAACTCTTAAAATCAAAGTTTTTTAACCTCCTAACGATCACTTAATAGAACATTTAACGGTTTCACTTTAATGCAAAGCACAAGGAGGCAGATTGTAAGTTTGCAAACCATAGAAAGTAACATGAAAACCACAAGAGGATTTTTTGTAATTTATCCTTTATTGAATAATTCAACTCTATGTATATTGTTTGAAAAAGGCATAAACTTTAGATTACATATTAACGTCTTTATTCTGTCCAATACTGCATTTTTAGTTTTTCCAAGATTATAAATAGTATATATTTTTTTCAATACTTGTTTTTATTATTATTTTTATAATAGCATAATGTATATTTCTATTAAATAAATATATCACTAATAAAAATAATAAAACATTCATGTTCTTTTAATAGTTAACTGTCTAGGCTATTCAATCTTTTTTATCAGTTTAGAATTGCTTTAAACAGGTCTGACACGACACGAAACGACAATAAATGTGTCAGATTATAAATTGGGTATGGCTAGAGTTGAGCTTTTATAACTCGAACACAATTATGCTACGGCATAATTACCGCAACATGAAATGTTTGACACCCCTACTGTTAACATTTCATTTTTTTTTTCCCTTCATGACCAAAAAAATGCACTTGAATCACTGATGAGATAGTATAACTTGAACATTATCATGTCTGAATGATTAAAGATTGTTTAGCTGCTCTTTGTGGACAACTTTCACTGTTTATTACTTTTTAAACAATATTTTATAATCATCTTTAAAATATATATTTTTTTAACAATTTTGTATCTCACATAAATCGCATCCCAAAAATTATTAAACTACTTATTTCAAATAATATCTTGAATAAACGTCGTCGAAACATAGATTGTATTTCTCTTTAGTGCATTAACACATACCAAATCTTAAATTTATTCATTCTTATTAGTATTACTTTAGATCATAAATATAGTATAAACTAAAGTATCAAAACCAATATTAATAGTTCTTTAATATATTGAATGAAGAATTTTAGTCAATATCAACCTGGCTTTAAGTGCTAATATCCCTAAACTTAAACACATTATAGGTTTTGTCCACTTAAAATCAAATGAGCTACTGAAATGTTAAATCTAAACTTAAAACAACTTTCTGAACTACATATTAGATAATTTTGTCATCAAATTAGAATATTACTGAAGGGAAAAAGACCAATTTAATTTCTTATTTTTGAAATATTAATTAATCCGATCCTTTATTTATCACAATAGATTAATTTGGTCCCTCACATTTTTTAAAAAATTGACCAATAAAAGGCATATGAGGAAGTTTTAAACAAATTAACGAAGCAATCCACATGATAACCACATGCCCATGAACCTACAATAAACATGTTATTAATGGATCCATTAATTTGTCCATAGTGTCCATCACAAATTTTAGATCGCTTATTTTTTTTTTCAAGAAATGATTTACGAAGCCACATGCCACAATAAGCCACATATGTGGCAATCCACTTGGGTGGTTAATAAAATATCCTGATTGATTAATATTTTGTCAAAGATGCCAAGTAGGATTCCAACTGTGTGGCTTTGCATTTTGGCTTGAAATATAACTTTTATAGACATGCTCTTTTATTTTTTATTTTTAAAAAAAGATGAATAAAAATTGGTCTTTTTGATAAATAAAGGACCAAATTGATCTTTTTTCTTATTACTAAAATCCTTTTCTCAACTTCCACAAATTCAAATCCCTAAAATTCTCAAGCTAGTCTTTTAATTTTGACATAATTTTATTCTTTATTTTTCCATGTAAATATTTTCAATCCCTCATAAGTTGAACAATTTATCACATTAAACTTCTCTAATCATGACAAACATTGATTCAAGTTGTTTGAAAATAGAAATGATAAAAAATTGTTGCAATTCAATGATTATTAAACTCCCAAACGAATTCTTTTGGATACCAACATTCCTCAAATGGTTCAATTTTACCAATTGAAATTTGAGGAATTTGATTATTCAAAAACGAAATAAAAGGCAAGCATTTAGTGGAAAATACCAAATTAACTTTTGATAGTCGTGCACAAGAAAAACTATATACGTGATATGTAGCTTTGTATGCACTTATTTGCTTAACATTATATTCTTGGAAAAGAAAGCCGTGTTATCCTTTTAACTCTGACTTCCTTGATCTTGTTTTGATTACAAGACCCACACAGTAGGGGTGGTTCATTTTTTTTTTGTTTGGTCTCCACACACCAATTTGCGTGATTTCATACTGATTGGACTTCTAAAATAACCATATATCTACTGACATTAATTATGTTTTAGTGAAATTCTTCATCTGCCATCAGGTATTTATCTCGCAGTATATTTGGTAAACATATTAAGCATTTTCTTATACAATGTTGTGTGTAGAGCTAAATACATGATCTTTACGCCTAGATAAGTCCTAAAGGCAGTATGCTTAATATCATGTTGACAAAGCAAGCAGGTACCTTATTGTATCTAAAAATGCCTAATTAAATAAGAAAATGATGAAGTAAATATTAATTTCATATTAATGATCCACCCAATATGGTTTCAATACAAATGTTAAAACAAAAAGTTACAAAATCCGTCTCAACCATTTAAAATATTTCACAGGCAAAATTTTCAAAACAAACACTAAACGAACACTAATAGTATCAAAATGAATAGAAAAAGAAAAAAAATAGTAGTATTTAATTCACATATCTAAATATTAATTCTACCTAACATGCATGTGAATTTATGTAACAGAGAGGTTAAAAAGTTTGGTGAGATATGAATATCATTAAATTTTGGATCGTACTTTGTATTTCTTCTCCACTTAGATATGAGATGAGAGTTTGATATATAACAATTTTGTTGTATAATTTGAACTTTATTATATTTCATATGGAAAAGAAGATTGCCTATTTAAATTTCGCTCGAAAAAGAATTCATAAGGAAAACTATCAATTTATGTTTCAGTTTCACCAAATCAGAAGAAGCACTATTTACCTAGGATAAGATTAGCGGTACCATAACATAATTACTTATCAGTCCATTAGTTATGAAGTGAATAATTTTTTATTTATTATGGGCAATTTAGGTAGTACAAAAAAGGAATAAATACTTTTTAGAAAAAACACAATCTACACTTTTATAATAGTACTACTATAGGAGTATGTGCTTTGCACGTTTAAAGATACTAATTGTTTGATTTTTATTGCTATGAATTAAAAATAAAGCATGTTTGGAGATAAAAATTATTTTATTTTTTTAATTTACTTAATTTTCTATTTATATAATTTTTATTTCAATGTTTAACTAAGACAAAGAAATTTTTGTAGTTAGTATAAGTTTAGAGAAATATTTGCTCATAGATGATTTTTTACATTTTTTTTTTAGATATAATTTGTTGGAAATATAAGAGATTTGTTTAATTTAATAGTTCAAGCAATTTCATAAAACCTAAATAACTATATCTTGTGAATAACACATTTACCTTGCAACTGTTTTTAAAATATAAGACCATTTACTCGATTGCGAATTATCGAAGCATTCTACAATGAACTCATTGGTACTCTATTTAACTTCAGAAATAGAAAAATTTAAAATATCATCAAATTAGAGTACAGTGTATGATATGAAATATATGAAAGTTTATTATTATATCCATTCTATAAGTTTTGTAATCAAAGAGTGTAGTGTTGTTTTGAAAAAGATTGAAAATTTAGTGTTTATTGGAATCTTTTATTCTCTTCGCTATTCACATTTTATCCTAATAACTTTAGATTTATCAAGCGCATTAAGGTATTTGATTATTATTGAATTGCTATACCTTTTTTGGAGCCGATTTGATGCGGAATCATTCGTGTGCAAATACTAAATAGCAATTTCTAATTTAGGAAATAAAATCTCTCTTAAATATATAGTTTGCACAACTATAGGAATCACATCATGAAATAGGAAAAAACTGAAAAATAGTCTACCACTATTTAGCAATTTACAGTGTAAAGAGATTTAGTGATTAATTTATTAGCTAAAACTATGAATCTGTATATTAGTAAATTAGAAAGTAGATATTCAGTATTATAAATTTTATTTGATAGAATAAGATCAACAACATATAGCTAGTTATAGTGACAATCAACTTGTATAGTAATAATTCAAAAGTAACAATAAACATTTAGTATATAGATTTTATTAGACAAAGTACATTTAATTAATATATAATTAGTAACCCATTTGATATCCTTATTTTTTAGTATGTAATTGATACGGTTACTAATATTCAATATTAGATATTTATAGGTCCAAAGAAAATAACAATAATTTGTATAGGAGGATAATATTAGACATTAGGTATTTATAGTCCAATGATAATAATAACAATTTTTTGTAAAAGGACAATAATTATATATTCAAAATTTTAGTTAATATAATTTAGGAACTAATTTTTTATTATAGAAAAAGCATAACTTAGATTAATTATGTGTTAATTATTCAATGTATGAAAACGGAGTTACACTAAAAACAAAGTAAGAATTGCACGATAAAGATGTTCTTTTAAGAAATTTAAAATAAGTGTAGATCACATTTTTCATCGCCTTTTCTACTCATCCAATTAGTAACAGATTATGAAAAAGATAGATTAGACATTAGATTTATTTTTTAGTATATCACACATAAACCAAATTCTTTTCATATTCTGGATAATAAACTTCTTTCATTATTACAAAGTCTAGACAGCGATATTAGAGACAAAATAAATGGCATTGGAGGAACGAAAGTGAAAATGTTGATAATATCTATGAAGGATAATGTCTTTGTTAATTCAAGAGATAATGTCTTTGTCAATTGAAGTTTAGATTTTCTTGAGACTTTTAACTAATTTTATGTTTCCTTTGTTCTTTTATTTGTTTCCTTTTTTTGTATCAAAAATAGAAAAAGATTTCAAAATTATGCTTTCAAAAGATTCCAAAAGTTTTTATGTGATAAATACTACTTTTTTTGTTTAAAGATAATTCCTACTGTTATTTAACTTAATTCCTAATTAAAAAAAAACTTTTACTTGCATACTTGTATAATTTCTAAAATTCATCTTTAAAAAATAGATATCAAATGAAACTCTCTGGACTATAAAAAAAAATCTTATTCTAATAGTAAAGTAATCATTAAGATTGAAAATATATTTTAAAATTGTGTACTTTTAAAAATTAATAGTATAAGAGACAAAAACATTTTAGAGTTTGGAGGACACAATTAGAACAGATTTATAATTTGGAGGGTCCAATTGATAATCTTTCAATTTTAGGGGTCACATTGGGACAATTATTTTTGTTTTGAGGACAAAATTGAGAGGTTTTAAATTTGGAGGACTATAATGGAATAATTTTTTAATTTGGAGGGTCAAATCAAGACCACTTAATTTAAAATGCCATATTTAGATGTTTACTTAGTTTGAATAGCCAAAATGGTATGTAACTCTTTGGAAATAAAAACCTTGTTTTCCTTGTTTTCTTTTATTTGTCAAATGAATATTTTCTTTTTTTTAATAGTTGTTAATAAATTATTAGTTTCTTTAATTGCATATAAATGTTTTCTATTGTATCCACAACCTATTTATGTTAATAATAATCATATGCATAATTCTATTTGATGAGAAATTTTATTTTATTAAGTTTTTTTTTTGACAATTTTATTTAATATTAATCTTGAATTTCTAATCTATTCCAAAATTATACTCTATGAGAAAATTGACTTCAATCAAATTTAATTCTAAATGAAGTTTCAAAAATTTGTTTTTATTTCATATGTACCTTTTTAGGATTTTTTTTTCTCTTTAAGGTTCCAAAAGTATAGGTGAAACATGTAAATTTATTTTTCAAGTAAATTTTATATTTCTATTATTACTTGATTTCTAAAACCCATCACAAAGAACTATTTCCAACTCTTCTAAATTCATTCCTAATATTTTATTACATAAGTAAAATTATTTGAATCAAATTTATTTCCTAATATGAAGTCTTAAAAGTAGATTTTATTTAATATTCTTTTACTCTTTGAGGAGTATTTACATAAATAGTTTAAAAATTATAAAAAAGACATTCAAGTTGGGAACATAACAAAGTCATTATATTTTATAGTATGGGTAACTTGGTAACAAAAAAAAATCTAAAACTATATCAAACTTCTTCATTTATTATAGTATATATTCAATTAATTTTTTTAATAATTTTATTTAATATTCATCTTTTATTTGTAAATCTACCCTAAAATTCTACTATATGAGGAAATTTACTTTAATCAAAATTAATCCTAAATATAAGCTTCAAAAATTTAGTTTTATTTCTTGTGTATCTTTTAGGATTTTTTTTCTCGTTAAGGGTCCAAAGTATAAATTATAATATATAAATTTATTTTTCAAGTAACTTTTATTTTTATTATTGCTTGATTTCTAAAATCTATCCCAATAAAATTATTTTCTAGTTTTTCTTTAATTTATAAAACTCATTCCTAATATTCTACTATATTACATAAGGAAATTTACTTCAGCAAATCAAATCAAATTTATTTCCTAATAGGAAGCATAAAAAGTAGATTGTATTTCCTCTTTTAGTCTTTGAGGAGTATTTGCATAAATAACCTAAACAACTATAAAAAAGCCATTCAAGTTTGCAGACAAAATAAAGTCATTAAATTTTGTAGTAAGGATAATTTTGGAAAAAAAATCTAAATCACTAAATCACATTGGTTCATTTAATATAGTATAGATATAGATATAGCTAGACAAATAAATTTTTTTGAAACTGGATGGAGTGCTAACAGGTAGACAGTAGACCCAAGTAAATTTTATTGTGTGGTGGTAGTTTGTCGGTAGCCCAAGGAAAGTCAAAGATTTGATACTCCCATTTTCCTATATATGTATATATATATACACGCTAACGCGAAGCTTTCCAAGTCTTCGAAGCTAAGAGTCTGAAGTAAGTGCTCGTCTTGCTAGCTGTTAATGTCTCTTTACGTTACTTGCTCCTTCCAAGACTTTACTGAGAAAGGGACAACACACAGACTAAGTCAAGACGCACACAAACACACACAGAGGGAAACAGATTGAGGAGAAAGAGAGAAAAGGAAAAAGTTAAACAAATAGAAAGAAAAGAAGAACGATAGCACTTTTTGATAGGGAAAAAAATGGCAGATGGCGCCGATAACTTCCTTTTAGATAAACTAACAACAATCCTACTACAAAATGCATCATTGCTGGGTAATGCTCAAAATGAAATTGAGAAAATCAAGCTGGAGCTTGAAAGTATGAAATCCTTCTTAAAAGATGCGAAAAAATGGAAAGAAAGGAATGAATCTGTGGAAACTTGGGTAAGGTATGTAAGAGAAGTGGCAATTCAAGTTGAAAATATAGTTGATGAATTCATACATTACAATGACACAGGAGGAGCGCAGAAGTACAGACTAAAGGATTTTGTTCAAGAAGCTATGAACATTCCAAGGAAACTTGCTGCGATGCATCGATTATCTTCAAAGATGCAAAAGATCAATGCAAAGGTTCTTGAAGTTTCTATATCGGACAGAGAGAAGCAAAAGATACTCATTTGATGCCAGACTTGATGAGGAAAGGACCATAACTGTGCCCGTTGACTGGTTGCAACATAATGGAGAAAATCGTTCTTCGCGGATGAAGATGATATAGTAGGAATGGATGAAAACAAAGCAAGACTATTTCAATGGTTAATTGGGAATGAACCACGAGGACCGTTGTCTCAATTGTTGGAATGGGAGGTTTGGGAAAGACTACTCTGGTGACATAAGTGTTCAATGATCAAGTTATAAAAGCGCCATTTTGATTCCTTAGCTTGGATATCTGTGTCCCAAGCGCATAAAATTGAGGAGCTGCTACGAAATATAGTGAAAGAATTCCTGAAAACAGAAGAAGCAATGATTCCAAGAAACCTTGGATCAATGAATTATCAGCAGTTACGGAGATGCTGATTGAGTACTTGCATTCCAGAAGGTCCTTAGCTGTCCTAGATGATGTGTGGAGCATAGATCTATGGAGTATAGAATATGGCTGTGCATTCCCTGAGAATCACTGTGGAAGTAGAATTGTTTTTACAAGAAGATATGAGAATGTGGCAACGTCTGTTGGACCTGGAAGTCGTGTCCATCGTCGTGAACCTCTCCAAGAACAAGATGCCTGGACTCTCTTCTGAACAAAGGCATTTTGGAAACAGTATGACCATCAATGTCCTCCAGAGCTTCAAACCCTAGCAGAAGCAGTCCTGAGAAAATGTGAAGGATTGCCTCTAGCAATAGTAGCAATTGGAGGTCTCATGTGTTCAAAAGGTAAGACAGCAATGGAGTGGAAGAAAGTTGATGACAGCCTGAATTGGCAGTTGAACTATAATCCCATCCTTGAATGGGTAAAGGGCATATTGATGATGAGTTTCAACGATTTACCTTCTACCTTAAATATTGTTTCTTGTATTGTTGTGTTTTCCCTGACGGTTACCTGATCAAAAGAAAGAAGCTGATTCGGCTATGGATTACTGAGGGGTTAATCCTAGAAAGGATAAGGGATGATAGTGGAGGAGGTAGCCGAAGAACATCTTAAGGAACTAATCCTCCAGAGCATGATCCAAGTTAAACAAATTAATGATAATTGAAGAGTGAAGACATTTTGTGTACAGACGTTGTGCGCAAGTTAGCAATGACAACTTCAGAGAAGGAGATTTTCTGTAGAATACATGATTCCCGAGAGTACAAAATTGCAAGAAATATATAGTGGTTTTCAATCTATAATAGAGGTCAGAATGTTCAATTGAGCAAGATTACATCGCACCATCTTCGCCCCTCTGTGTTTGAAATAGATATGTGCTCATCATCCTCTTTAAATGCTGTATCATCAAATTTCAAGTTGTTGAGGGTCCTTGAGATCTACAGAAAATTCCAACTGAAAAATTACCAAATGAATTGGTTGAACTCTCTAATTTAAGGTATTTGAACTTGCGGAATACAAAGGTTAAAGATCTTCCCCAGGCGATAGACAGGCTGAAGAACCTGTAGACATTGGATAAGTCAGGAATACCTATGTGGTGAAGCTGTCAAAAATATATCAAACTTGGGAAATTTGAGGCATCTATTTGTGTGCAAAAACAATAAAAATGGTCCAAGAACTTCCAAATTTCTCTGTGGCTTGCACATACCAGCAAGAATAAGAAACTTAAAGAGCTTACAAAGCCTTGCTTGTGTAGAAGTAGAGGAAGGGATAATCAAGCAAGTTGGGTATTTGACTGGCCTGAAAAGGTTAGATATCACAAAGGTGAAAGCATTTGATGGTCCAAAGCTGTGCACTTCAATACAAATGATGACAAGCCTTCATCGCTTAAGTCTCACCGCAAGCACTGAAGGGGAAGAACTTGTTTTGGAGGACATGCTTTTTCCCCCTCCATTTCTTCAGAAACTGGAATTAGTTGGATGCTTGAACGGGTTGCCTAACTGGTTCGGATCACTGAAGAACCTGACACACTCATGGTTTAAAGTTGCGGTCGCCGTAACAGTCGCGGAATGTAGCGTTCCTAGACATTAGTCTCGGTATATCGGTCGCGTATCGGATTATACAAAAAATTTACTATAGAAAATGTCTAAAAAAATTATATATTTTCATAATAAACATAATTATCAAACTAAATAATATAACAACGTATCATATTAGATGGCCATAATTGTATTAACCAATCAAATATTTTAGAATCCAAATAAATAAATCAAAGTAGTTATAATATTAGAAAATTTTATAGTTTTGTAACATAATAATTTTGTTGTGTTTAAATGCTTTTGCACTATAAATTTTTTAAGTACAATATTGTTTTGTGTCTCTCTAAAATATATTAGAATGGTACCTTGACAGGATTGTAAACTTTCTTGCTAATATTTATTATGTAGTTTATTTAGTAGTGGATTACTTGTGATTTGTTTAAGAGGTAGTATTATATGTTTACTTTCCTATTGATTCTTTTCTCATTTTATGAAATTATTTATTGTATCAAGTGAATTTCATAAAATGGTACTAATATAGTACTACACCTAATATAGGGAAGGAAAATAGAAATAATAGGATCATTCTACAAATTTTCAAAACTAAGGTTATAAAGAGTAATTATCCAATAAGGGGTAAACAACCAAACAGCTATAGTGGTTAGCTTTGAGGAAGAAGCTGTATTCCAAATCAAATGTCCACTGCCGCTGCCGTCTCCTTTGATTGATGCAGCAAAGAATCAGCCCTTCTTCCTGCAAATCGAACATCAAAGGTATGCAGCAATTGAAGAAATTCAAAGGCAACAGCAAAATGGATCACTTGGCACTGCAAAGGGAAGGGAACGGGACAAGAAGAAGAAAAGGAAGAAATGGCAGAGATCTATTTTAAAAAGGCAACTCAATATATTACTTCTATCATCTTTGTCTAATTTCTTTTTGGTTGTAATTTTTGAGAGATTTCGTCTCGTGGGTCAACTCGGCCGACTCGGATGAGTCTTTCCTGAATTCTGACCGAGTTGACTCCGATTTAGTGTATTCGATATGTCTCGTATCGAACTTCGTACTGGTTGGGTTTGCTCCGGTTACGACTCGGTCGAGTCAACTTAGACTCGGCCGATTCTTTGAACCATGGACACACTTGAACTTGGAGTTTTCTCATTTAGAAGAGGACTTCTTTCCTTCCCTCCAAAAATTGCCATCTCTCGTGTTCATTCAAATTCAGAAAGCGAACAATGGTGAACTCTTGAAATTCAGAAGAGGGGGTTTTCCTAAACTAAATAAGTTGCATTTAGTGGAACTCCTGCAGTTAGATTGTGTAGAAGTAGAGGAGGGATCGCTATCGAACCTAAAAGAACTTTCTTTAATTCATTGCTTGGCATTAAAGGCGCTAACACAAGGCATTGAACACATTACCAGCCTACAAAAGCTAAATTTGGAGGAAATGCCCAAAGAACTCATAGAAAGCTTGCAAATTGATGGAAGTGAAATTCATACAAAGGTACAACATGTACACAGTTAATCTTGTTCTGTAAAATTAACTTTATTCTTTGAAACACTTTCATAATCTAGACAATGAGAACTTGACTTTTTATGTTGCAGCTATTAGTTATACATATTCTAAATTTCTGATTGCAAGTTGCAATGCTAACAAAATTTCGTTGGCTTTATAATTTCTAGAGATACATATGTGTGTGTGCATGTGAATAGAGAAGTCTTCCTCGTCTTCTTCAGTAGACTTCACAAATCACAACACCAGTTGCATCACTTTCAATTATTATCCTAAATTAACTAGAATAACTAAAAATAAACTAGAATTGAAAGGCAACTAAATCTAACTAGTCTAAGAAAAGCAAATAAAAAGTATGCAAAGCAAGTACACTCTATTTTCAACAACTATTGACCTAATGAAATTAGCAAATAAAACCAAATTTAAACCATATATTTTTGGATTTTTAGATTAATAAAAGAAAACCCAATGAAAATCACTAGAAATTAAAGTAAGTAAATGAAAATTTTAGTTAAAGATCTCTAAAATTTTTGGAAGAACTTAAAACTTACCAAGAAAGCTTGAAATAATGTAAATAAAGAGATTTTCAAGAAATTAAACTAGAAAGAAAATAAAAATTATATCTACTTATAGCTAAAGATTAACACACCAAAACTATATAATCAAAATTTAAACTTGTAAGAAATTAAAGACAAGATCTAGTGGAAATTAAAAGAGAACTAATATAAAACTAAAAAATGCTTGTAGTTTTAGCTACAATGACTACACTATTAACTATGTGAAATCTACTAACGAGTCTATTCTGGTGTTTGTACTAACACCTACTAAAAATCTATATATAGTTAGAGTATTACACAAGTTAATACTTAAAATTTGTAGTCAAAATTCATAAAATTACCATTAATACAATTGTTGAATGCGCATAGATGTCCCGACATCGAATTGAAGTTACATAAGCCAAGTTCCACTTCGATGTAGTGACATCGACACTATTTCAACAGAGGTTTTCAATTCTTCTCTAATCTCTTTTTGTTTCTCAAACTTTTCTAATTTTGACTTCCAGCTCCAACTACTTGACTTAAATAATATTAAACTAAATAAGTAAGTTAATTGACTAAAATTCATTAAAAATTCATAACATTCACTAAAAATAAAAATGCAAACACATAATGTAAAAATTAACTAAATACTTAAATAGACACAAAAATTCAGAATTTAAACCAACAAAAATGCTATGATTTAGACGTAAATAACTCTAGTTCATTAGAGTTATCACACCCCCAAACTTAGTATTTTGCTAGTCCCGAGCAAAACAAAAAAAATAAAAAAACCTTACTAACTAATTAACAAGTACACCGCCAATATAACAAAACTACCGATGACAAATGGATGTACTTATGGTCAATAAGAAATTATCTCAAAAGATCTCAAATATTATATGACAATTGAACAATTTTAATAAGTCAATTCAAGTTTTCAAATTTTTCCAAAGAAATCAAAAGTTCATTTACTACACAAGACTTCAAATTACTAAGTATTGACCATTTTTAAAAAAATTACTAAAAATTGAGTTCTATTAAATTCAAAACATCAAATTTTTTTTTCAAATCATAAATATTACATAGTTGTTCAACTATCCTGATGAGGTCGCATGGAATTAGAAGTTCAATAGGAATCTACCTATATGAACATCTCACACAAGTTGGGAACATTAACCTATTAAGGAATGAGTAGTATGATATTGATAACTCTAGTAAACTAGAGTTATTTCCCTCTAAATTATGGCATTTTGACAGTTTAAATCCCGAACTTTGGGTAAGTAAATGAAGATTTTAGTTAATTTCTTTTCATATGTGTTTGTATATCCGTTCTTGTTAAATATGACGAGTTTTTATTAAATTTCTAGCTTAATTAATTTCTTAATGGTGTTAATATTATGTAGGTCAAAATTAGATGTTGGAAGCTGGAATGAACAAAGCTCAAAGGGCCAAATTGTAATAATGGAAGAAATGGAAGAATGCTGGGAAGAGAGTTGAGATCGCGATCTCGATTTGGGAAAATGTCTTAAATGTATTAGAGTCTTCAAGATCACGATCTAAAATTCTCCATATCGTGATCTCGACTCGCGAGGGATAAGTTGTGAGGGCAATTTTGAAATCTTCCAGCAAACAACTCCTGATTTTTACCTTGTATAACACTACACTATTTAATCTACTTAGAAAAATTGTAATAGGTAAGTAGGATAGTTTTAGTTATAAACTTAGGAGATTTAGGATAGATTAGGTAGGCTTGACCCTTAAGTTACTTTTGATTGAAAAATCCTCTTTAGTCATTTCTTAGATCTACTTTTAATTTCTTTGCAAGTTTAAATTTTGATTGGATAGTTGTGGTGGGTTTATCATTAGCTTCAAGTAGATATAATTTTTACTTGCTTTCTAGTATAATTTAGTGAAAATCTCTTTGCTTGCAATCTAGGGATTCTTAGAAGAATTAGGGTTCTTGTTAATTTCTTACTTTTTATTTAAGAATTCTCAATTTCTTGCATTAATTTCTAGTTAATTTTTTGTGGGATTTCTTTATTATCTTAAAAACAAAATCTAAAAATATTTAGATTTGAATTTTAACTTGTTCCAATTTCTAGTGTAGAAATGGTTGCTTTTATTCTTCAAGGTTCGTAATTGTGGTCTTTTTAATTGGGTAACTTGCCTGCTCTTAATTTTAGCTTTATTTCGGTCAATCTAGGTAGAATTAAGTGCTTTTAGTTAATTGCTTTTGTTAGAATTTAGTAGCTAGTCTCTTAATTTTGTAAATGCTTAGTTTCCATTGCTTGTTTTAGTAGATAAATTAGCTTAATTTGGTCTTGTTTACTTAGGTTTTTATATGAACTTGATTAGTTTAGTTTCATCTCTCATTGATTGATTTTTGCTTAACTATACAAATACTCGTAAATCTTGATATTTGCCTTCTAACAATCATTGTAGGAACGATCTCTACTTCCCTTTACTACTAGTTCACAACTGTATACTTGCGAGATGCCACCTAGTTAGTTGTAGGAGTAAGGTGTTTCATAAATATTATAACTAGGTGTGTATAAGAGCATCTAGTTTTTGGCGCCATTGCCGGGGATTCTCCTTGTTTATTGGCAATATCAAGCGCTATATGGGCCGTGTAGATTAAGTACTTAGTTTAATTTAGTTGTTAATTTTGTTAATTTTTATGTTTCATGGTTGTCTTGTGGAATTTACTTGGCACTTCAATTGACTATTTGCTTTGGTTTTGTTGTAGTGCATGGTAAGAGGAGACCAAAGGCCATTCATTTGCTTGGATAAGGAAAAGGAAAGAGAGCTAAGGGAAATTGAGAAGGGTGAAACAAGAGCAAGAACGGATTGAAATGGAAAATGCTAATGCTCATCAATGGAATTTGAACATGGAAAATGAAGAAGAAGAGGTTGTTGGAAATAATGGGATAGGTAGTTATGGGAATGGAAATGGCATGAATGGGAATGGAAGGCCATTAAGGGAATATGCCTTGCTGAATTTTAATGGAGCGAACTCTTGAATTGCACGGATGCCCGTGCAAGCTAACAACTTAGTTCCAAATTAAGCCTGCCTTAATCCAAATGCTCCAAGCTAATGCCATGTTCGGGGGTAGTCCCAATGAAGATCCCTATACACTCTTCATGAACTTTGAAGAAGTTTTGGACACGTTCAAGTTTAATGGAATACATCCGGATTGTGTACGAATGAGGGTGTTTCCTTTCTCTCTCCGGGATAGGGCAAAGTCATGGTTACAATCCCACGCCCAAGGAACATTTACTTCTTGGAATCAACTTGCTCAAGAGTTCTTGGCAAAGCATTTTCCACCCGCAAGAACTGCCAAATTGAGAAATGAAATCACCTCCTTTAAGCAAGATGTTGGTGAAAGCTTAGGAGAAACGTGGGAGCAGTTCAAGGAGTTTCTAAGGAAATGTCCTCATCACACGACTCCTTTGTGGCCTCAAATCCAAACTTTCTATAATGGTTTGACTCAAGAGACTAAATCCATAGTGGATGCTTCCGCCGATGGGTCTATCTCATACTAGACTCCGGAGGAAGTTCAAGATTAATTAAGCTTGATAAGAGTTGCTTAATAGGATGGCATGTAGCCATTATTATCATGGGCCGATGACTTCACCGGTGACTCAATACCAAGCTAGTCAAGCCAATGACAATATTGGAGTGTTGAACTTAAATATGCAAGATGCTCTTTTGGCACAACAAAATATGCTCATGAGTGTGATGAATAACGTTGCAAAGGCGTTGGAGAACTTAGGGAAACCAAGTAGTGTAAATGCCATGTCTTCTTCTCCAACCCAACCAAGCATGGTATGCGATTTTTGTGGAGGTGGTCATGCAAATGGACAATGTGAGATGCCTTATGAGTCCAATGAGCAACTCAATTATCTGTCTAATCAATCATCATTTCCAAGAAACCCATCCAGAGCTTATGGAAACACATATAATCCTTCTTGGAGGAACAATCCTAATTTTTCAGGGAGCAAAACCAATAATCAATCCAATCCTCCTTACCAACCAAATCCCTCATCTCAAAATGTCCAACACACTCAAGCCTCAACTTCCAAATCACCTAGACCTTATCAACTGCCATATCAAAGAAATTTCCAGCCTAACTCATATCAATCTTATCCTAATCCTTCATTTCAAAACCAACAACCAAGGCCTTATTTTCAATATGAAAACTCTTTCCAACCTATGTATCATGACCAATATGCTCCAAGAGAGACTGTGGGAGAAGATGGTTGGAAAAGAGAAGCCGAATACTTGAGAAGAGAGTTGGATAGGAAAAATGAGGAAAATAAGAGAGATTATGAGAATTTGAAGGCATCTATGAGAAATTTGGAGATTCAATTGGGCCAATTGGCGAGGTTGAATAATGAGAGACCTTTAGGGGTGCTTCCAAGTGATGCCACTCCAAACCCCAAGGAGCAATGCAAGGCCATCACCTTTAGGAGTGGTAAAGAGTTGGAAGAAAGGGTTGGGAGAAATTTGTTGAAAAGTGGAGGAAAAGAAGGAGTTGACGATGAAAAGAAAGAAATAGGGGAATCTTCAAATGGGAAAGACAAAAACATAGATGATGAATGAGTCTACTATGCCCACTTTGCAAAGCAATGAAGGCAAGGATCCGAAACATTATGAGCTGAAGCACGTTAATGTGCCCTTTCCTCAAAGGATAAGGATGAAGAAAAGGCAAGGAAGTTTAAGAAGTTTCTTGAGATTTTCAAAAAGCTTGAAATCAACATTCCATTCATGGAGGCACTAGAGAACATGCCCGCCTATGCTAAATTCATGAAACAAGTCCTCACTTCAAAAACGAAATTGCATGGGGATGAAATCTTTTGCTTAACGGAGAATTGTAGTGCACTCCTTACAAAAAGGTTACCACCAAAGCTCAAGGACCTCGGATAATTTTCCATACCTTGTGAGATTGGGGGTTTACAATTTGGAAGAGCATTGTGTGATTTGGGAGCTTCAATAAATCTCATGCCTTTGTGGTAATTAAGAAGTTAAATGGAGGACAATTGAAGCCAACAAGTATTTCACTGCAACTTGCGGACTGGAGCATAAAGTTTCCAAAAGGGATCATTGAAGATGTGATTGTGAAAATTGACAAATTCCACCTTCCGGCCGATTTCATTGTGCTTGATATGGAAGAGGATGAAGAGATGCCAATCATTCTTGGGAGGCCTTTCCTTGCTACCGGCCGTGCACTTATTGATGTTCAAGAAGGGAAGTTGGAATTTCGGATAAATAATGAAATTGTTACATTTAAAGTTTCTAGTTCATTAAAGCTTCCCTCAATTTTTGAAGATGTCATGAATATAAATGTGGTAGATGATCTAATTGATGATTGTTGTAGGAATGCAATGGAGAATTTCTCAATGGAGGAAAAGGTCTTAGAGTCAAATGCTCTAAGTCAAGATGATGAAGAAGGGATGAGGAATGTAAATCATTTGGAGGATGAGACTTTATTGCAAAAGGAAGATGAGGAGAGTCAAGAAAAAGGTAAAGGGGGGTCTTTGACCAACGAACCCCCCAAGTTGGAGTTTAAACCTCTTCCCACTCACTTAATGTATGCATATCATCAATCATTTAGTGAAAATGAGACATACTCGGTGATTGTGAATGCATCTTTGACAAGCGAGCAACTTGAAAGATTGATTGTTGTGCTTAAATTGCATAAAGATGCCATTGCTTGGTCCATTGATGATATTAAGGGAATTAGCCCTTCCATATGCATGCATAAAATCTTGTTGAATGATGGAAATAAACCAGTAAGGCAACCTCAAAGGAGATTGAATCCTACTTTAAAAGAAATGAGGTTATCAAGCTTTTGAAAGTCGTTATTATTTACCCTATTAGCGATAGTGAGTGGGTTAGTCCCACTCAAGTCATTCCAAAGAAGGGTGGTTTTACCGTAATCATAAGTGAAACCAATGAGCTCCTCCCCTCTATATTGGTTATGGGTTGACGTATGTGCATTGATTTTCGAAGGTTGAATGAGGCCACCCGAAAGGATCATTTTCCTTTACCTTTTATTGATCAAATGCTTGAGAGGTTAATCGGTTTTGCATACTATTGTTTCCTTGATGGTTCATTCCGGTTATCTCCAAATTGTCATTTGTACAGAAGATCAAGATAAAACAACTTTTACATGCCCATTTGGTACCTTTGCATATAGGAGAATGCCCTTTGGGCTTGGCAATGCTCCAAGCACATTTCAACGTTGTATGTTTGCTATCTTTCATGACATGGTTGAAAATAGCATAGAGATCTTCATGGATAATTTTAGTGTATTTGTTGTCTCATTTGATGATTGTCTTGCAAATTTGTCCAATGTGTTGAAAAGGTGTGTAGAAACTAATTTGGTTCTCAATCGGGAAAAGATTCATTGTGATGGAAGGAATTGTTTTGGGTAACAAAGTTTCATTAAAGGGGATAAAAGTTGATAGGGCAAAGGTGGAGGTGATTGAAAAGTTGCCTCCTCCAATTAATGTGCAGGGGGTAAGAAGTTTCTTAGGTCATGCGGGCTTTTATAGAAGATTCATTAGGAATTTTTCACATATTGCTACACCTTTGTGCTTATTACTTCAAAAAGTGCAAATTGCCTTTTTCATTTTGGTGATTCTTGTTTGGAAGCATTCAGTGAGTTAAAACATGCTCTTGTGATTGCAACGGTCATAAGTTCACACCAAATTGGTCTCTTCCATTTGAGCTTATGTGTGATGCTAGTGACTATGCAATAGGTGCCATTTTATGTCAAAAGGTGAATAAGATGTTGCATGTCATTTACTATGCAAGTAGGATCTTAAATGATGCACAACTTAATTATTCTACAACGGAGAAGGAACTACTTGCTATTGTTTTTGCATTTGATATGCTTGGATCATATTTGATTGGATCAAAGGTAATTGTTCATACCGATCACTCCGCATTAAAGTATTTACTTTTTAAACAGGATGCCAAACCACGTTTATTGAGATGGATACTTTTATTGCAGGAGTTTGATTGGGAAGTAATGGACAAGAAGGGTGTGAAAAACATGGTAGCCGATCATTTTCAAGGATTGAAGCATCTAGACTTGTCAATCATGAAGAAAGGAGCCAGTCATCAATGAAGAATCATCAATTGAGAAATTGTTTGAAGTGAAGGAAGTGAGTCCATGGTAGGCGGACATTGTGAATTATCTTGTGGCAAGGATAGTACCAAAGATGTTAAATTTCAATGAGAAAAGGAAATTCTTTACGAAACTTAAGCATTACATTTGGGAAGAGCCATATTTGTTCTGAAAGTGCAATGATCAAATCCTTAGGAGATGTGTTCCGGAATGTGAAATTACCGATGTGTTGAGACATTGTCATTAATCTTCGGTTGGTAGACACCATGGAGCTCAACGAAAGACTTTCAAGGTTCTTCAAAGTGGTTTGTATTGGCCAACTATATTTAAGGATTCCCAGGAATTTGTGCTCAAGTGTGATGAATGTCAAAGGGTGGGTAATATTTCAAGGAAACATGAAATGCCCCTTCATGGCATTATTGAGTTGGAGGTATTTGATGCATGGGAAATTGATTTTATGGGACCTTTCCCGATTTCATATTCTAACAAATACATTGGTCCTTTTTGGTTACGGTAGACTATGTGTCAAAGTGGGTTGAAGCAATCGCCACCCCAACCAATGAAGCCAAAGTAGTCACTAAATTCCTTCGAAAGAACATCTTCTCTTGGTTTGGAGTGCCTCGGGCTATCATTAGTGATGGGGGCTCTCACTTCAAAAATTCATATTTTGAGGCATTGATGACAAAGTATGGTGTGAAAAACAAGGTTGCTTTAGCCTATCATCCTCAAACATCGGGTCAAGTTGAAGTTTCAAACCGAGAATTGAAGAGGATCTTAGAGAAGACGGTGAATAAGGCTAGGAAGGATTGGGCACTTAAATTAGATGACATATTGTCGACCTTGTTGGACCCCAGTTATGATAATCATGTTTTGATGATGACCAACTCGTACTAACGGCTTGAAAACAAAGTGAGCAGAAAAATAGGAAGGCTCGAACTAAAATGATCATCCGAACGCAATATAGAAAAACAACCAAAAGTTGAACAACACCTTATGGACGATGAATTTTTCTTTTGTGAGTGTCCGGAAGAAAAGAGTTTGGACGCAAGAAAGCGTCCGAAATATGTCCAGACAACACTGAAGAAAGAACATATCTTTTGGATGCAAATAACCGTCCGAGGGACAATGCTTCAGACGTAAAAGATCGTCCGTGACAAGGAATCCGAAGCCAAAAGGATTGGACGTTGAAGACCATTCGAAGAAAGGAGTTCAAAATGAAGAAAGTTTTCTGTTAGGATGTAGGATGCATATGACTGTCCGAGACACTGTTCATCAAGCTTTAGGACGTATACAACAGTCTGAGACACTATTCATGACGTTGTAGGATGCATGATCGGACGTCCGAACCACTAACGGTTAATTTTTAACAGCTAGTTTTCTGACCGTTGGAGCTCAAATTTCAGCACATCTTTCATCTATAAATAACCCAAGGACATCCAAATGATGTAAGAAACTACTACATTCAATACAAACACTTCTAAGAGCTATTTGGGGAGAAATAGGCTAAAATATTGTGGGTTTGTGGTGTATTGGTTTGAGTAGTATAGATCTCTTGGCTCAACTAGAGGGAATTAGTGTGAGCAAGAGTAGACTAGTGAGTGATCTTCAAGTGTAAGAGTGGAGGGATAATAAGTGTACAAAAACGAGGTTGTAGTGTAAAACCCTTTGGCTCAACTAGAGGAACTTAGTTGGTGCAAGGGTGAGCCTACTTTGTGTACAAGAAGGTTATTGCCTTACCTTCTTTGAAGAGGCACTACTAGTGGATGTACTCCAAGCTTGAGAAGTTTGGGAGTTTGGTTTGATATTCTTTATCTCAATCTTTTATTTGTTCTTTAAGGTTTGATAGTTAAATATTTATCTTTGATCATTTGTGCTTAAGTATTCATTTGTTGCACAAAGTTTGCATTTTCATTAAGCACTTCAAAAGATTTGTTTTTTGAGACAACCTAATTCACCCCCCTCTTAGGTTGTTTTGGGCCCAACAGACCTATCGAACGGCGTTTAAAACCCCCACTGGCATGTCCCCGTACTATATATTGTGTATGGAAAAGCATGTCATTTGCCGGTGGAATTTGAGCATAAAGCATATTGGGGCAATAAAGAACTTGAATTTTGATTTGAAGGAAGCATACGAAAAGAGGATGCCTGATTTGAATGCGTTGGATGAATTCCAGAGGGAAATATTTGAAAATTCTTTAATCTATAAGAAGAAAACTATGCCATGGCATGACAAGCTCATCCTAAGGATGGAATTTAAAGTTGGTGATTTGGTGCTACTTTATAATTCACGGCTCAAGTTATTTCCGGAAAAACTCAAGTCAAGGAGGAGTGGTCCCTTTGAAGTAGTTCACACTTTTTCTCATGGAGCGGTGGAAGTAAAAGGGAAAGAGGGAGCTTTTAAGGTTGTTGAACCCCAGTTATGATAATCATGTTTTGATGATGACCAAATCGTACTAACGACTTGAAAACAAGTGTGCAAAAAAACAAGAAGGATCGGATGAAAATGATCATCTGAACACAATGAAGAAAAACAAGTCCATTCCAAAAGTTGAACATTACCTTACGGATGATGAAGAGTGTTCGAAAGAAAGGAGTTTGGACGCAAGGGAGCGTTCGAAACATGACCAGACAACACCGAGGAAGAACACATCTTTCAGACGTAGATAACTGTCCGAAGGACAGTGCTTCGGGCGCAAAAGACCGTCCGAGACAAGGAATCCAAAAGTACGATGATCGGACGTTGAAGACCGTCCAAAGCCAAAAAAGATCGGACGTTGAAGACTGTCCGAAGAAAGGAGCTTGAAATGAAGAAGTTTTCTATCAAACCTATAGGATGCATATGACCTTCCGAGACACTGTTCATAAAGCTGTAGGACACATATGACCATCCGAGACACTAGTCATGAAGCTGTAGAATGCATGAATGGACGTCAGAACCACCGTCCGAACCCCTAATGGCTAGTTTTTAATAGCTAGTTTTTTTACCGTTGGAGCTCAAATTTCAACACATCTTTCATCTATAAATAGCCCAAGGACATCCAAATGATTGGTCTCCTAGAGACTAAGAACTACTACATTCGATACAAATACTTGTAAGAGCTATTTTGGGAGAAATAGGCTAAAATATTGGGGGTTGTATTGGTTTGGATAGTATAGTTCTCTTGGCTCAACTAGAGGGAATTAGTGTGAGCAAGAGTAGACTAGTAAGTGATCTTCAAGTGTAAGAGTGGAGGGATAACAAGTGTACAAAGCTGAGGTTGTAATGTAAAATCCTTTGGCTCAACTATAGGAACTTATTTAGTGAAAGGGTGAGCCTACTTTGTGTACAAGAAGGTTATTGTCTCACCTTCTTTGAAGAGGCACTACTAGTGGATGTACTCCAAACTTGAGAATTTTGGGAGTTTGGTTTGATATTCTTTATCTCAATCTTTTATTTATTCTTTAAGCTTTGATTGTTAAATATTTATCTTTGATCATTTGTGCTTAAGTATTAATTTGTTGCATAAAATTTGCATTTTAATTAAGCACTTCAAAAGGCCTATTTTTTGAGATAACCTAATTCACCCTCCTTTCTTAGGTTGCTTTTGGGCCAACAAAGGTTAATGGTCATCGGTTTAAACCTTACTTTGGAAGAATCATTGAAAGCGGATGAGAGATCATCCAATTTGTGCAAGAATGAAGCCGTGCCATAGTCAAGCTAGTGACTATAAAACAACGCTTCTTGGGAGGCAACCCAAGTCTTTAATTTAGTTATTATTGTGTTCTTTTGGGTGTAATTTTTCATTAGTTTGATTTTGAATAAATTAGTTTGAATTAGGTTAGAATTTAGTTAAAAATGTATGTTTTATTTAGTTGAATAAATGGTGCTAAAGAATGAGAAAAAATTGTCATCCTAACATGTTAATTTTGTGCTTGTAGGTTGTGCATGGAATTGGAGAAAAGTGATGAAGAGTGGGCAAATTTTGGCTAAGGGTAAAAATACACTTTGCAGAAATTTAGCTTGAGATCGCGATCTCAAAATTCTAGATCGCGATCTCAAGCTCAAACTTCTGGAGGGCATAATTGTAATTTGGTTTTGGTCAATATCGCGATCTCAATTTTGAGATTGCGATATCAAACTCAAACTTTTACAAAGACAATTTTTCTCTGAGTCGAGATCGCGATCTTGAAATTGATATCGCGATCTCAACACCTTTGAGAGCGTGATATCAAAATCGAGATTGTGATCTCTACATCGGGGCAGATTGCGATCTCGACTCAGAACCAGTTTTAAATTCTTCTTTCATCTCAATTTCTTCTATCTTTCTTTTTCTCAACCAGAAACCTCCTCCCCAATTCCTTAATTTCTTTCATAATCTTCTCTTAAAAATCATTCCAAACCTTTTCTCACAATTTTCTTCTATCTTTGTTCTTCTCAACCAAAACCTCTCTCCCCAATTCCTTAATTTATTTCATAATCTTCTCTTAAAAACCATTCCAAACTACACAATCACCATTAACTCTATCTAATCCCTTTTAGGAGCATTAAAGTAAGAACACTTTTGGAGATTTCTTGGAGAATTTTGGACACCACAAGACTTTTTGTAAATTCTCATTCCAAAATTGGGTAATATCTTTCTTTGAACTTGTGATTCCAAGTTCCAATTGATTAAAGATAATAGTTGGGTTTTGTTGATGAATTTGTGGTGAAAATTTTGATGGCCAATTGTTAAGCAATAATTTTTGAGAATTTCTTTTGGAAAAATTTTGACGTTAAATTGTTCAATTATTTGAATTGTTGGCTTGGTATCACATATTGGTTTGAATTGTGTTGAGAAATTTTGAAAGTTTGTTGGAAATTTGGTGAATTGATTGTATTGGCTGTGATTCTTGGAATTGTTGGGAATTGTTTGAATTGTGATTGAATTATACTGTTAAAATGACTAGAGGGGTTTATGGTAGTGCTGAAAGAAGGGTAAGGATGAGGGGAAGAGGAGTGGGTTCTAGGAAGAGAAAAGATGGAGAAGGTACTAGTGGAGATGGAGTCATGGAACAACAGTTGAAGGGTGGTAGACATGTAGAACCACAGTTCTCTAGTGATAGGGCTCTTTAGTTGTATAAGGACAATGAGAAACATGAGGTTATTAGAGAGCAAAATTTTGACTTCAATGCATTAGGGAGTTTATGATGGTGCTAGAAAAGCAATTGAGGATCAAATTAGGTCGAGGCATTGGGAGGGATTCAACACTCCAATTGACTTCGGGGTTTCCCAGTTAGTGAAAGAGTTTCACTGTAATCTGTGTGAGTTGGAGAATGGTATGGTGCTGGAACGGGGGGTATTAGTGGACTTTAGTGCAGATTTGATTAATGCTTACTTCAATATACCTCCCGTATCATCCAGTCAATATTTGGCATTCTTAAATGGCAAGGAGAAAGACATGAATGCAATTAAAGATGCCATTTGCGATAGGCAAGTTGATTGGGTTAGGAGTGCTTCCTCGAATATTGAGTTGAAATTTGCACGTCAGGGACTCTCTTTGGTAGCCAAATTATGGTTTTACTTTATTAGCTGCCGAATTTGGGGGTCCAATGCCTTGTGTTATATTCAGAGGGCTACATTATAAAGTGCTCCTAGTGTATTCTATTATAACGGGGGTGCCGGTAAATATTGGTAGCTCTGTCAGGCAGGGGTTCTTAGACAGTGGGAGATCCGAGAGACCTATATTTTATGCCCCTAGCTTGATTCACCATTTGTGCACTTTGGCAAGTTGCCCGATTGATCCTGCTGGGCCAATGACTTATTCAAGAGGAAGGATTAATCGAGAGTATGTTTACTGAATGGTGAGAGAGTACGAAAGGCACCACTAACAAGAACTTCCTACCCAGCCACCACCACCACCGTCTCAGAGTACTTCTTTGATTTCAATGCCCCAGGTTATGTTTTAAATGCTTCAGTTAATAAAGATGAGAGAAATGAATTGCAAGGGAATTGGACATACAGCCAGATGGTGATGCATAACAATTTGACCCTGATTGGAGAAGCTCTCAAGACTACTTCATTAGGTACATGGGTTCAGCCACCACCACCTCTGGCATGTCATTTTGGTCCACCTCTTGGACGACACTACAAGACCACCGGCATTTTTAGCACATCAAGAAGGATCCAGCCAAGCAAGTGCGACTGGAAGGGATCAAGATAATGACCATGAAGAAGCCCAACCTAGTGACGCCGAGGAGGGTCAAGAGGATATGGAATGAGAAGATTGATGCCACCAACTGCATTGTTCATTGATGACTTCCAACCCTAGTAATTGAAGCCATTTGTGGAAGATGAACAATTTTATCTATTTTTCATTACTTAGCACCTTGACATTTGACTATTTTTATTTTTATTTTTAGTCCTTTGATTTGGAGTAGTTTAATTTTCCTTTTTAGTAGATTGGCTAATGGCCTTAAGGTGACGCCAAGTTGATATATACTATGATGCTTCATGGATTAAATCTTTTTGGGAATTACTTGTTGGATACTTGGTGTAGTTTTGGTCATGCCATTGCCTAATAAGAGTAGAATGGCTAAGGGCCCTAAGTTGATGCCATTTTTGCATTTGTTGATGAATTGAATTAGATGTTGAGTTTTTTATTATGGGACTTAATTGATGAAATGCATGACATGGTTTAACACTCTTAGCTCTTTTACTCAATTTTAATTTTCAGCTTTAAATTGTGTCGTAATTGAGTAGCTCTTATTATTGTTGGATTTGTCTTTGTGTTGGATTTTGGGTGAGCGGTATCATTTGAATGTTTGGGGGTGTTTATTTTTTGTTTTGGGATCGGTTGTTTTGTGTAAGTTGATGTCACTTGATGCATAATGGATGGAAAATTGATCAATTGAATACTCAATGATGATGTATTATGACGTACAATACTAAATGATTGAAGTAAATGATTAGGTCATTCCATGGACTTAAGTGTGAGTGAATAGTTCTTTTACAACATAAAAATTTCAAAAACTTAGAATCATTATTTTTTCAAAAAGAAGTGCTGAAAATTTAAAAAAATTCACGCGAAAATATTATTTCTGATCAAATCACTTATATTATTTTGTTAGACGATTTATCTTTTGGAAAATATGAGTTAAATGAAAATAGAAGGAATTTTGGGACATTTTGTGTGTTTTCATAGGGAATGTTCTTCTAATTTGTGAATAATTGATATTCGAGATTAATTTTTAGTACATTTCACTCCTTTTCCTTGGTTTAGGACCGTCTTAAAAAAAAAAAAACTTTTATTTTAGGAATAAGGCGAGTATGGGATTCCGACATATACCCATGTTGTTTCTCTGAAATAAGCCATTAGAGTAGTAATAAGGTGAGTACGAGATTCCGACATGAACCATTAGGAATTGCGTTTTAGTATACCAATAAGTTAGGGAGTAAATGTTTGTAATACTTACCATTGATCTCATATTACATATTCCTTGTTAGAGGTCTATTCCCGAAATGTGTGACATTTGCATTTAAGTTGATTCCTAAATGAACTTCTATTTTCATGATGCCTAGTCGGGATAATTGACTAACTTCATAATATTTGTGATTTGAGAAGCAATGATATTTTAAATGAATAGAACTAAAACTTCTGGTAACTCCTCAATCCAAAGTTTTTGGGAATAGTAATTCTTGGTGATGTGAATCTTATGTAGTGAATGAACGTGTGCTTCTTTGTAGATAAAGATTGCAACTTTGGATTGACTCACTTAAATACTTCACCTATCATATAGTGTTGAAAGATTCTTGAGAGATTGCTTAATTGTTCTAAGTACATCTACGATTCATCAAGCGTCTCATCAATTTTTGTGGTGTCTATGTGTTTAAGTCTTAGTAGGCTTCTCTTCATTTTTGTTTTGCTTGGGACTAGCAAAATGCTAAGTTTGGGGATGTGATAACTCTAGTAAACTAGAGTTATTTTCCTCTAAATTATAGCATTTTGATAATTTAAATCCCAAACTTTGGGTAAGTAATTGAAGATTTCTGTTAATTTCTTTCATGTGTTTGTATTTCCGTTCTTGTTAAATATGATGAGTTTTTATTAAATTTCTAGCTTAATGGTGTTAATATTATGAAGGTCAAAATTAGAGGTTGGAAGATGGAATGAACAAAGTCCTCGAAGGACCAAATTGCAATAATGGAAGAAATGGAAGAATGCTGGGAAGAGAGTCAAGATCGCGATCTCAAATTCTCCATATCGCGATCTCGACTTAGAAAAATGTCTTAAGTGTATTAGAGTCGGGATCGCGATCTCAAATTCTTCATATCGCGATCTTGACTCGTTGAGGGATAAGTTGTGAGGGCAATTTTGTAATCTTCAAACAAAGAACTCCTGATTTTTGCCTGGTATAACACTACACTATTTAATCTACTTCAAAAAATTGTAATAGGTAAGTAGGATAGTTTTAGTTAGAAAATTAGGAGATTTAGGATAGATTAGGAAGACTTGTCCCTTAAGTTTCTTTTGATTGAAAAATCCTCTTTAGTCATTTCTTAGATCTACTTTTAATTTCTTTGCAAGTTTAAATTTTAATTAGATAGTTGTGGTGGGTTTATCATTATTTTCAAGTACATATAATTTTTACTTTCTTTCTAGTTTAGTTTAGTGAAAATCTAGAAATTAATCAAGAAATTTTGCTTGCAATCTATGGATTCTTAGAAGAATTAGGGTTCTTATTAATTTCTTATTTTTTAGTTAAGAATTCTCAATTTCTTGCATTAATTTCTAGTTAATTTTTAGTGGGCTTTCTTTATTATCATCAAAAATCCAAAAATATTTAGATTTCAATTTTAACTTGTTCTAATTTCTAGTGTAGAAATGGTTGCTTTTATTCTTCAAGGTTCTTAATTGTAGTCTTTTTAATTCGATAACGTGCTTGCTCTTAATTTTAGCTTTATTTTGGTCAATCTAGGTAGAATTAAGTGCTTTTGTTAGAATTTAGTAGCTAGTCTCTTAATTCCATTTAACCTAGTTTTCCCAAAAGATATATTGACTAATAAAGTAGCATTGATGATTTGATCAAAAACAATATTTCAAGTAAAATTTCACCAAAATATTAGTCCCTCTTCTTGAAAATGGTAGTACCAAGTTTTGGAAATTCTTATGTTAAAAAAGAACCACTCACACACACTTAAGTTATTCATGAATTGGCCTATTCAAATAGTTCAGTCATATGATATTGTAAGTCACATATCATCATTGAGTACCAAATTGATTAATTTTTCTGTCCAAAAATCATCAAACACACACAAACATCAAATAACCGTTCCCGACACAAAAAGTAAACACCCCCAAACTGGATTCGTTATTTTCATTGATGAGTAAATTAATCCTACCACTCACCCAAAATTCTAACAAATGAATAAAAACAAACTTAAGACAAAAATAACTTAAACCATGGCACACTCTTAATAAAAAAACACCACTAAGTGATACCACCAAGAACACATCAAGCCATGCCATATGACCAACAATTAAGCTCACACTCATTATTTTCAACTTTTAAGCATCAATAATAGTTTACATGGCATCAATTTAATACCCTTAGCCAATCTAATGAAAGCAATATCCAAATAAAAATACCAAAAAATATGAAATATAATAAAGTATTAAAGCACTAATAAATAAGAGTAAAAATGCTTCTTTAATGAACTCTAAAAATGTCTCAAAATTTTGTCCAATAAAGTCTTTTCTTCTTGATGTCACATCAGCTGTCATCGATGCCTTCCTAATCATCCCCATCACCACCTTGTTGACTTTCTTCAAACTCCTCATCTTGGGCTCCAGCAAGTTCATTAGCTTGTTGCGCTTTACCTTGTTGTACAGGAATCCCTGGTGGTGTGTAATACTACCCACGAGGTGATCCATAGTACCGTAAATCCATATGCTGAGTGAGGTACTTTGGAGCGCCTCTCCTTGTATTGCTAGATTGTTGTGCATTACCAATTGATTGTAAGTTCATTAGCCTTGTAACTCATTTTTCTGCTATTCTAAGACTGGTGCATTACATACAAATCTTGGCAGCAAAGGAATAAATGAAGTTCTTAGGGGCAATGGTGGAGGCATTTGACTTTTTACGGGATGATATTTTTCATATTCTCGAAACATCTTGTATACGTACTCCTTATTAATCTTACTGCTTTGATGCGTCTTTTGTAATCATCAATAGAATAAGGACACCCTGCAACGATACACAGATGAGTGATTAGACTAGGGGCATAACAAATGGGTCTCTCAGACCTGCCATTATCGAGAAATCCCTGCCTAATCAAACCATCAACATCCACTGGCATCCCTGTCATAATAGCGTAAACCAATACTACCTTACCCTTTTGAATGTAACTCAATGAATTAGATCCCCAAATTTGACAACTTATGAAATAAGACCACAATTTTACAGCAAGGGATAGACCATGGTGAATGAATTTCAATTCAACTGTTCCTCTATATTTATTAGCCATGAAACGTCAACATCACACAATATTTTTTTTTTGATTTCATTCATGTCCTTGTTCTTGTTATGTACAAGCTCATGATACTCATAAGATGGAACCGAAGACATATTAATATAATCATTCATAGCATCAGCACTAAAATCGACTAGAACTCCCCGGACTCTTACCTTGACATCCTCTAAATCACACAAGTTGCAATGAAATTCTTTGATGATGACTTTGTAATCTAATTGGCTATAACCGGGATCAATAGTCCTATCAAAACTCTCCCAATGCCTTGATCTAATTTGGATTTTTATTTCTTTTCTTGCCTCTTCATATGCCTCCCAATGCATAGACAAATCAAAGCCATGCTCCCTTATGATGTCATGTTTCTCATTATTTTGAAATAAAATCTTGTCCCACTCACTGGTGAATTGGGGTTCTACAATTCTTTCCCTACCCCCACTCAGTTCACCAATCATTCCTTTATTACTTGTCCCCTAGCTTGCCTTTCTTTTTCTTGAGCCATCACCTCTACCCGTACCTTTCATTCTAGCTCTCATCTCAGTACTTCAATATAATCCCCTTATCATTTTTATCATAAAAACAATCAAAAAATTACCAACAAATGCTCAATTATCAACCAACTGAATAGTCCCAACACAATAAAATCTCAAACAATTATCACAAAATTTGCCAACACAAATTATCTTCAATTGAATCACAATCAGATTAACAATAAATTGTCTCACAAAAATTTTGCACCAAATTTTTCTACAATTTGCTCAAGAATGGTCAATAATTCACAATACCAATTATCCAAATAATTACAATAATTCAACCAAATTTTCACAATTTAAATTCTCACGGGCCTAAGCACATAAAAATTGGAAGTTATTAACTGCGTTGTGAGAAAAATCCTTGAATTGTTGATGAAAGACCTCTGGTTGAACCTTGGTAAATTCCTTGAGATTTCCACAATTTGTGAGCAATTTATGAAGAAAATGTTTTGAAGAGAAGAGATGAATTGAAGTTATTGGAGGGTGATTTGATGGAGGAATTTGAGAAATTTTGGAGTTGAGGGCAAAATGGTATGTAGCTAAGGTTTAAAATTGGGAAAGAATGGAAGAAAAAGAAGAAGAAAAAGTTGAAGTGTTTTTAATTTTGCCCGAAGTCAATGTTGCGACATCGTTTTTGGTGTCACGACATCGAATTAAATTTGAAATTCGATTTCGTGCTTCTATGAGACAGAAATCGAATGTGTCATGTACCCCACATATGCCTCAATGTCGGGACATCAAATCTGATGTCGTGACATGAAAACAGGGATCAATTTTTTGCCTGTGTAGAAGTTTGAGGTTGATGTTGCGGCATGGAACCAAACTGCTGTAAATAATTTCAACACATAGCCAATTTTTCTAACTTCTTTCCTACTTCAAGCCACATATTCTCACCACCTGAAAACATTAAAAACACAAATATTGGGGACAATTTCCATGCATTTGTTTAAAGCTCTATTTATTGAAAATAAAAGCAAAACTTTTAAAGCCTATTTTAACCTAAATTAAACTTAATTACATTTATTTGAAATTGAACACAAATTAGCACTAAAACTGAGTAAAACATGAAGTTAAAGCTTGGGTTGCCTCCAAAGAAGCGCTCTTTTATAGTTATTAGCTTAACTGTGACAATGATTTTTCATGTGTGAGTCCTTGAAGATGGTTGGCCACCTCTTGCCTTTGGTTTCTAAACAAAGAGATTTGAAAAAAACTTCAACATCATTCTTCTCAAGTTTTAAGTTTTGATCCCTCATTATTCACTTGAATTTTTCCTTCCTTCTATTTGCAAAAACTAGTGCTCCAACGAGGACATATAATTGTTCTCCAAACCATTTCTTCTTTTTCTTATGACTTTTCTGCTTTTTGCCACCAACAATTTTGTGTCCTTTTTCACAAATCTCTTGACCAGTCATCATATTCCACACATCATAAGGTGGTTTTTTCTTCACTTCACTTTCTGATTCTTCTTTTGTTCCATCCACTACTTTGGTTACTTTCTTGTCATCCACATTGATATGCTCTTCAACTGACCTACCAGAAAGAAAATTAAGCAAACAATAGCACTATTTTCATCAAGAAATGGGATATTATCATTATAATAAAAAACATCAATTTCAACTAAATCATTTTTAACTTGTAAAATCAAATTCTTTTCATTGACATCAATTAATTCATGATTGGTTGACAAAAATAGCCTTCCCAATATCAATATTAGGTACCTTACTTCCTTTACCGGCATCTAACACCATGAAATCCACCGGAATAACCAACCTATCAACTTGAACAAGTACGTCCTCCAATTAGCTATATGGTTTCCTCTCAGACAAATCCGCTAATTGGAGGTTAATTTTGGTTGGATTAGCATTAGAAATTCCCAATTTGTTATAAATAGCTTTAGGCATAATATTAATGCTCGCCCCCAAATCACAAAGTGACCGATACAACGTTTTACCACCAATGTTCATATGCATAGAAAAACTACCATGATCTTTGAGTTTAAGGGGTAGTCTTCTTTGGAAAATGGCACTACATTTAGCATCAAGACATACTTTCTCCTCATTGTCCTATTTCCATTTTCTAGCCAAAAGATCTTTCATGAAACGAGCATAGTTGGGCATTTTGGTAAGGATATCAACAAAAGGAATGTTGACATTAATTCTTTGAAACATAGCCCAGAATTGGATGAATTACTTCTCTCTTTCCTCCTTTCATGGATCAATGAGCCTTTTGTGGGAATGGCACTTTTACTGTTGAACCCAACTTCAAAGGTTCTTCCACTTGCTTCTTCTTGGATACCTTGATTTCATCCTCTCATTCTTTTTTGTCTCCATCATTAAGTGGATTCCATTTCATTCTCAATTACCTTAGATTTTTGTTTATCTTCTTCTTTATCCACTTTTTCCTTATCATTAGGCTTCATCAACTCTTTTCCACTCCTAACGTTATAGCACGGCATTGCTCCTTTGGATTTGGAATGGTGTCACTCGGAAGGGACCCCATATGTCTCTCATTGTTCACTCTTGCCAATTGTCCCAATTGAATTTTCAAATTCCTTGTCAATGCTCTCAAATTTTCATAGTCTCTCTTTTGTTCTTTTCTTTTCCTATTTTCTCTTTCCAATTCTCTTCTAAAGTACTCCGCCTCTCTTTTTGAACCACCGGATGAGTCATGGGCCCTTGATAATAGTAGTTTGAAGCCATTCAGTTAAGCAACTCTTAGCGGTTCCCTCTTCCGGAGTTTAGAATGAAATGGAGCTGTCATTGAGACATCAACTATAGACTTGTTTCTTGTGCCAACCCGTCATAAAATATTTGAATTTGCACCCACAACGGAATGTCATGGTGGGGACGTTTCCTTAACAACTCTTTATAACATTCCCAAACTTCATTTAGGCTGTCACCAATATCTTGTTTGAAAGAAGTGATCTCATTATATAGCTTGGCGGTCCTTGATGGCTGGAAATTCTTTTGCCAAGAACTCTTGTGCTAGTTGATTCTAAGTATTGAAAATGCCTTGAGTATGAGATTGAAGCTAAGCCTTTGTTCTATCCCTTAATGAGAAGGAAAAAACTCGCATCCTAATGCAATTCGAACGTACATCGTTGAATTTGAATATATTCAATACGTCCTCAAAATTCATCAAACAAGTGTAAGGATCTTCATGAGGACCCCCTCCAAACATAGCGTGTGATTGCAACATTTGAATTAATGTGGGCTTAATCTCGAAATTATTTGCATGCATGGGCATCCTTGCGATACTTGAATTGGCCCCCATCAAAAGTAGGCATATCATACTGTTTCGAAGGATGGCCATTCATGTTCATCCCGTTTCTATTTCTAAAGCCACCTAGTCCTTGATTATCCATAACTTCTTCATGGTCATCATTCTCATTATTCAAATTCTTTTGATTTTGGTTGAAGTTAGCCATTTACACCCCTTGAAACTCTTGTTGAACTCTTCTTTGCTTTCGGAATTCTCTAAGTTCCTTCTTTCTTTAGGAATCAAAACAAATAAAAGTTTCCTTGTCCTTTCTTACCATGGACTAAAAAGAGGAAATCTAAATAATGAGTCAGAAGTGCCAAATCAATTCACAAAACAAGATCAACAACTTTAACAACCACTACCGAAAAACCAAAATTAATAACTAAAGAAATAAAAAGTGCCTAATCTATACGACCTGTAAAGCGCTCAATATTGCCAATATACTAAGGACAATCCCCGACAATGGCGCCTTAAAAACTTGTTCGTGGCCTAGGTAGAATTAAAATCAATTAAGAACTCAAGAAGTTATAAACCTTGCTTTTTCACTAATTTCTACCCACACTCCCATAAGTATACGGACAAGGTAGCAGATAATGGTAAGCAGGATCGTTCCCATGTGGATTGTTGGTCAGTAATTACCAAGATATAGGGGTCATTGTATAGTTAGGCAATTCAATAAGAGAATAAGCACTAATTCTACTCAAAGCCATGAATTGAACAAACAAGTAAATTAAGATTAAAACTATTTCATCTACTAAAGCAATTAAAGGAGGTAATTAGACACACTAATTAACGGATTACTCAACCTAAATCTGAAGAAAGCAAGTAAATCAATGCAAGTAAAAGGAAGCAGGTAAAATTACTCCTAAATTAACTAGAATATATAAAAATAAACTAGAATTGAATGGTAACTAAATCTAACTTGTCTAAGAAAAGAAAATACAAACCACGCAAAACAAGTAGACTTCATTTTCTAAGAGACACTATACAACTATTGACCTAATAAAATTTGTAAATAAAACCAAGTTTAAACTAAATATTTTTTGATTTTTAGATTAATAAGAGAAAGTCCAATGAAAATCATTAGAAATTAAAGCAAGTAATTGAAAATTTTAGTTGAAGATCAATAAAATTGTTGAACAACTTCAAACTTAATAAGAAAGCTTGAAATGGAAATAAAGTGATTTTCAAGAAATTAAACTAGCAGACAAGTAAGAATTATATCTACTTACAGCTAAAGATTAACCCACTAAAACTATCTAATCAAAATTTAAATTTGCAAGAAATTAAAGGCAATATCTAATGGAAATTAAAAGAGAACTAATATAAAACTAAAAAAGGCTTATAGTTTTAGCTACACTAACTACACTACTAACCATGTGAAAATGTACTAACTACTGTACTCTATTGTGTGAACTAACCATACTAAAAATCTATATATAGTTGGAATATTACACAAGTTAATACTTAAAATATGGAAGCCAAAATTTGTCTGTCTCTTATACACATCTAGATGTCTAACAAAAGTGCCGTTAAAACAATTTGTGAACACGCCTCGATATCGTGACATCAAATTCAATGTCTTATCATCGAACTGAAGTTACATAAGCCAAGTTCCGCTTCGATGCTGTGACATCGACACTATTTCAGTAAAGGTCTTCAATTCATCTCTGATCTCTTTTTGGCCCTCAAACTTTGCTCATTTTGACTTCTAGCTTCTAACTATAAACTTGCATAATAGTAAACTAAATAAGTAATTAAATTGACTAAAATTCAACAAAAATTCATAACATTCACTAAAAATAAAAAAGTGAACACATAATGTGAAAATTAAAAAAATTACTTAAATAAACACAAAAATTCAGAATTTAAACCAACAAAATGCTATGTTTAGATGTAAATAACTCTAGTTTACTAGACTTATCACATTTTTATTGGGTTTCGATCTTATTTTTTTTAAAAATAAAAATTATTTTCATTGGACTATTTTTTGATAGACTCAATGGGTTACATGTTCGACAATATCTAATTTCCCGATCGTGAATCTTAAAATTTTTCTTATCATTCTCCTTTTTTTGATAGATAAACAAAATTGAAGATGGTAAAATAGACTTCTGGATTAAAGAAGGTAGGATAAAAAAAGGAGCAAACAACATAAGAGGTTACTTAATTATACAAAAGCGGCAGATTCAGTTAGACAACTATTTTTTTGGTCGATTTAATTACTTAACTTCTAAAAGTGCATCATTGTGGTGATTCTACCTATTTCCTTTTTTAAATATTCCATTTTGTCAACTCAAATACGTGAATTCCCATCTATTTCATTTTTTAAATTCTTCTTTGGGTCAAGTACTTGATTTTCATGTGTTTGCTTGAAATGGTGAAATTGTCCCGATGGATAAAATTAAAAAAATTATTGGAGGGACAAAATACAAATTGAAAGAAATTGAGAGGCTAAACCACAAATTCTGAAACTTTATAAGGAAGCTGATGAATAGTGTTGTCTTCCCCACAGCTTTGTTCCCTCTATGCCTATTTTTCTGTATTTTTTTAAAAAATTTTGTGTTTTATCTTCTTCTTTTAATTCTCACCCAAATCAAACACAATTTATACTAAAATATAACCACTAGTCCTTTCTCAAGAGTCAGGATCCTCCATATTTCTTGATTTGTTTTCGTCAGCCAAATTATGGTTAAGAAAATTGGGATTGAAAAAAGTTTATGCAATTCAGTGGTGTAAAGAAAAGGGTTCCTTGAGCAATTCATTAGAATGTGCTGTTGAAAGACGTTGCTTCAGACAAAGGGAACTCAAGAGCTTAATCAAAATGGAAAGAAACAATATCCAATTGATGTATCACTCCTAGATATAAATGATCCATGTTGGAAAAGTTAAATTATCTTATCACATTTTCTTACTAATATTCAAAAGTACACGTCTCAGTGTAGTAGGGTAAGTAAAGGTCGATTCCACAAGAACTAGTAAACAAACACCGAGATCCAGTTCAATTTCTTCTTAGACAGCTAATTTGTGAAGAATTTAGATTTTTAGATCTTCTCATTAAAAAACTGATATAAATAAATGACTAAAATTAAAGAATGACTAAATGAAAATAGAGTTTCAACTTGTAGATAAAAGTGAATTGAGTGTTAGGTTGGCAATTACTTCGATTTATCAAATCTTGGGTCAATTAGTTTAATTATAATTAATGGAGATTGTATTCCCACAATTCAACCCAACTCCAAAATCTTTGACAATTGAATCCTATCAAATTAATTAACTAGGATTTCAGACCTTCTCTTACCTAGTTAAATAATTCGAGTCTTATCTATATGCAATTCAAGTTTTTGCCCGGGAATACTCGGTGAATCAACTAGTCAACCCTGCCACCTTTTTCTTCGATCAATTAGTTTGATGAATTAATACTGGTCTATGATAGAGGTTCAAAAATCTTATCCTCTCAGCCAACTTAAACAAAACTAAAGTTAGGTTCTCTTTAGATTTGTCTATTCATGTTAATTAACAGCCGATTATTATAATATAGTGATCGACCTTTAATTTAAACAATCCATAGATAATTGCATCAGTCGTAGCCAAACCTTATTTGATTTAGCAGTTCATGGTTTGTGGAGAAAAACATAAATTGCCTGATTTACCAAAAGTCACAACAAATTAATAAACGAAAACTAAAAGTGCAATTGTAAATAAATAAATTATAGAATAGGCTATCAAAATTAAATTCTTCAATTATATGACTTGAATGATCCCAAAGTCAAAAATCAAACGAGAAGGTTAAAGGACAATTGAATTCTAAAGTGCGGCAAGAGTATCCCTAAAAACTTCAGATAAAAAGTTGAAAAAATTTCTGAGCACGCTTCTTTTTCATCATTACAATGGGTACTAATTTATAAAGCAGCTTAAGAAGCCCAAGCCCAAACTGAACCACCTGTAGACTAGGGGTGGTTTCACCTTGTTCAGCTGTAGTCTGTGGTTCACTCACAGACTGCGAGTGAATCACTTTATTCAGCTGCCGACTACAGATACCGTTCTATTTTAGTTGTAATTTGTGACCGGTCCTTCATAGTGGCCTCAGTTCTTGCCTCTTGCACTTCAAACTTCTATCCTTCGTTACCAATTGACCATTTTGCCCTTGTTACACCTGCACAAGACAAAATGAAACGAGTCGACAAATATACTACTTAAACACACAATTAAACACAAAAACTACTTAAAATGTCAAAATTAACAATAAACATTCTAAATATGAATTTCTCCCCAAAACACAACAAATAGAACTAAACGCACCTAAACACTTAATAAAAGAGGTACAAAAATAACTCTAAATATAGAGTTATCAACTCCTCCCAACTTAGCATTTTGATAGTCCCTAGCAAAATGACAAGACACAACTCACACAAAACAAAGTAGGAATGACAAATCCAAGTCGGATTGATCTAATTGGCTCATCAACTGGCCCGAATCTGACCAACAACACGAAATCACATTCCACCTTTATGCACACCAAAAGTCCACCCGAAGAAATGTCAAATAATCTTTCTCAAATATAAATGCAAATAAACTCATATTTATCAATATGGGCCACATCACATAATAAATTCCATTACCCATAACCAATTCAAAAGATGTACAAAATTGATCCTTTATAATCATCATTAAGGTAAAGGAGGATCAATAGACCTTACAATGCAAGTACATAAATGTCACACAAAAACTAGTATTATAGTACCATTATCAACAATAATATAACCTTTCATAATTCCTTCATGAGCACCTTTTATTTGGCTCTTTGTTGATTTTTTTTTTTAGGCTCATCAAGATGCATTTTCATGCAAGCCACCTTATAATTCTCGTTTCTTACCATGCTTATGTATTTTTAGTAAAGCAAGCCATTTTTTTCTTTATACTTTTCCAACTCATTGGAGCACTTGGAGCACATAAGAAACTAGCCACAAAAAAGTAGGTTTTATTAACGTAAGTCAATTAAACAACCATAATAGAAACTAATACTTTTGCATGCATAAATATACAAATGGGAAGAGAAAGGTATATGTCATATCAGATCTTCTCTATCCTACTCAATAATCATAAAGAAACAATTTTGACAACTCCAAATGATTATGGGCGCTAAAAAAACTATGTAACTCCTCTCTAATAGCAATAAATTCAAGAATTTATACCTAAGAAAGCATATTTGACATAAATTCAAATTTTCACCCTTTTTTATTAAAATTGTGAAACACGCATCATATGGATCAATAATTCTAGGTTTTTATATCATTGGCAACTAAAATCAATCCTACTACTAATATGCCATTCCATTAACACATATCACAACAAATTTACATAATAGATTTGACAACACTAAACATTAACACAACTGAATATAAACAAATCTAAACTGAACCACCACTTGCCTACATAATACAAGACTACGACAAGTAGTAAATAAAAAAATTAACTAAATGAATAAATTAAACTAAAATTAAAACACAACTTCCCTGAAAACTGTGTAGATGTAGAAATGGTCAATCTTCTGCCATCCTTGACGATCTTGCTTCATCCCCTCATGATACTTCAACATTGCTTCTTGGTCCTCAACCCTTGGCTCTCAGCATCATGTAGGAGTCCATAGTGCTACTTCGGTGGTACCTGTCATCTGAGGCCAATGGGACATGTTGAAGATCCCCAGATTGCTAAGCTACCTTGCCAGAAATTCCATCTTTCACTTCATTTCCTCGAAGCATTAGTTATTGTACACTAGGAGTGCCCGCTGCATCTCATTGTTGAGCATTGGATGGAAAACGAAGTCAGTTGCATGTCTAGGTAGTGCAACAAGCAGCAGTCCCTGAGGTCTCTTTGCTTGAACACCTTGTCCCTCATTAGTTGCCTGCTCTCATCTCGCCTCCATTTGTACTATGATCATGGCAGATTCATATTGGGTCATGATCGCTGAAGAACCTTGTTTTCAATTGGTGCCAGTATATCCCATTTCTTCATGGTGGTGATCTGTAAACCTACAAACTGGCACAATTGAGTTATCAAATTTAGAATACATAGTGCCTTGTTCTTCCAATTTTCATTCATCAAAATCTGGATTGTTGTCCAGCTAGATTTCTTGTCCAACATCAATTGTCAAACCCTCAATAATAGCAAAAATTAAACGCGCCCTCTCATGGTTAACATTAGTGGTGTGTGAAGTAGGCAATATGCATGAACAAATGTATTGCATCCATGCCCTAGCCTTTTCATTCAGATACCTTAGCCTAATCCACTTACATTGACCATCCTCCATATCCCATTTGCCCCAACCATCCGTCAACACGTTAGCTATCTAATCATAATTGACCTCACCCTCAAAAAATGTGGTGATTTGGTTATTGGGATTAGTGGGTAAATGGTAGAGGTCATTAATGATTTCATGCCTAAAACTCTCTAGTGTACCCCTAACCTTGACAATCGATATACCTCCAACCTTGACTACATGGTTTAAAACATCTCAAATGGTACCAATAAACTCGTAGACCATGTTTTTGTTTGCTATGACGGTAGGAGTTTTACAAAAATTTGTCCACCCCGTGCTTTGAATACTATTAAAGATCTTATGGACACAACTCATTTGCTTCTTTATTGTTTTCAATCCTCACATGACTTCAGTCAAACCCCCGCTCATATAAAGGATTTACTCCGTTTTGAAGTTAGTCATGTAATTGCTTAGCCTCTAAAAGAATGAAAACATTGTCATCATAAGCATTGCTATTCGATTGCTTTCTCTTCTTCCCCATTATAACAAATATATCAACACCATAAAACAACCAATGAATTAAACTTCTCCCTGCTCCCAACTTAATTAAAAATAATCCACAAAATTGAATCAACAAGTAATCCACAAAATAACCACCACACAATTGAAATAATCACAAGGTAAAATTTACCAACCACATACCAAGCAATTTACCAAAAGTTAATAGGAACAATTTTACTCAAATTTGGATTCACATTAATAACTTCCGTTGTGAAAATCTCAAAAACCTTGCTTGTTACAAGTCGTGTGAGTTTTCCTAATCTTGATTAATGGTTGTGGTGAGATAAAGGGTAGAAGGTTTTGGTTCTTGGTCGATTTATAATAATGGAGAAGAATACGGGAAGACAGAGAGAGATAATGATGAGAGATGTAAAAATATAGGAGGAGAAAAAGATTGGAGAAGAAAGAAAGTAAAGAGAAGAAGAATAGGATTTTTTTCTTCTTTTGAGTCACCTAAAGAAGGAAAGAAGGAGGCAGAGTTGTTTAGGAAATTAAGAAGCTAAGCCGAAGTGTTTTAACCCTATTCGCTCTTGCCTAGACTAGTCGCAGACTGCGGCTGGTCAAGCTTATATTAGCCGCAGATTGCTATTATAATCTATTTTAGTTTCAGGCTGTGATTGAAATATCTTTACTCACCTGCAGATTGTGTGTACCCTTTTATTTCACCCAGAGTCTGCTGCTGAACAGCTGGGGTCACCTGCATGCTATGGGTGACTATTTTTTACCAGTCCACCAAACGTAACTTCCTTCTTCATTTCCTCATTTATTGAATCTATCCCCTGCAAAACAATCATGAAAAATAATTATTAGTCATTTCCAGCTTATGGTTTAATTCACTAAGGAAAAGTTAAATTTAAAAAAAAAATCAAACTAAAACATACAACAACAACAAACCAAGCCTTAATCCTACTAAGTAGGGTCAACTGCATGAACTTGCTACGCCATTGCGCTCTATCATGTACCATATCCTCCTCAATTCCTAGATAGGCTATATATTTCTTACAACTAAAACAAAAAGAATTAAAATAATATGCTTTGATTGCCTTGTATGAAATGGTTCTTTAAAGTCATTAGCTTGACTTTATTTGTTCCACGGCTTTTAGACAACAAAGCAGACTTCTTCCAGGCCATTGTGAAAGACACCTCCATTGTAGATCTTCAGTCCTTTTCTATTGAACTTAAATATTGATTTTGCGACTCGTATTTCTACCACTCCATATGGAAAAACATTCACCACTTCAAAGGGTCTACTCTATCTCGACTTCAACTTGCCCAGAAACAACCAAAGTCTAGAGTTGTATAAAAGCACTTTGTCTCCAACATGGAACTCCGCACTTATGTACATTGTGCTTATCATGCCACTTCTTTTTCCTTTCCTTGTAATTCTGAGCATTTTCATAAGCCTCATTTTGAAACTCTTCTAATTCACACAATTTAAGCAATCTCTTCTCTCTAGCGGCCTTGGCATCAAAATTTAATGCCTTAATTGGCCAAAATGCCTTGTACTCAATAGATGGCATATTTTCTCAAAATCCAACCTATATAGGGACATCCCAATAGGTGTTTTAAAAGTGGTTCAATATGCCCATAATGCATCATCAAGCTTCTGAGTCCAATCCTTACATGAAGAAGTCACAATCTCTTCTAAGATCAGCTTTAATTCCCTATCTGACATGTCAACTTGACCTAAAGTTTGGGGATGGTATGGTAAGGAAATCTTGTGCTTCACACTATACTTGGACAATAAGGCATCAAATTGAGAGTTCTTAAAATGTGAACCCCCATTCCTTATGATTGCCTGAGATACTCCAAACTTGGAGAAGATATGGTGGCGAATTTGAACCTAGTTACAACTTTAGCATCATTAGTAGGTAAGGCCACTGTCTTAGCCTACTTAGAAACATAATCCACCACCAACAAGATGTATTTATTAATACGAACTCGGAAATGGTCCTATAAAATCTATCCCCCACACATCAAATATGTCAACAATAAGGATGTTGTTCAAGGGTATCTCATTTTATGGGATATATTTCTCGTTCTTCGATGCTCATCACAATGCTCCATGAATCCTTTAGCATCGTAGAAGAATGTATACCATTATAAACCACCTTGGAGTGCTTTACCAGCTATCAGATGATTAGCATGATGCCTCCAATTGGTAATGAATGACACATTTGATCCATGGGTAGAATAAAATAATTAAAACGTCAAGTAATAAAATCACACTAATTCATAATTCAACCCCATGCTCGCAAGTATACGATGCTATATAGTAGTATAGAATGAGTGGGATCGTTCCTATGAGCATTGTTGTTTAGCAAGTACCGAGATTCATGAATCCCATTATATAGCTAAGAAAATCAAGTAATGAGAGTGTTTAGACTACTAAATTGAAAGACTAATTAGCCTAACCTAATAAATGCAAGTAAATGAAAGCAAGCAAAATTACTTCAAAATTAACTAGATTAATTATACTATTGAAAGAAAAGTAATTCCAATTTAACTATGGAAAGAAATTAAAAGCCATGTAAAATAAGTAAATTCCATTTACTAATAAAATTAACTATTGAAATTTGCAAAGGAATTGAGATTAAAACTAGATATTTTTGGATTTTTTGGAATTTATAAGAGAAAGCTCAATGAAAATTATTAGGATTTACAACAAGGAAATGCAAATTTAACTAGAAATCACTAAATTATCAAGAAACCTAAGAAAACTTGAAATGGAAGAAACTAGATTTTAAGGAAAATTAACTAGAAAGCAAGTAAAAATTATATACTTGTAGACAAAGATTAACCCACTGAGATTATATACTTCAAATTAAAACATGCAAGAAATTAACCACTAATCAAACAAGATCTCAGGAAAAGTAAAAGAGAATTTGTATTAAACTAAAGACTTGATAGTCAATCTAATCTAATCTACTCTAATCTTGAAAGGCAAAGCATGAGTACCATGGAGCACTGATTCTCAAATTTAGTTCATTAATAATTTTGCAGTAGACAAAACTTTATCATTTATTCATGTATTTAGAGAAACAAACCAAATAGTTGATTGGTTAGCAAAAGAGGGAATTAAAACTCGTTCATGTGTAGAGTAGTCTCGAGACTCAGTCCCTAGGTTTGTAAAAGGAATTTTGTCGTTGGATGCAAGGCTGTCTTTACAATCGTCATTGTAAAGCTTGATTGATTCATCAATAACACACACCTCCTCGGGTGTTTGCTTAAAAAAAAATCTAATCTAATCTAAAAGTACACACTACACTACCTACTATGTGTACTTTTTTTTTACCATCTCTGAATATATATGTTAACTGCTTTACAAGGCACGAAAGAAAAATCTGAAAGGCAAAAGTGTACAAAATTGCCATTTAGCATTAGCCAAACGTGCCTCGATGTCACAACATAGATTTTGATGTTGTGAGACCAAGCTAGAAATTAATAAGTGAAATTCTGCCTCAATGTCGGACATCAAAATCCATGTCGCAACATCAAGCATATTTCGGCTCAAGTCTTCAATTCTTCATTAATTTCAGTTGGCCGTTGAGCCTTTATAATCTTGACTTCCATCTTCTCGATTCCTAACCTCCAAACACACTTAACTAAATAAATAACCAAATTAACTAGAATTGATTAAAAATTCATGATATTTACAAGAAGTACAAATGCAACTATGAAATGTAACTACTTAACCAAAAATACTTAATTTGATACTAAAAAGCGAGATTAAACTATCAAAATGCCATAATTTAAAGGTAAAATAACTCTAGTTTACTACAGTTATCACATGCCCAAACTTAGGATTTTGCTAGTCCCAAGCAAAACATGCAATAAAAAAGAACCTTACGAAATGACTTAATTGAAAAAACACTGCCAAATTGACAAAACACTCGATGAACAATGGATACTTATGATCAATAAGGAATTCTCTCAAATGACCTCAAAAACCATATAAGAATTAAATTATTTGAATTAGTCACACTGATTTTCCCAAAAATCATAAATTTATTTACCACACAAAACTTCAAATTACCAAGCATTAACCATTTTCAAAAAGGTTCCAAAAAATTGAGTTCTATTCTTTCAAAACATCATCTTTTATAAAATCACAAGTATTACCAAGTTGTTCAACCATCTTGACGAGAACAGAAGTTCATTAGGAATCTATCTATATGCACATGTCGCATTAGAAATAGAAGTTCCTCATGGATTAATTTGGAGAAATAACATGGGTATATGACGGAATCTCGTACTCACCTTATTACTATTCTAGTGGCTTATTTTGGAGAAACAACATGGATACATGCCAGAATCCCATGCTCGTCTTATTATTAACAACAAATTATATATATATATATATATATATATCTTATTACATATGTGTGTATATATATATATATGTATGTATATTTCGGCCCTAAACCAAGGAAGTATATATATATATATATGTATGTATATCTCGGCCCTAAACCAAGGAAGTATGTATATATATATATATATATATATATATATGTATGTATGTATGTATATCTCGGCCCTAAACCAAGGAAGGGGAGTAAAGCGTACTTAAGATTAATCTCAAATACCAATCATTCACAGATTACAATGACAGTTTTTATTCAAACACACAAAATGTCCTAATTTCCTTCTACTCCATTTAACCTAATTTTTTCTAAAGATAATTCAACTAACAAAGTAATATTGGTGATTTGATAAAAAACAAAATTCCCAGTGAATTTGCCTCAAAATATTAGTCACTCTTTTTGAAAATGGCAATACCAAGTTTTTGAAATTCTTATGTTGCAAACCAATCACACACACTTAGATTCATGAAATGGTCAATTTAAATAATCCAATCATATAGTATTGAAAGTCAAATATATCATCATTGATTACCAAATTGATAAAATTTCCATATGAGAGTCATTAAACACACAAATAAACATCAAATAACCATTCCCAAAACAAGAAATGAACACCCCCAAACTTGACTCTTTTATTCGAATTCATGTGTAAACTCATCCTACGACTAATCGAAAATTCCAACGAAACAAATAAAAACAAACTTAAAACAAAAATAATCTAAACCGTAATTCTCTCTTAATAAAAAGAACACCAGAAAGTGCAATCACCAAGAACATATCAAGCCATACCATACGGGTAAGCTCATTTTCATCATTTCCAACTTTTAAGTATCAATAAAAATTCACATGGCGTTAGCTTAAGGCCCTTAGCCATTATCACTACTCAAACACATAAATCAATTGAGAACACACTAGGCATAAAACCATATTTTTAACCATGATGTTCAAATGTATAAATCTCAAATCTAATATTAACACAATTAACTTGGCATCAGCCTAAGGTGCTTACACAATCTCATCATTAATCAAAAGCAATTATCCAAATAAACATATCCAAAAATATAAAATATAATAAAGTTCTAAAGTACTAAGAAATAAGAGTAAAAATGTTTGAAAATGTCTCCAAATTCTGTCCCATAAAGTTTTTTTCCTCTTGGTATCTCATCAGCTTTCGTCCATGCCCTCTTGGTCATCCTCATCTCCACCTTGTTGACTCTCCTCAAAGTTCTCATCTTGGGCTCTAGCAGGTTCACCGGTCTATTGAGCTCCTCCTTGATGTACAGATATCGCTGGTGGTGTGTAGTACTGCCCCTGAGATAGACCATAGTGCCACTGTAGAGGCTGTGGTGGTTTAATCTTTGTTCTAAGTGAGGTGGTCTGAAGTGCATCTCCTATTGCTGCAGGATTATTATGCATCACCAATTGACTGTACGTCAACTTTTATCTCATTTTGCTATCTTTTGTGATTGGTGCATTGAATACATATCCGGGTGGCAAAGGAATAGATGATGTTCTCGGGGGCGGTGGTATGGGAGGCATTTGACCCTCTGCAGATGATGTTGCTCATAAACCTGAACTATTTTATACACATAATCTTTATTAAATCTACCTCTTTGATGAGTCATGGGTTCATCAACATAATAAGGACACCCCGTAGTGATACATAAATGAGTAATTAGACTAGGGGCATAAAAGATAAGCCTACCAGAACTCCCACTATCAAGAAATCCTGTCTAATCAACCTACCAATATTCACTAGTATCCCTACTATGATAGCATAAACCAAAAGCACCTTATCTTTTTGAATGTAACTTAAAGAATTAGATCCCTAAATATGACAACTTATGAAATAAAACCATAGTTTTGCTGTAAGGGATAAACTATGGCAAGGAAATTTCAATTAAAATGTTTTTGTCTCATTCATTACCTAAGCAACATCCACATCACAAATCATCCTTTTGATTTCATCATGTCCTTGTTCTTGTTATACAACAGCTCATGGTATTCATCAGATGTGATAGAAGGTGTTTTAGCCTAGAAATAAACATTTATCACATCAGCACTAAAGTCAACTAACTCGTCGAACTCTTACCTTGCCATCCTTGGATCACATAGGTTGCAATGAAACTCTTTAACTAATTGGGTATAACTGGGCTCAATTGCCCTATCAAATCCTTCCCAATCCCTAGCTTTCATTTGTGTTTCGATCTCTTTTCTTGCCTCTTTATAAGCTCCCCAATGCATAGACAAATCAAATCCACGCTCCCTTATAATCTCATATTTTTCATTGTTTTGAAATAACACTTAAGCTCAATAACTAGAAAATTGAGGCTCTACAATCCTTTCACTGGCCCTACTCAGCTCTCCAATTCTTCTTTCACTACTCGTCCCCTCGCTTGCTCTTTTTTTTCTTGAAGTATCACCTCTTCCTCTACTTCTCATTCTAAATCTCCTCTTAGCACTTTCATACACTCATCTCGTCATTTTTATCTGTCAAAAACAATTAAAAAATTACCAACAATTGCTCAATTATCAATTAATTCAAACAGTCCCAACACAATAAAAGTCTTAAAAATTACCACACAATTTCCCAACACAAATTATCTTCAATTGAACCACAATCAAATTAACAAGAAATTCACACAAAAATTCACACCAAATTCTTCCACCATTTGTTCAAAAATGTCCAATAATTCACAATATCAATTACCTAAATAATCACCAACAAATCAACCAAGTTTTAGCAATATCAATCCTCACAACCAAAGCACATAAAAATTGGAAGTTATTACCCGTATGGTGAAGAAAAATCCAAAATTCTTGCGGTTGAACTTTGGTAAATCGCTAAAATAATCCACAACTTGTGAGTAACTCATGAATAAAATATATTGGGGAGATGAATTGAGAGTGCTGGAGAGTGAATTAATGGAAGAATTTGAGAATGTTTGGAGTTGGGAGAGAAGGGTTTACGACTAGGGTTTAAGATTCGGGGAAGAATCGAAGAAGAAGAAATTGGCTTATTTTGATTCTACGTGTATTTGATGACTTGTGACATCACTTTTGTGAAACCCAGTATTTTAATAGCCTTGTTCTTTGATTTTAATTGGTTTAAAATATTTTTCATATTATTTTTAGTCATAAAGTACTTCAACTTATTCGTTTTTCAATTCGGCAAATTTTTCGATTTACGCGATTTCGGTACCGGCGGGTAAACGGGTCAAAAGTTGGATTAAGTGTAATTAGTGCATTGTGGTGTGTGAGTGTTGTAAGATGGCTGATTTATAATGTTAATTTAGTAGCAAAAAAATTAGTTTTTGGGTTAAATAGTCAACTTGGAGACTATTTGGTCAATGGGAACTATTTGGGTCAACCTTGGAATTTCTTTTTAGTCTTCTTCTTGTTGTTTTTCTTCCTCATTTTCTCCAGCTGCTGGCCGAACTCTCTTCCTCCTTTTTCCCCAAAAATTTTCTTGGATTTCAAGTAGGAATCACTTGGGAGGTAAGATTTTATGTATTTTAGCATTTTTGGCTTATGGGCTTTATGATCCAAGACTTTAATTTCAAGTTTTGTAGGATTCTTTATGGCTGAATATAAACCCTCTTTGCAGCCTTATAAGTTATGATTTATGTATGTTATGGGTTGTTTTTAGTGTTTTGGAGGTTGGGAAGTGATTGGGGTTGATTTTTAACAACTTTCCATGGTTAGATTACAAATTTTAAGATTATGAGTTAGGGTTTTGTCTTCCATATGTGGCCTAGAGTGTTATGCTTTGAATGCTTATGTCTATGCACATAATGATGTTTTAGGAGTGTTTTAAGGTTAGTTTGGATAGGAATTGAGACTTGAAACCAAGTGGAATTGATTTCCCTTCATTTTGTAAGTAAGCGGAAGTTGGGCGCAACTAGGATAATTTGGATAATTGGTTATGTTTGAAGGATTTTTAATGATCTTTTGATGGTTTTAAGTGTTTCCTTGGTAGTGGGTTGGATAGGAAGCATGTTTGAATCATGCGTGTGGCTAATCGGTAAAAATTTCAGTTTGGTAGTAAAGAGTCATGGAGGCGAAGTTTTTTTCGGTTTTTCTGGAAAACTGAGCTTATTATCTCCTAATCTAGCTGTAATAAGAATTTGAGGGATTAACTAAGTGTTTTGACTGGGGTTTTAGCTTGTCGAAGTTGGTCAGAAATTGTGAAAAGGTCATTTTTGACCAAAGAGCTTTTGGTGTCGTTTTCTATCGTTTCACGTCGTTTTCGTTTCCCTAGTCATTCTTTAACTTCTACCTCTCTTCTAAGAGTCCTCTTATATTTGTTTTAGGTACCACGCCACCTACCGCCGGCGATCGCGTTCTGTGATCATTTGGGCAGTTTTTGCTTTGATAGGTGGGTAACATAGACCCTCTTCCACTTGTATTTTGTTTAACGACTTTCGAAATATATTTGGATGGATTTTAAAATGTGTATGATGTTTGGAACTGCACTTTTACCAAGTTTTGGAACTATTACATATGAAATCGGGACCAAGCTATTTTATGTTAATCAAATGATATGTTTGCAAACTCTTTTGATATGAAAGCATTTTATGACTGTTTTGGCTCATAGGTGACCTAGGTATATAATTTTGGATGTGTTTGGAAATGTTTGATTTGTGGAGAACCGGTTCTATAGTCATCCATGGGACGCCATGGTGACTGCTATGACTGTTATGAACTATTTGACTGCGGGGTCTTGTGATGGGATAACTTGACCTCCCGGTCAGACTAGTAGGTGTAGTAGATTACTAGATCTGACTAGTACTGTAGGTCATACCTTTGAGCCATAAAAAATGAAGAAACTGTTCGACACATCTTTAGCATACTATGTTTTGAAATGATTGGATCTTTTGGCTATGTTTTGGACATGCCTGACGTTTAAATGGCATGATACATTTTAGAAACTACTTATGATTATGGTTTATTGACTTTTAAATTGCATGAGACATTTTAGAAACTGCTTCATGACTAAGGTTTTCAAGAAAAAAGAAGTGAACCTGAGCCTATCGAAATGCTTGGCCCCATTTGAAGAGCTTTTATGATATCCACTGAGCTAGTTATGCTCACCCCACGTGACTTATAATTTTTCAGATTAGGTGCTCGTCTTTGAAGGGATACGCGTTAGCGACTTTTAGATTTTCTCCATTCCATAACATTTGCGAAAACCATACATGAATTTCTTCTAAAATTCTCATGCAATCTAGAGGGTCAGTGTATTAGATAGGTTTTGTATTGATGAACATTGTTTTTGTTGTAGTTCATCTTTTGTACTAAGAAGGAATTTTGTAATTCGCATTTTTGTGTAAAATGAAATATTCGGTTTTATAGTTAAGAAATGGTTTGATGGTTCTATTACATTGCGGTTAAGTTTGTTGCCCTGTTCGTTTGTGCCTTGCGCTTTGGACCGGTGTGCCATTAGCGCGGCGTGTTCCGGTCCCGTTTTTGGGGCGTGACAACTTTTCTTGTACACAACATCGAGGTAAATTTGAAATTTAAATCAGTGTTTCGATGTCACGACACCTACAGTGTCATGTGCACCGCATGTGCCTCGGTGTCGTGACATCGACCCAGGTTACAATTTTTTCCTTTGTTGAAGTTTGAGGTTGATGTTGCAACATCAAATTCGATGTCTCGACATCGAGTTAAACTTTTGCAAAGTTTAATCTTAACAATTAGCCAATTTTTTAAAACTTTTTCAATCCTCATTTTTTCAACACTTGGAAATTTCAGAAACACAAATATTAGAGACAAATTCCAGCTTCAGTTACATGAAATTAAAAGCAAAACTTTTAAAACCAAATTTAACCTAATTTGAAATTAATCACACTAAATTGAAACTATACACAAATTCAAACCAAAATTAAATAAAAACATGAAATTTAAGCTAGTGTTGCTTCCCAAGAAGTGCTCTTTTATAGTCATTAGCTTGACTATGGCAGTGATTAATCATTTAAAACCCTTAAATGTGGTTGGCCATCCTTTGACCTTGGGTTTCCATGGAAAAAGCTTGACTTCATTCTTTTCCATTTTCAATGCTTTATTCCCAGCTCGAATTTTAACTTGTCCCTCATTCCAAACTTTTTCCAGTGCTAGTGCTCCGATGATCATATCTAACTGCTTTTCGAACCACTTTCTCTTCTTTTTAGGACTTTTCAAATTTTTGCTAAAAGGAATTTTTCGATCTGTTTCACAATTAATTTGATTCTTCATAACCAAACATCTATTGTCGGGTGGTTCTTCCTTCAATTTAAAATTTGTATCTTCTTTTACTTACTTCAATCGCTTCTTCGATTGACCTATCATAAAGAGAATTAAGAGAGCAATTAGCACTTTTTTCCTCAAAATTTGGGATATTATCATTATAATTAAGAGAGCAATTAGTATCTTTGGAGATGTTCTTCAATTGACCTATCATAAAGAGAATTATCAAAAATTGAGACATTATCATTATAATTAATAGCATCAATTTCCACCAAATCATTTTCAACTTGTAAAATCAATTTTCCTTCATTGACATCAGTCAATGCATGAGCGGTTGACAAAAATGGCATCCCCAATATCAATGGTACCTCACTTCCTCCACCGCTATCTAACACCAAGAAAAATAATGGAAAAACCAACCTATCAACTTGAACAAGTACGTCCCCCAAAGCCATACGGTTTCCTCTCAGACAAATCCGCCAATTGGAGGATGATTGTAGTTTGTTTAGCATTAGAAATTCCCAATTTGTTATAAATAGCTTTAGGCATAATATTAATGCTCGCCCCTAATCACAAAGACAGGTAAGTGACCGATGCAATGTTTTACCACCAGTGTTCACTGGCATAGAAAAGTACTAGGATCTTTGAGTTTAGGGAGTAGTCTTCTTTGGAAATGGCACTACATTTAGTGTCAAGACATACTTTCTCATCATTGTTCCATTTGTGTTTTCTTGCCAAATACTTTCATGAAACGAGCAAAGTTGGGCATTTTGGTAAGGACATCAATTAAAGGAATGTTGACATTAATCCTTTTGAACATATCCAAGAATTTGTTGAATTGCTTCTCTCATTCCTCTTTTCTTGGATCAATAAGCCTTTGAGGAAATGGTAATTTTACTGATGATCCCAACTTCAAAGGTTCTTCCACTTGCTTCTTCTTGAAAACCTTGATCTCATCCTCTTATTCCTTTTTGTCTTCATCACCAACAACTTCTTTTTCATTCTCAATTACCTTAGATTTTTGTTTCTTATCTTCTTTTTCTAGTTTTTCTTATCATTAGGCTCAATAACTCTTTTCCACTTCAAGTTAAAGTTATTGCATGGCATTGCTCCTTTGGATTTGGAATCGCGTCACTTAGAAGTGTCCCAATAGGTTTGTCATTGTTCATTCTTGCCAATTGACCTATTTGTATCTCCAAATTTCTTGTTGATGCTGTCAAATTTTTATAGTCTCTCATTTGTTCTTCTTTATCCCTCTTTTCTCTTTCCAATTCTCTTCTCAAATGCTCCATCTCCCTTTTACAACCTTCTTTACATACATTTTCTCTTGGAACAAATTGATCATTGTACATGGGAAAAATTTGAAGGTTGGAATAGAGGTCTTGATTGTTGTTGTTGAAATGGAGGGTCAGATGGAAGTTGAAATGAGTTCGCTTGGGAGTTTCTTTGGTGTAGGGGTTGATACGGTCTAGAAGAGGAACTTGGGGCTTGGTCTTGAAAGTTTTGAGATGGAGAATTATGTTGATATGAAGGATTTTGTTGATTGTTTGGGTTGCTCCAATAGAAGTTCGGATGGTTTCTTCATGATGAACAAGGATTATAAGTTTTTACTTAAACTCCTTGTGGATTCCTTGAAGATAAAGGTTGATTTGATACATAGTGGACTTGATCATTTCCACCCATAGGAACCTCACATTGTCCATTGGAGTGTCTACCACCACAAAAGTCACACACCAAGTTTGATTGAAATGATGAGTCAACGACATTTATAGTGTTTGGCTTTCCAAAGTTCTCCAAAACTCTTGTAAAGTTGTTCACAACATTCATAAGCATGCTTCATTGGGTAAGCATAGCATCATTACGTTTCAAATTCATCATGCCACCTTGTTGGGCATTGGTTTGATTGGCTTGTTGTTTAACCATCGAATGAGTCATAAGCCCATGATAGTAGTAATTTGAAGCCATTCTATTAAGAAACTCTTGAGCTTCCTTCGGTCTTCCAAACGAAATGGAACCATCGGTGGATGCATTAACAATAGACTTTATTTCTTATGCCAACCTTTGCTCTATCCCTTAATGAGAAGGGAAAAACTGCTTAGCATTCTCACACATTTTGGATGTACACCATTGAATTTGAATGTATCCAACACCTTCTCAAAGTTCATCAAATGAGTGTAAGGATCTTCGTGAGGACCCCCTCCAAGCATAGCTTGTGATTGCAACATTTGAATCAATGCGGGCTTAATCTCAAAATTATTTTGTTGCACAGGCATCCTTGCGATACTTGAATTAGCCTCGTGAAAATTAGGCATGGCATGTTCATACCTTTCCTATTTCCAAACCGCCAATTGCATGATTTTTGGCAACTTCTTCTTGTTGTTAAAATTCCTTTGATTTTGGTTGATATTAGCTATTTCTAGTCGTTGCAACTCTTGTTGAACTCTTCTTTGCTTCTGGATTTCTTTAAGTTCCTTCTTTCTTTTGTAATCCAAACAAATCCAAGGTTCTTTGTCCTTTCTTACCTGCACTACAAAGTGGAAATCCAAGTAATTAGTCACAAATGCCAAATCAATTCACATGACAAAATCACCAACATTAATCTACACAACTACTAATGAAGGACTATAGTTAATAAATAAAGAAATAAAAGTGCCTTAGCTATGCGACCTGTAAAGCACTCAATATTGCAAAAAACAAATAACAATCTTTGGGAACGGCATCAAAAACTTGATCGTGGGTAGAATTGAATAATGCAAAATGTCCAGTAATAAAACCACCCTAATTTCTAACTTCTACCCTTTTGCCTGCAAGTATAAGTGCTGGATAGTAGTATAGAATGAGCAGGATCATTTCCACAAAGATTGTTGGTTGGCAAGTATTGAGATTCATGAATCTTTATATAGTTAGGCAGATCAAGTAATGAGAGTGTTTAGTCTACTAAATTGAAAGACTAATTAACCAAACCTAATAAAAGCAAGTAAATGAAAGGAAGTAAAATTACTTTGAAATTAACTAGATTACTTATACAAAAATTGAAAGACAAGTAATTCTAATTGGACAAAGGAAAGCAATTAAAAGACATGAAAAATAGTAAACTCCATTTACTCACTAAATTTGACTATTGAAATTTGCAAAGGAATTGAGATTAAAACTAGATATTTTTGGACTTTTTTAGTATAATAAAAGAAAGCCCAATGAAAATTACTAGGACATTTCTCTTGAAAGGCAAATTTTAACTAGAAATCACTAAATTATCAAGAAACCTAAGAAAACTTGAAATGGAAGCAACTAGATTTTATGGAAAATTAACTAGAAAGCAAGTAAAAATTATATCTACTTGTGGGTAAAGATTAACCCACTGAGAATATCTACTCAAAATTAAAACATGCAAGAAGTTAAAAACAAGATCTACGGAAAAGTAAAAGAGAATTTGCATTAAACTAGAGACATGATAGCCAAGCTAATCTAATCTACTCTAATCTAAAACTACACACTATACTACCTACCATGTGTACTTTTTTTTTTTTATACTATCACTTAATATATATGTTAAGTGCTTTACAAGGCTAGAAATAAAAGTCTAAAAGCCAACAGTTACAAAATTGCCATATCAACATTTGCCAAACGTGCCTCGATGTCGCAACATGGATTTTGATGTCGCGACATTGAACTAAAAAAATTAAGTAATCAAGAGACATTCATTTGCCTAGACAAGGAAAGGGAAAAAGAGCTAAGACAAATTCGAAGGTTGAGAAGGGTGCAACAAGAACAAGAAAGGATAGAAATGGCACATGCTAATGCTCAACAAGGGAATATGAACATGGAGAACGAAGAAGAAAAGGTAGTTGGAAAAAATGGAATGGGTGGCTATAGGAATGGAAATGACATGAATGGGAATGGAAGGCCATTGAGGAGTATGCTTTACCTAATTTTGATGGGGCAAACTCAAGCATTGCGTGGATGCCCGTGCAAGCCAACAATTTCGAAATCAAGTCTGGCCTAATCCAAATGCTCCAAACCCATGCTATGTTCGGAGGTGGACCAAATGAGGACCCCTACACTCACCTTATGAATTTCAAGAAGTGTTGGACACATTTAAATTTAATGGAGTCAACATCCGGATTGTGTTCGGATGAGGGTATTTCCTTTTTCTCTTCGTGATAGGGCGAAGTCGTGGTTGCAATCCCATGCTCAAGGAACATTCACCACTTGGAACCAACTCGCTCAAGAGTTCTTGGTGAAGTATTTCCTCCTGCAAGAACCGCTAAATTAAGGAATGAGATTACATCGTTCAAACAAGATGTTGGTGAAAGCCTTGGGGAAGCTTGGGAAAGATTCAAAGAGTTGCTAAGAAAATGCCCACATCACGCCATTCCTTTGTGGCTTCAAGTTCAAACTTTCTATAATGGTTTACTTCAAGAGACGAAATCCATCGTAGATGCCTCCGCAGACGGTTCTATCTTATACAAGACTCCGGAAGAAGCTCAAGAGTTGTTAAATAGGATGATGGCATACAACCACTACTATCATGGACCGACAACTCCACCGGTGGTTCAACGTCAAGCTAATCAAGCAAATGCAAGTAGTGGAACGTTGAATCTAAACATGCAAGATCAGCCCTTTTAGCTCAACAAAACATGTTCATGAATGTGATGAATAACATGGCAAAGGCGTTGGAAAATCTAGGGAAACCTAGTAGTGTGAATGCTATGACTTCTTCTCTAACTCAACCAAGCATGACATGTGATTTTTGTGGAGGCGGCCATGCCAATGGGAATTGTGAAATGCCATATGGGACTAATGAGCAAGTCAATTATGTGACTAATCAATCTTCATTTCCAAGGAACCAATCCGGAGCTTATGGGAATACTTATAATCCGTCTTGGAGGATTCACCCAAATTTCTCGTGGAGTAACATCAACAACCAATCCAACCCTTCTTACCAACCAAATTCCCCATCTCAAAATGCCCAACATACTCAAGCTCCGAATTCCTCGTCAAGACCTTATCAACCATCACATCAAAGAAATGTCCAACCTAACTCATATCAAAATTTTCCCAGTCCTTCGTTTCAAAACCAACAACAAAGACCTCCTTTCCATTATTCAAATACTTCCCAACACATGTACCATGATCAATATGTTCCTAGAGATAATTTGGGTGAAGAAGGTTGGAGAAGAGAAGCCGAGTATTTGAAAAGGGAATTGGATGGGAAAGCCGAAGAGCATAAAAAAGATTATGAAAATTTGAAAGCTTCAACAAAAAATTTGGAGCTTGAATTGGGACAATTGGCAAGGTTGAATAATGACAAACCGATTGGGACATTTCCTAGTGATACTATTCCAAACCCCAAGGAGCAATGCAATGCCATAACCCTAAGGAGTGGAAAAGAATTGGTTGAATCTAAGGTCAAGAAAAAGGTGGAGGAAGGTCTCAAAGAGCAAAAGTCCAAGGTAGTTGAAATTGAAAAAGAAGTCATTGACGATGAAGCCAAGAAGGAGCAAAAGAATGAGATCAAGGTATCCAAGAAGAAGCATGTGGAGGAACCTTTGCAGATAGATCCATCAATAAAAGTGCCATACCCTCAAAGACTCATTGATCCAAGAAAGGAGGAAAAAGACAGAAGCAATTCACCCATTTCTTGGATATGTTGAAAAAGATTAATGTCAACATTCCTTTGATTGATGTCCTCACCACGATGCCCAACTATGCTTGTTTTATGAAGGATCTCTTTGCAAGGAAGCGAAAGTGAGATGATGATGAGAAAGTATGCCTAGATGCCCAATGTAGTGCCATTGTTCAAAGGCGGTTGCCCTCTAAACTCAAGGATCCCGGTAGTTTTATGATACCGGTGAATGTTGGAGGAAAAACGTAGCATCGATCACTTTGTGATTTGGGGGAAAGCATAAATATCATGCCAAAGGCCATCTATGACAAGTTAGGGATCAACAATGTCAAGCCAACTAATATCACACTCCAATTGGCGGATTTATCTGAGAGGAAACCATATGGCTTGTTGGAAGATGTGCATGTACAAGTTGAAAAATTGGTATTTCCTGTTGATTTCTTTGTGCTAGATACGGGTGAAGAGAGTGAGATTCCATTGATTTTAGGGAGGCCTTTCTTGTAGACCGCTCATGCATTAATTGATGTGCACAAAGGGAAGTTGATCTTACGAGTTGAAAATGAATCAATTGAATTTGATGTGTTTGAATATAATGACAATATTCCCATTGTTGAAGAGAAATGTGCTAATAAATCTCTTAATTCTATCCTTGCTAGGTCAAATGAAGAGGAAAATGAAGTGAGCCAAGTCAATTCGCTCAAGCAAGTGTTGGAAATAAAGGAAAATCTGAGAAATGAATTGAAAGAGAAACCACCCGATAAAAGATGTGTATTGATGAAGAATGAAGAGAGTTTTGCAAAGAATAAGCACAATGGTGATATCAAGAAATTGAGAAGGCATAAAAAGAAAAGAAAATGGTTTGAGAAGCAATTGGAAATGTTAATTGGGGCATTAGCGATGGCTAAGGCTAGAAAGAAAGGATTTGTTCATGGAAAACCCGAAAATCAAGCTTTAATCATGAAGAAAAAAGGGATCAAACTTTTTTCGTGGAAACCAAAAGGCACATGAAGGGAGGATCATTCATCCTTAATTACTTAGAATGAAGGTCATGCCATAGTCAAGCTAGTGACTATAAAAGAGCGCTTCTTGGGAGGCAACCCAAGTCTTTAAATTAGTTCTCATTACTTTCTTTAGTGTGATTTTTAATTGTCTTGATTTTGAATGAATTGGTTTGAAAAATAAAATAAAAAATACATATATATATATAATATATATATATATATTGAGTTTATTGAATTGAATAAATGGTGCTAAAGAATGATTAAAAATTATCATCCTAATTTGTGAATTTTTGTCTATAGGTTATCTTTGCAAATGGAGAAAAACAGTCAAGAGTGAAGCAATTTCGTCGAAGTGTAAAAAATTTCACTTTGCAAATCTAGATTGGTTCGAGACCGCGATCTCAAATTTTGAGATCGCGGTCTCAACCGTGAACTTTTGCAAAGGCAATTTTGGGCCCGAGTTGATACCGCGATCTCAAAATTTTGAGATCGCGGTCTCAACCGTGAACTTCTGCAGGTCAAAAAGGCAATTTTGGGGCCGAGTTGATACCGCAATCTCAAAATTTGAGATCGCGGTCTCGGAAAAAAAAAAAACATTTTCTTCCTGTCAAAATCACTTCAACCATGAATTTCTTTTATTTTTAGTATTGGAAGTAATTTGATTTTCCTTTTTTTTTATCTGGCTAATGGCCTTAAGCTGACGCCAAGTAGCTAATTAATTTAATGCTTCATGGATTGAATTTTTGTGAAATTTCTTGCTAGATACTTGGTGTAGCTTTGGTCATGATTACTGCCAAATAAGAGTAATATGGCTAAGGGCCCTAAGCTGATGCCATCTTTGCATTAGTTGATGAGTTGAATGGAAAATTGATTTTGTTTGAAGCTTACTTGGCGAGATGCATGGCATGGTTACTCTTGACATTTTTATTCAATTTTAATTCCAAGCTTAAAAGTAGGGCATAGTTTAAGTAGTTTTCGTTAATTTTGGGTTTGTCTTGATGTTTAATTTTGGGTGAGTGGAAGGATGATTTATTTTCATCAACTTGAATAAAAGAGACAAGTTTGGGGGTGTTTATCTTTTTGTGTTGGAAATGGTCATTTTATATATTTTCTGTTGCCACTTGACGATGAATGGATGGAAAGTTGATCAATTAGGTACTCAATGATGATAATTTTGATGTTCAATACCTTGTGAGTGAAGTATATGATTGATTCTTTTCAAGAATTTTTGTGTGAGTAGTTCATTTGCAATATAAAGAATTCATAAACTTAGCATAGCTATTTTTCAAAAAGAAGTGCTGAAATTTTAGGAAAATTTATTTGAAATGCTGTTCTTATCAAATCATTTATATTATGTGGTTGATGAACTATCTTTTGGAAAGAAATGAGTTAATTGAAATAGATGGAATTTTGGGACATTTCGTGTGTTTGCATAGGGAATGTTCTTCTAACTTGTGAATAATTGATATTCGAGATTAATTTTTGGTACATTTTACTCCTTTTCCTTGGCTTAGGGCCGTCAAAAAAAAAATTTAGGGAATAAGGCGAGTACGGGATTCCGACATGTACCCATGTTGTTTCTCCGAATTAAGCCATGAGGAATTGTGTTTTTCATGTACCAATAAGTTAAGGAGTAAATGTTTGTAATACTTATCATTAATCTCATATTACTTATTCCTTGTTAGAGGTTTATTCCCGAAATGTGTGACAATTGCATTTCAGTTGATTCCTAATTGAACTTCTACTTTCATAATGCTTAGTCAAGAAAGTTGATTAACTTTATAATATTTGTGAGTTGAGAAGTAATGATGTTTCAAATAAAAAGAACTAAAACTTTTGTTAATTCTTTTCGAGAATGGTAATGCTTGGTGATGTGAAATCTTGTGTAGTGAATGAATTTGTGCTTCTTTGTAAAATGAATTTCAATTTTGGATTAATTTACTCATATTTTTCATATAACGTAGTGTTGAACATTTCTTGAGAGATCGCTTAATTGTTCTAAGTACATCCATGATTCATCAAGTGTCACGTCAACTTTGGGGGTGTTTAAATATTTGAATGTTAGTAGGTTTCATTTATTGTTGATCTTTGTTTTGCTCGGGACTAGCAAAACGCTAAGTTTGGGGGTGTGATAACTCTAGTAAACTAGAGTTATTTTTCTCTAAATTATAGCATTTTGATAGTTTAAATTCCGAAATTAGATAAGTAATTGAAGATTTTAGTTAATTTCTTTCATATGTATTTGTATTTTCGTTTTTTAATTAATTATGATAATTTTTGTGTTAAATTTTTAGTTTAATTAAGTGTTTAATGGTGTTAATATTATGCAGGTTAAAAATTAAAAGGTTAGAAGTTGGAAGGAACAAAGCTCAAGGGACTAAATTGCAAAATGGAGGAAATGAGGATTGCTGGAAGGAGAGTCGAGATCGCAATCTCGACTAATCCAGACCGCGATTTCGACTAGCTAAATGTTAAGTTGTAAGGACAATTTTGTAATTTCTAGCCCAAAAACCCTGATTTTTGCCTTGTATAATGCTGCACTCTATTTAAGCTAAGTAGAATTAGTTTGAGAGGAGGAGAAAGTAGACTAAGAGTAGATAGTTTAGAATAGAGAGTTTTAGATAATTCTAGAGAGATTAGGATAGCTTAGACTACAAGTTACTTTTTCTAATATAATTTTCTCTTAACTTTCATCTTAGATCTTCTTTAAATTTCTTGTTAAGTTTACATTTTTATTAGATAATCGTAGTGGGTTTTTCACAAGCTTTAAGTAGATATAATTTTTATTTGCTTTCCTTTTTATTTTAGTAAAAAATCTCTTTACTTTCAAATTATGGTTTATAGGAAATTTAGGGTTCTTATCAATTTCTTGCTTTCTATTTAAGAATTTTCAATTCTAGCATTAATTTTTAGTTAATTCTTAGTGGGTTTCCTTAATTCCAATTGAAAAATCCAAAAATATTTAATTTCATAGTTTATCTTTATCTAATTTTTACCTTAGAAATGAATGCTCGTAGTATTAACTTTTTCTTTCTTCTTTAGTCTTTTTAGTTGATTTATTCTCTTGTTCTAAATTTTAGTTTAAATTAGATTAAATTAGGTTAGAGTTAAAATTATAGCTTTCATTAGAATAATTCTATCATCTACCTATTGATTTAGCTTAACTACACATTTACCTTTAAAACCTTGGTAATTGCAATCGACAATCCTCGTGTGAACGATCCCTACTTCCCTTGCTACTAGTTGACAACCGTATACTTGCGGGATGCCACCTAGTTAGTGATAGAATTTAGGTGTTTTCATTGATTTAAAACTAGGGTGTTAAAAGAGACATCAAGTTTTAGATATGATGGTGGTGGTTTTGTCCACTTTATGGTGGGGTACTATTGTAAGGGTGGTTGAAATTTTTTTCCCAACTTAGATATGATGAAAGGGGATAGGTTGGGGTGGTGGTTGCTAGTGGTTATTGCTGCTGCTGGTGGTGAGAGTCAAAGGTCAATAGGCCAGAGGCTATCAAGTAATAGGTCAAGGGTACAAAAGTAATTGTTCACAAAATCCGTTAGTTTGGATGATTTCCATCCATAGTAGTTTATAATCCAAAATATATTGGGGTTTGAACTAATTTCTAAAATATATAGGGGCTATGGTCAGAGGGTTATACCACAAAGGGGTTTACGATAATTTACCCTTTTATATTATATTTGTCTTAGATATGGAAAATGTCATGGTGTAGCTCCACTAGTAAAGTTGAGTATTATAACACCATGCGCACTGTCGAAAAAAATAAATGTTAAGGCAATACATTCTTATAGAGATGTTAGAAGAATTTCCTTTAACTTTTGTGCTTTCTTCTTCTCTTTCTCTCAACATGTTCTAGAAAAGGACAAAAATGTAGGGAATCAAGCATGGTAATCTCTTATGAACTCCAAGCCTATGAACCGCACATACAAAATCCTAACCTCTATTCATGTAGAGGGAGAGTCTAAAAAATCCTAACATTTGCTCATGCAGAGGGACGTTACTAAAAATCTTGATTTCTACTCATGTAGAACTGAATGCTGCAAAAATCCTACTCCAGTTGGCCACAGGAAGACCGAAACACATAAAAAATCCTAAATTTGACAAAAAGGATGGCACTACAAAAATCCTAACTCTTATCAAGAGGACAATACTCCATAAAAAATATCGTAACTTCTGCTCATGTGGAAGGACGATACAAAAAATCCTAACTTCAACTCCTGTAGAAGGGTGATGCAAAAAAATCCTAACTTCTACTCATGTGTAAGGACAATGCAAAAAAACTTGGATTTTGCTCATGAGGAAAGACGGTATTAAAAAAAATCCTAACTTTTGCTCACATAAAAAATGAGGTACCAACAAATACTAACATTTTGTTAGCAAGGTTCAAGAATTCTAAATCTTACACTTTGCTGAGAGGGTAGGTAAATATACAATACACAATAGAAAATTTTATTTTTGCATATATTACAAATATAATTTCTCCTTGAAAGTTTAATACTCAAAATGAAAACACAAAAGTACTATGCATCTCACAGCATTGTGCTAGGTAGGCCGGTGCATGAAATGAAATCAAGCATCAAGAAAGAGACTATCTAGCTATCTATCACTATTATGCTGGAGTACTACTCTTTGGCTGGTTTGCTCCTTGATTAGTGGAAGAAGTTCCATCCATATGGTGAGACCTCCATCCTAGCCTCACCTTGGTCAAAGTAATTTGGGCAATAACCAAGTATTAAGTAGGTCTTTAAACCTTGTAATGTAGGCTAATGAATAAGGGTAGGATATATTTGGATAAAGTAGCTCATATCACCTTAGACACGTTTGTGAACAATTTCTAACCATAATCCACAGAACATCCCCCATACAACCATAGCATTTAACCAACTACAATTTTGAAGGCAAAATGTACCTTATTTATTACAACCTAGAAGGTATTGTCCTTTTGTATTCATAACATTTAACACAACTTCAAAGGAATAGTCATTTTCTTTCTTTCTTTTTCCCTTTTTTTCTATTACCTTTTTCAACTTCTTTTGCTTTCTTTTGACTACTTTCCAACAAAACATTACATAATAAAGGGGATTATACAAACGTTAAAGTCATAAACTTGACTATTTCCCCCAACGTAACTACCTTTCCACCTATACACCATTACATCAACATTCCCATAGTATTGATACCCAAAGGAACCAACACTAACTACTAAGATGAAGGGTAGAAAGAAGGATAAAATAAAAGAGTGAATTGGATAAAATAACATGGCTAAACAAGAATTAAGGCTTATAAAGCTCCAAAGCAGACACTAAAGATAAAATATCAATTACGTAAGCTTTTCGGAACAACCATTCTAAAGCATTTGCCTAAATCATCTTCTTGGTCTAACATCTACTCATACTTCACAAGTATATAAATTGCACACAATTTGAACAAATGTATCAAGCGAAACAAATATCATAAGGCAATCATAATTAACACTCCATGAAAACTATCTCATTTTCACATCCTTACTCAAGAGAATATATTTCAATGTATATTGGTAACACCTTTCACAATTCTAAAGGGATCAAAAAGCAATTAAAACTTATGCATTTTCATTCCAAACACTCTATCAAGACTAGATCCACCTTGAAACATTTTAAAACCCTTAACATGTGTCACAAAAGTCAATGATCATAAACAAGACACTAAAAATGAAAAATCTTTTTGGCTTAACCCTCTACAATGCTTCAGACAAAGAAGGTACAGAAATCCTGAAGGCTGCAATCCAGTACCTGAGATGTCTTTTATACAGTCAGATCCTCAAGACTGATAAAAACTACTAAAAATCAAAAATCTTTTTGTGTGTTTGGAATTTTTTTAAAGAAAACCCTAAATTCTAAAACAAATACACCAGCAAAGATGAACACATATAAAAACTACTCTCAAAGAACATAACAAATCATCACATTCACACCACCGAAAACACAAACACATCCCCAACTTAAAACTAACATTGTTCTTAATGTTTCACTACATAACTATAAACAAAAAAATATTAAGATAACAAAAAAATGAAAAAAACAACGATATTACACTCGCCTAGTTTGTTGAGGCTTTATAAATCTTTCTCTCTTCATCTTCCTTCTCTTGTTCCTCATCACTCATAGATTCATCTGATTCATCACTCAAATCATCCTCCAACTACACAGCCTCTTCATAGTTAGGAGTTTTCGATAGAGTTAGAGCTCCAATCATATCTGTATGAGCAACCTCACCAATGTATTGAATTAAGTTTCCCATGTCCTTCATGTATTGATATGGATGCTCCATTTGTCTTTCAAGCTTTCCTAGTCAACTTGCTAAACCTTTGTTAGCAGTTGGATGATTGCTTGAGTTTGATGCTTTTCCTTTTTGTGATTTGTTTGAACTTGGTTGCATCCTTTTGATTGCCCGACTACCAATTAGTTTCTATAGCAATCTTCTTGTCTTGTTCATCCCAACGAACTCCTGCATCAAGGCACAATTGAGTGATTAAGCAAGGAAATCAAAGTTCCTTACTTTTTGTTCTAGCCATATGAAAAATTTATGCATGAATTAACACGGTCAAATATCAATTTTTTTCCCTTTTAGCTAGCAATATATCAAAACAGTTCTATTTTTTGTCATATTTGTTGCATGAAAACTAGAAATATTGAAGTCTTGATAAAATTATACCAAACCTTTGGAACTGGGAGCAAAAATTTCACTGGAAAATATTTCTTTGTTCCCATAGCATTCTTAGATACATTCCAAGATACATCAACACCATCATAAAGAATTTCAGATGTTTTTACCAAATCCGGGGGATCATATTGCCTTTGGTACTCAACATTCAGGCACATTTGCATAAAATTCCCTAACCACTTGTTCAATGACAAACTCATGATGCATGCAAAATTTTGTCTTACCTCTCTTTTCAATCATAGTTCTACTTCATTCAAGAGGTTATTATGTTTCCAAGAAACATCAAGTGTGAACCCTTTTTGAAGAACTAACTTTTTATTAACAAAATTTCTTCAAATCTTTCACAAGCTTTATCCATAGGGAATTGATTTTTAGCATAATATATTTTCTTTGAAGAACTACTTTCCTTAGAAACTTTATTCCCATTCGAAGACATGATTTCAACTTCAAATTAACAAGTTCAATTAACCTTGACATAGGTAAAGAACAAGACTAAGAACACCAATTTTTTCAAGTTAAGAGAAATCAAGTTTTTATGCAATTCAAGTACACAAACAATAGAGGACTGGTAAAGGCAATAATCAGGCCATAAGAGTACTAAAAAGGATTTATAATTCCTCCTTGTAGCCTCCTTGAGCTCTAAGAAGAATTCTCTAAGAGTTTAGCCTTCTTGATGCTCTTGTTGGAAATCCTTTCTTCTTCTTTAATGTGCTGAAAATCAAACAAAGGTGAGTTCTTTATTAAATTTATGTAAGATTACAAGGATAAATCTTGTGAGTTTTCTTTTAGGAAGAGGTTAGAATAGTTGGGAAGAGTTTGGGGTGTTTTGATGTGGAAAAAGCACATAAGGAATGTTAAATGGACTGCAAATTGCAGTCTTGACCCATGACAGCTATTTTTGAGCTGGCTAGGCATAGGTAAGAAGCCGAGGGCCGTGTCTAGCCATCAGTGGCTGGGTGCGACTGAGTTCTTCTAGGCATGATTGCGCCTGGTTTGCTCAGTCCATGCTCAATTTTTTCTCATTTGTTCAATGTTTTTTGCGATATTTAAGCTCCCAATCACCTCCATACTTCATTTTTAACACCTAAACAACAAAAAAAACAAAAAAAAAAAAAACTCAAAATTATAATGGTAAAAGTATACAAAGTAAATAGAAATTAAAGAGTACAATGCTTTATTTAATGTCTACAGCTAGACGTAGCTAAGGGTTCATGTGTCTTCAAGTTCAACTAAGGTGTTATGATGGTTCACATCACCACCAAAAAGTAAGCTTTTACATGTGGTCCATTTACTTTAAACAGATTGCCCTCGCGATCCAATAATTCAACCACACCATATGAGAACACTTGCATTATTCCAAATAGGCCTGACCATCGTGACTTATGTTTCTTAGGGAATAATTTTGAATCTTGAATTGAATAATAGTATTTGTTGCACCTTCTCAAATTTTTGGTGATGAGCGTACTTATCATGCCATCTCTTAGTCCGTTTCTTGTAAAGTTTCACATTCTCATATGCTTGGAACCGAAATTCATCTAACTCATTAAGTTGAAGAATGCATTTTGCACCCGCTACATCAAGATCAATATTGAGCATTTTAATGACCCAATATGCAGTATGTTCAAGCTCAAGTGGAAGATGACAATTTTTTCAAAAAATCAGCCTATAGGGAGACATTCCAATTAGTGTTTTGTACGCTATCCTATATGCCCATAAAGTTTCATCTAAGCATTTCGCCCAATCCTTCCTTGAGGAACATACTGTCTTCTCGAGAATGTTCTTGATTTCCCTTTTTGAAATTTCCACCTGACCACTCGTCTACGGCTGGTAAGGTAAAGCAATTTTGTGCTTGACTCCATATTCTTTGCAATAAGGTTTCAAATTGCCTATTACAGAAATGTGACCTCTGCACCACCGATAACTACTCTAGGAGTTCCAAAACAAGTAAAAATATACTTCTTCAAGAATTTGAGAACCATTTTTGAGTCATTGGTTGGCAACATAGCTGCTCCATGCACATTGAGATGCAGTCTACCACTATCAAGATGTATTTATTGTTGTATGAGAAGATGAATGACCCTATGAAGTCAATACACCACACATCAAAAATTTCCACCTCAAGGATGTTATTGAGCATTATTTCATTCCTCCTTGAAATATTTCCTACCCTTTGGCATCTCTCACAACTTGCTACAAATTCATAAGCGTCCTTAAATAGACCAAGTGATAGTTGTAGTAAACTACATTTATTTTATCTTTAAACTACAACTTTGGAGTAGTTAAACCCGCATTTTTGGTGTTTAATTGAGTGTTTTGATTTAATTGTGTTTATTTTGTTTTTGCATTAGCTTTACTTTTAAATATTTAGTTATTATTATGAAATTTTTTAAATTTTGGGCCTAAATAGTGCTAATAAATTGTTTTGCTAATTGTTTTGCAAAAGAAGAATTTAGAAGATGAAAGTCAAGATTACAAGAGCAAAGTGCACTTCAATAAAAATTGAAGACATGAGCTGAAAAGAGCACGATGTGGCAACACCAAATAGTTGATGTCGCCACATCAAGGCGGAAGTTTGAAGTTCAATTTTTAGCTTGATGTCGCGACACCAACTATTCGGTGTTGCGACATCGAAGCACGTTTTGCATAATATATAGGGCAATCTTGTAAATTTGATTGGCAGCTCTCCAAATACTCTCTTGTAGGACAAGAAAGTACACATAGTAGAGTGTGTAGTTAGTTTTTTTAAAACTAGCTTAGTAGTAGTTTAATTTAGAACACAAGCTTCTTCTTAATTAAAAAGTTCTCCTTAATTTTCTTTTAGATCTTGTTTTAATTTATTTGCAAGTTTTAATTATGATTAGTTAATCTTAGTGGGTAAATCAATAGCTCTAAGTAGATATAAATTGTACTTGAGTCTTTCTAATTAAATATCTTCAAAACCTAGTTATTTCCATTCCAAGCTTTCTTAGGGTTCTTGCTAATTTAAGCTTTGATAGATAAAATTTTTATTTCTCTGCTTTAAGTTCTAGTAATTTCTTTTGGACTTTCATTTATTAAACCAAAAATCCAACAATATTTAGTTTTAGTCAAAAAATCTAATAGTTTTGATTAGCAGAAAATGGAATTTTCATTGCTTGCATGCTTTCTTATTACTTTCCTTAGCAAATCTAGGATTACTTGTTCTTTTGTTCTTACTTTGCACTAGTTAATTTAATTAGATTAGGAGTTACTTAGCTGCTTTCATTAGATTAGTATAGTTAGTCTTATAATTAGTTTTTCATTTGCTTAATTAGAGTAGAAATTATTTGCTTATTTTCTTTATATTTATTAGTTTAATTGGTTCCTTAGTTTAATTTGTTTGAGTGTTGAATTATGGATTTGGTTAGAATAGTTTTCCTCATCTTTTTTGGTTAGCCTAACCCATCTATACAAGGACCCCTAAATCTAGGTACTTGCTAACAAGCAATCCTCAAAGAAATGATACCCTCTCATCCTATACTATTATCCATCCCATATACTTGCGGGCATGATGATAAAGTTCAAAGAATTTGTGTAGATTTTTTTTTTTATGACTTGTTTCTATATTGAGTGATCTCTATCCATACCACGAACAAGTCTTTTGTCACCATTACCGGGGATTGTCCTTGGTATTTTAGCAAATATCAAGTGCTTTACGGGTCGTATAGATCATGCATTTTTTTTCTTGTTCAGTAGTTAACCTTAGTTCTTAGTTCTTAGTATGATTTTGGAATTTTTATTTTTTGCCATATTTATTTGTCCGGTTGGACTTTTTTTTAGTCGATTTCACGTTCTTATCCTTATGCAAGGATTGTAACCCAAGTATTCACTATAAATATCAATTGCAGGGTGAATAGGAAAAAATGACACTTCTTCTTTGTTTTTATTGTGAGTTTTCTAGTAGACATTCTTGTGCGTTCTTCCATGGTTCTTAGTGCCTAAAACCCTTTTCTTGGTTGAAGGAATTGAAGCCACGGTCAGTTCTAGTATGTTGTGAGACTTTTGTACTTGAATTTATTCATTAGTATTGATTATTTTTCTGTGTTAATTGTATAATTGTTCTTTTTATTTTGCTATTGCTATAGAATATGGATTTTTGGAATTAATCTAGGGCTAGATTGTTTTCGACTACTTTGTTCAATTCAATCTGTGAAGCAACTAAGTTTAGTGATTGCTGCTCGATTAGTGTTATTGAATTTAGGGGAAATAATCAACAAATTGACATAATCACGTGCGTTTATGTTATATTAGGCTAAATGTTCTTGTTGGATTTTAATGCTTCTATTAATCAATCTTTGGTATGTGTCTGGATTAAATTGATAATAGGGTCAATTGGATCGTGTGTTGAAAATTAACCAACCTAGGGAAAGATATAATAATCCACTTTAAATTGGAATTCAGGTTAATTCTTCAATTGAGTGTTTGATATAAAACTGAATTATTTTTGGTGTTGATGATCAACTAAAAGAATTTCCATGGTGGATATGACCAGAGCCAACATTCTTATTTAATTGAATTTTCTTCAATTTCAATTTTCACATTAGTTTTTGTGTTAGAATTATTCAAACACCCTTTTTTTACTTTGAGTACAATAATAAATCTCATTCTCTGTGGGACGACTCGGACTCACCACTACTACATTAATATAGAGAATTCGATTAGTTTTGGGTGCCTGCAACAACACTTCACCAAATCTTTGATGCCGTTGCCAGGAAAGGTGTTGGTCCAAAAAGCAACCTAAGAGGGGGGTGAATTAGGTTGTTTCTAAAACAAACCTTTTGATATGCATAATAAGAAATGCAAACTTTATGCACCAAATGAACACTTAAGCACAAATGAATATAATAGATATTCAACAATTTAAGCTTAAAGAACAAATAAGAAGATTGAGATTAAGAGTATCAAACGAAACTCCCGAGCTTGACTCAAGCTTGGAGCTTACAACCACAAAGAGCTTCTTACAAGGCAACTACCAAGTTCTCAACTTGAAGTTTAGCCACTAAAAGTCTCTTCAAAGTAGGTGAGACAATAACCTCTTGTACACAAATGAGGATCACTCTTGCTCACACTAATTTCCTTTAGTTGAGCCAAGAGTTTTACACTCACAACCTCCCTTTGTTACAATTGTTATCTCTCCACTCTTACACTTGAAGCACTCTTATACTTCTAAGCTCTTTTCACAAAACTACCTACACTATTACAACACTCAAGTATTACTTGTAATCAATGTAGAAGTCTCTCCTAGTTTAATTCAGGCTAAGGGGTATTTATAGTTGCCCAGAATATGCTTCTAACAACTTTCCAACGGCTATTTTCTGTTTACTGGAAAACTAGCCGTTGGACCTTTCGGACGGCCGATGCAGCAAGTATGTGTCCGAACGATCTAGCCGTTGGACCGTATGGACTGCCGCTGCTAAACCCTGCATCCATGACGTTGCGTCCGTTCTCTGAGGGTATTCATTCGGACGTCCGAGGAAGCGTCCGAACCTGAGCCCGGTCGATGCAATGTTTTCTGGAAATATGGTCGGACGCTGTTCTTCGTCTGAGACAGCTTCAGGTTCTTTGTGTCGGACGATTATCATCATCTGAATTGTCTTCCTTTCGGACAATCATCAATGTTCGTAGAGTTTTACTGGCTGTTTTCTTGATTGTGTTCGAACAATCATTTACGTCCGAAACTCCCTATTTTTTTGCACACTTATTTTCAAACTGTTAGTGCGATTTGGTCATCATCAAAACATGATTATCATAAATAGGGTTCAACAATCTCCCTCTTTTTGATGATGACAAATCAATTGGACAATTCAAAAAACAACCACAAAATATGAAGTACAGCACAAGAGAATTTGTCCATTATTTCTCCCCCTTTTGGCATTATCAAAACATAAGAAAAATAATGCAATTCAAGCTCCCCCTAAGTTTATTCTCCCCCTTGAAAGATGAGATATACATATAATGAGTACACGGAGAATGAGTCAAGTTATGCAAAACAATTCTTCCCTTGAAGAATATGTGTTCTATAAGAATGAGAGAATTCATGCAAAGAATTAGGATCAAAACAATTTTTGCTCATTCCTTACCAAAAAGCATCATCAAAACAATGAAGCATGTGCGATGCAATTTCTTGCAAAATAATCCATTTAAAAAAGAGAATGCTCCCCCTTTCTTTTGCAAGTAGTGACTTATTATAGACAAAAATTAGGGATACATATTTCCTAGCATTGTAAACAAATTCAAGCACATAGATGAGTAATATTCAAGAGAACATAGTTCAACTTGATAAATGAAAGCACACAAAATTTTAGATGTTACCCATTTCAATATCATCTTAGCTCATATGCCTTGAACACCCTTCATAGATAATCTATCTTGAATTCCTTGGTGCTCTCCAAGGATACCTACATGCAAAGTTAAGCAACAACTTTTGGTACCCAAACTTTGTTGGGTCCAATTTATGGATTAGTAACATGCTTAATCACCCAAATAGAATTTATTCCCAATTTTTCATTTCTTTTAACATAAAATTTTTTCTTTATATGGCCATGTTGATGACAATAATTACAAATAATATTCTTATTGCCATAAAAAGAAGATTTAGATTTAACAAAGCACAAATCATTTTTTCTAAAGGTGATAAAATTTTTGTTCAAAAACATATTTCTAGTTCTTTTCTTTTCAAAAATATTTTCTTTCTTCTTTTTCAAAATATCATCAAGATCATCTAATCTCTTCTTCAATGAAGCTTGTTCTTCCATGATCTTGATTTTACCAACAAATTTTTCTTTCAAAACATCATTTTCTTTTGCCAAAGAATTATTTTCATGCACAAGTTTTGAGTTGGCACTCAATAAAGTATTAACTTTAATTTTTAACTCTTTGTTCTTAGCATATGATTCTTTCAAACATTCATGCATTTTAAAAATAAATGATTCAACATCATCATCATCATTATCACATCGAATCATCACAAGAATCACAACTAGAGGATACCTCATTATTGCCAAGTGCCATAAAAGCCCTTTGAGCCTCCTCATATTCTTTTTCAACCTTTCTATCCGAATTGCAATCATCCCAAGTGATTTGGAAGTTGTTGAAGTGAGGCTTCCTTGAGTCTTTTCAACCTCTCTATCCGAATTTCAATCATCCCAAATAGCTCAAGTATTACTTCTAATCAATGTAAAAGTCTCTCCTAGTTTAATTCAGGCTAAGGGGTATTTATAGTTGCCCAAAATCTGCTTCTAAAAACTTTCCAACAGCTATTTTCTGTTTACTGGAAAACTAGCCGTTGGACCTTTCAGGCGGCCGATGCAGCAAGTATGCGTCCAAAAGAACTAGCCGTTGGACCGTTGGGACGATCGCTGCTAAATCCTGCGTCTGACGTTGCGTCCATTCTCTGAGGGTCGTTCGGACGTCCGAGGAAGCGTCCGAACCTATATCCGGTAGATGAAATATTTTCTGGAAATATGGTCATACGCTGTTCTTCATCCGGCTGTCTCTTCAGGTTCTTTGTGATCGTCCGAATTGTCTTCCTTTTGGACAATCATCAACATCCGTAGAGTTTTACTTGGTTGTTTTCTTGATTGTGTTCGAACAATCATTTACGTCTGAAACTCCCTATTTTTCTGTACACTTGTTTTCAAACTGTTGGTGCGATTTGGTCATCATCAAAACATGATTATCATAAATGGGGTTCAACAGAAAGGTTTGATTTATTTTTGTGCGATTAATTTCTATTTTTATTTCATTTATTTTGTAATATTTCTTCCACTAATTGTGTATGCCAGTATCACGATTTTCTAGATAAGTTAAATTCCAGTTTGATTTGGAAATACAAAGAACATTATGCAAATCAAGGAAGGAGTTAAAAGATAGAAAGTTAGGGGAAGATCAACTTTTTGACTTCATTTTTGTCGATAATCGAGAAGAACAAGGTGAAACTAGCATGGCACAAAGAATTCTTCGAGAATTGGCACCATGATACCTAGAGGCCAACTTTAAATCAACAACCCCTTTGCATTACTTACCCTAAATCAGATGCGAAAGTTACTTTTGAATTGAAATTTAGACTAATACATCTTTTACCTTCTTTTCATGGAGTGCCAGGTGAGTATCCAAACAAGCATCTTAAGGAGTTCCATGTAGTATGCACGAGTATGAGACCCACTGGGGTTTCAAAAGAGCTCATTAAGCTAAAAGCATTCCCATTCTCACTCAAAGACGAAGCGAAGGACTAGTTGTTCGATTTACCTTCGGGTAGTATTATAACATGGGAGAAAATAAATAGATTGTTCTTGGCACAGCACCCCGTACTGTGATTATAAGGAAAGAAATTTGCAGGAAGGTAGTTCAATGATGAGTCCTTGTATGAGTATTGGGAACGTTTCAAGAAACTTTGTGCAAGTTGTCCTCATCATCAAATCAATGATTCCTTATTAATTCAGTATTTTTATGAAGGTTTATTGGTTAACGAAAGAAACATGATCGACGCTCGTTACTAGAGGGACATTGGATAATTTGACTATCGACGCTGCCCATGAGCTCATATCACACATGGTATCACGTTCTCAAAAGTTTGGAACGCAATGCGAACAACCTCTTAAATGTGTCAATGAGGTAATGTTTCATCTTTAGAGCAACAAATTGCCAGTCTAATTTCTTCTGTACGTCAATTGGCTTCAGGAACTACGCAGACTGTGCAAACTTGCAGAATTTGTGCGAACAAAGGACATTTGCCAGACATTTGTCCAACGTTGCAAGATGAGTCCCAAGACTAGGTAAATGCTACGAGAGGATTTCCAAGGCAACCCTAAGCGAATAATGATCCCTATTCTAATACATATAATCTTGGGTAGAGGAATCATTCTAATCTAAGATACGGGAATCCGGCACGGCAAGTACCTCAACAAAATCGACAGAATTTTCAACCATACAGCCTCCATTTGCTTAAAGACAACAATCTAATATGACTGCTCAATCTGTTAAGTATTTATAGGAACATGATGAATGCTTTGACTGCTAACACTATGCAATTTTAACAGGATACCAAGGCCAGTATACAGCAATTGCAGTACCAAATAGGATAAATGGCTCTTAGCAATTAGCCGGTTACAGGCATAGAATTCTGGCAAGTTGCCCTCTCAAACAACTATAAATCCTAAGGAAAATGTAAGTGCATTATATTGAGAAGTGGAAAGGAGGTTGAGGTGCCCAGCAAAGTAGTCCCTGAGCGTGTTCATACTAATGAGAAGGAGGCTGAAGAAAAAAAAAGAAGTTCTTCCAGGAAACAAGAAAGAAAGCAAAGATAATTCATCTTTCTGGGTAGAACATAAACCCGAGCCACCATTCCCTGAAGCATTAAAGGAGTTTGCAAAAGAAGACCCTGATAGAGAGTTGTACGAGAATTTTCGTAAGTGCGAGGTAAACATTCCATTGTTAGATTCCATTAAACAAATACCTCATTATGCTAAGTTCTTGAAGGAATTATGTACTCACAAAAGAAAAAGTAAAGAAGAGATGAAGATTCGGAAAGTAGAGGTTGGGAGTAATGTGTCATCCATCATTCAGAAAACTCTCCCTGAAAAGCGCAAGGATCCAGGTATGTTTCTGTTCTTTTTAAGATAGGCAATATAAAAATTGCAAAATGCCATGCTAGACTTAGTTGTATCTATTAATGCAATGCCATACTCTATTTATGATGCATTAAAAATTGGACTTTTGAATAAGACTATCATGGTAATTCAATTTGCTGATAGATCGTTCGCCTATCTGAAGGGAATAGTGGAAGATATCTTAGTTCAAGTTGAGAATTGGGTATTTCCTACCAAATTTTGTGTGCTTGAAATGGAAAAATGTGATTCTATTGAACCTATTTTGTTAGGAAGACCACTCTTAGCTATTTTCCAAACTAAGATAGATGTTTCTAATGGCACACTTAGCATGGAATTTGGTTAAATCAGTGTTAAGTTTAATATTTATGATAATGTAGAATCTTTAGAACATACTGAACTTGTTGATGTCTTTAATAGACTTGATTAAAGCTTGCAATATAGGAAATTTCTAGATCTAACAACAACAAAGGAGTAGAAGAGTGTCTGAATAAACATATTGAGAAAAATGATGAAAGCTTGACTTCTGGTTGCAAAAGCCAATGGTATCAATTAGCAGATTTTCCATATCTCAACTGATGGGTGAGGCAAGTTCCAACATTTTACCAACTACTACTGACAAGTTTGTGCTATTTATTGTGCAGGAAGCAATTCTAAATAACAATCATCTTCCTGGTCACCTGAAGTACTTATTTTTTAAGAGTAAGGATAAGGAAAAGGTGATCTTTTTTAGTCAACTTGACGTGCCGCAAGACAAGCAACTTGTTCAAGTCTTAAAAGAGCAGAAGAGATTGAATCTATCTTTTATGAGAGCATTGAAGAGGAAGATTATTGCATTCCTCAACATGAGAGTTCATTAATTAAGACTCAATAGCATCAAGTCGAGCCAACGAAAATTAACGAAGGCGCTACATGGGACTGGCAACCCATGTTCTTTCATATTTGATCTCATTTATTTGTTTTTGAAGTTTTTATTTTGTTATTTTGCTTTTAGGGTTTTTATAGTGTTGTGTTCATGTCAGAAATCATCTTAATTAACAAGTTAAACAAACAAAATTGTCATTTGAAGGTCTTGCTTGTTGTATGGGTGATTTAGGAATAAAAGTGTCATGCTTGGAAGCATGTTTTTACGCACATACACACCAAGTTACGCACATGCACACCACTTGGTGTCCATGTGCACAAAAACTAGTAGCAAAATTTCCCAGCTAGCATTGAGTGCACATGGTGCTATAAGCCTCGCACATGTGCGTGAGACCAACTTCAGGAAACAATGCTACTGTCTTTAACGACATGTGCGCCTTCCAAGTTGCGCATGTGCACTTTATAGGGATGAACCCCTCGATTGCCCATCATTCAAACGGTAGTCCCTTTTTTTCTAACATCTCCTCTCCAACTCCCTTCAAACCCTAACAAACCCCACCAAAACTTTTCACGCATCAAATCATTTCACTTTCTTTCAATTAACATCAAATCCTTTCTTTTTCAAGGAAAAACACAATCAAGGTATAAATTTCTTGGACTTTACTTCTACTTTTCCTTTTTGAGTTTCAAATTGACTATCAAGAAAGTTTGGATTTTTAATGATTTTATTGTTTTGATTTGTTATGGAATGAATTTTAAACGTGTGATTTGAGTAATTGGGGCATGAATTGTTGATTGGGAAGTGATTGCATGTTCTTTATATATAGGAAAATTTATTCTTTAATTATGCATGCCAAGAATAAAAATAAAAATGCTAAAACACAAAGCATTGGTGCATGAATTCAATTTCTAGAATATTAATTATATCCTATGATTCATCCTTATTCAATTTTAGTGCATAAGAATGTTCTAGGATTGTGCATGGACCTTAGTTTTGGCACTACTTTACTGATATTCATCTTGTGCATTCTAAGGCTTATTGGTGGGGTTGTAATTTTGTATACGAGTACGGGGTGTTGGACTCTTTTTTTGGATGCTATGATTTTTCACTTCTAAATCTTGGTAGGTATTGCAAGAACGGGAAAGAAACTAGCTACGGGCAAAAGTGTCGAAGTTTCTTCATCATCCGATCCCCAGTACGAACGTGAAAACATGCCCAAGAAGATTTTGGGGATGCAATTTCTAAATATTGTAGCCCAAAATAAGTTCAAGAAGGATATTTCGCAATAGGTTATGATTAAAGAGAAGGGTGTTCAAGTACCTTTGGCAGGGTATCGAAGCTCAAATTGATGATATGCAACTGTGGCTGGAATCACTTCACCTCTACTGCCAAAGATACAGTACTACCAGTGATATGTGAATTTTATGTCAATTTTAGCCATTACAGTGACACCAAGTTGTACAGTTGGGAGAAATAGGTGGATATTTCCTCCAATGAAATCAACAGGGTTTTAAAGGCCAATCGAGTATGTAATGATAAATGGCCAACTATTAACAACACCAACATCGGAGCTTAATGAGATCACAAGCATCCTTTGTTACGGTGAAATTGAACGAACGTATACATCTCCTGGAACCGTGAAAAGGCACTTCAATTCTAAAATACTTAAACCGGCTTGGTTCATGTGGTTTAAGGTTCATCTATGCTCACCTCTTCCAATCGGCCATCTCACTCATGTCACTCTAGAATAGGCCAAACTCCTGAATTGTATTGCTTCCGAAAAATCTATAGATGTGGGTCAACTCATTCATTAGCTAAACTGGTCTTCTGCGATCAACAAGCAATTGGGTTTATGCTTTCCCTACTTGATCACTTTTTTGTGTATTGAGAGCGGTGTCATAATTGATCCAACTGAAGTAAAGTTGAAGCTTGGGAAGTGATTGCTATAGATGGAATGAGGGCTCTGATTATATGCACTCGTTCCTATGGGTCTATTTCACAGGAGGGGAAGGATGCCGACTCAAAGCTTGAGCCCGAGCCAAGGCATCATACTAAGGAGGAGATCTTGGGCCAAATGCCACCTAGCAGAGTAGCAGCGCATGAGCCAATGATTTGACATCTATATCTAGTGTCAGCATGCCTGGCAACAGACCATGGAGGCTCACTAGTTGGCGAGAGAACGAGGAGAGAACTCGTCAACATTCCCGCCGTTCCTTCCATTTTCGTAGGATTTGGCACCTAAAGTCTGATGCCCTATGCATAGGGACATTTTGATGTTTTTATTGTTTTTAAGTTGATTTTCAGACATTTTAGCTAGTTTTGTCTTCGCTAGTTTTTTTTTTTTTTTGTTATTTTTTTTATTTCTTTATTTTTGTGATATATTCCCTTAAGGGATTAAGTTTTTTCCTGACTATTGTAGGATTTAATTATACAATTTTCTTTCTTTTCTTAATTTCTCAAAGGGTTTTGAGTTTTGTTTTGTCTATTGTAACACCCAGCTTCAATTCATGTTGAAGGGATTTTTATTGCGGAATATTACTCCAAACGCGAATCACATCCAAAGAAGCTTTTTTTTTTTTTTTTTTACACTTTAATATGATTTTATTTTCACGTTGAGGACAATGCTTCTTTTTAAGTGTGGGGTGGGGAGTTATCTGGATTTACAAGTTGTTTGGTGTACAAGTTGTTTGGTATATTTTACTCATTTTTGCTACAATATTTTAACTTTGCCTTTGATTTGAGAGCTTTTCAAGATTTTTTTTTATTTTTGTGTAAATTAGTGGAAAAATCTTTGAAAGTTTTTGAAAATTTTTGCTTAGCATGTTTCTCTAATTTTCTGTATAATAACTCTTCAGTTGAACCATTCATGAGTGAGTAGTCAGTGCAAATATTTTTTGCATAATTTTTATGAATTTTGATCACTTAGCCATGAACTAATTTTGGATTTGGACACTTAGAGATAATTTAGACTCCATTATATTGCATCTTAGAAATTTGCTTTATTACATTTCTTAGGTGAATTTTTTTAGATAACCTGATTTGGATTAAAGATGAGGGTAACGCCTTCTTTGGTCATTTGAGCCTTTCTAGACAACTATTTAACAAATTTTATCCCTAGTACCCTATTTGAGCCTAGAATTGTTATGAATGGAGAGAAACACCATTCACCTTCCTTCTTCTAAACTCATTTTACCTACCTTTATGAGCCTAATAATTTTTCTTAATTTTCTATCTAAATTGTCCCTTAAAGAGTTTTATTGCTCATATTATTTGTTAAGAGGATATAAGTGTAGAAGGTAGTGAATAATTTGGAAGATTGTGAGAGTAAGTGGTGTATATTAATGGGGAAAAATGGAGTACTAGAAAAAATTTGAAATAATAATCTCTTGATATATATAGGTAGTGCCTATCTCTGATACTTGTATTTGTAAGTAGTGCCCATCTCTAGTACCTGCATTTATATGTTGCGGGTAATACCTACCACTGGTACCTGTACTGGGAGCGGATATACAGGATAATGATTAAATGTCCAGAGGAAGGTTGGCACGATTGATCCAAGTTAAAGAAGGGGGTCTTCTTTGCTTCTTTTTTTCTTAGATTTTTCATGGGTGATTACATCTCTTTGTCATTAAAGTGTGGGATTGTGGATGTGTATGATGCTTCAAATGTGAAGAGAAGTTTTATTTTAATGTGTGGCCAGCATTATTATAAAACTCTTGTTATTATTTGTGATATCCTTTCCTTTCTTTGATTAGCCAATACCTTAACCTGATGTTACAAGTTAAAATGTCCAGCCAAATTTTATTTGAATTGATTGTCTAGACTAGCGAGAGGTGTAAGAAGAGTAAGTTATGGGGTATTCAGAAAAATTTTAAGGGTTTGTACGATTTTAATCTAACTATTTTCAAATTTGAGTTTTTCAATGGCTATACACACATACACACGAATCTCATGGCTTGGATTTGATTAACATTTGAATTCTTGAGTTCATAGATTACTCTGAATGGTGGATTGGCTTTTGGTTATTGAAGTGGATAATTGTTAAAATATGTTGGGTAGAATCTTGATATACTTAATTATTTTAATTATATGTTCGCTTGAGAATAATCAAAGGCTAAGTGTGGGGGGGTGAATTGATAAGCTCATAATTGTGCTATATTTTATGTGTTATTTACTGCATTTTTATGTATTTGTAAGCAAGTTTGAGTTAATAATTAGCTTAATTTAGTTACTCTTAGTTTTTATAGGGTTGGATTGAAAAAGGATTGAAAATAATGAAAAGATGAAGAACAATTCCAAGGACAAATTCTTCACGAGTATGGAGCAAATCTGGATGCTGTTTAGTATTTTCAATACAACTTTATGTTTCGAGCTCTGATTGATTTGATTCAAGATGCGTTGGAAAGTGAAGAGAAGAGTTAAAACTTTTGTGGTTTGTACTTTCCCAAAATGAGCATTGAGGTCAAATTGAAGCTGAAAATGGTGCATAGCTGTTGAAGGCCACGTACATGCACGGTTTCCAGAGAGCAAAGTTTCAAGCTAGGGCACATGTGCAAGGATCAAGGCTCGCACGTTTGGGCATGGCAATAGGGTTTCAAGATTTTTATCTTTCAGTAGATTTTTTTGTACCGGTTGGACTCTTTTTTAGTCGATTTTACATTCTTATGCTTATGAAAGTATTGTATCCCTAGTATTTGCTATAAATATCCCTTGTAGGGTGAATAGGAAAAAAAATGACACTTCTTCTTTCTTTTTATAGTGAGTTTTCTAGTAGACATTCTTGAGTGTTCTTCCATGGCACTTAGTGCCTAAAACCCTTTTCTTCATCGAGGGAATTGAAGCCATCGTCAGTTCTACTATTTTGTGAGACTTTTGAATTTATTCGTTTTTTATATCAAGTACTGATTATTTTTCTGTGTTAATTTGTGATTGTTCTTTTTAATTTGTTATTACTGTAGAATAGTGGATTATTGGAATTAATCTATAGATAGATTGTTTTTGACTGCTTTATTCAATTCAATCTGTGAAGCAACTAAGTTAATGATTGCTCGATTAGATTTATTGAATTTAGGGAAAATAATCAATTAATTGACATAATCGCTTGTGTTTATGTTATATTAGCCTAATTGTTCTTTACAGGCTGGATTTTAATGCTTCTATTAATTAATCTTTGGCATGTGTCTGGATTATATTGATAGTTAGGATTAATTGGATCGCGTGTTGAAAATTAACCAACCTAGGAAAAGATATAAGAATCCACTTTGAATTGGAATTCGGATTAATTCTTCAATTAGTTCTTGGTATAAAACTGAATTATTTTTGGTGTCGGTGATCAACTAATAGAATTTCCATGGTGGATATGACCAGAACCAAGATACTTTTTTAATTGAATTTTCGTCAATTTTAATTTTTGCATTAGGTTTTAGTGTTAAAATCATTTGAAACCCCTTTTTCACTTTGAGCACAACAATAAACCCCATTCTCTGTGGGATGATTCGGACTCACCACTGCTATATTAATATGGAGAATTCGATTAGTTTTGGGTACCTGCAACAACACTTCACAATTGTATTACTAACCTTTTACCCAAACTAGCTTAATACCATATGACACATGCACCAATATGACTGATGCTTTTCATTTGCTATTTTGGTAGTAAATATACCAGAATTATCTGCTGTCTAGATGACCTGATCTTTTCCCAGTAGTGCAATGAATGAATTGGGGTTTCACTCATCAACTGTTTCACTTCAACATTAAATTTCCTGCCTTTAGGCCATTGGCCACTGACCATTTTGTATAAAATCAGCCACTATAGCTTGATTAGAGAAAGCAAAACTCCTAAATAAACCTTCTGAGAATCTCTTGTATAATGGTCTAGTAAGATGCCAGTTATCAAACCAGAAAATAGTACTCAAACCATTACCAACCAGATGTTTAATAAATGGTTGTATGGAGTAATCAGCTGGAATCTTAATATCCTATATGGAGATGGCTTTCTTCAGATTTATGGAGTGTATCCATTTAACCCATAAGGAATCTTTTTTGCTACATATGTTCCAAATCAGCTTCAACACTAGGCATTTGTTCCACATCTCTATGTCAAAAATACCTAATCCACCTTCCTGTAATGGTTGGCAGAGATCTGACCATTTCACTTTAGCAAAATAGTGGTCTTTGAGCTCATGTGCCCAAAGAAAAGAGCCCGTCATATTATTGATTTTTCTCAGCACTGCTTTACTAAGTATGAAAGCACTGGAGCAGTAGAGCTAGATTCCTTGCAACACGGACTTGATCAATAGCAATCTACCACTATAGCTCAATTTTTTGAAGCCCAAGACTGAATCTTCTGTTGTATTTTGGTAAAAATTGGATGGCAATCTTTAAAGCTGAGTCTTGTCGTAATTAGTGGAAAACCTAATTATCAGACAGGAAGTGCACCAACAGGCATTCCCAGCAGCTCACTCAATTTCTTTCCCTTCTCTGCATCCACCCAAGCCAGAAAAATTTGACATTTCTATAAGTTAGGCTTGAGTCCAGATAATTCATCAAACTCTTCTAAGGTCTTTTTGATCACCTTAAAAGATTTCTCAGTTGCAGCAGTAATAAAAAATAGGTCATCAGCAAAGGTAATATAAGAGAGGGATTAACTCTTGACATCTTGGATGATAGTCAAATCCATCCTTTTCCATATTCCAAGTAAACAATTGCGAGAAAACCTCCATGGCAATCACAAAAAGGTAAGGGGAAATAGGATCCCCTTGCCTTAAAACTCTTTCACTCTTGAAGAAACCCACCAAAGATCCATTCAAATTGAGAGAGAATTGTGCAGTTGAGACACAATTTTTGACCCATCCAATAAATTGATCCTCAAAACCAAGAATTTTCATAGCTTTGAATAAGAATTCCCACCTCAAGGTGTCATAAGCTTTCATTATGTCAATTTTGATGACATCCCTTGGTTTATCTCATTCTCTGTGGTGGCACCTCACAATCTCGTGCATAAGTAGAACATTTTCCACAATATTTTTGGCTTTAATGAAAGCATTCTATGTAGGACTAATAATCTTGGCAACACCTCCTTTCATTCTGTTGGTGAGAATTACAGAGTAGACTTTGTATAGTGAGTTACAACATGCAGTAGGCCTGATTGAAATTTTTCATATCCATTGCATTTGAAACCTTAGGCACCAGAGTAAGTAATGTACTATTCAAAGAATAATACAAGTAGTTCCTCTGAAAATAGAATTTAATAGCCTGGATCACATCATTCGCAACTAGATCCCAGTTCTACTTGAAGAATTCAATTGTGAAACCATCTGGACCAGGGGCGTTATCATCCTTTAATGAGAATACAGTCTTCCTTATTTCTTCATTTGTGACCATACAGGTTAAAGAAGAGTTGAATTCAGCCGTTACACTTTTTTCCACTATACACTCCAGTTTCCTGTGATGCTCAGCAGTCATACTTCCAACCTGGGTGAATAGATCAACATAATACTGAACTGTCATTTCTTTTACCTTATCATAGTCTGAGACTATTTCTCCCTTATCATTGTGAAGAGATACCAGTCTATTTCTAGAGGCTACTTTACTGTGAAAGAAAGATATATTCATGTCTCCTTCTTTAAGCCAAGTGACTCTAGACTTAGCTATTTTAAAAAAAACCTCTTCTGCCTGCAATAAGTCAATATATCCTTCCAGAGCTTTCTTTTCTTCACTGACTAAGACTGTATCAAATGGGCTAGATTGTAAGAGATCTTGTAAGTGCCACAGCTGCTCCTTTTTTGCACTCTACAAGAGATATTACTGTAGTTCTTCTTATTAACTCTTTAAGATCATTTTTAAGAGATTTCAGTTTATGGCATAATCCTATCATGGGGTTTCCATGGAGGGGTTCGCTCCATGTCTTTAAGAGAATAATATCCTTGAAATTCTTATTTTTCATTCAAAACTTCTGGAATTTGAAATGCTTAGGCCCAAAGTTGATAAACTCCTTGATCTCAACCTTAATTAGTGCATGATCTGATATGCCAGGACCCAAAAGTTCAACTTCAGTGATAGGGAATTTACTAAACCATGCTTCATTAGTGAAGGCCCTATCAATTTTACTATATACTCTGCCGCCATCATTCCTTTTATTACACCTGGAAATTCCTGATTTACCTGGAAATTCCTCAATTTTAATACTACCCAGGACCATATAAAAATCATTAATAGCACCATAATCAAAATCTGAGCTACCCAGCCTTTCAGACACATTCCTGATTGCATTAAAAACTCCCATGAATATCCAAGGTTTTTGAGTTTTAAGCCCAACCATATGATGCCAAAGAGGTCTCCTCTCCTCACTTTTATTTTTGCCATAAACTACTGTAAGTAGAAATCTTCCATTCCTTTACACTGTACAGTACAAGAAATAGCTTGTTGATAAGAGAAAACCAACAAGCAATACACAGTTTGGGGGTTCTAGCATATCCAGACCCTACTGACATGATTAGGGGTTCCATTGTGCAAAAAACTCCAATGGGAAAAACAATCACCAAAAATTCCGTCAATGTTAGTATATCTAACTTTATTTTCAACTATACCAAAAATATCAGGCATAATATTTCTACAAGTATTCTTTATTTCTAATTGCTTAATAGGGTTATTTAACCCTCTTATATTCCAATAAGCAATCTTCATGAAGAAATAAAAAGAGATATCATACCCCCATTTTTCCTTGCTCCTCAACCTAACTTCTCCACCTTTCCTTCCTTTGGCAGCTACTCTGTAACTTTTCCTGAATAAGCTAAAAGATCATAACTATTTTTAATAGCCACTCCAGAATTGACCTGTTTTTTCCCCTTCTTTTTCATGGTAACAAGAGGAAGAAATTCCATTCCCAGTAGGTCATTTTTTTCCAACTCAACAGTAGGGTAAATCTGAGGAGTTACCTCCACGTGTTCATCAACTTCAATACTAGTAACTCCAAAAAGCCTACCATCAACATTCTGATCAGGCCTGTCCACAATCCCTTTGCCCTTTTCACCATCTTTCACATCTTGTTCCTAGTCGGGAATCTGAGCAGGTTCAGTAACTTTAGGTATCCATTTACAAACTAGTTTTGGCTGTAATTACATCTTTGTTCAATATGTCCAAACTTGCCATATTTCTGACAAGAAGGCGGGAACCCATTCAAACCCCACTTCCTGATATTACAACATGCTAGACTCATTCAAATAGGGAACTTGCATTGGTCTCTCAACTTCAACCTCTAGTTGAACACAAACTCTGGCATAAGCAACACGGGCTTGACTAGTAGTTTGCAGATCAGTGTATAAAGGTTTCCCAATGAAACTTGCCAATTTGGTAAGAGTGGATGTTGTGTAATAATGCAATTTCAACAAAGGAAATCTAATCCAGATTGGAACTGAAGTCGATTCATCTTTATTCAACTTCAAATCAGGAGTGTAGGGTTTCAAGAATAGCAATTTACTAGCCAAAGGCCAAGGTGATTGTTCAAGAGCCTTAGCCTTACTTTCCTCAGTCTCAAAAGAAAAAACATAGACTCCATTTTTTAAGGGAGATCACCTCAACCTTTCCAAATTCAGCACAGCGAGTACCTACAAATTTCTTCATCACAGCATATGGAGGTTTATAACCTAGTCAGAATCCCACTACTGCCTTCTTGCCATTTCTCTATCCCTTGGGCCACATCAGGCATGGTGAGTAGTATAGGTTTCTGTTTCTCAGGAGGTAGAAATTGTAGTGCCATGCCATTATGTGTTTTAGGTCCAGAATTCACCACTTGAGCCCAAGATTTGGCTTGACGAAAGCCAGCAACACTGTTATCACCAAAAATAGCCGTTTGATCAATTTGCCCACCCATTCAAAGTTCAGCCAGTGAAAGTTTCCCTGGTTGAATTTGAGCAAAGTCCACACCAAAAAGTGATGCAATACGCATATCAGAACTACTGGGAGCCATACTTTCTCAGAGCATCAAAACAATTCCAGACCTCAAAAAAAAGAAGACAAAATTAATCAAGAAATCCTCACTCTTCTAAGTAAATAATCAGAAAGAAAGAAAACGGAAGAGAAGAGGTAAAGAATGCACAAAAAATCACAAAGAACGAAGCTCTCCCCTCACAGCAATGGCGAATGCAATTGCTCAAGTCAAGTGAATCCGAGACGAAAGCATGGATGTTGGCGAGAAGCTCCCGTTGAGTATATTGGCAGGCCAGGCGGGTAAGATTCGGATTTGATCACTTTGAACTTCAATGTTGAATGCTTGACTTTTGAGTTGTTATATATTTAGTAGTGGTGATATGGTTAAAAATCTTAGGCTGATGTCAGATATTTTATTTGTGATATTTAAGGGATTAGATTGACTATTTTGAGCCTACATAAATGTCTATTTGGTTTTTATTTTAATTTTTCTTTTAGTGATTTCTTTTTGCCTAGATTATGCTTTAGGTTATGTTATTATAGCTTTAAGTTTAATCATATGATTATATGTGTTTGTTAACTTTTGGGTGAGTGAATGGATTAGTTTTACTCATCAAAGTTCTTTTTTTTGTACTTGTATATAGGTGTTTGAGAACACTTGGATGGAAATTTGATTAATTTGTTCGAAATGCTATATGATTGAACTATTTGAATTAGACACTCTATAAATTTAAGTGTGTGCAAGTGGTTCTTTAAGAGTGCAAGTCAAGAAATTCAAAAACTAGGTATTGCCATTTTCAGAAGAGGGACTAATATGTTGGGTAAAATTCATTTGAAATATTATTTTAATCAAATCATAATTTGTTACTCAATTTGTCTTTTGAAAAAATTGGTTTAAATAGAATAGAAGAAATTTAGAATATTTTGCATAATTGTATAGGGAATGTTAGTGAATGATTGGCTTTAGATATTAATTTTAGGTACATTTTACTCCTTTTTCTTGGTTTAGGGCCATGAGAAAAGAAAAAAAAAATCTGTATTTAGGAATAAGCGAGTAGGGATTCTGGCATGTACCCATGTTTTTTCTCCGAATTAAGCCGCTGGAGTAGTAATGAGGTAAGTACGGGATTTCGCCATGTACCCATATTATTTTTCAGAATTAATCCATTAAGAATTATATTTTATAATACCAACAAGTTGAGGGGGGAACGTCTGTAATATTTATCATTTATATCATACTACTCATTCCTTGATAGATTAATGTTTCCAAATTGTGTGACATGTGCATGTAAGTAGATTCTTAATGAATTTCTATTTTCATGCAAACTTGTCAGGATGGTTGTACATCTTTGTAATACTTGTGATTTGGGAAAAGATTATGTTTTGAATGAACATAACTTATTTTTTGGAAATCTTTTTGAGAATGGTTAATGTTTCGTAATTTGAAATATTGTGTAGCATTTGAACTTGTGATTTTAAGAAACATGAAAATTTGGAGTGACTAGTTGAAATAGTTCAATTGTCATATGGTATTTGAAATCTCTTAAGATATAAATTTTCTTATTATTCATTTGTAGAACCAGTGTTCATCTTTTGTGTGTCAACTTTGGTGGTGTGTTTGTTTGTTTATTTTGTGAAGTCCTTTTTATTTCTTGTTTACTAAGGACTAGCCAAATGCTAAGTTTTGGAGTGTGATAATTCTAGTAAACTACGGTTATTTTATCTTTAAACTATAGCTTTTGAGTTGTTTAACCCGTATTTTTTATGGTAATTGATCCAGATGTGTTTTGATTTAATTATGTTTATTTTATTTTTGCATTAACTTTAGTTTCAAATATTTAGTTATTTGTACAAACTTTGTTAATTCCGGGTTTAATTAGAATAACTTATTTGGCCAATTGTTTTATAAGAGAAGAAATTTAAAAGATAAAGTCAAGATTACAAGTAGGCGAGAGGCAAAGTATAATTTAATGAAGATCGAAGACATGAGCTAAAAATATCTTGATGTCACGACACCAAATAGTTGATGTCATGACATCGAGACAGAAGTTTGAAATTCAATTTTTAGCTCGATGTTGCGATATCAACTATTCAGTATTGCGACACCGAAGCCCGTTTGCATAATGTATAGGGAAATCTTGTAAATTTGATTGGCAGCTCTCCAAATACTCTCTTGTAGAATAAGCAAGTATATATAGCAGAGAGTGTAGTTAGGTTGTTTAGACTAGCTTAGTAGTAGTTTAACATAGAACTCAAGCTTCCTTTTAACTAAAAGGTTCTCCTTAATCGATACTTTCTTTTAGATCTTGTTTTATTTTCTTTGTAAGTTTTAATATTGATTGGTTAATCAGAGTGGATTAATCATTATCTCTAGGTAGATATAATTTTTACTTACTTTCTAGTTAAATTCCTTGAAAATCTGGTTACTTGCATTCAAACTTTCTTAGGTTTCTTGCTAATTTAAAGTATGATAGATAAAATTTTTATTCCTTTACATTAAATTCTAGTAATTTCTTTTGGACTTTCTTTTATTAAACCAAAAATTAAAAAAAATATTTAGTTTTAGTCTAAGTTTCCTTTTTTGAAAAAAAAAAAATCTAACAGTTTTAATTAGTAGAAAAATGGAATTTGCTTAGCTTTCTTGCTTTCATATTGCTTTCCTTGGTAAATCTAGAATTACTAGTTCTTTAGTTCTTGCTTTGCTTTAGTTAATTTAATTAGATGAGGAGTAATTGACTTGCTTTCATTAAATTAGTGTAGTTAGTCTTATAATTAGTTTTTTATTTGCTTAATTAGAGTAAAAGAAATTATTTACTTATTTTCCTTATCTTTACTAGTTTAATTAGTCCCTTAGTTTAATTTGCTTTAGTTTTGAATTATGGATTTGGTTAGAATAGTTTTTCTCATCCATTTTGGTTAGCCTAATAATAAAAGGATCCCTAAATCTTGGTACTTGCCAACAAGCAACCCTCGATGGAATGATACCCATTCATCCTACACTATTATCCACCCTGTATCCTTGCGGCATGAGGATAGAGCTTAAAGAGTTTGTGCCGATTTTTTTATGACTTATTTTGGTATTGATTGACCTCTACCCATTGCATAAACAGTAGGCTAGTAAAAGCCTAAATGCAACACCTTCGATGTTCTTTTTGTACTGCCAAAGTGGCCACCATAATTGGAAGCATGACAGTGATATATAAAGTTCATTTCTTCTTGAGGCACGTGTCTACGAATGATCTGGTCTACACATATTCTATACAAGAATGGCTCATCCCATATATACTCCTTTACATCAAATAGATTGAATAGAATATCTTCCGCTGCTGAAAAGTCATATTATAAGGTAAAATATTAGCAACTAAGAAGTTAACATAATCAGTATACCAAGGAACCTGATGATTTAAAGAGAATAGTTATTCGTCTGGGAATATTTCTCAAATTTGAATTGTTAACTGCTTCTCTTCCCTTTCTTCCAGGCATGATACATAAATTGCCACTTGTTTTTTAGTGCCTTTCTTATCCTTTATCTTCAAGTTGAAGTTTGCAACAATAGTATCCAATGTATTTAACCTAGGCTTCGCATCTTTCTTTGCAATCAGGTATTTGATGGCGGGATGATCCGTGTAGACAATCACCTTTGTGCCCACCAGATATGCTCGAAACTTGTCAAATGCAAACACCACTATTAGCAACTCCTCTTTAGTAGTATAATTCATTTGAATTTCAATTAGTGTTTTGCTAGCATAATAAATGGAATGAAATATTTCATCTTTGTGTTTGCCTAAAACAGCACCACTGCAAAATCACTAGTTGCATCATGGATAAGTTCAAAGGAAACTCACAATTAGGATCTATAACAATAGGTGTTGTGATTAACTTTTTCTTGAGAAGCTTGAAAGCTTCTGAACAAGCATCATCAAATGTAAAAGGATTATATTTATCTAACAAAATACATAACGGTTTAGAAATTTTAGAAAAATCTATAATGAACCATCTACAAAACCCGCATGACCCAAGAAACTTCGTACGCCTTTTACTAAGACAGGTGGGGACAGCTTCTCAATTGTTACAATACTTGCCTTACCCATCTCTATACCTCTTCTAGACACTTTATGGCCAATAATAATGCCTTCTTGCACAGGAAAGTTGCATTTTTCTTAGTTAAGTACCAAGTTTGTTTCCTCACATTGCATCAGTACCCTGTCTAGATTGAGAAAATAAAGTTCAAATGAATCACCAAATACTGAGAAATAATCCATAAATACCTCCATACAAACCTCTACCATATCTGAAAATATTGCCACCATATATCTTTGGATGCAAGTTGTTAGGCATTGCACAAGTCGAACGACATTCGTCAAAATACAAATGATCTATATAGGCATGAGAATGTAGCCTTTCTTAATCCTCTAGCACTATCACAATCTATTATACCTAGAATAACCATCCAAAGAATAATAATAAGCTTTACATGCAATCTATTAAACATCTGATCAATGAATGAGAGCGGAAAGTAATCCTTGCGGATAGTCGTATTAAGCTTATGGTAGTCCATACAAATGACACATGCTGGACAAGTTTTAAATTCCTCATCCCACACTTCCACTAATTTTGTACGTATACAGTTATCATGGTAATAGCGAGAGCAAGGTTCGATCCTATAAGAACTGGTGCAAGTACCAAGATTCTAATACAACCACTATTTAGCCAACCGATTTATAATGTTTCTAGTATTTAAAATCAATTTTTGCAAAAAAAAATTTAAAATAACTAAAAACTAAGAAAGCAATTAAATTGAAGAAACTAACAGTAATGACTAAGACCCTAGAAGGCCAAATGCAAGGCTAACAATCATCTAGGGTCAATCAAATAGGGGTCTAACAATTAATTGGATTATAATCAATGTGATTTCATTCCCATTTTTCAACCCAACTCCAAAATTTTTTATAATTGAATCCCATCAAATTAATTTAAGATAGGGTTGTGAAACCTTCTACTAACCTACCCAATTAATTTGATTTGTTAACCTTTGGAATTCGAGTTTCCTTCCAGGAATACTCGGTGAATCAACTAATTAAATCTATCAACCTAGACTAGATTAATTAACCCGATAAATTAACATCGGTCTATTACAGATATTCAAATCCCTTATCCCGTAAATTAGCCTAGCCAAAACTAGGGTTATCTACTCCCTCGAATTGTCCATCTATGTTAATTATTAGCCAATTCCCATAACCTTTAATGGTTAACCCTCAATTTGATTTCCCATGATTGATTGCATCTGCCGCAGCCAAACCTTAACTAATTTAGCAACTCATACTATGCGGGAATGTAAGAATATAATCAATTGAATCAATTACAATCATATTAAAGTGAGTAAGAATATGAAATAAAGTAATTGAAAATAAAATAATAAAAGACACAATACCAGAATTGAAAGAATTGGAAAAGTGCTTGAAATTAATAGTTTGAACAATCCACAACTTGAGAATTAATCTAAAGAATTGAAGAACAAATTAACCTAATTGTTGTTCAAAACCCTATATAAAAACCCTAAGCAAAAGTCTGTGCGTTGCTCTCTTTTAATAGTACAAGAATCGATAGTATTTATAAGTAACATGACAAGGTCCATGGGTTGATTGAGTCAATCGGAGCTAGTAGTTAAATGTGCCTTGGTCAGCCGTTGACAACAAGCCAACTACTATCAGCAATACATCCTTCTTTATCTACCACTGTCGGTGGTTGTGCTACTATTTCAGCCGCTGATTAGCCTTAATCCAGTCACTTACGACAACTAGTCTTCATTATAGCTCACTTTGATCTTCTTTACTTCACTTCTAGTCTGATTTCCTCAACTGCCAAATGACCTTCTTGCCTCTCTTTCACTTGCACAATACACATAACCACATAAATAAATAATATACGTAACAAAAACACACAGTTAACTACAAAAAAAATAATAACTAACCTGGCGAATCTAAATTCCAAAACATTACTTATGTACCGCTAAAACATGACAAATAAAACTAAATATAGCAAAATTCAATAACAAAACACACACAAAAATAACACTAATTTAAGACTTGTCAATCCCCCCTACTTGAATTTTGCTAGGCCTGAGCAAAACTGATTAACCAATTAAAACAAGTAAGAATAAATACAATAAAATCAAATTGATCTAATTGACTCATCAATCTAGTTCACTTCCAACCAATCACATAAAATCATGCTCCACATTTAGTCACACTAAAATGTCTGTCCAAGCAAATATAAAAAATATTCCTCAATTCTACATGCCAAGTTTATATTATGTTAGTATGGGCCACGTCACATAATAAATTACCTGCCCATATAACAATCAATCAATAGATGTACAAAATTGAACTACTATAACCATCAAGATGGTGAAGAAGAATTAATGAACCTTACATGCAAGCACACAAATGTCAAACAATAGCAAAATATTAGAGAACCATCTCAATTGTTTAATTCAATAACGACAATATAACCTGTCATAGTTCCTTTATCACTACCATTTATTGGCTCTTTATTTTATTTTTTATTTTAGGCTTAGCAAGACGCGTTTTCACGCAAGAGGCCCTTCTAATTCTTATTTCTTACCATGCTTACGTACTTTCGTAAAGCAAGCCATTCTTTTTTCTTTTTCTTCCTTTTCTTTTCTTTTCTTTTTTAGCTCATTGGAGCAATTAGAGCACCCAAGAACTAGCCACAGAAAAACTGATTATATCAATGTTAATAAAATAAACAAAAGTAATGAATCCTAATATATCTTAATGCAAAAAACATGCAAATGAAATACAAAGGTTCCACTCTACCCTACCCAATAATTATAAGAACTACATGTATCTAAGCTTAATCCGCACAACTTAAAATTAATATGGGCACCAAAATAAATTATATAACTCCTTTCTAATAGCACTAAGCCAAACATGTAAAACTAAGAAAATATTATCAATATAAACTTAAACTTCCACACATTTTAAACAAAATAATGGAGCATGAAACATGTGAACACACAATACTAGGTTACCGTATCATTGTCAATTAGAATCAATCCTGCTATTAACATATCATTCTCATCAACATCAACAAATTTACATCACAACAAAACACTAGACACAAAAACAATAACTAAACATAAACAACTTAACTAATATACTACTTGCCTTCACATCACTAACACGCAATTAAACTAAGTGTAAACCACAAAAATATCCAAAAATACATAAAAAGAAAGAGAAAAACAACACTTTCCTGATAAACTGTGCAAATATATTGGTCAATCATTCTCTAGTAGCTCTTAAAGGTCCGGCTTCATGTTGGGATTTCCTAGCCATAATATAAAAATAACGCAGCGTTCTGGAAAAACACCGGAAATCCCTATAAGAGGATCCATGCGTTCCGATTAAATCGTCTAGGGTTTAGATATATATACCTTTCTTGCTCGACAGCAAAACCCTGGTTGCGATCTGAACCTTTCACGATCTGAACACCACGGTCACTATTTGGACACCACGGCAACCACGAACTATTCGTAGTACACGTCAGACCTTAGGGTGATCTGGATTGAATATGCGCCCTCTTACAGGTATCCACACGAGTAGCTTTTCCGATTTTAGGGTGTTGCTTGCTAGAGCAGTGTTTCGGAACTATTTCGTAGGGTTTTTCGTCCGACTGTGTGTTACTAATGAGTCGCATATTAGACCTTGCGAACCCTAAAGAATCATATTCTATATATAGCGGTTAACCTAAATTCAAAGAACTCCTCTTTGATTAGAATTCTTCTATCACACGTATTAGGTATATAAACGCGTATGATAGTAACCAGATATAGTTCCTTACGAATTATTATAATTACTATTTATACTGGACAATCCAAGATGATTCTTTAGGTTTACAAATAATAAGCAACTATAAGAAGAATCTGACTCAAATACTTATTCAAGATGTTAGTCAACAATTAACTTAACCCAATGCTTACTCTTCTTGTGTGACCCTTTAGGTTCATTTAACGTTGGCAATAAGTATAATTTCTAATTCCAACACTGTTGCCTTTAGTACATAAACCAACAATACTCCCACTTGGACTAAAGACAATTAGCCGGAAGTTTTGGAATTGAATAAATTAAACACCTTTAATTTATCATTAATGATTATACTCATAGATCAAGATTGGCCTCTAGCAAGGCATCATGACCACCCAAGTTAAATGAAGATCATTGATCTGACATAAGAGATCAAATAACCCATGTCTTAATCCTTTTGTCTCACGATGTCTTAGTTGGACATAGAGCATGGACAATGTCATCTCTATTTGTGTCCAACTATTTGATTTCTCGATCTCGAAGTAGAATGATAAAACAAATTAAGAATTTGATCACCTTATCAATCCATTTGAGCACGGCCATGCATTTTACATGCATTACTTTCTCGAGGGCCTGCCTTTACATCTCTCTCATAATAAGAGGGACAAATTCCATCTTAATCACTCATTTTCCTCCGCATAATTTCTACATGTTCAATCACAATCTTTATAATCATCCGGTTAAATGTCATTTAATTGTGTATTAAAACAATGTAAGTTCTCATATAACAAACTTGTCTTACGCGTCAGAGAAACAAGTATGACAAAGTCTTTAAGTACATTATTGACATAAAACCATGTTGTATTCTCATAACGGGTCAATCCAAGACTTTGTTCGCCAACAAATATTCCATGAAATTTTATTATATCCATATATCCATAATCATCATATGATTATCAATCAAAATCATACTAGTCTTAAATCAACACAGTTCCCACTATATTGAATAACTAGGGACATTTAGAATAATAAATTATTCATGGATTCTAATATTAAAACATGCAATAATGAAATCTCTTTATAAATAAAATATCATGATGACAATATTCGTTTTAAAATTATCCATTAAAAGTCTCCCAATTAAACAATTAGGTCCAATCATACATATGTCTAAGACCTATTGACCGAACATGGCGATCATGTTTTGGTTGTGGTAGTGGTTTAGTTAATGGATCAGCAATGTTGTCATCAGTTGGTACTTTGCATATTTTGACGTCTCGCTCTAGCCGATCTCACGAATGAGATGATAACGTCTTTATGTCTGATGTTTGGTTCGTTGATCTCTTATCTAGGCTCTTTGGCTTGTGCAATAGCCCCATTATTATCACAATAGCAGAGACTGGATTAGTGACAGCAGGATATAACACCTAATTCAGTGACAAATCAAACTTTCTTATGGCATTGTCGCCTTTGTCACATAAATCTGCTATATATTCTGCTTCCGTTGTAGAATCTGCTATGGTCGCTTGCTTTGAACTCTTCCAGCTATTCAGACCTCCATTTGTGTTAATGTGAAGAATACACATCTAGATGTGTATAAGAGACAGTTGACGAAGCAGTCAAAGAGCTTCGCCCAAATCCTTCATTGAGAAACACTTTCCTAACCAAGACTTTGACTTTCTGCAAGGTAGGAATGTCATTTCCAATGAGCATTATGTCATCAACATACAAAACCAGAAACACAACTACATTTGCATTAATATTCTTGTAAACACAAGGTTCATCTTCATTTTTGAGAGTTCCAAACTCTTTGGAAGGTCAAATAAGGCTTATAATTCCAACTCCGAGAGGCTTGCTTTAATCCATAAATGGATCTTTGAAGCTTACATACCTTTCCAGATTTCTCAGCTTCTACAAAACCCTCAGGTTCTGTCATATACACATCCTCGAGTAAGTTTCCATTAAGAAACGCTGTTTTGACATCCATTTGCCATATCTCATAATCATAGTATGCTGCAATGGCAATAAGAATCCTACCATGGATTTAAGCATTCCTACTGCTGTCTCTAGTACACACATCATAGTCTATACCAGAGTTTGTTTGAAACCTTTTGCAACCTGTCGTGCTTTGAAGGTATGTAGATTGCTATCCATGTCAGTTTTCTTCTTGAAAACCCATTTACATTGCCATGACCCAATAGTTTTTATACCAGACGGTGGATCAATCAAAGTCCAAACTTGATTGTCAAACATGGATTGCATCTCAGAATTTCATGTGCACTCTCATTCAAGAGTCTGGACTAGAAATGTATCTTGAGTACTCGTGTGGCTCATCACATCTAGACATACAAATGATTTGTTACTGTAATAAGATCAATCCAGCCCTCTCAGGCATATTTCTAGCTCTACCAGATCTACGGATTGTTGTGTTTATGTACTAAAGCTCAACAGTAAATAGTAATTATGAATCATGAGTATGTTCCAATTGTGTTGTCTCATTCGAACCAACAACTAATTGTGATTCTTGATGAGATTGCACAGAAGAGAGAGTGTTGTCTAGATGTGGATCTTGAAATTCTTCAAGATGTACTCTACTCCCACTAGTTCTTTTGGAAAGAAACTCTTTTCCAAAATATCCCATTTCGGCAACAAACACTTTGTTTTCGGAGGGATTGTAGAAGTAGTATCCTTTAGTTTCTTTAGGATACCCCACAAACAAACACTTATCGACTTGGGAGCTAACTTATCCGAGACCTGCCGTTTGACATAAGCCTCACACCCCAAATCTTAAGAAAAGACAAACAAGGCTTTTACCAGTCCACATCTCATATGGTGTCTTTTCTACGTTTTAGTTGGAACACGATTCAATGTGAATGCAGTGTTTGTAAAGCATAACCCCAAAAGGATAAAGGGAGATCTGTATGACTCATCATGGATCGAACCATATCTAATAGGGTTCGATTCCTTCTTTCGATACACCATTCCATTGTGGTGTTCTAGGTGGAGTTAATTGTCTGCATAATGTGACAATTTCTATTGATGGACATGAGATTTTTGATCAGATGTCAGGATCACCTCGATCATGTGCCTTGAACATCCACTATCTATGAACCACTTAGCATTGTTGGTGATGTTAAGTACCTACACAGTAAATCAATTGACTCGATTTATGTTTCATTAGATAGACATATCCATATCTACTGAAATCATCCAAGTGTCCAGTAAAAGGAGCTTTAGTCATCTTTCCCAACAAACAAGATTCGCAGATATCATAAGATTCAAGATCAAATTGATTCAAAAGCCCATCTTTATGGAGTTTTGATATGCGCTTCTCATTTATGTGACAAAGGCGACAATGCCATAAGAAAGTTTGATTTGAATCATCCAATCTAGGTTTCTTTGTATTTATGTTATAAACAATCTCTGGATTGGGCTTTTTAATGTTTAGAACGTAAAGACCATTATGCAAATCAGCATTTCCATAAAACACGTCTTCACGGTGAATGGAGAATTTTTTATTCTTAATAAAGAAATCAAATCCATCATTGTCCAAACAAGAAACAGAAACAATGTTCTTGCTTAACGAGGTTTATAATAACAATTATTCAAAGTTAAAATCCAGCCCGGGAGGTAAAAGGAGTTCACATGTTCCTACGGCTAGAGCAGCAACTCTTGCTTTATTTCCAACCTGCATCTCCACTTCACCTTTCTTTAATCGACTACTTCTTTTCAGATCCTTCACATTAACACAAATGTGAGCTCCACATCCAGTATCTAATACCCATGACGAGGAAATAGAAGTAGTAAGATTAACGTGTATAACATTGTTGACTAAGTTCGTCTGAATAAGAATCTTGTTCTCTAGATCTTCCAAATAGAGTTTCAATTTCTTTACCAATGACCAGGATCACAGCAAAGAGTGACAATCTCCTTCAAAAATGGAGACTATGTTGATTGTTCCCATTACAAGGAATTTAATGCAAAAGAAGTTGCCCTAAACACAAAACCAACCCTGTCTCTTATACACATCTAGATGTGTATAAGAGACAGGTCTTGCTACCAAGCCCAGACCTTCAGAAGGACTTGGACAAGCATCGAATGCACTCGAAATGATTTAACAAGTAATAATTAAGCCTTACTAACCCTAAACAATACTTACACATGCTGGCATGAGATAAGTGTTGGTTTATGTACTAAAGGCAACAGTATTGGAATTAGAAATTATACTTATTGCATAAGATTAGCATTAAACACATCTCAAACCTCTGAACCAGTCAAGGAAGTTGGTCCCATTCAGCTTGTCCTTCTCAAGGATTATAGATCGCAAAGATAGTGTTGAAGTGTTATTAGCGGCCATCGATCTACAACAATTATGCAAAGTACAATATTTCGATATTAATATAAAACTCCCACTAAATCAATTACCCTCATAAATGAATACACAACAGTTTGTATTTAGTGGGTTAAGATCCATATTTCACTTAACCTTACTCATGGATCACCATCTGTCTCTTATACACATCTTAGGTAGGTAACTCTTTACCAATTACATCATATGTAACTCTTAAAACAATTATGAGATCAATACATCACATGTACCGGCATGTTTAATCTCATCTTATGCCTTTGCATTTAAAACCGTTTGATAGCCCAATATTTATTGGCCAAATTAAACATATAAGTAGCACCATTACTTATCCTTTCGACTAAAATAACTAATGTACTTTTACTTTAGCAAAAACGCACATCGCTGATCAAAGTCTTTGGAAGGTGTTTAAATTTGGTGGCTTCTGTGATGTTGAGGGCTTAACATGTTGAACAGAATGTGAACTTGTTAATTGATCATATGTTTTCATGCACCACATATATTTAACATTTAACATCACATAAACATATACAAATAACAGTAAGATAAACGTGTCATAGCATGGCCCTTAAACTATGGTGATCTTCATAAGCCAATATGAAGATCAAGGTCAATCCTAGGGTCAAATTACAACTTCAAAATTTCTTCCATCTTCATGGAATACACCTTGTTGTTGATTGACGCCAAGTTGCTCCTCTTGCCTTCTTTACAAGCTTTGTAATACAATAATACAAAACTTTAAAATTACAAAAAAAAAAAAGAAAAACGACACGCAGGCCGTATTTATATAATTACACCCCAAAATAGAAATAAATTACTATTCTAGTAGGTCAAAAGGGCCATGCTATGCACCATGCATATGAACACATCATAAAACAGAAAACATACTATTATTTATCCGATGTTATAACCAAAACGATTTTAAGCCACTATGACAGAAAGTACGGCGGTCCAAGAAGATTACTTATTTAAAGCCATTAGCTCGACTTAATTACTTCTTGTCGCCACTTATTTGAGAAAATGGACTTTCTTTAGTTCATCATCAAAAACACCATTCTGGTTGTATATCTTCAACAGACTACCATTATCCTTGAATGTTGATTTTATCCTTGTACCTCTTCTACTCCGAATGGGTAGACAATCACAACCTTATAGGGTTCACTTCATCTTGATTTGAGTTTTCCTAGAAATAACAACAATCTGGAGTTATATAGGAGCACTTTGTCACCAACATAAAATTCCTTCGATACTATCTGCTTATCATGCCACTTTCTAAATCAATCTTTATAAATTCAAGCATTTTCACAAGCTTCATTCTGGAATTTCTCGAGCTCGTACAAGTTCAGCAATCTCTTTCCTCCAATTGCTTTAGCATCAAAATTCAATGCCTTAATAGCCCAAAACGTCTTCTGTTCGAGCTCCACTGGTAGGTGACATGCTTTTTAGGCGTAACCATGCCCTGGAAGTTTATATGGCAGCTCAACAATGCCCAGGTTCTATTTTCTAGGTGCATCATGGAAGCTTAGCCACCGCTTGGCCTATGGCCAGAAACGGGAAAAAACGTGTTTTAAGAGTTTACAGGTTCTTAAGGGCATTTTTGACCTGGAAACTTGTAAAACCCTATTTAGCACTACGAATATGTGTCTTAGGGGTCTAGAAACATAAGATAGAGGGGGTAGAACATAACGTAGTGTAGTTTAACCTAGTTATAGCTATCATGTGAGAAATTCATCCGAAGATCAAATATCAACTTCCCAAGAAGAGATTCATCGAGGTAAAGGAGAAAGGAACAATAGTAAGTCTAATTTTTCTTCTTTTTCTTTCCTTTGTGATTCAATAATATGTAATGGCAGTGAAACAATCTTTTGATCCATTTATGCTCATGATTATGCACTAAATTCTTAACTAGGATTTATTTGGATTTTATGATGATAATTGATTGTTGAGATTTTATTGTGTTCCTTTTAATTTCACATGTGCATTTGCTTCTTTATTTGAATTGTTCTTAATGTTTCTAGATGACTGATGACCCTCTAGATGAATTGTAAATCCTAAATGAAATTGACGGAGGAATTTTAGGGTTAGGACGGTTTCAAATTGCCTTTGTTTGGAACAATAGCCTATAGATTGAACCATTTCATAGGTACGGATAGAGATATACCTATTCACCGTAAGTAGTCAATTAGAGTCACATTTGGGCAGTGATTGGGGTTTTAATCCACAAAGATATAGTGGACTGGTCAAGGTTTTTATATTTGCAATGAGTTTGACAGAAACTTTCAATTACAACAGGAATCCTAGATTGGTAAACAAACTGTGAAATTGAAGGAATGATGAATCAATGTAATCAATTGGATTGGTAAATGAAAAATAAATCCTAGGTTTAATATCCATTGATTTCATATCATGTTATTTAGTTCGGTTTGTGTTGCTCTGATAATTATCAATTGTGTCAAGCTTAGTTCTAATGGGAGCGATCTTTACTTACTTTGTGTGAATCCGTATATTTGCTAGCGCACTTTGAGTTCATCTTAGAACACGGACAAGATTTTAGCGTCGTTGCCACTCAGTTCGCCCTTTTCACTCTACTTCTGCCCCTTTTTTGTCCGATTTGACCTTGAAGCACTTCAAACCTAAAAAAACACCATAAACACATAAATAAGTATGTTTAAACATTAAAACACATAAAATAACATTTTGATCTTAAAATCCAAAAATTACCAAAATACCCTACTTATTAAATACAAAGTCTCAAAAACTGATTAAACTTAAGCTAAAATGTATATAAATAAGTCTCTTTTAGAGAGTTAACACCAGTTGACTGTCAAAATGATGGTCTAATAAAAAAATGAAAACACTATTCTTAGCTAGATGAGAGTTATAGCTTGCGAACTCCTATTCTGGTATTTGCCTAATGAGAAAGTACGTGGACTTCTCAATGGAACCTTGTCAGATGCATGTTCGATCATTATTTTATTCGAGCGTTGAGACAAAGCATATAAACTCCCCATTGGACTTGACATTTTAGCAATTTCGACAAATGCTTTGAACAATGCCAATGTAAGTTTTAACTCCTTAACTCTGTAGAGGATAATAAACACAATAATAGATAGCCTTTTAGGAGTTAAAAGGAATTTGTCCAAGGTCAATCCTTAGTAATTCAATATTTCTATGATCAAAGGATGGAATGGCAATCTCAAACACATAGTTGGATGATCAGTTTATATCGAAATGGTCCCCCTCTCATAATTATTACACCTAGACCCTGACCTAAGCAGCAACAGATGATACTCAAAAGAAATTCCATTTTTTCGACCAAGTCCTTGAATATCTGCATAGTGTAGGAACTAAGTAATACCTAGACTATTGTCTGACCAGAAGCATTTTTTATCTGAACTTTTTTCTTTGTGGCAACCTTCTCGTCTTCCAAATACTAAGAAACTAATGATGATGAAGATTCCAAATTTTTAGGAGGAACCCTGTGAAGCTTACGAGATAAGGCATTTTTTTGATATCAAGTGACCCTATGGGTCTTACCCTTTGTTTACTAAGGACAGATTCTACTGTTGGATAATTTTTCTTCTTTACCGAAGGAATATATGATAAAAGTCCCGATAAGGAGAGTATGTCTCACCTAAATGGAGTAACTATATCAGAACAGTCTAAATCCAAGACTTTCTTAACGCTCGAAAAATTTGCTCGCCAACCTAGAAGAAATCCGGCAGACTACCCCCTTGAGGAAGTTGGTCACCTGCCTCTCCCAAAGGAAGTGGGTTGGCCACCCCTCTAAGAGAAGCTGGCTGGCTGCTGCTCAAGCCACGGCCCCTAGGGATGTGAGTTGGCTGCCCACTCCTAAGGAAGGCTGGCTGGCCACCCCTTCCTAGGGCTTGGTTGGTTTTCCTCTTTTAAGGATTGGCTGGTTGTCCCTTTTCCTCCTAATAGATCTAAGATTTGGTTTTTTCTCAAAAAGCTCTCCTAAACAGATGAGATATATCTCCATTGGTCCGTTTCATAATCAACCTCATCTTGGTACTAGCGAGAGAAAACTGACAAAGGTCTCTCCATGACTAGAAGAAGTTTTTCTAAGTTTTTGAATAAACAACTATGAAGAAATAATGTGCGCATAGGTAGAAAAATATTTAAAAGAAAGGAAGAAATACTTACTAGCAAGAAAAGAAGTCTCTAACAACAAAAATATTATATTCAAAAGTCAATCAAATCGAACTACTGAGTCGAGCCAAGTCGAAAACAGAATTTTACTTGCCTTAGTCGATTGTCTACTCGACTTTGATTTGATGTCAATTAAATAATCGACTCCTCGACTCGACTTTGACTTCAACTTCTAAGTCAAATTACTAGTCGAATAAATCAAAAAATTACATTTTTATAATATTTTAGCCATATATTATAATAATTATATTAATGTATTTGTGTACCTAATATTTTAGCCATAATATTCTTAATTCTTAATAATTGAATATCTTAATAACTGATAATATTCTTAATTCTTAATATTCAAGTATCTTTTCTTTGTATAATTATCGGAGTCATTATAATATAATATTTCACATTAGATACAGTTTATGTACTTATACATTTATATAAGTGAACAACTTATTAACGTAATACTTTTGTTTCAATAACTAATTAAATGGATTATTAATTTCTTTTTAATACATATAGGAACTAGAGTTAAGCAATTATATATATTTTAATACTTATTGAAGAATGTTATAATTGTCAACTTTTGTAACTTGTTATGTATTTGTCATGCATTTTGCTTATTAGCTATGAATTTCTAATCTTTGAATTAATTTCTATTTCTAGTATGTCATATATTGTGTGGAATGATAGTTTCTCATATTTTGAATTTGTGGAATGATACATTAAATTTTGGAATTAAAATATGAAATTTGTGTAATGATGTACGGAATTTTAGAATTAGAATATGGAATGAAAGTGAATTTTGTTCGATATACTTGACTTACCAATCGAATAAATCAAATTAAAACGAATTTGACTTTAATTGACTTTGGATTTGTAACTTGACTTTAAGGCCCCAACCTTTAGAATTTTTAGTCAAAAAAGTCAAACAAAGCAGGTCAACTAAATTAAAAAGTCAAATATTGGTCGAACAAACACCCCTACCAGCAGAACGCCAGTCACCCTGTATGGGAAAAATTAAATAACAACATTTATGTTGCTCCATCAGCCTGTGCCGTCAGCACCAACACAGAACTCGCGAAAAAATCCACTGTTGTTGCAGAAGACGAAAATTTTCAATTGGGTCACAACTTGGTCATAAAATAATATTCAAACTATAACACATGGCATCAACTTTCTCTCCCTGTGCTTGTTACGATATAATTTACTTGTCAATAAAATATTATTACGTGATATAGACTATACGGATTCGAAATATTATATTCAAACTTGAGCCTTCCAACTAAATCTAATATTTTCACAAATCCAGTAAACTCGTTATATCTCTCATAAATAAAGTATAATTTCTCATAATTCGATACAAAAAATACATTACTATAAATTCTCTCTAACAGTTTCAGGTCCGCCCCCTACCATTTATAACTCTTATTGTTTAAGATATCGAAATATTTCTGGGGACAACGCCACCTTTTTTGGAGACACTTTATAGCAGCAGTAGTAAGTCGGGACTGAAACCAATTTTTTTTTACTAAAACAACATTTGTACTATCAATTCATTTCAATATCTCGTGAAACTAAATGTGTAAAAGTGGAGCCTCCTGTTTCATGCACGGGTCTTAAATCATAACTTGGAATGGCACCATTTAACTAAATAATCGCATAAAAAAGGTAAATTGGCTTTAACTTGGTCCTTTCCTTCCACCTGATGGAAAAAAAAGAGGAGAACTGAGAAAAAAAAAAATCTCACCAAACTAAAGAAAAGCAAAAAAAAAAAAAAAAAAAAAAAAATGGGAAGGAAAAATCTACTAGTAACCCAAAATCCGGTGGCTAGAAATTCTCTTACATGATTTGGTAAGGGTTGCTGAGATATTTTTGTCATCGTAGGCATAAAATGGTAAAATGCTTCGAATATTAGTATTGAAACAGGAAACAACAAAAACACTTGTCCTGGCCTGAACATGAACACGTGAGACCAATAGAAACCAGACATGGCGAACTAGCGATGCATGGCACACAAAGCTTACCAGTTGGCAACGCAAGCATACGCATCAAAGGTTTGAACTTTGAAACAAGAACTAATCAAATTACTAACTCTTGCTCTTTCTGTCGGAAATTTTTATTTTGGTCAAGGACAACTACTGAAGGTGATTAATAGTTATTTTTCAACCAATATGAGCTTATCATTTTGAATGCATGATCCATTTTTTTGAATAGGATGACTCTATTATTTTTTAGAAATATGGGCTCTCCACTCCAAATAAAAGATTCCCATTAATTGAGGAGTAACTACTAAACATGTCCAGTAGTTTCTCTTGACCACATAAAATTTCTCCTCTTCTCTCAGTCAAATTTAACGAGTAAATTAGAAACTCTTGCTCTTATCTCAGTCAAATTTGAACAAGTTTTATCCTAGTTGTTAGCAAATTATGTACAATCAAACTACTTATTTAATTAATAACCCATTAAACTGTTAGCCATTAGAAACATGATAAGTCATTCTTAGGGCTAGAGATACAAAATCAAATCCTGACACCTACAGTCAAAACCAATCAGCAACATCAGCAAGAAAGAAGTCTCAACGGAGAGAAAGAATTACTCAAACAACAACAAATAGTAGATTAGGAGTAAGGTAGGTAATAGGTTTATAATCTCAAATATGTGAGTTTAGTTCTAGCGAAATACTAGTATTATCCCACTACGTATGGGTTTTTTATTATGGGCATATATAATCATATATAAAAAAAAGAAGAAGAAGTTAATTTTAGTTGGATTTTGATAAATTTGTTATTAAAGGTGTTAGGTTATTTGTTAGTTTTCTTACTATTAGAATGGGGTATATCAGTTTATTCAATTGAGAAATAATAGAGTTTAGAATAAAAAAATTATATGGTGAGGTCAAGGCAATTGAGTTGTGAGTTTATGCCTGCTCAATATGATGTAAATTGGATATATTTTATTTTGTAACTCCCCCTCTTTTATATATGCGTTCAAATAAAATGTGTTTAAATAAATTTATATTTTCCTGCGTATTTTTTTTACTAACACTAACTAATTCTTATTTTTCTTTCTAAATCTTTATAGAATAGATAAGGTTAGAAATGAAAAATAGAAAACTGTTGATGAGACATTTAACTAGCAATTTTCATAAAAACGACTTACTCGTAACCTTTGCGCACAGTTTGTGTTGGGTTAATTACACTTTATCCTTTAAAAATTTTGTGTCACTAATATTTTAATTTCTAATATTATTTTTAAGAACTAAAGTTCCTGGCTTGACGATCAACTCTAACGATGTATGAATCTTGACTGAAGGGACAAATATTCCTCTTGGTTAAATACACTTTACCCCTTTAAAGTATATTGTCATTACTACTTTAATCTCTAATATTATGTTGTGAGAATTTAACCCCACACGTTTTGTCAACTCAGCATTTTGACCATTAAGAGTATTCCTATTTTATTTCATTTTTTTTTTACCTATATTTGCTTTCTATCCCTCTAATAACTACTACCATCATCAATGTCTCTTATAATAAATATAGTGTAATTCTTTTTTTTTTCAAAAAATTTCTTTTTGTTTTAATTGGTGCAAATATCTATAAAGAATAAATTAATTTAAAATTTCTAGACTCATGGGTTATTTTTCCATTTATTCAAAATTTCAAGTTAAGAAAAGTCATTTTAGTCAAAGGATATGAAATCGTTATATTTGATCGTTAGTTATAGAAATTTGTGCTTAAAAAATAATGTCGATCATATTTTGTCATTTTTTTTCCAATTAATCACAGCCAAAAATAAGAGCAAAAATACCAAAGTCAACTTCTTGGAATCTTTTTAGATCAAATTCTACATGAATCATGTCTTATCTTTATGAAAATCTGATTCATCAGACAAAAAAAAAAAAAAAAAAATTATTAGAATAAAATAGGGGTAAAATGATCACATTATTTAATTGGCATAATGGTAGAAACTTTAGTATTCAAAAGATAACATTAGCGACTAAATATTGGCGATGCAAAAGCTAACGGGTAAAGTGTAATTAACCCTTTTTTTCTTTTCTTTTTTTCAAAAATTTATTCCATCATATACTAATAGCAATGTGTGTTTGTAGTTTGGTTTAAGTGAACAAACCAACTAACTAAACTAATTTGGTTTTTGGTGTTCATATAATCGGTGTTCAAATAAAGTAAATAAAGAGATTGGTTATATGGTTCAAATTTAGTTATTGAAAATCAATAACCTAATAATCAAATTTTTAATTTTGTTAGTTTTAGTTATTTAGTAACCAAATTCATATCTCCATTCATTCAACAATTGATATTATTTTTCTTTATTATTTTTTAGTTTCTAATTTTAGGTTTTTGTTCATTAATTTCATTATTTTTGTATTTCGGTTAATCCAATAAATCAAAAAGGTTTGGTTAACCAACCACCCGAAGAAAAGTTTTTTTTGGGTTTGGTTTTGATTTTCATGAATGAAAAATTGAGAAAATAAAAAAAAATTAACCGAATTATCGAAAATTGGTCGATGAACACTTTTGCTAATAGCAGCCATTCAAGATGCTGCTTTCATCGTTATCTAGAATTATATCTGAACTTTGCCCGCGATTAAATTTGTTATTTAAATATTTTTATTATTAATATATAATCCTAAGTATAGAAACAAAAAATAGATAAATAAACAATCCACTAAAATTGGTTAAGAATAAAAATTCATGCATGTGACATAATCGTTACCAATATTTGGAATATGAAATCAATCAATAACATAAGAGTATAGGTAATCTTCATCAAATAATATAAATACATGTGTAGGTCCGCACACCAAATGGAAAAAAATAAAAAATACTTGATATCTAAAAATTGAGAACAATATTGATAGAATGTGGGTGCCTAAAGGACATTTATGGTATTTATAAGTAACTGATTGATATAGAAATTAAGAAATAGGATTGATAATTTGAATTTCATATTTACTATTATCTGTTATTATGTTTATCTATACTAGCTTAATGTTGTTGGTCCCAAAGTAACCTAAGAGGGGGGGTGAATTAGGTTTCTTAAAAAATATACTTTCAAAAATATTGAGATTTTCCAAATATAAACTGATATAATAAAATCAATGGAACAGTGAAGTAAAGAGAGAAAATTAAACAACCACTACTTCCAAACTAGCAAGCTTGAAGTATTAAATCACTAGAATGCTTCACACATTTGGTGAGCCAATAATCTTTACAAAGTTGGAAACTTCTTGCTCACACTAAAACTCTTTTAGTTGAGCCAAGATTCTTACGTACAACCACACTTTCATACAAGATTATCACTCCACTCAAAGTTGAATTGCACTCACAACTGCACACTAATACAACAAAGCACTATAGCCAATTTGTACTCAAATTGCTTTTCTCTAAGGCTTGTATTCAATATATTAGATAATTTTTACTTAATGTCAAAGCATTTATTTATAAGAGCAATAAATGGTGGTTGCAACACGTGCTACTTCCTAACGGCTAAATAATAAATGCACAAAAAGTAGCCGTTGGGGTTTCGGACGTCCGAGACATATTGGATGCGTCCGACACAGCGTCCGATCTTCATGCAGTTGTTGAAGAGCTTCGTTCGGACGTCCGTGCATGCGTCCGTTCCTTCGTCCGATAGATGCTTCGGACGGTCATGTTCATCCGTAAAGAGAAGCAGTAGGATCCTATTTCTTTCTCCCTGTTCGTTCGGACGATGCAATGCGTCCGAGAAGTTTTGACCCAGTTTGGACGGTTCAGTGCGTCCGAAAGCCCTGTCTCTAGCAAGAACAAATAACAGACCTGCAAAAACTTATTTACAGAATTAAGTGTTTACGTCATCATCAAAATAAGGTTTGAAAAACATCAAATGTCCCGTGCTATACACGGGAGAACTAATAATCTCTATATTGATTTTTTACAATAAAATAATGTTAATAAAGTAATGATGATGGTATAAAATCTTTTCTAATTAAACTATATAAAGCATAAGACAACTAAGTAATAATATTTATAAATTTATTAATTAGATCTAAAAATAAAAATATTATTGTTAAGTATACATTTAAAATATTTATATTTTTGTCATATAAAAGTAACTATATAACTTAAATTTTAGTTGAAACCTCTCAACTTTTATTTAAAAAAAATAGTAATAGGTACTACTATGTTTTGTATATAATTGTTTTTAAAAATTACGTCTACCATGTTCCATGGAAAATGAAGGATAAAAAACTTTTTCATTGAATGCAAATGAACATAATTTTTTGGTTATAAACAATAAACAAACACAATAATTTAGAAGTCTTTTTTGTTTAGTATGATTTAACTTAATTATGTTGCTATAAATTGCCAACAAAAATGACAATTGAGAAGTATTTATTACATTTCATAATCAATTTCCATTTTTTCTAATCAAAGAATATAAATTTCACAAGTGTCAATGGAGTTTATAGATCGAATAGTACTGGATGAGGTAATAGAAAGAGACTCGCAAATGAGATTAAGTTGGAGTTAAAATCTTCCAAGAAAAACCTTCTAAATGTCTCTAAGATGACATAAGATAATCTATCGACTGGGAATCTTTTAGCTGACAACTTCTGGGAATAGAATGGATTTTGGAATCGAGATTTTTTACAATTTCTACAAATCTAGGGCTTGAATAGACAAAGCACAACATAATCAGAATAAGGGATATTCTTTGAAACAATTCTTTCTGGACATATTCCTTTCCTGGATAGCATCCGATTTGATAGCAGATAGACTTACTCTTCTTCAATGGTTCTTCGCAAGCGATAAACTGAGTTTCGGTGAGGAAAAAAAATATTTCTAACAATTGATTTTATATCTTACCATATAAAGCATATATACATGTAAAATGATAATACCAAACAATGTAGATAAGACATAATAAGAGATAAATTAAAATTACTTTTAACATATTACGATTACATTATCACTTAAAAATAATATTATTGACGTTGAATAGTTAATTATCAATAAATATAAAGTTGCAAGAAAAAAAAAATTTGATATTAAAATTTTGTTATATATTTGTGAGATACTACATTTTATAAATATTAGCTGTATATAATTAGGTTGCAAAAATGATATCATTTAGACATAATAGGCTAAATGTCTTCCTACTTTTGTGAAAAAGATTGGTTGTAACCTTTTAAATATATATCTAAAATGTATTTATTAATAGCTATACATTGACAAAAGTATTTCACGATTAATATATTAGTTTTTTTCTTAACTTATTTTTAATGACTTATATTTATAGTACATTTTTAGTTTAGTAACTCTTGTCGGAAAAAAAAAACTATTAGAGGTGTGAGTAAAATAAGGATTTTAAAGATAACGTTGAGGTAATTAATTTGAATTTTATTATTAATTAAGTGGTTCATTTTTTTACCTATGTATGCAGGGGAAATGATTAATTAGTGAAATGATGATTCGTTGAAATTTTTAATAATTAACTAAATAAGATATACAAAAGTAAATAATTATATTTTGAAAGTTATACAACACCATAAGCTAAAGAAAATAATTAAGGAACATGATTGTTAGATACATAATTAAAATTATTATATTATTGGCCTATTGAAATTGTTGAACATTAATTGTTATGAACAGGATGACATTACTTAATCACAAATGTTTTAAAATTCATGTTTGCTTAAAAAAATAATTTTTGTGTATAATTATGCAATAAATTTCACAAAAAAAATTTCGAAGTTAGACTATAGACTAAAAATATTAGTAAGTATTTAATTCCATCAAATTACCAAAAATAAGAATGTTATATTTCTTTGGAATATTAAAATAAATATTTAACAATATTTTGGGATAAAAATATCAATAAGTACTTATTTTCATCAAATTATAAGAAAAATGTCACCCTTTTTCTGAAAAAAAAAAGAAGAAAAGTGTCACTTATTTTGTGGATAAAAAGGGAAATAAGTTTCTAACAATTGATTTTACGCTTCAGTGTACATAGTATATTATTAAACAAAATGAGTATTCTTTAGAAGAAATACCAAAAAATAGAGAATACATAATATTTACATCCTTAGTTATGAATAACATCTATACTATTAATGGATATAATGTCAAAAGTTGATGAAAAGAAAAAAACTAATTTTAAATTTGTTTCTCTTTTTATAGAATAGATTATTAATTGGAAGAAGTACAAATATAGTCCATCAACTATTTTTGAAATTCAATAAAGGTCTTCCAATTTTTAAAACTTTTATGTCTAAACAATCTTTTTGTTCTCCGGCAGTCCCTTAATTTCTTTTTTCTTTTTCTTTTTTTGTAATTTTGAAAAGATACCTCAAGTTTTTATTTATTTTTCCAAGAGGACGTAGAATTGATCTGCACCTACCCTTTTGGTAACTCGAACCCTATGACTTATACGTCATAAGGAAAGGTCCCTCAAGTTTTATTTACACTTTTCCATCTGTAAACTATTTTTGTAATACATGAATGTCTTCAAGTGTTTTTTCCATCAAACTCAAATCATCCATCCTAAACTATCGTACCAAAATAAATTAAAAAATTTGAGGGACAAAAGAGTTAAATCCAAAAAAAAAAGTGTAGGAGATTTCTGTGGATTTATGTTGACACTTGAGAAACAAAAAAGTTTACGAAAAAATTGGGAAAAATTTGCAGGTTTAAAAAATAATTAAGGACGAAAAAATTGAAAGATGATTTGAGGGATCTCCATGAGATTTTGAAAATAATTTAGGACTAAATTTGTAATTTTTCTCTAATCAATTTCTTGAAAAAAGTATTATCATGATGTAATTGGGTCACAAGAATATGTTACTTATCTTTCAAAGTATATGAATAACTTTTTAAATTAATATTACATACCTAACGATTTTTTAAATAAATAAATAAATATTTCCTAACTTATTATAAATAACATAATTTTATATTTGACATGTATTTTTAATAACCGATAATCATATAATAATGCATAATATATGATTAGTTTTGTAACTCTTTTGGGAAAAAATTAATTATAAAAGATAGGTTCTGCCTAAAATGAAGGATTTTTGAAAAAATAAAAGTAGCTAGGATAAAATTTACACAGTTAGGAGATCCGGACCCATTTTTTTCTGATCCTTCGAGAAAAAGATTCATTCCCTTCATAAAGAATAGGAAGTAGAACCAATAAAGATTTCCTTTTCGATTCATCCTTGGAGTTGAATACCTCAAACCAACCTGTCTTCCCCAAACATGACCTTTGCCTCAGTAAGTGCTTTTTCTCGATTGATATGAACACCACAAGTAAGTACTTTACTCTATCTAAACCGTTAAGTTGTCTCTTTTGAATTATAATTGTTAATAAAGTCATTATTTTTTTCACTTTTACTATTTACCATTCAAATTCCTACACATTTAATATGCCGCATGTCGATGTATTAGAGTTTCTCACTAAATGCTCTTTTTGCTATAATATATACCAGTTAAATATACCGTGCTATACATGGGAGTATGAATATCTATAGTTAATTTTTACGATAATATTAAGTTAATGAGATAGGTTGCATAAAAATTTTATTAATTAAACAATATAAGTACAAACAAAATAATTAATAATATCTTTAAATTTTACTAATTATAAAATAAAAATGAGAGACAAACAATTATAAATATAATTAATAAGTATGAATTTGAAGTATTTATATTTCTATCATATAGAAGTGTGTTGGCTTAGAGCAACCTAAGAGGAAGGTGATTAGATTATACAAAAATTTGTAAATAAAGAACTAATAAAACTTTTCACAATCAAAAGTAAATTTGATGGCAGTATGATCAATTGAGTGAACAAAGTAAATAGATAGTGAGGGAGATTTTCAAACAAAACTCCTACGCTAGCAAGCTTGGAGTAGTAGTCCACCAAAGTGCTTCTTCAAAGTTGTAGAGTCAATAATTGTACATAAAGTAGAATCACCCTTAGTCACACTAATTCTCTTCAGTTGAGTCAAAGATTTTGCACTCAACCTCATTTTTGTACAATGATTATCACTCTACCCAATACTAAATAACACATCTTGAATAGCACTCTTAATTACATAATTTTTCCCCTAATACAACACTTCTAAAGAGCTAATTTGTACTCAAATTACCTTTGTACTTGATTGTATTCAATGTGGAAGTTGTTATTCATAAATTCAAGTTGGTTGGTATTTATAAGAGTGGTAAATGAACTTTCAACCACCTTCCAACGACTGCGTAATTAATGTTGAAAAACTAACTGTTAGAAGTTTCGAACATCCGAGAAACCTTTACTGCATCCGAAGAAGCGTCCAAACATCTAAAACACTTAAGTTGAGATATTCGTTTAAACGGCCGAGGTTGTGTCTATTCCTTCGTTCGAAGCTAATAGTCTACCTAGTTGAATCATCAAACAGTGCAGTGCATCTAGAAGGATTGAAGCCTTACATTAGTTGTTCTTCTTTTGGACAGAAAAGTGCGTCCGATATAGTTTCTTTCAGACGGTGATGAGCATCCATTGTCAACTGCCTTAGAATCATTTCTCTCTATCTAATCCATTTGGACAGTGCTCTGCATCTGAGATAATTTGTTTGGATGGATTCCTACATCCGAGAGGATAGATCTTGTTCGGACACTCCTCTACGTCTGAAGCTCCTCTGGTTCAGATGGTGCACATCGTCTGAAAGTTCTGTTAAGTGAATTTCTACAAAGCTCCTGCACAGGTCAATCTAGTAATCAAACAACCAATAACACCAATAATACAAGAGGAGTTGCAGCTAATAACACATGTCAAGATAAGATCAATGGCAAGCATGTGTCAAGATAAAATCAATTGCAGCCAATAAAACATTCAGTATATGTAGCACAAGAAATGTAAATTGATTTGAATACATAATTAAGCAAAATAACCAATGTCAAAGCAAAACAAAACAACCAATCCAAGAACTAGAAACTAAGAACTACGAGTCATTCTTCTGTTTCGATCTTTGCTCCCATTTCTGCTTTTTGGTTGGCAAGTCTTCATCTATGGCTTCACTATCTTGTTCATTGGCTTTTCTTGGGCATCGCATCGCATCGCTGAATGATATAGTTAAATATGTTGTCAACTTCTTCATCATTAGTAGCTTCGTTTTGTTGTGCAGCAGTATCTTCAAGATTTTGCTCACCAGCTGGATCTCTTTGTGCTTCCGGCTCAGTTTGTGAATGCTTCGCATCTTCATCACTGTCATCGTTGTTTTTAGAAGAGGATTTGAAAATGTATTGTGATTGAATGTTGTCGAACTGTACTTGGGTTGAAGCAGACATAACCAAGCTCAAAACTTCTTGGATGATAGTTTGTTTGGTTTCCAATCTCTTTAATTTTCTTAATGTTTGTCATTGGAACTTGGCCATTTGGTTTCCGAGGTTGGTGACAAGATAGGAAAATTAGGATAGAGATGGTTCAGAAGAGGATGTATGTGAAGGGTGGGGCAATAGAGGAGTGGATGAAGAGGGTCGTATAGGGATTGGATGAGAGAATGCATGTCCAGGACTCGAGGCATGATCTTTTGATTTTTGTAATATGTGTATAATATTCAACTTTGGTGAGCCACTTTTGGTTATAGAAGTGCAAACCCTTTCTTTCAATGTAAGCTTTGTTAAAGTATGGCAGTATTATTTTTTTCCAGAAAATGGAATGTCGAAATGATAAAAAACTTGGTTAAAAACTTTTCAAATGGGATGTTCCGCCTAATGTCAGTCAAGAACAACTCTCATAAAGAGCAAAACAAGTATCCAAAATCAAGTTTCATTCCTTTATAAACGCAACAAAATAAATAAAATTTCATTTTTCCTGATTCTGTACGGTGTCCATCGGTTGGTAAAACCAAATTGTAACCAATACATACAAAACGTTGAGCTCAGGACTAAGGAATGTAGTTTTGGCTTCCAACGCTTGGTTAAAATCAATGTGAATTTTTTTTTACTTCCTCGATATCAAATAGAGTGTCAATAGTAGGCCATTTATCGAAAGAAAAGAAATATCAAATTTTATTAGGATTATCAGCAACACATTCAAAAATTGAGCTAATGATGTTGTAGATGGAATTAAACTCAATATCAATTTGGTTTACTCGTGAAACTAAGTTTCTAACGGTTAAATTTTTTCGAAGCTTAGCTATGAATTGTAAAACAATGTCATGTTAAACAAGAAAATCAATGTGAATCAAATGCCCCCATTTTTTTTTTTCAAAACAATTCTTAACAGTAGTTATATTTAGTTCATCAAACATGCCCTTTGAAACTGGACGTTGCACTATAATCGATTTGCTCAAGAAAGAAGTGTACCTTTTGGATGCTTTTACATCGATGAATCTAGGTAGAGTTAGGTTGGAAGTGGGTAGAGCACTGGTTGATGTTTGTCCTTGTGCTAGCATTTTTCCCATCTATTACTTCCCACGAGTGCCTGTTGAAGATCCTCTATGAGATCGAACTCAAATGATAGATGAGAGAATTAAAGGTGAAAGTTGAGTGATCTTAAGAAATTGTGGTGATGGTGGTGTCATAATGTTAGAAATGGAATTAATCAAGGCTATAGAAAGGATAGGAAGAACATTTTTCGATTTAATTTGAGTGAAGTAAGAGAATTTGACGGAATTGAAAATTTTCATTTTTTTTGGCCAGAGCTAGGGTTCAGGGGATGTGAGGTGTCCATAATGATGAAAATGAAAGGTTTTATTATAGTGAGATAGTCGTTCAGACGTCCAAGCAATTGGAATACATCCGAACTCACACGGATTTAGATGAACGGATATCCAAAATGGTGGCACATGCATCCGAGAGGCTATCGGACAGTTGGGATCGTTTGGTAGGTTTTCTAGAGAGTTGAGAGTGTAAGTTAGATAGTTTGGATGAGAAGGATCATCCAATCCCAAACGACCATAAAGCATGACAATTCAAACGGATATGGTCGTTCGAAACCACAGAGAGCTTAGGATGCATATTTGCGTCTGAAAACAAATAAATCACCTAATTTTAGAATCAATAATTCCCAAACAAGTTCTAAGATATTGAAAACGATCCAAAGGCAAGGCTTTAGTAGAAATATCAGCACACAATTGATCCTTAGTGCACACAAATTTAACACATATTTCCTTTTTACATACAAGATTTCTTATGAAATAGTGTTTGACAAATATGTTTTATTGTAGAATGTTGAATAGGATTTTTTGTGAGATTGATTGCACTTGTATTATCACATATGGGCACACAATCAAAAATAACACCAAAATATAGTCGACTTCTGCTGTGGACAAAGATATAGAACTTTGCATCTTACTAAACCAAGACATCAAACAATTACCCAAAAAATGACACATACCACTAGTACTTTTTCTATCAATTCTACAACCGGCAAAGTCCACATCCGAGTAACTAATTAAATCAAAACTAGTTGTTTTAGGATATCATAAGCCATAGTTCATTGTCCCTTTTAACTGTCTAAAAATTCTTTTAATGGAAATTAGGTGTGATTCCTTAGGACATGATTGATATCTAGCACATAAACAAACGGCAAACATAATATCCGGTCTATAGAAGTTGAATATAGTAAGCTTCTGATCAGTTATACATCTATAGTATTTTTCATCAATGCTATTACCTTCTTCATCCTTGCCAAGCTTGGTTGAGGTGCACATTGGCGTTTCAACTTGTTTTCAATCCTCCATTCCAAAGTGCTTGAGTAGCTATTTTGTGTCTCAGTTTGTGTGATGAAAGTTCCCTTCTTTGTTTGGTGAATTTGAAGTCCGAGGAAGAATTATAATTTTCCCACCATACTTATTTCAAATTTCTTTTACATCAAACATGACAATTCCTTGCACAAACTTTCATTAGTAGCTCTAAAAATAATATCATTAACATAAATTTGAACAATTAACAAATCATTATGACTATTTTTGGTGAAAATAGTGGTGTCAACAATTCCTCTTTTAAAATAATTTTTAATCAAAAAAAATACTTAATCTTTCATACCAAGCTCTAGGTGCTTGTTTCAAGCCATACAAAGCCTTTGCTAATTTAAAGACAAGATTTGTAAAGTCTTTATTTTCAAAAGCCGGAGGTTGTTCAAGACAAAGACTTCTTGATCAATAAAACCATTTAAGAAAGCACTTCTAACATCCATTTGAAATAATTTGACATTATTGTAGCATGCATATGCGAGAAACATACAAATAGATTCTAATCTAGCAATGTGAGCAAAAGTCTCATCATAGTCAATTCCTTCATCTCATGCATAACCTTTAGCTACTAATCTAACTTTATTTCTAACTATTTCACTTTTATCATTTAATTTATTTCTAAAAATCCATTTTGTTCCTATTACCGGATGATTTGAAGGTCTTTCAACTAAAGTCCACACCATTATTTTTATCAAATTGACTTAGTTCATCTTTCCCGGCAAGAATCCAAGATTCATCTTTTAAAGCATCATCCACACGCTTAGGTTCAATTTGTGAAAGTAAAGTACAATTACTAATTAAAGGTTTATGACAGTGAGATTTTACCCCATCGAATGAATCGCCTATGATCAATTCTTGAGGATCGCTTTAGACCAACCTCCATACTTTTGGAATTGATGTTTTGGTGATTCTTCTTTCTTTTCTCCTTCTTCATCCAAATGATGAGTATTGTTCTCATTGCTTTCCTTAATTTCTTGATGCTCCTCTTGAATAGTGAGCTTTTCAAGTTTCTTTTGCACACCTACATCTTCATCTTCACAAACATCTCTTGAAATTACATTATTAGTTTCATCAAATGTAGCATGTACAACTTCTTCAATCACAAGAGTTCTTCTATTATACACTCGGTATGATTTCTTATCACTAGAATATCCTAAGAAAAGACCTTCATCTGATTTCTTGTCAATTTTTTCAAGATGCTCTTTAATTTTCAAAATAAAACATTTACAACCAAAATTTTGAAATAACGCACAACAGATTTTTTGCAAAACAAGAGTTAATGAGAAGTTTTGTTTAAAATATGCCTTAAAAGAACTCGATTCCTAACATAACAAGCCGTGTTAATGGCTTTGACCCAAAAATATTTTGGTAAATCACACTCATTAATCGTGGTTCTGCAGTGGCCTCTTGAAGAGTTATATTTTTCCTTTCAACAACACTATTTTGTTGAGGCACTCTAACAACCGAAAACTCACGAAATACCATTGTGATCACAAAACTCGTGAAAACCACCGAATTCGAATTCAGCTCCATTGTAACTTCTTATACGAACAATTTTTAAATTCAACAAATTTTGTATTTTGGAAAACAATTTTACAAAATTTTCAAAATCTTCATTTTTGTGAACAAGAAATTGCACTCAAGTATACCTAAAATAGTCATCAACAATAAAAAAAGCATATTTATTACTACAGAAACTAACATATTGAGTTGGACCAAACAAGTCCATATGAAAAAAAAATCCAAAGGTATAGATGTAGATACACAGTTCTTTGGTTTAAAAAAAACTTTAACTTGTTTACCAAATTGGCATGCATCACAAATTTTGTTTTTCTCAAACTTCAATCTTGGAAAACCTCTTACCGATTCTATCCTAGCAAGGTTATCAATCAAATCCATATTAAAAAATGACAAAATCTACTATGCCAAAGTCAAGAATCATTTTCAGAAGCAGAAACACTTTATATTATCATTATCAATATTATTAAGATAAACCACATAAACATCATTATGCCTTTCACCTTTAAACAAAATAATAAACTTCTTATCAAGAATTAAACATTGATACTTAGTAAAGAAAACATACAAATTTCTATCACATAATTGACTCACACTTAAAAGATTATAATTCAAATTGTCAACTAAAAGCACATTTTTAATCAAAGTCTCACCATTTTTACCTACATCACCTATACCAATTGATTTTGCTTTCATGTTATCTTCAAAGGTCACCTTTCTACTATTTTTGAACTTGAGATTGGTGAAAAGAAATGCATCACTAGTCATTTGTCTTGAACACCCACTATCAGTGAACAACTTAGCATTCTTGGTGGTGTTCTCTACCTACACAAAGAATTAAGAGATAACTTTTGGTACCCACTTTTTCTTAGATCCATAAGAGTTAGCAAAATTGACTCAATATCCAAATAGATTCCATTTCCAATTTTTCATTTCTTTTAACATAGCAATTATTTTTCATATGTACATGTTGTTGACAATAATTGTGCATAATATTTCTATTTCCATAAAAAAAGATTTTGATTTTACAAAATATAAACCATTCTTCTGAAAGTGACAAAGTTTTCGTTGATCAAAATATTTCTATTCCTCTTCATGTCAACAACTTTTTCGTTTTTACTATGCAAGAGTACTTCAAGATCATCCAATCTTTTCTTCAAGGAGACTTGTTCTTCCCTGATCTTTGTTTTCACTTGTAATCTTTTCCTCAAATAATAATTTTCTTGTGATAATCTCTTATTTTCATTCACAAGTTTGGAGTTAGCATTCAACAAGGCATTATTTTTTCTAACTAAGTCCTTATTTCTAGCATATGATACCTTTAAGCTATCATGCAATTTTATGATAAACCCTCAAGAGCATTGTTATCATCAATTTCATTACTTGATTCATCTTCAAAATAAATAGTCATTATCTTATCATCATCAATAGCCATAAAGGCCATTTTTGGCGATGTCATTTCTTCCTCAACTTCTCGTTTGGAGTTACAATCATTCCATGTGAATTGAAAATTGTTGAAATGGGGCTTCATTGCTTCCTTTTTTTTCTTGGATAGACACTCGTTTGCATAGTGTTCGGTTTGACAGCATTCAAAGCATTTATCATTTTGTTCTTGTTCTCAACTTTTGTTTTTCTCTTGAAGTTATTGGAGTTGATTGCTCCTCCTTTCCTCATTCTCCTCTTGTTGATGTAATGTTTGAGGAATCATTTGGTGATGAGTGGAAGATCACCTTCATCAAAGTCTTCATCTTCTAAATTGATGGAGCCACTTTCATCTTCTTCTTGGGAAGTCTTCAAGGCAATGCTTCTTTTCGGTCTTGCTTCTTCATCATCCACAACTTTAGCCTTAAGATTCCATTCATAAGATGTAAGAGAGTTAATCAATGATTCAATAGGAATCGGAATTTAAATTCTTTGCCTCCTCTATAGCAATAGATTTGGATTACTATTCTTTGGATAGAGCATTCAAAATTTTCCTATTCTTTTCACCTAATGAATATTCCTTACCCAATTTTTCTATGCCCTTTATGATACCATTGAATCTATAATATATTTTATCAATGCTTTCATGAGGTTCCATTTTGAAAGATTCCTACTTAGCAACAAGCAAAGATTTCTTTTGTTCTCTTACATCATCACTACCTTCATGAATCTCTTTCAATTTGTCCCATATTTCTTTAGCCGAAACACAACCTTTTACTCTAGTGGATTCATTAGCATCCAAAGCATTATACAAAACATTCATGGCTTTAGCATTCAAAGTCAAATTGACTTTATCTTGTGGCATTAGTTCATCTCTTATTTTTTCTCTTCTTCTATTAGTGTGATCATCAATAATGGTGGCTTCAAAAGGACCTTCATTAACAACATACCATAATTCAATATCAATAGATTGCAAAAAGCTATTTTCATTCTTTCTTTCCAACTAATAAAATTTATCACATTATACATAGGTGGTTTAGTAATAGATGGACCTTCAAGAAACAAAGTATTATTGGTTGCCATAGTGATCTTTACTCTAATGCAATTTAAGCAAAAAGAAAGAGACCAAACTCTGATACCAATTGTTGGCCTAGAGCAACCTAATAGGGGGTGAATTAGGTAGTACAAAAATTTGCAAATGAAGCACCAATAAAACTTTTCACAATCACAAGTAAATTTGATGGAAATATGATCAATTAAGCACAAAAATGAACAAAGTAAATAGATAGAGACATGTTTTCAAACAGAACACCCAAGCTAGCAAGCTTGGAGTAGTAGTCTACCAAATGCTTCTTTAAAGTTGGTGAGTCAATAATCCAAATTGTACACAAAGTAGGATCACCTTTGCCCACACTAATTCTCTTTAGTTGAGCCAAGGATTTTACACTCAACCTCACTTTTGATAATGATTATCACTCCACTCAATAGATTAATCTTGAATAGCACTCTTAATTACACACTTTTTTCACTGATACAACACTTCTAAAGAGCTAATTTGTACTCAAATTACATTTGTACTTGCTTGTATTCAATGTGGAAGTTGTTATTCATAAATTTAGGTTAGTTGGTATTTATAAGAGTGGTAAATGAGCCTCCAACCACCTTCCAATGGCTAAGTAATTAATGTTGAAAAACTAGCCGTTAGAAATAGAAGCGTCCGAACATCTGAAACACTTAAGCTGAGATCTTCATTTGGAAGGCTAAGGTTGCGTCCATTCCTTCATTCGAAGCTGATAGTCTGTCTAGTCCAATCATTCGACAGTCCAGTCATTTGGAAGGATTGAAACCTGACATTAGTTGTTCTTTCTTTGAATGGATAGGTGCGTCCGAGATAGTTTCTTTCTGATGGTGATGAGTACCTGTTGTCAACTGCCTCAGAATGATTACTCTCTGTCTAACCATTCGGACAGTGCTTTGCGTTTGAAATAATTTGTTTAGGCAGCTTGATTCCTACGTCTGAGAGGATAGATCTTATTCAGATACTTCTCTGCATTTGAAGCTTCTCTGGTTCAGACCGTGCACATTGTCCGAAACCCTGTTAAGTGAATTTTTGCAAAACTCTTGCACATCTCAATTGCAAACTATTAGACTGGATTTGTCATTATCAAAACAAAGATTGTAGGTCAACAAAGTGATGGAAAAGTAACTATATAACTTAATTATTAGTTAAAAAATAAATTAGATATGTACACTATAGTCATATAATTTCTATGCCTTTCTTTTTTGTATATAATGATATTACTATGACTTAAATATGTGATTGTTTTGAAAACCTACGGCTACATTATGTTCCATAAAAAAATAGAGGATAAAACTCATTTTGTTGAATGTGAATGAACATAATTTTTTTTAGTTGTAAATGGTCAAAATCAAACTCAATATTTAGAAGTATTATTTGTTTAGTATGAATTAGCTTGATTTTATTGATATATATCATCAATAAAAACAACTAATTTTAGAACTATTTGTCACAGTTTTCAATTAGTGGTATTTTTTTCGTAATCCAAAGATACTTTATATATATTTATTTTTCCTAATCAATGATTATTTTGTAGTTATAATGATAAAGTTCTTTATTAATTTGTATCGATCAATTTTTCCTATTTAAGTATTACTTGATAATATAAAGATAAATTAAAACTTTTGAATATTTAAAGTAGCGAGTTAGTTATGTTCTTTATTATAGTAATTTTTTATTATGTAAAGGAGGATGAATATTAAGTTTTAATTTTTTTAATGATTAATGTTTTAGTTTGAAAAATTATGCTGTACACGGGAAGATAAAAATATTTATATACATATATATTATTCTTATTAAGATTATACATATACATAGACATACATTTCTATACACACACAGATATATATCTATATATATATATATATATATATATATATGTAAATTTTATAACAAAATGATTTTAGTAAACTAATAATATTGGCATAAAACTTTTAGATCAATTAAATCAAATAAGAATAAGTAACAATATCAAAAAATTTACAATGCCATAAACTAAAGTAAGAACATGGTATGATTTTTAAATTTGCATTTACATCTTTGTGCTTCTTTCCTAGCTATAAATAATTATTGAAAATTTATGTTAAAATTCTTTATATTTTAAAAATTCTATTAGACATGTGTACGATAATAACAACTTACTATGATTTATTATTTTTAAAAGTTTGAATCTACTATGTTTCTCTTATACATATTTAGAAATAAATGAACTTAATAGCGTATATATATATAAAGGTAAAAAAGTTAAGATATCAAAATCCTTAGTTCGTTAGTGATAGATAAAAAATAAAAATAAAAACTAAAACTATTGTTGCCTGCAACATATTTTTCTTCTACTTCTAAAAAAAAGCATTTTGCTAGCTTTAACATAGGTACAAAATCAATTTTATCTACTATAACCAGTATTCAACCTATGCTGGGATTGTATTATTTGTATACTCCTTTCGAAATTGTGCAGTTTTTGAAAATAATTTGTGAAGATCACATAGTGAAAAGAAGGTTGGAATGTTTTATTTCTTGATTTGAAAAGGAAAAAAGAACACTTTTGGTAATAAAAATCATAATTGAAATAGAGACTATATATTATTAAAATTACTTTTAAATATACATTTGTCACGGATTCAGCATTTAGAGCCCATGATATGCACAGGATAATCACAAATTTTACGTATATTTCTATTATCAATTTTAAAAAATTTGCGCTCTTTAAATAAAATTATTTTTAAATGACTACCAGTAAACTTTAAAAATAAAAATTTAAATGTGAATAAGTATTTTATTTTATTAAAATTATATAAATAAAATGTCATAATTATATAAAATATAATAAAAAAATGATACTATTCCGGATATGTAAAACGAAAAAAGAATATTTCTAATAATTGATTTTGGGTCTCACCATATGTCAAGCCTTTAGGTAGAGGTCAATTCAAGTAAATATGTAATAATAAAATCTCAAAAAATCATTACAGTTTACCTCACTTCTGCAAGTATACGGAGTTGGAAGTAGAATAGGATGAGTGGGTGTCGTTCCCATAGAGATTGTTGTCAAGCAATTACCGAGATTTTAGACCTTTTGTAGTTTGGCTAATCAAATTAAGAAGAAAGATCCTAATCTAATCAAAACTATTATGCAATTAAACAAGTTAAAACCAAAATTAAACTATATCTACATTAAAGCAAGTAATTAAAATTAAGTAACTACGAAATTAAGAAACTAATTAACCTATTCTTGTGAAAGAAAGTAAATAAGAGCAATCGGTTCTACTCTAATTGAACTAGATTATGATTAAAAGTAAAGAGTAGTTCATTAACCTAACTAAAGAGAACACTAAAAAATCTTGTAAAGCAAGAAGATGTCATTTCTAGTCTAAAATTTGTAAAGAAATATGCTTGAAATCTAAATATTTTTGGATTTTTTTAGAATAATGAAGAAAGCCCACTAAAAATTAATGTCTAGAAATTAAAGCAAGGAATTGAAAAATTGAATTAGAAAGTACTAAATTAACAAGAACCTTAATTACTCTAAGAAAACTTGAAATGGAAGTAAAGAGATTTCCAAGAATTTAAACTAGAAAGTAAGCAAAAATTATATCTATTTAAAACTAAAGATTAACCCACTACAAATATGTAATCAAAATCTAAACTTGCAAGAAATTAAAAGGTAGATCTAATTGAGAATTAAAGAGGATTTGTATTGAAAAAATAAGACTTTGAAAGTCAAATCTTTCTATTTTATTCCAATCTAGCCTAAACTACTAACTACACCATAAACTATGTGTACTAGCACACACCTAAAATACCTTAAATAGTAGATTATTACACAAGTCAAGATTAGGAATTAGCTACGGAAATATTACAAAACTGCCATTACTAATATTCTGAAAGTGAGTCCATGTCTAATCTCGACATGGAATAAGTGATGTCACGACATGGCCTAAAATTACATTAGCCTATACATTTCACGTCCATGTCGCGGTTTGGCAAAGTGGATGTCACGACATGGACACCTTTTTCGACAAATCTTCATTTCTTCTCAAATTGTATCTTGACCCTCATACTTTGTTTATTCCATCTTCCAACTCTAATTTAGACCTGTATAATATTAAACCAATTAAGTAATCAATATAACTAAAATTCTAATCAAAGGTTAACATATTTAACAATAATTTAAATATAAACACATAATCCAAAAATTAACTAAAATCTTCAATTAATTAACCAAAATTCAGAATTTAAACAAACAAAATGCCATGATTTAGAGTAAAATAACTCTAGTTTATCTAGTTATCACACCCCAAACTTCACATTTTACTAGTCTCGAGCAAAAGAAAAAGTAAAAAGAACCTTACTATCTACTAAACAAAATAACACCACTAAAATTGACGAAACACTTGACGAACTATGGATGTACTTAGAACAACTAATAAATCTCTCAAGAAACTTTCAATATATGTAAGTTCATGAAGTATTTAAATGAATCAATCCATATTTCCAAATTTTTTGAAAAAATACTTGTTCATTTACTACACAAGATTTCAAGTCACTAGACATTAATATTCTCAAAAGAATTCCTAAACGTTTTATATCACTACTAGAAAAAACTTTTTAGCAGCATAAATACCAATGGATTTTCATGAAAAGACATTGCTAATGAGATAAGCAACGGATTTGGCAACGGAAAAAAATCTGTTGCTAAATACCTCGTCGCTAAAAAGTTGCAACAGATTTAACAATGGAAATTTTAGCAGCAAAATTTACCAAATCCGTTGCTAAATACCTCGTCGCTAAAAAGTTACAACAGATTTAACAATGGAAATTTTAGCAGCAAAATTTACCTTTGCTAATTTACCGTTGCTTTGGCAATGGAAAATTCCATTGAAATTTTGCAACGACGAATTTCGTTACTAATTTGCAATTAGCAACAGGAAACTCTATTGCTACATGCCAATAGAAAGTAATCCATCTTTAAAATTGGGAACAACAAATCGGTTGCAAATCCCAAAAGAAAAAAATAAAAAATAGTCCTAAAAAATTAAAAAACCCAAAACCTGATAACAACCAAATTGTCATTTGAAATCAACAAATACCAATCAAAACCACAACCAAATTATCATTTCAAATTATCAAATCCCAATCAAACAACAATATCAATAATTAACTCCGTGATGAATTAAACATACCATAATTTAACAAATATATATCTAAAAAAGAACAAAACACAACTAGAATTTAAAATCTAGAACTCGCACTCATCATCTTCATCATTCTCACTACTTTCATCATCATCTTCAGATGCACCATTCTCACCCTCGTCATTATTCTTATGATGTGGAGTACCAAATTCGGGTGGTGAACCAAATGGTGGCAAGCAAGAGCTTGGAGCTGAGCCAAACTGAGCATATGCAGGATTGGACTGTGATGAAGTCATTATTCTCTCAATAGTACCTAGTCTTGTCTTGATTTGTTCATTCTCTCTCAACTAATTTTGTTGCAAATCTTTCTAAAGCTACTCAGTTGTTTTCTTGAGGGTCTCGTTTACTTGCAACTGGTCCTCCCATTTTCCCTCCCAATTGACCCCTAATGTAGAACTGGAGTTGTCTCTGACCAAGTTGGATTCCCCAGGTAGTCCATAAACTTGTCATTTTTTTGGTCCACCAACTTCTTTTGTCCATTAATCCATTTCAAAGGGCAGTTGTATTGATGTCTTTCCATCAACTTGTGAACTATTATAAATAGATAGTATAGCATTCCACTTTATAGTAAATTTGTCCTGTCAATTGCATTATAGTGTATTCCATTCTAGGAGTAATTTTATTTCTTTTTTAAGTAAAATTTTGAGATTTTAATTATTTAGATATCAAGAATGTAAAATTAGTCCAAGGAAACATATATTCCCAAATACCATCAAAGGGAAGTCATATTCCAGTATTACATCAACAATCAGTTAAACCACCAATTTACATTAAAACATGTACATGTATTCTAATTATATCTCTTATATCACTCAAGAATATGTTTTATTTTGATATGTAATACTTACGTGAAAATCATGTGCACGTTCATCTACCCATCGTATATTGCCATCAATCATCTTTGAATATTTATGAAGAAAAGTACGAGCTACACCGGGGTCTTCAACAAGATCTTTTGCCTGTCATTAAAACAAATACTATATGAGACATGTGAAACAAAATTGAAATAAAAGTAAAATAATAACATGTAAGTAAGAAATACAATTATCATTCTATCACGATGGGTCAAATAAGTGATGCTCCCACCAAAGTGGATTAGTTTACCTTGACCTTTGCAATCAGATTCACAGTTCTTTTGATTTGTCTTGCACATTTTCTTATAATCCTTGTCATCCCACTTCTTTTGTAAGTCAATCCAATAAGACGCCCCAATCCAATGAGGCTTCTTCTTCTTCTTTCTAACTGTCGCTGTCAAATTCTTGAACTATTTAGAGCCACGATACTCAGATACCGTGTTGCGATTTCATGTCCATTCTCCGGTACCCAACAATAAGTGTTCTAATTTGTAGCACCAAAAAAAGAGTAAGAATTAGTATTTTAAGGTAAAAGAAAGTGTATAATACTTGAAAATATATAACAACTTTAAGAATTTATGACTTACCCCAAACTCTCTAAACCATAAATCTCTTACTTCTCGTGGCACCTTTTTCCACGAACAATAAGCACCATTATAACGAGATTTGATGATGGAACTAATCTTCTTGGAACACTCCTTCTGTTTATCAAACCTATTAATTAAAAATGATATGATTGTTCGATACATGTAAATATAAAACACAAAAAATGAAGTGAAACTAAAATTTATGTCGATAGTACATAAGTAATATCATAGGAAATTTGTAAGTTCATTACTCTTTTCCCCTTGGAAATATAAATGTCTTAGAAATGGAGCCCCCAATTTGAGTACCACATTGAGAATCATGTGTAGAAGGAGTGATGATCCTGATGGTTGTGAAGAAGGTTTGTGATGACATAATTTGTTGGTATTGGATTGTATTAGCTAAAGGTTAGAAATAATAGTTATTTGGTACTTGTTAAGCACCAGGAGTAGGCATAAATGACATAGATGAACGGAAGTCAGTGATAAGATGTGGTGACTGGGATATAGGTGGTGGCATGGATATATGTGAGGGAATGGGTATAGGTATGGGAATAGATATAGACAGTGGCATGGATATAGGTGGCGGAACGAATATAGGTGTTGGCATAGATATAGGTAGTGGCATAGATATAGGTGGTGGAACGGATATAGATGGTGGCATAGATATAGATGATGGAATGGATATAGGTGGTGGTATTGTGGTGTTTACAGGAGGTGGCATGAATGATGGAGTAGGGGTCGTCTTCATCTTGCTCATCCCACCTTGCCTTTTTCTTCCTTTTATCAACCATCTACAAAATTATAAAAAAATTAGGTAAAGTAATATAAGAAATTCATGTTAATTTTTTTAAAAAAAAAAAAGATAAGAAATAGGGAAGTGTACTCTGTTTTAGTACACATCTGCCTTACTAGTTATTAACCCCCCCCATGCAAGGCGTATATATATATATATCGGTAGTAAGCAGAGTGTGTTAACCAACTAATAAGAATAGATTCACATTGTGTATTCAAAACCTATAGTTAGCTTCCCAATTCATTCCAATTGCACGTCCTACTAAAGAGTCTAGAGAAAATCCAAAGAAATTTGATCAGGCACCTTCTAACAGTTAAACTTTGGTTACAGCAGCTCATATAGGCATCATTATGGAATATTAGAAGTTGTAAGCAGGAAGAAGGGGAACGTGGGTACGGGACATGGTATGGGCTTCATGTTCTCTAAGTTCTTCATGTCCACAGCCAACATTTACTATCACCGCCAAAGTGTTGAAACAGGCACAAACTATACAGTTAATGACAATAAAATGGTCTGGGCATGTACATTGTTACGTCCAAAATAAGCAACGACTAACTAATCATAAAAGCATAGTCAACTAATCATAGCATATATAAAAGATATGTCAGGAAACCAAACCATCCCAAATATAGCAATATATAGCAACATGATGAACATGGTAATAAAAAGAACAAATTTTGAATTGGTGCCTACAAAATAAAATATTACAGTGATCCAACAAAACATGATCTTATTCATGTAGTATCCAAAATTTTAGGTGGAATAAGCCTAGTCATTAGTAATAACTAGTCTTTTTATATCAATAGTCAACTGACTTTGATCTCAATTCATACTAGTTTAATATTTTTACCAATTCTTTTATTCTAAGTAGAAGTTTCACCATTAACTAAAGAACTCATAGATACTATTTCCCTTCTCAATGAAATAATGTTGCTGGTATGACTAAGATTTCAGGCGAGATGATTTTTGAAAAATTTTGTCATTAAGGCAAAACATCAAACATAAGTAGTACATTAAAAAGTGTTTAAGGAGCACTAGACCTAAAAATATAGCCAAAGACATAAGAATAAAGCAGCATGTATCTCAATAACAAATACATTAATTAAAAATTACAGCTTTTTGGGTGTTCTATGCTACTTCCATTGATGAGAGTCAATAAACGTTACAATTATTAGTTCATTCAAGTAACCACTCCAATACTACTTACAATAATCCCATATATCAAAACTACAACCACCAAAGACCAAGTTTAAAAGACTTGTGTGGAAATATTTATGCAAAATACCCCACTCAATCACTGAGTAGCAATTCTGCTTAGGCTAGCCCACCTTTATTCAGAGTTCTATTACAAAACAAATACCATTTGCAATAACATCAACATACTATACCAGCTAGAGTAATTAACATCACCAGGAATTTCATTTACATACTTAAACATACTCTTAACTTTTACGTGCATCTAACCTCAACATTTCAACAAAATAACAGAGCTCTACGAACTAGCAAACTGGAAAAAAATAACTAATTAACAAAAGAATGTGGTCTATCAATATATGATCCCAAAAAATTTCAATGCATCAGATTAAAAACAAAAATATCAATGAAAGACTAAATCACTTACTGCTAATAATCAAATCATCAAATCTAAAACTGATCCAGATTTTCAAATTCCATAAATATTAAATAAAAAAACCAAAAAGTAATAGTTCCAAAAACAAAAGAAAAGGACCCATCATCTTTATACTAAAAGTACTAGTTCCAAGTGCAAACCCTCTAATTTGTGCTAAAATTAAAAATTCATGTTAAAAGGAAAAGAAGTTAGCAATCGTCATCTTCCTCATCCTCATCCTTGTCTACATCATCTTCCTCTTCCTCATACTGGTCATTTTTAGCATCTTCCTCCTCATCTTCTTCTTTTTCTTCACCATCTTCGTCTTCTTTCTCCTCATCGTCATCTTTTTAGTTATCCTCATTGCTTTCTCCTCACCTTCTTTAACTACTAAAGGAATTTCAATTTGCATATCAATTTCTTCATATATCATTGTCTACTAGAAAAATAATGGGATCATTAGCTAAAACTATGACAACATATAGAACATGTTGATCTTATCTAATATGTAGTCTCTATATTATGCTCCTTGTCAATTCTACTCTTTGGCCTTGACTTTATGACTACCCACAAATCAACTTTGTCCCTCTTTCTACCAGGATAAGTAAGATAATAGGCTTGAGCTGCATGTTGTGCAATTATAAATGGGTCAAATTTTGGATATCTCCCATTTCTCCTAATTTCAACAATTCCATATTGGTTGTGCACCCTAATACCTCGATTATTCACAGAATCAAACCAATCACAATTAAAAATCACAATTTTTTTAGATTTGGATACTACAATTCAAGCACCTCTTTAAGGATACCATAAAATTCACCTGACCCTCACTTTTAACAAATACTCCGCTATTATTGGTCTTCCTAACCTTTGCCCATTCACTAGTATGGAAGATGTACCCATTGACAGAGTATTTTGTCCATCTTTGAACCTTTCTGCTAGTGCCCCACAATAGGTCATGCAAATGCTGATTTCACACCACGTTTTGTGGATTTCCAACCTATCATCGTAAGAGGTCAAATTTTGTATTTGGTAGGATTTACAATTAGTTATTTACTAAATGTTGCACTAATAATTACATATTCGTGCAACCAAATTACAACGTTATCTTTCACTGATTACTTGACTTCCTTATCAATTAGTTGAGGATAATAACGTCGCACTGCTTGCTCATGCATCCTACATAACATTTTTTTTATTAAGTAATAAGATAATTTACTAGTAAGTTAAATCAACTAATGCATGTTATTCTTACGTCAGAATGGCTTGACTTCGTCACACTTTAATAGTGTTGAACCCTAGTTGTGCTACTCCTATTTTGATGATGACCAAATCAAACTAATGATTTGCAATCAGGTGTGTAGAGAAGCAGGATAATTCAGATGTAAGGGAGCGTCTAAAAAAAAGGTGCTCAGACGCAAGGGAGCGTCCGACAGAGAAGAATCTGAAGTAGCCTTGGACGCAGGAGAATGTCCGAAACAAAACCAAAAGCTATAGGACGCACATGACCATCTAGAGACCATTATAGAAGAGAAGAGCTCAAAATGAAGAAGTTTCTGTCAAAGCTGTAGGACGCATACAACCGCAGAGGCTTTACATCCGAAAGGTCCAACGGCCAGTTCTTTCGAACGCACATTCACAGCATCGGTCGTCTGAAATATCTAACGGCTAGTTTCCAAGTAAATAGAAAATAGCCGTTAGAGAATTGTTGAAGGCAATTTTTGGGCATCTATGAATACCCCCAAGTCTATAAATGCAAAATATATATGGAGAGTATAACTACTTCATTCAATAAAAACACTTGTAAGAGCTATTTGAGAAGAAATAGGCTAAAATACTGTGGGTTGTATTAGTTTGAGTAGTGTAGTTCTCTTTGCTCAACTAGAGGGAATTAGTGTGAGCAAGAGTAGACTAGTGAGTGATCCTCAAGTGTAAGAGTGAAGGGATAACAATTGTACAAAAGTGACGTTGTATTATAAAACCCTTTGGCTCGACTAGAGGGACTTAGTTGGTGCAAGGGTGAGCCTACTTTGTTGTACAAGAAGGTTGTTGCCTCACCTTCTTTGAAGAGGCACTACTAGTAGATATACTCCAAGCTTGAGAAGCTTGGGAGTTTGGTTTGATACTCTCTATCTCAATCATCTTATTTGTTCTTTGAGCTTCAATTGATTGAATGTCTTTTGTATTCATTTGTCCTTAAGTATTTATTTATTGCATAAAGTTTGCATTTATCATTAAGCACAATAAAAGGTTTGTTTTTTGAAACAACCTAATTCACCCCCCCTCTTAGGTTGCTTTTGGGGCCAAAAATTGGTATCAGAGCTTGGTCTCATATATTGAGCTTTACTGCTTTTGAGTAAAGACTATTATGGAAACCATTAATGCTTTGTTTTTAGTGGGGCATTCTATTACTAGACCTCCCATGTTTAATGGCATTAATTTTGTTTTTTGGGGGGATAGAATGAACATTTTTGTTCAATCATTGATATTGATTTATGGTTTATTATTTGTGAAGGTCCTTTAGAAGCTAACATCATTGACTTGTAAATACTCATAGATTAAGACCAAAGACTAGATATGAGTTAAATGCACAAGATAAAGTAAGTTTATCTTTAAATGCTAAAGCCATTAATATTTTGGATACAGATGAGTTTTTTAAAGTAAAAGGTTGCAAATCAGCTAAGGAGATATGTTAAAAATTGAAAGATCTCCATGAAAGAAATGAAGATATTAGAGAGCAAAAGAAGTCACTTCTTGTGGCTAAATATGAATCCTTCAAAATGGAACCTCATGAGAACATTGACAAGATGTATTGTAGGTTCAATGATATTGTAAAGGATTTGGAAGGTTTGGGTAAAGAATATTCCTTGGGTGAAAAGAATAGAAATTTTTTGAATGTTTTACCTAAGGAATGGGAACCTAAATCCATTGCCATAGAGGAGTCTAAAAGTTTAAATTCTATGCCTATCGATTCTTTAATTAATTCTTTAACCTCCTTTGAATTGAAGATGAAATACAAGGTACAAGATGATGAGGAGGCAAAGGATTGAAAAAGAAGCATAGCATTTAAAGCTTCATCAAAAAGGAGAAAAGACTCAAGGAAACCTCACTTCAACAACTTCCAAATCACTTGGGAAGATTAGAATTCGGATGGAGAAGTTGACGAAGAATATGAGGAGGCTCAATGGCTTTTATGGCACTTGGCAATAATGAGGTATCCTCTAGTTGTAATTCTTGTGATGATTGATGTGATAATGATGATGATGATGATGATGATAATGTTGAATCATTTTTTTTTTAAATGCATGAATGTTTGAAAGAATCATATGCTAAGAACAAAGAGTTAAAAATTAAAGTTAATGCTTTATTGAGTGCCAACTCAAAACTTGTGCATGAAAATAATTCTTTGACAAAAGAAAGTAATGTTTTGAAGAAAAAATTTGTTGAAAAAACCAAGATCATGGAAGAACAAGATTCATTGAAGAAGAGATTAGATGATCTTGATGATATTTTGAAAAAGAAGAAAGAAAATGTTTTTGAAAAGAAAAGAACTCATTCCAAGCATAGAAATATGTTTTTGAACAAGAATTTTATCAGCTTTAGAAAAAATGATTTGTGCTTTGTAAAATCTAAATCTTCTTTCTATGGCAATAAGAATATTATTTGTAAATATTGTCATCAGCCATATCAAGAAAAATTGTTATGTTAAAAGAAATGAAATATTGGGAATAAATTCTATTTGGGTGATTAAGCATGTTACTAACCCAATTGGACCCAAGAAAGTTTGGGTACCAAAAGTTGTTGCTTAACTTTGCATGTAGGTATGCTTGGAAGAGCACCAAGGAATTCAAGATAGATTATCAATGGAGGGTGTTCAAAGCACAAGATGACATTAAAATGGGTAACATCTAAAATTTTGTGTTAAGAATGTGCTTCCATTTATTAAGTTGAACTACGTTACTCATCTACGTGATTGAATTTGTTTAGAATGCTAGGGAATATGTATCCCCAATTTTTGTCTATAATCAGTCACTACTTGTAAAAGAAAGGGGGAGCATTCTCTTTTTTTGTAAATGGATTATTTTGCAAGAAATTGCATCACACATGCTTCATTGTTTTGATGATGCTTTTTGGTAAAGAACGAGCGAAAATTGTTTTGATCCTAATTCTTTGCATGAATTCTCTCATATCTTATGGAACACTTATTTTTGAAGGGAAGAATTGTTTTGCATAACTTGACTTATTCTGTGTATACTCATGTGAATTATGTTCATCTTTCAAGGGGGAGAATAAACTTCGAGGGAGCTTAAATTGCATTATTTTTCTTATGTTTTGATGATGCCAAAAGGGGGAGAACATAACGGACAAAACTTCTTGACTTATGCTTCATATTTTAGAAATGTCCAAATGATTTGTCATCATCAAAAAAGGGGAGATTGTTGAACCCCAGTTGTGTTACTCATGATTTGATGATGACCAAATCATACTAATGATTTGCAATCAAGTATGCAGAGAAGCATGATAATTTGGACGCAAGGAAGCGTCCGAAAGAAAGGTGTTCGGACGCAAGGGAGCGTTCGACAGAGAAGAATCTGAAGTAGCCTCAGACGCAGGAGAAAGTCCGAAACACAACCAAAAGCTGTAGGACGCACATGACCATCCGAAGAAAAGAGCTCAAAATGAAGAAGTTTCTGTCAAAACTGTAGGACGCATACAACCGTCCAAAACACTGTTCATATTATTATCGGACGCATCATCAAACGTAGAGGCTTTACATTGGACATCCGAAAGGTCCAACGGCTAGTTCGTTCAGACACACATTCACAGCATCAGCTGTCCGAAAGATCTAACGGCTTGTTTCCAAGTAAACAGAAAATAGCCGTTAGAGAATTGTTGAAGGCAATTTTTGGGCATCTATAAATACCCCTAAGTCTGTAAATGCAAAATATATATGGAGAGTAGAACTACTGCATTCAATACAAACACTTGTAAGAGCTATTTGGGAAGAAATAGGCTAAAATACTGTGGGTTGTATTGGTTTGAGTAGTGTAGTTCTCTTGGCTCAACTAGAGGGAATTAGTGTGAGCAAAAAGAGTAGACTAGTGAGTGATCTTCAAGTAGAGTGAATGGACAACAAGTGTACAAAATTGAGGTTATATTGTAAAACCCTTTGGCTCAACTAGAGGGACTTAGTTGGTGCAAGGGTGAGCCTACTTTGTGTACAAGAAGGTTATTGCTTCACCTTCTTTGAAGAGGCACTACTAGTGGATATACTCCAAACTTGAGAAGTTTGGGAGTTTGGTTTGATACTCTCTATCTCAATCATCTTATTTGTTCTTTGAGCTTCAATTGATTGAATATCTTTTGTATTCATTTGTGCTTAAGTGTTCATTTATCGCATAAAGTTTGCATTTCTTATTAAGCACATTAAAAGGTTTGTTTTTTGAAACAACCTAATTCACCCTCCTCTTAGGTTGCTTTTGGGGCCAACAAATAGCACGTGCAAGTTTGTAGTAGCCATCTCTTGATCAGTCAAGAACCGACGTTCACTCTTACCAGTTGGTCGACCTATTTTATTGAAAATAGATAAAGATATCTAGCTGGCAAAGTTGCATCAAATCTTTCATTTTCATTTTGCCAAATCCTTGTGGCTTTTGCTTGTGCATCAGCCTCAAAGTAATAAGGACAAATGTATGATGTCTCGAGATATAGATAAGCCTCACATATTGAACCTTCTGGACGACCTCTATTATTAATCATGCCTTTCAAGTCATGTAGAAATCTACACTTGATTTAACAAAAAAAATAGATACTATTAATTTACAATATGATAATGCTAATTAAAAATTTACAAAATGAATATTACCTCTCAAATGCATACATCCACCTATATTGAGCAAGTCCTCCAACCAGTGCTTCGTAAGGCAGATATATGGGCAAATGCTCAATTACATTAAAAAATCCTGGTGAAAATATTCGTTCTAACTTGCACAATATGACTAGAATATTTTTCTCCATTTGCAACAATATATCCTCCTATAATTCTTTACAACATAGATCAGGGAAAAAATGACACAATTTAGTTATAGGTTTCCATATCCACATTGATTCAGGCAACGTACTAAATACAATTAGTAGCAAGTGCTCCATAAACACATGACAATTGTGACTCTTCAACCCCACTAATTTACCTCCATTCATGTCCACACATCTTGGTATATTTGAAGCATACCCATCTGGCATCTTCAATCCCTCAAGCCATGAATATATTCTCGTCTTTGGTCCATTGTCAAAGTAAATTTTGCTCTTGTTTCGGCAAGCTTACCACTTTGTAGGGCCTTCAACTCTAATTCACTTCACCTACAATTTATAACTAAGTCCTGCCTTGCCTTCAAAATTCCTTTTATCTTATCTTTGTTATCCATCACATTGTAAAACATTATTGAACACATTTTTTCTATGTGTATGATGTCCAGATTGTGTCAGATTAGATTATCCTTCCAATAGGGTAAATCCAAAACATGCTTCATTTAGACGAATTATGTGTCACCCCATATCCTTTAATTATTTCATAATCTACATTCAACTCTACTAGTCGGGGTAATTTTTGTCATAACTTGCTCAAACAATTCGACCCCTTTGTCTCTTTGGGAGGCAGATTTGTTCTTTTGACACAATTCTTGTAAAAAGAGTCTTTATTCCTTCTAAAAACGTGATCAATAGCCAAGAATTGCCGATGACAATCAAACCACAAAATTTTCCTCTAAATTTCAATCTGAATGTCTTGGTCTTCTCCATACAAATAAAGCATGCTAATTTTCTAGTTGTTTTCCACCCTGACAGCATGCCATAAGCAGGGTAATCATTAGTTGTCCACATGAGTGCTGCCTTCATTTGGAAGTTCTATTTTTCAGAGATGTAATACGTTAGGACCCCCTCTTCCTATAAAAGTTTTAGCTCATCCATCAAAGGTTGCAAATAAACATCAATCATACTTTTTGCATTATGTGGACCTGTAACTAAACAAGTTAGGAACATATATGGAATTGTCATGCACATCTCTGGAGGAGGTTATACGAAGTAACAATTATTGGCCAACATGAATGTGCTTTTCCATCTTTTATTGAATGGGTTAAAACCTTCTGCACATAGGCCAAGTCTAACATTCCTTGGTTCTGAGGCAAAACCCGAATGTGTTCAATGAAAGTGTTTTCATGCTTCACCGAGTAATGGATGAGACAAGACACCCAACTCTCTCTTATTTTCAAAATGTGTTCTGCTGATCGAAAGGAGGCATACAACCTTGGAATGAGTGGCAAGTAATGCATTTTCTTGAAAGGAACAGGTTTAGATCTTTCCCTCTCCCTTTAGGAGGTTTGTAGTGAGGATAATGACAAAGTTTGCACTCTTTTTCACTAGTCTTAGAATACAACATACACCCATTTATGCAACAATCGTATTTAACTATAGAGAGACCAAGTTTCTTTACCATTTTCTTTTTGTCATATAAGTTATTTGGCGCACATTACCAGAAGGAACTGCCCATCTTACGATATCACACATTCGATCCACACACCCCTGAGATAACTTGTAATCAAATTTCAAACTCGTCAATTGAATAGCTATGCATTAGTCTGATAGCTCAGAAAATGTTTCACAACTGGGGTACAGCTGCCGTTGAACAAATTTCAACATATCATAAAATCATGCACCTCATCGATTGGGGGTTCATCAACATCCTTGCTGTTTTGATCAGTATGGTGGTGATCAAATCCAAAATTACTTGGACCAGTAGTATTAAATACTATATTTTGGTAGGTGCTACAATGTGGACTCATAAATTCAGGTATACTAGAATCACTCATATGAACATCGACCCCAATTGGTTCAGACTTCCCATGTGTAGCCAATACCAATAATTTGGCATAAACCCAAATTTTAGAATATGCTCAACGAAATTGTCAAGATTCATTAGTCTCATGTTGTTATCCTTAGAGCAGGGACACCGAATTTCATGATCATTTATATATTATGGTTGCATGCACACAAATTGCAGAAATTGACTTAAACCGTCAATAAATTGTGGAGTATAACTTGAACGGTTAGACGAGAGCCATTTGTACCTCCAACTATGACTACACCCTGGCGCATTTCTATAATCTGAGATTCAAATATTCAAACATTTTAGAATTTAACAATAAACGTCATATTTGTTAGATTTCATTTTTTAGATCAAGAGTATGGTATTTTCGTAAAAGTTTTCGTAGAGTTTCCCTTAATTTTTTACCATTCTTCTAGTTCAAAACTAATCAAAATAAACATTCATGTTTATTTGTTAGATTTCATATTTTAGATCGATTATGGTATTTTTTGTAAAATTTTTGACAGAGTATCCCCTAATTTTAGACCATTCCCCTGGTTCAAAACCAATCAAAATAAACATATTTGTTAGATTTCATATTTTAGATCAAGATTATGTTATCTTTCGTAAAATTTTTAGCTAAGTATCCCCTAATTTTATACCATTCCCATAATTCAAAACCAATCAAATAAACATTCATGACCCAACAAGGGTTAACTTGACAATTTAATATTCATAAATTTCATCCCAAGTAAGCTTTACTGTCACTAAAAAATAAGAATAAAAATTGTATTGACGGTGGTTGATTAATAATAAATAAAAAAGAATCAATGAATTTTAAAAGAAATTTCAACATAAAATATCAATTACGACCCGACGAGAGTTTATACAAAATAATCAATTATAACCCGGCAATGGTCATCCAAAAGATCCACAACAATTTAATACATCACAAAGTTTACGTTAATTTTATAACTTGCATCACAAATAGAATAATGACAAACTTACTTTGCAGCAATACTCTCTAGTCTAGACTTGATTGTTATCCCAAAATGTGTACTAGATTTTCACCACCCTACACTCGAGCAAGAGGTTATATTTATCGCCAAAAATTAAACTAAGGGAAATTGAAGGAAAGATAACAAAAATTGAAACAAGGATCAAATACACATTTAATGCATTAAAATAAATTAGTACTTGTATTTAAATTGAGTAGCAAGAAAGAAAGATGCTAGCATGATTGCATGTGTTTGATTGAGTTTAAAGTTAGTAGTGCTCATTGTAATAGATAAATAGTTAAAAGTGATGCTTATGCTCAAAAAATGAATGAGTTACAGTGCCCCATTTCTGGGTAGTGGTTTCATTTAGGTTCACCTTCTTCACTCACTCTGTTATGCCTTCCATTGTTTTGCTCCTAAAACCCTACTAAAACCCTACTTATTCCTTGAGGCTATCTATACGTGCATATATTAGAGATTTTTTGAGTAGCTAAAACCCCTGATCCATTTTGGTAATACGATGTAGTATGTGTAATAAGTGTCGTATGGGAAAGAGCCAAAACCCATGTACCTATTTTTCTAAGAATAGGAGTACCATATTAGCTTTTTTCTCTTTTTTTTGGTGCCAAATCAGGAAGTTCAATTTCCATGTCAAGGGAACCATATCTAATGATACTTTAAAGGTATTTAATATTTTATCGTACAAACTTTTAAAATACAACAGTAATGGCTCCTCCAAGGATCATAGAATTTTCCTAGTTTACTTGTATGAGTATTATGGATCATATCATTCATCGACAACTACTAGTAGAATGAGTATCAAGTATCCACAACTAGTAGATGACATTAACTTACCGTGCGCCAAATAAGAATTACTTATATGATTTATGAACAACAAATAGACACGAGTCTAACTAAATATTCTAGCCAATAGAAAAAAATAGTTTTTTTCCTTCTATCATATTTTTGCCAGTTCCACAGAAGGCATATATATAGTAAACCAGAGGGAATTCAATTGAAAGCAATTGTCTTGATAAAGGCAAAGTTAGCTGAGTTGCAAGGCAAAAGTTGTGTTTTCCCTCCAAATCTTCTCTTTTCTCCATTTCTCTCCTCCCAATCATACAAGTTTAGGCATGATGCTTTCAGAACTAGGAGGGTTTAAATCCAGTGAGATATTTGTGTGATACGTTTGAGACCTTGTTATATAGGTACCCTTTTTGACCTTGGTATATTATCACACTCTAGTTGTGGTTGCTTTTACAAAATTTCAACTATCCCACCATTCTATTTGCAGGATCAAATAATACTACCAGCTAAATAGAAAATACAATCTGTGGAAGTGGAAATAAATTATTCTTTCCTGTATGAAGGAATTACTAACATGAATGATTCACATACAGTATCAATCATCACAAACACTGAACAAAAACAACATCTAACATCTAGGCCATTCAAGCTGACTGAAACAAGTTTGGTTCAAGCAAGTAGTATACAAAATGATGAAACACAAGATAGGGCAAAAAAATACAGAAGGGTGAAGCCATTATTTCGTCGCACTTCTTGAAGGCATTGAATAGCCCTGCTTCTGAGACTGCTTGCACATATCGCTTTTCTATACTATTACACGAAGGCTGACATGAACAAGGATAGAATGATCATCAAAGTGCCTAACAGTTGATGTCACAATGACAAGTTGTATTCCAACTTTATCTAATTGTATTAATTGTTTCAATTGGATAAACTAGTTACAGTACCCCAACTTTTCTGTTCTTGGTATTTTTACTTTTCATTGTTACTTTTCATTGTTATTTATATTTCTACTTGTCATTATTATCACCTTCAAATATCAAAAATAATTTCAGCCTATATCTTTCCTATTTATGGTTGATGATAGAAGAGGAAGCATTTTTCAGATGAGAACTATTTTACAAGTTCTCTTCTCCTCATATTCGAACTAATAGACGATCGCGCTCCTCCTTTTTTCTCTACTTAATCCCAATCTCTTCCTTCTATCGTTTTTATTTTCAAAATTTTTCCAAACTTATCAACATCTCTAACTATCTTGAAACTAAAAAAATAAATAAATCTCCACCTTTCAAAAAAATTAAATGCACCTCTATATAGGGTTATTGCAGCGGTTTGCTGCAATAATCATGAAGAGGAATGGTAGTAGGAAAACATAGGCTTTGTGATAGAAAGGAATTCCCTATTATCCCACTTTCATTAGGTAAGTTTCTTTCTTTTTCTTTTTATTGGTATTGTTCTATTGTAATCCATGTCAATTCTTTTGTTCGGTACTTAATATCATTGAGAGGAGTGAATTAGAAAGTGTGGGCTGGAGATTCATTCTTCTTTTTGTTCAAAGTTCTCGCTAAGTATAAATGTGCATTCTTTCGACACAATTACCATTGCATTCTATAATGTCTATGGTGCTTCGTTATTCGACTCAATAAAGCTATTGATTTTTAATTCTTTTCTTTTTTCGTTTATAATATCTTGATATTCCATTCTTGGTTAAGGTTCTTTTGGATATTTATGAATATATTTGGGCTATAAAAACTTTCAGCTCAATTTATCCAAATCCTATTGACTACACAGAATTTAGCTTAATTGCATACTCAAGATACTGCCATGTAGATTGAGCTTGTCGCATTTGCATCTAGCTTTGGAGAACCCAATGAGTGGAAATAACTGCAAGTTTTGGACTTTACAAGTTCAAAGTTTGTGGAATTAATATATGAGCACATAAAACTTTCGCCTCAACAAAGGAACAATTGGCCTATATCTAATGAAGTTATTACAGTCATGGCAAATGTCTCGACTTGGACGTTGTTTCTATAGTAAAGTGGAGCAAGTATAGTAATGTATAATTGATATTTGGAGCTCACATTCTACTTGGAGTGGTAGATGCTTTTTTGGTTTAGATAAAGTTAATGCACTCTATTTTTGGGGTAATGATTCTATGAATTATAAATTAAATGCTTCAATTGCAAATATTAAATCCTATATTTCAAAAAAAATTTGTGCTTTTATTTAGAGATTAGTCTTTTCATTGCACTAATCCTGGGATTTCTTCGAATTTGATTCTAGAAAGCTTATAAATCTAAGTACTGGAAAGGTGATTTAAGACTTCCATTGGGTTGAAAATTCGGGAAGCTAATTGAATGAATAAGGATTCCTTTGACACTTTTGTGAATATTACGAATTTTATGAAGTGAGTTCTTTGCTGTAGTTTATTGGGAGCATTATTTTGCCAATATTATATGTCCTGTTTTAAGAAATGAGGCAAAAAGTTAATAAGTTTTTCCATATAGATTGAGAATTTAATGTTAAAGATTATGACCTTAAAAGGTATAGAGGCTATCCCACATCAAATTTTTGAGGATTAGGATGTTTTGACATCTCATGTGGTTTTAATTTTACATGTAAACATAATGTTTCTATTCTGTCTTTCTACTATTTTGATTTATTTATGAATATTTGAAGGTCCTGACCTCAAAATGATCTTGACTCCAACCTACTATACAAAGTTGGAGGCAAAATATTTCAGAGAGAATTAGGCCCTATTTGGAGTTGTGGTAGCTTATCACAAAACATTTTACTTAGTAGAGCTTTTGAAGAAAGTGCTTAATAAGTGCTTAGTTTTTGTTGTTTGGATGTAAACTTGCAAAAATACTTTTTTAAATATTTGTTAATGTATAATATTGAATTTTAAAAATATTCTATTTTTATTACATTATAAATTTATGGTAAAATGGCTAAAATTTATCTTTAATGATTTTAAAAAGAAAAGCTAATCCAATAGCACCAATTTTTAGCTTGTGATGAAAGTACTTTTGAGAAAATTAGAGCCAAAAGTTCCACTCCTAAATTTAAGGACAATATTCACCAAACACTCAAAAAGTACTTTTATAGTCCAAGAGTACTTTTTAAGCAAAAGCCCTGCAACACCAAACAGGGTATTAGAATAGCAAGCATTTTGCCAATGACAACTATATCAATACACAATCATTTATTAAGTTTATGTTATGGATCTTGGCCTTGCTACTGAAAGTTACTGTGCTTACTTTTTTGAATGTTTTATCTTTAACACCTTACCTCCCAATTTTATTCTTTCTTAATGAAATTTTCTATGTTTTTTTAACACAGGGATTAGTTCTCTTTACTGGTGATACTAGTGAAATTTGTACTGAAGTTGGGGAACAAATTGATAAAAAGGTTGTAGAGTGGAGGAAGGAAAGGAAGGCAGAGATTGTTCCTGGAGTTCTTTATATGGACAAAGTGCACCCAAATTTCAGTAAGCAAAAAGAAAGCCTCAAAAACCATGAAAAAATTGATTATTTGTAACCTATAAAGTCTGTTAGAAAAATTTGAGACCAGACTAAAAATCCGGACAAAATGACATGTATGATTATTTGTAACCTATAAAATGACATGTATCATTCCTACAAAATCTGGGGTCCATCTACTTATTTTTAAATAGTAAAAGATAGAGAACAAATGCTCCTTTTCACTTTCCTTTTTTTCTTTCCCTTATCATGTTACTCTTCATCGGCTCTCTTCTAATAAACTCGAAACTAAAACCTAAGCTGTGTTTTAATGGACTCCCTTCTTCTAAATTCCTTCAATGTCTTCGTAAGTCCCTTGAGTCCCACCATTCGTTTTCAAGTTTCAATCAAGAGTTCAAATAAATTGAGAAGACGTTCAACTATTCTGAGATATACAAATAATCAAGAAAAGAGAGCAATCATGGGTCTAATCTAATTACAAAGGCAGAGAATAGAGAGGCCTAATTATCAATTCAGCTGAATTGATATTCATTATAAAGCAAAACAACATTCTAAAAAGTGGTCACGATTCCAACTTCTCTGAAACAAAAGAGCATGGATTGCAATAGGGGGAGGTAGGGTTTTGGGTGCGAAAATGACAACAAATTTTGAAGAAGACACACATTAACCAAATACAATTAAATAAAAGAAAAACTCTAATGTAATTTTGACTCTTCCGCCACTTAAAATCAATTAGCTTTCATGCAATAATAATAAAAAAATAGAAAAATCAAAATTCAACAGGCTGGTTGGTTTAGTTTATTGGAAGAGAACTTATGAAGCGTAAAAGAATTATAGAGAGAAATGAGAAAAGAGCAAAACGAGCATCCGCTTTCCATATTAAAAAAAAAAAAAAAGTAGGTGGACCCCAACTTACAAAACAAAACCTGGCAACTGCATTTTATCAATTAGAATGTCACCATTTGCACGTGGACAAAGAGTTTGGATAGGAAATTTCAGACAAAGGATCCGAAGCCAAAACTAGATGAGGAAGAAATTATTTTGTAAAAAATATTACATTAATTTTCTTCAGTATTAGCTAATATGTTTTCTGGGATCTATTTATATAGAATCAAATGTTCAACTTTTGCTCATGAGGATTAGATATAAAAATTTTGCTTATGTTGGCTGATACTTCTATAATTAATGTTTTGTAATTCTTGCAACAAATAATGAACTTAACAAGATTCAGTACAAACAATAATAATCCAATAAATAAAGTTGGACGAATTTTTTGAAACATGAATAAATTTATAGCTATTATTCTTATCCTAAATTTGACTATGGAAGTCATCAATTCTATTAAACAAAACTAATCGTTCATCAATAGTCTAGCTATCGAGCGCATGCCAAATAGGAAGGAAAGGACACACAGATAATTTAGCATTAATTGGCCATACAAATAAAGTTTTTGACTTTTCTTTTACATGCTGCAACATCAGAATTGTTACTGCTAAGACCACGTGCTCCATTTGCATGAAAAGTTGCTACATAAACTGTCTGTTTGTTTCATGTAAAATATTTTTTGTGAAAAACTTCTTCTAAGAAAATATTTTCTTTAATTTTTTAAAATTTTCTGGTGTTTGGTAAACATTTTAAAACATTTTTTTCTTTGACCATTTATGGCTACCAGCCTTTTACCCCTCACGATTACCACCACTACTCCACCCCTCCATACCACAACCACAACAACTATGTACCATAACCACTGCTGACAGTAAATCAATCTATTCTTTTTGCCTCTTTCTTAGGTTTCATTGATGTCTCCTATCTATTTCCTACATTTATCAATCTGTCATGGCAGCCTTTTCCTTCGTAGATCTTTATTTCCCTTTACAAAATATGTTCGTACCAGTGAGGAAGAAAAGTCGAGAGGGAAAGGAGATCTATATATGAGCGAGGAAGGAAGAAGTGGAGGATAAGGAGGCTCCAGTGATATTGCTATGGGAGTCAATGGTATATTGTATTATGGTCCGTTCACCTCCTCTCATACACTAAAAGTGTTCTGTGTACATTCTTCAGTAAAGTCCGTTGACTAATGTCGTTTTGGTGATACGTGGAAATCAACTTCATGATAATCCTATTCTGAAAGTTATTTTACACTAATTATGGAAAAGCTTTTCATTGGGAAAAATTTTCTTTAATATTTCTACTACCAAACAATGGAAAGCAAAGAAACTATTTTCCAAAAAATATTTGACATTGAGGGTCTGTTTGTTTGAATGGAAAATATTATTCGAAAGTTATTTTCCTAATTTTTCTAATGTTTGGTTGCACTAAACATTTGGAAAATATTTTACCATCAAAATTGACTTACACCAAACTGTGTAAAATGACTTTCAAATTCATAATACCAAAGTTATTTTCCACGTGGGATGCAAAAACACATTTTTCTATCAAATCTAACTAAAAACTAAAAGCCGATGACGCCAAAAACCAATATCGACATTTTTAATTCCTTTGCTTTGCATATCTAATCCTCCCAGCGACAAATGTAGAGGATTTGATGATGCCACCACGCTGATGATTCTGATAACTAATCCCAATTATCATCCTTTTGCAAAATATCATATTTACAGTTCATTTTTTCCTTAAGTTGACTGAAGAGTGGGGATCAATGGCTAATGGATCAAAGGTTTCAAGTAATTCAAGCAAAAAGAATCACACAATCTGCCTTGATGAAATTGATTAGTTTGATCTAGACGAAAAAGTTTCAAGTATTTTTTTTAAAAAAATTTATTAATCAATTGAATCATACTAGGATGTTCAATGGTGATAATCTTGGCTTCAGGGTTCCAATTCGCAAACACCTTTTATTTGATTGCCAAGATATTGATATTTTAGGTTATTGCGAATTTCAATAACCCTTTTTCCCTATGAACTTATGTTAACCAAAAAAATGAAAATGATGAGGAAAACTTCTTTTTTTTTTCCTGGAGACAATTTCCATGGAAAATATTTTCTAAAGGAAAACATCTTATAGTGAAACAAACCCTGGAACAAACAGACCCAAAACTAAAATATTTATCACATATTGAACCCATGAACTCCAGCAATGAACCAACCACAATTCGACCAATAACAATCGAGGAGGTAGAAACCTAGTACCAAAGAACAACCCTAAGCCCTTATATACCAGTTCCACCAAAAAAAAAGTATATCAAACAATTTCGTCTCTATACAATAAAAGAATCAAAAAATTTTGTTTCCTTTTCCCCTCATAATGTACACATCTAATGTAATATAGAGAAAATTAACCCATTTTAGAAATAAGTAAACAAATAACCCAAAATTCTCATCTACGTTAAGTTGGGGACAAACCAAATCCAAATTAAAGACAAGATGAATACAAAATACCTTGAAGTTTATGGCTTGATGAATACAAAATACCTTGAAGTTAATGTGCTATGGAGTCTTGTCCATTGCAAAATTGAAGGGAACGGCGGGTAGAACAGAGAGGGCTGAAAAGGGAGTAGCAAAAGGTAGGGGACAGGGATGGGAAATTGGAGGCAGAAACATGAAAGGGGATTGGCTCCATGAAGAAAAAGTGAAAAATGGAGAAGGGAAAAGGGAAAGAGAGTAGTGAACGATGGGTGAGGGGATGAGGAGGGGAAGGAAAGGAAGGCTGATCAGGCACGGAGGGATTAGAAAGGCTCGAAGTTGTACAAGTGGGAGGAAATCTACTTAGACAAAATAGGTTGTGGTTGTGTGTTTATCTTTACAATTTTTGAATTACTTTGTAAAAAAAAAAAAAATTGGATGTCATAAATATTCATTGTTTATATGTCAATTTTTTTTTAAGAAACAGTAGCAACGGTTTTTTCAGTTGCTATTAATCCCAAGGTAATAATTTTTATACAAATCGAATATTTATTGGAAACATTTTTAAAATTTTTCTATTTTAAAAAAAAGTTTGCAACGAAAATTCCATTGCAATTGATTTGAAAATATTTTTTTTGCTTTTCTATAAAATTCGTTGCTATTTCCATTGCAAATTACAATAGATTTTTTCTGTTGCTAATTTTCGTTGTTAATAGGCATTTTTTTAGTAGTGTTAGTTTTATCCATTCAAAACATCATTTCTTTTCAAATCACAAATATTATAAAGTTAGTTAATGATTATCCTGACAAGGTTGCATGGAAATAGGAATTCATTAGGAGTCTACTTAAATGCAAATGTCACATAATTTGGGAATATACCTCTAATAAGAAATAAGTTGTATGAGATGAATGATAAGTATTACAAACATTTTCTCCTCAACTTATTGGTATAGTAAAACATAACTTCTAATGACTTAATTCGAAGAAGCAACATGGGTACGTGTTAGAATCCTGTACTCGCCTTATTGCTGCTCTAATGACTTATTTTGGAAAAACAACACGGGTATATGTTGGAATCCCGTACTCGCTTTATTCTAGCAGCATAATAATTTTTTTAAACGATCCTAAACCAAGGAAAATGAGTGAAACGTACTTAAAATTAATTTCAAAAACCAATTATTCACAAATTAGAAGAAAATTCCCTTTACGAACACACACAATGTCCCAATTTCATTCTATTTCATTTAACCTATTCTTTCCAAAAAATAATCGACTAACAAAATAATATTGATGATTTGATCAAGGAAACAATATTTCAAATAAATTTTCTCCAAAATTTTAGTACCTTTTTTTGAAAAATAGTAACACCAAGTTTTTGAAATCTTTATGTTACAAAAGAGCTCCTCACTCACACTTAAATCCATGACATGACCCAATCAAATACTTTAATCATATAATATTATAACTCAAATATCATCATCGAGTACTCAATTGATCAATTTTCCTCCACTCGTCAACAAGTCACACCAATACACATAAAATAACCATTCCCAAAACAAGAAATAAACACCCCCCAACCTTGTCTAATTTATTCTAATTGATGAATAATTCATCCTACCACTCACCCAAAATTTTGACATAAAAATAGAAAAAGCAATTAAACAAGACCCAAGTAAACGATGACAAATTTCTTTTTTTTTTTTTTTTAAATGAATATCAATTGAAAATACTAAGGGCACTTAACTAATCCGAATATTTAATCAATTAAGCTCTAAAAAAATAAAATTCCAAGTCAAAACATCAATAAAATCTCGGGCAAATATGGCATCAGTTTAAAGCCCTTAGACAATCTACTGTCATCAAGAAATAAAAATGACCAAAAACCAAAACAAGTATCTAGCAAATCAGTCCTCAAAATGATCTACTCCATCAAATCATAAAAGAAATCTACTTGGCATCAACTCAACGCCATTAGCCAATCTAGTCCAAAACTAAAATATCTCAAAGTAAAATAACTAAAAAAAAAAAATAACTAGAGATAAAAGTGCTAAGTCAAGAATAATTAAAATTGTCTGTCTTCATAAAAATTCTTTAAATCCTTGGGTCCCAAATCATCACTATTAATTGCCGCTGATTGTTCAACTTTCCTGTTCCATATCCTCTCAACCATTTTTTGCCTCACTAGGCTGAGACTCCTCATGGTCATCATCTTGAGCTCTTCCATCCTCTCCAGCTTGTTGGGCTTCTGCTTGATGTGCATCAACTGTTGATGGTGTGTAATATTACCCACGAGGTTGCCCACAATGCCAAAGTGGATGTGGAAGAGAAGATATTGGGGCAGTCTGACCCATGTATCCGGTGTAGTGGTCTTGAGGGCTTCTCCTATCATTGTTAGATTGTTGTGCATTACCAACTGACTATAGTTCCAATACCCCTACAACTCATTCTGCTCTTCTTCATTGATTGGGACATTAAATACATGTCCTGGCAACAGCGGGATATATGATGCTTCCTAAGGTGGTGGTGGTGGGATATGGGCTTGTCCAGGGTAATGCGTCTTATACTCACATACCATTCTATAAACATATCCCCGATTGATCTTGCCCTTGGAATGTGTCATTGGCTCCACCGGGTCAATGTGGTATCCTGCAACTGTACATGAATTGTGGATTAGATTGGGTGCATAAAAAATGGGTCTTCCAAACCTGCCACTCTCGAGAAACCCTTGTCTAATTAGTTTGCCAACATCCACCAGTATTCCTGTTACAATCACATAAACCAACAACACTTTATCCCTCTGAATAAAGCTCAAGTAATTGGAACCTTGAATATGACAACTAATGTAAATAAAACTACAATTTAGCCACAAGTGAAAGTCCAGAACGAGGAAATCTTAATTCGGCGCTACTTGTAGAGCTCTGAACCCAATCCATATTCATATCACAAATAGCACTTTTAATTGCATCCATATCTTTCTTGTCATTATTCAAAAATGTTGGATACTCATTAGAATGCACATGAGGTATGTTAAAAAAAGGAATTAATCATTTCCAAACCAAAATCAACCAATACCCCCTGGACTCTCACCTTGCAATGAAATTCTTTCACAACTTGTGTACACCCAGGATCAATTGGAGTATTGAGTCTTTCCCAATGCCTAGCACTGATCTAAGCTTCTATCTCCTTCCTAGCCTCTTCGTATTGTCCTCAATGAATGGACAGATCAAAATTCATCTCCTTAATGACCGCATGTTTCTCATTATTTTTATATAGTTGTTGAGCTCTATCACTAGGGGATTGAGCCCGCTACGCTGGCCTACTTCCCCTTCTCTATTCATCCCTTTATTAGCTCATTCCTTTTTCCTGAACTCGCCTCCGTACCCCTCATTCTTGCCCTCCTCTCAACTCTTCCATATATACCCCTTGTCATTTTTCACAGCAATTATCAACCAATTTAGTAAATAAGCACTAAAAATTTTTGAATTCACAACCAAGAAAAAATTCCATCAATTTTGTCAACAAAATTTTACAATTTCTCTATGATAATTCAAATAATCCAAATTAATCAATTAAATATCCAATCTTGTCCAAAAAATTCTGTCCAAAATCAACCAAATTATTTTCCAAAAAACCATATGAAATTGCTTAACATGCACCCACAAATTACCTTCTACAAATCTCACCAATTTATTCACAAAGTTCGGAAGAATATTACCCAATTAATGCCAAAAATTTCCCAAGAAATTGAGTGAAAAACCCTCCTTGGTATTCAATTTTTCCAAGCAAACTCCAAGGTGTTCCCCCTTTGATGATCCGAGGATGATGTAGAAAAAATTCTGGTGGTGAATTAGGGTGTAGACAGGAAGATATTTTTATTGAAGAAAATGGAAGAAGTTGAGAAAAATTGAAGTTTTGAAGAGGAGTTGTATGCGTATTGTTTGGAGAAGATGAAGAATTTGAGAGAAGAAGAAAAAGAGTCCTTTTAGAATTTGGGTTCCAATCCTGTTGCTATCACGACATGGAGTTTTCCATGTTGCAATTTGGGCTGATCTCAATTGCCAGTACGCGACTCCATGTCACGATTTGGCTTGGTAATATGCCCTACATGTGCATCAATGTTGCAACATGGAGAATCCATGTCACGATCTCGGCTTAGGAAAAAATTTTAGAACCTTGCAGAAGTTTGAAGTTGAAATTACAATTTGGATTTTCATGTCACGATTTGGCCCGAATGACCAAAATACCCTCCAGAAGCTTGAGGTCGATATAGCGACATAGGCCTAAACTTCTACGAAGCGTATTTTTGACACTTAGCCAAAATTTCACCTCTCTTCACTGTTTTTCTTCAAGTCCTTACACAACTTACTAAAACATCAAAATAACAAGTTTAGATGACAATTTTCATTCATCCTTTTCAACTATTTATTCAATTCAAAAACACACATTTTCAACTAAAATTTGTAACCTAATTCAAACAAAATCATTCAAAATTTAAACTAACTAAAAATCACACCACAAGAAATAAAAAGCAATAAATTAAAAACTTGGGTTGCCTCCCAACAAACACTTTTTTATAGTCACTAACTCGACTATGGAATGGGTGCTCATTCTTGCACAAATTGGACGAAATCTCGCCCTTCTTCAATAATTTCTCCCAAGTAGGGTTTGAACCGGTGACCATTGACCTTGTGTCCCTTCTTCCCTTTTATCTCTACTGCTCCATGAGGACAAATTTAAACCATTTCAAAAGGGCCACTCCACCTTTGAGCTTTCCCAGGAATAGTTTGAGTCGTGAATTGTCGAGCAATTCCAAATCACCGGTTTCGAATTCCTTCCTTAAGATGAGTTTGTCATGCCATGCCTTAGTTCTCGAATTCCTTATAGTCAAGGAATTTTCAAATGCTTCTCTCCAAAATTCATCCAACTCATTCAAATCAAGAAATCTTTTTTCACATGCCTCCTTTAAATCAATATTCAAGCTCTTGATTACTTAATATGCTCTATGATGAAGTTCAACCAATAAGTGACATGCTTTGCCATACAAAATACGGTACGGAGACAAGCCTATAGGAGTCTTGAATGCCATCCGATAGGCCCATTATGCATCATCCAACATAATTTCCAATCCTTCCTTGCACTATTCACCATTTTCTCCAAAATTCTCTTCAATTCACGATTCAAAACCTCAACTTGACCCGAAATTTGAGGATGATAAGTTAAGGAAATTTTGTGCTTCACCCCATACTTGGTCATTAAGGCCTCAGAAGTGTTTACCCCCGTCACTAATAACAGTTCTTGGCACTCCAAACCAAGAGAAAATCTTCTTTCGGAGAAATTTGGTGACAACTCTAGCATCACTGGTTGGAATGGCTATTGTTAGCCACATCAACCCATTTGAGACATAATCCACTGCAATCAAATAGAATTTGTTGGAATATGAGATTGGAAAGGCTCCTGTAAAATCAATGCCCCAAGCATCAAATACTTCCAACTCCACAATACCATGGAAGGGCATTTCTTGTCTCCTTGAAATATTACCAACCCTGTGGCATTCATCACATTTGACTAAAAATCCCTAGAATCCTTGAATATAATTGGCCAATATAAGCCACATTGAAGGACTTCAAAAGCTATTTGTTGAGCTCCATGGTGACCTCCAACAGGAGATGAATGACAATGTCTTAAAATATTGGTCACTTCACTTTCTGGAACACATCTCCTTAGAACTTGATCATTACATCCTCGGAATAGATATAGTTCTTTCCAAAAGTAAAACTTGAGTTTCACAAAGAACTTCCTTTTCTCATTGATATTGAGCATCTTTGGTACTATCCTTGCACCAAGATAGTTCACAATGTCCGCATACCACGGGCTTGCATCCTTCAACTCAAGCAATTCCTCAATGGATGATCCCTTGTCAATGGCTCTTTCTTCATGATTGACAAGTTGAGATGCTTCAATCCTTGATAAGTGGTCCGTTACCATATTTTCAACACACTTTTTGTCCACTACTTCCCAATCAAACTCCTGCATAAAAGTATCCATCTCACTAAATGTGGTTTGGCATCTTGTTAGGAAATAAGTGCTTTAATGCAGAGTGATCAATGTGCACAATTACCTTAGACCTAATCAAATATGATCTATACTTGTTAAATGCAAAGACTATAGCAAGTAATTCATTTTCTTTAGTGGAATAATTAAGTTGTGTTTCATTCAAAGTCCTACTTGCATAGTAAATGATATGCAGCATTTTATTCATCTTTTGACACAAAACGGCACCTATTGCATAGTCACTAGCATCACACAAAAGCTCAAATGGAAGAGACCAATTTGGTGCCACAATGATAGGTGCAATTACAGGAGCATGTTTAACTTATTAAATGCTTTACAAACAAGAATCATCAAAGTAGAAAGGACAATCTTTTCAAGTAATGAGTACAAAGGTCTAGCTATATGTGAGAAATTCCTAATAATCTTCTATAAAAACCCACATGATCTAAGAAACTTCTCACCCCCTTAACATTCATGGGAAAGGGTAACTTTTCAATCACCTCAACTTTTTCCCAATCAACTTCTATTCCTCTTGATGATACTTTATGACCCAAAACAATTCCTTCTTGTTTCAACACATCATTTTAACACCAAATTAGTTTCAACACATCATTTTAACACATTGGACAAATTTACAAGACAATCATCAAATAAGACACCAAATACACTAAAATCATCCATGAAGATCTCAATCCACTTTTCAACCATATCATGAATAATAGCAAACATACAACGTTGAAATGTACTAGGATAATTGCAAAGCCCAAAGGGCATTCTCCTATATGCAAAAGTACCAAATGGGCATTTAAAAGTTGTTTTATATTGATCTTCCAGACAAGATGACAATTTGAAGATAACCGGAATAACCATCAAGGAAACAATAATATGCAAATCTAGCCAACCTCTCAAGAATTTGATCAATAAAAAGCAAAGGGAAATGATCCTTATGTGTGGCCTCATCCAATTTACGAAAATCAATATACATACGCAAGTCCTGACTAACCCAGAGGGGGCAGTTCATTGGTTTCACTTATTATTGCGATAATATCATCCTTCTTTGGAACGACTTGAGTGGGACTAACCCCCTTGCTATTGCTAATAGGGTAAATAATACCAATTTTCAAAAGCTTGACAACCCTTTTTCTCATAACCTCTTTTAAGGTAGGATTCAATCTCCTTTGAGGTTGCCTTACCGATTTGTTCCCTTTATTCAACAAGATTTTATGCATACAAATAGAAGTGCTAATTCTCTTAATATTATCAATAGACCAAGCAATGGCATCTTTATGCATTTTAAGCACCACAATCAATCTTTCAAGTTGCCCACCCATCAAAGATGCATTCTCTACAAGTACCGGGTATTCTCATTTTCACCAAGGTTTGCAGACATTAAATGAGTAGGAAGAGATATAAACACCACCTTGGGGGGTTCGTTGGTCGGAGACCCCCCTTTACCTTTTTCTTTATTCTCCTCTTCTTCTTTTTGCAATAAAGCATCATTCTCCAAGTGATTGACATTCTTCATTTCATCTTCATCCTCTTGGATTAGAGTATTTGAATCTAACATATCGTCCTCCAATGAAAAACTCTCCAATTCATTCCTACAACAATCATCAATTAAATCATCCACTACATTTATATTCATGACATCCTCATAAATTGAAGAAAGTTTTAATGAATTAAAAATATTAAATGTAACAATTTTATCATTTATCCAAAATTCCAACTTCCCTTCTTGAATATCAATGAATGCACGGTCGGTGGCAAAGAAAGGCCTCCTAAGTATGATTGACATCTCTTCATCCTCTTTTATGTCTAGCACAATAAAATTGGCCGGAAGGTAGAATTTGATCTTCAATTTTAATGATCACAACCTCAAAGATTTCCTTTGGAAACTTTATGCTACGATCCGCAAGTTGCAATGAGACACTTGTGGGCTTCAAATGTCCTCCATTTAATTTTTTGAACACCGCATAAGGCATGAGGTTTATTGAAGCTCCCATATCACACAATACTTTCCCCAATTGCAAACCTCCAATCTTACAATGTATGGTGAAGGACCCAGGGTCCTTGAGCTTGGGTAGTTACCTCTTTGTGAGGAGTGCACTACAATTCTCAGTTAGACATACGATTTCATCCCCATGCAATTTTCTTTTGAGGTAAGGACTTGTTTCATAAATTTAGCATAAGTGGGCATTGTTCTCTAGTGTCTCCATGAAAGGAATGTTAATTTTAAGCTTCTTGAATATTTCAAGAAAATTTTAAATTTCTTCACCTTTTCTGCTTCCTTCAATATTTGAAGGAATGGTATGTTCATTTGCTTCGGTTCTTGATAAGTCGGATCCTTGCCTTCATGTTACTTTGCACATTGAGCAGGGTAAGCTCATCATTTTTTTGCCTTGTCCCATTGAAGACTTTCTTTTTTCCTCATTTTCATCTTCAACCATTTTTTTCTTTACCCTTTAAGGAGTGTCTCCCAACCCTTTCTTCCACCTCCTTACCACTTTTAAGGGTGATGGCCTTGCATTGCTCCTTAGGATTTCAAATAGTATCATTTGGTAGTGCCCCTATAGGTTTTTCATTATTCAACCTTTCCAATTGACCCAATTGAATTTCCAAATCTCCTGTTGATGCTTTCAAATTCTTAAAGTCCCTCCCATGTTCATCCTTATACCTTCTTTCTCTTTCCAACTTCCTTCTCAAGTACTCCGCCTCTCTTTTCCATCCATGTTCACATACATTCTCTCTTACAGTAAATTGGTCATTATACATAGGTTGGGAAGAATTTGCATGTTGGAATGGTGGCCTTGGTTGTTGAATTTAAATTGGAGGGTTAGAAGAAGATTGATAGGAGTTGGCGATTCAAAATTTCTTTGGTGTGAAGGTTGATAGGGTCTAGATGAGGAACTTGAAGCTTGGTTGTTGAAGTTTTCAGGTAGGGGATTTGGTTGATAGGGAAGGTTGGATTGATTGTCTGTATTGCCCATGAAAAGTTGAGATGAGTCCTCCAAGAGGGATTATATGCGTTCCCATAAATTCCAGGTGGGTTCCTTAGAAAAGGCGATTGATTGGACACATAGTTGACTTGCTCAATGGACCCATAAGGCATTTCACATTGCCCGTTTGCTTGTCTACCCCCACAAAAATACACAGCATAGGTGGTTGTGATAAGTTCATAATTGTGCTATATTGTATGTGTCAATTATCAAGTTTTTATGTGTTGTAAGAAAGATTTGAGTATTATTGAGCTTAATTTGGTTATTCTCAATTTTTGTAGGGTTAAAGTGAAAAAGAGCTGAAAAGATGGGAAAAGATGAAAGAAAATGCCAAGGGTAGAACATGCACGAGTATGAAGTCATTTAAAAATTCCGGACGGTGTTTCGTATTTCAGGCGTAACTTTTGATCCTGAGCTCCAATTGAGGTTATTTGAGATGAATTGGAAAGTTAAGGTAGAGAACTACAACTTTTGTGTTTTACACTTTCTCAAATTCCAAAAGCATCAAGGTGAATGCCTGTGACCCGGTCCGCTGGACAAGTTGAATTCCAATTTGATCTGGAAATACAGAGAACATTACACAGATTGGGAAAAGAGTTAAGAGAATGACAGTTAGGGAAAGAACAATTGTTTAATTATATCTTTTTTGGTGATCAGGCACAACAGGAAGAGATGAACATGGCGCAACAGACTTGGAGAGAAATAGCCACGCCCACTCTGAACCAATGACCTTTATGCATTACTTATCCAAAATTAGATGCTAATGTTACATTTGAATTAAAATCTAGACTAATCCATTTATTACCTTCCTTTCATGGATTGCCAGGTGAAGATCCAAACAAGCATCTTAAGGAGTTCCATGTAGTTTGCACAAGTATGACTATTGACCCACCGGAGTGTCAGAGGAGCATATTACGTTGAAAGCATTCCCATTCTCACTCAAGGATGAGGTGAAGGATTGGCTATTCGATTTACCTTCGGGTGGTATCACAACTTGGGAGCAGATGAATAGACTATTCTTTGCCAAATATTTTCCAGCTTCTCGGACTGCGAATATTGGCAAGGAAATTTGTGGCATAAGGCAGTTCAATGAAGAATCCTTGTATGAGTATTGGGAGCGTTTCAAGAAACTGTGTGCAAGCTGTGCACATCATCAGATAAGTGACTCCTTGTTAATTCAATATTTCTATGAAGGATTGTTACCAAATGAAAGGAACATGGTCAACGCCGCAAGTGGAGGGGCATTAGACAATTTGACCATAGACGCTGCTCGTGAGCTTATATCAAATATGGCCACGCGTTCTCAAAAGTTCAGGACACGACGCGATCAACCTCTCAAGCGCGTTAACGAGGTAAATGTTTCAACTCTAGAACAACAAATGGCTAGTAATTGACTTCTTTTGTTTGACAGTTGGCTTCAAGGACTGCACATACAATACAACCTTGTGGCATTTGCTCAATTGAGAGACACTCAACAGATATGTTCCCACATTACAAGACGAAGGCCAAGAACAAGTAAATGCTACAGGAGGATTCCCAGGGCAACCAAGACCAAATTACGATCCCTACTCGAATACGTATAATCCTAGATGGAGAGATCATCCTAATTTGAGATACGAGAATCCAGCACAACCTCAGCCTCAACATAATCAGCAGAACTTCCAACCATACAGGCCGCCATTCGCTCAAAGACAACAAGCCAATTTGAATAATCAGTCTAGTAAGTCTTTAGAGGAACGGCTGAATATTTTAACCGATAATACTATTCAATTTTAGCAGGATACCAAGGCCAGTATTCAGCAGTTGCAGCATCAAATGGGACAAATGGCTACCGCGATTAGCAGGTTGGAAGCTCAGAGCTCCGGGAAGTTGCCGTCTCAAACTATCATCAACCTGCTAGATCCCCCAAGGAGAATGTGAGTGCAATTACATTGAGGAGTGGTAAAGAGGTTGACGTGCAACACAACATAGTTCCTGAACATGTTAGGGCCGAGAAGAAGGAGACCAAAGCCGAAGAGAAGGTTATCCCATGTGAGAAGAAAAATAGTAGTATGGCCCGAAGATAAGCCCAAACCCCAATTTTCTGAGGCATTGAAAGAGTTTTCAAAGGATGATCCTAATAAAGAGTTGTATGATACATTTCGTAAGTGCGAAGTAAATATTCTTTTATTAGACGCTATTAAACAAATACCTCATTATGCTAAGTTTTTAAAGGAATTGTGTTCGCATAAACTAAAGCAAAAGGGGAAGAATGTTAGAAAGGTAGAGGTTGGGAGGAATGTATCGTCTATTATTCAAAAATCCCTACCTGAAAAGTGTAAGGACCCAATTATGTTCTCTGTTCCTTGTAAGATAGGAAATACACACTTGGAAAAGGCCATGCTGGATTTAGGTGCATCTATTAACGTCTAATGCCATATTCTGTCGATGATGCATTGAAATTAGGACCATTGAGTAAAACTGGCGTATAAATTCAGCTGGCTGATAGATCTTTAGCATATCCTAAGGAAATTGTAGAGGATATCTTAGTTCAAGTGGGAAGTCTAGTTTTTCCTACTGATTTTATGTTCTAGAAATGGAACAAGGTGATTCCAGTGATCTTATTTTATTAGGAAGACCATTTCTAACTACTTCCCAAACTAAGATAGATGTTCTTAATGGCACTCTTAGTATGAAATTTGGTGATACAAGTGTAAAATTTAGCATTTATGATTATGTTGAATCGACTGACCATACTAAACTTGTTTCTGTAATTGATGTGTGTAAGCCTCCAAGACAAGAAATTATGAAAATACCAATAATCAGGAGGTCGATACGAACCATGAAGAACATCTCAAGGAAAAGAACAAGGACTTGTTGCAACAAACAAGTAATGGAAGTCCTAATGCTTTACTACTTTCTAATGAGAAATTGAAGTTATCTGTTGTGCAAGGAACAATTTCGGATTACAATCGCCTTCCTGATCACCTTAAATACATATGTTTGAAGGATAAGGAGAGGGTGATAATCTCAAGTCAACTTAGCAACTCGCAAGAAGAGCAACTTGTTCGGGTTCTAAAAGAGCAAAGGAGATTGAATCCATCATTTGTGAGAATAGTGAAGCGGAAGATCCTTGGACTCCTTAACATGGGAGTTACTTGAATTTGGTGAAAGAGTATCACGTCGAGCCAATGACAGTAAACAAAGGCGCTGCATGAACAGCAACCCATGTCCATGTAAAGATTATTGGCTCGCCAAGTGTGTGAAGCATTCAAGAGATTTGATACTTCAAGCTTGCTAGCTTGGAAGTATTGATTGTTTAATTTTTCTCTCTTTACTTTACTGTTCTATTGATTTTATTATATCTGCATTTAAATTAAAAAGTTCACTAATTCTAAAAATATATTTTTTAAGAAACCTAATTCATCCCCCACTTAGGTTGCTTTGGGACCAACACACTTATCAGTTACCTATCCTTATTGAGCTTAATGTTCTTTTCATTGTTTGATCCTAAGTTTTCCCTTTAAGAGCTTATGGTGCACATTATTTGTTAAGGGGATATAAGGGTGGAAGTTTGTGAGAAGTGAGTGATACATTTTTGTAGCAAAATAGGGTATTGGGAAAAAATTGTTCGAGAAAAAAAAATGAATATGGAAATTTTTGTATTTACAGGTAGTGCCTATCTCTGGTAGCTGCATATTTATTTGTTGCGGGTAGTGCCTACCACTGGTACCCGTACTGTGAGCGAACATAGAAAAATAAAGTGATGATGTGATGTAGATATGTCCGAGGGAGGTTGGCATGTCTGGTTGTTCGGAATTCTTCCTGTGTATTTGTTACTCAAGTGTGGGGTTGTGGATATATGATACTCCGCATGTGAAGAGAAGTTTTATTTTAATGTGTGGCCATCATTATTATAAAGCTCTTGTTCTTATTTGTTATATCCTCATGATCTGTCTCCCTTCTTTGGCTAATAAATATCCTAACCTACAGTTCAAGCTAAAATTCCTACCGAATTTGAATTGAATCAGTTGTCTAGATTAGTAGAGGGGTGTAAGAAGAGTGAGCTATGGGGTGTTTAGAAAAAATTTTGATGGTCTTCATGATTTAATCTAGATATTTTCAATTCTAAGTTTTTGAATGGCTATACACACATACACACGAATTTCATGTTTTGGTTTTTATTAGCATTTGAGCTCTTGGGTTTTTGGACTACTTTGATTGCTGGATTGAATATTGATTATTTATGTGGATATTTGAAGGAATATGTTGAGTGGAATGTGTTAGGTTTAAATGTTCTAATTTTATATTTGATCGAGGACGATCAAAAGCTAAGTGTGGGGTAATTTGATAAGTTCATAATTGTGCTATATTGTATGTGTCAATTACCACCTTTTTATGTGTTGTAAGCAAGATTTGAGTATTATTGAGCTTAATTTGGTTATTCTCAGTTTTTGTAGGCTGGTTAAAGTGAAAAAGAGCTGAAAAAGATGGGAAAAGATGAAAGAAAATGCTAAGGGCGGAACATGCACGAGTATGAAGTCATTTCGGATGGTGTTTCGTATTTCAGGCGTAACTTTTGATCCTGAGCTCCAATTGAGGTGCTTTGAAATGCATTGGAAAGCTAAGGCAGAGAGTTACAACTTTTTGTGTTTTACACTTTCCAAATTCCAAAAGCATCAAGGTTAAACTTGAAGCCGAAGACGGAGGTCAATTGTAAAGGCACATGTGCCGGAGCTGTGCAGCGCATGTGGGCTGCGTCCAGAGAAAGAGTTCCAGGTTAAGTTCGCACGCACGTGCACGCTAAGAACTCAACACTAGTGCATGGAAAACAAAAGGGCAAAGAGAGGTTCTGTCTCGTGCGGACATGCGCGCTGAGCTTCCAGCACAAGTGCGCAGAAGGCAACAGGGTGGCGTTAATTAGATTTTTGGCATGTTCCTTCGCCCGGTTGGACACCCTTTTCAGCTATCGATTTCACGTTCTTATCATAATTCCTTAATTGTAGCCCTAATACTCATTATAAATTCCCCAATTAGGGTGAGAAAAGGATATCGACACTTTTATTTTCTTTTTTAGCTTGGATTTACAGTAGAAAATTCTTCTTTACTCTTTCATGGCACTTTGTGCCTAAACCCTTTTCTTGGTAGAGGGAATTGAAGCCATGGTTAATTCTACAAAGTTGTGAGACTTATTGTGCTTGAATTATTCAATTTTATCTCAAGTATTGATTATTTTTCTGCAATTAATTTTATGATTGTTCTTTTTAACTTATTATTGTTGCAGAATACTAGGTTATTGGAATTAATCTACTGCTAGATTGTTTTAACCGCATGTGCTTAATTCAATCTGTGAAGCAACTAAATTTGATAATTACTCGATTAGTGTTATTAAATTTAGGGAATTTAATCATCTAATTGGCATAACTGCGTGTGTTTATGTTTAATTAGGTTGGGCTGGAAAAGAAGACATTGTATCGCAAATCACACTACTTAGTTTCTCTAAGTTCTCCAACACTTCTGCAACATTGTTCATCACATTCATAAACATACTTGTTAAGCCAATAAAGCATCTTGCATATTCAAATTCAATACTCCATTTTACGCATTAGCTTGATTGGATTGGTGTTGAGCTACTAGTGGAGTCATTGGTCCATGATAATAATGGTTGTAGGCCATCCTATTGAATAATTCTTGACCTTTCTCAGGTGTCTTGTAGGATATGGAACCATCGGTGGAGGCATCTACTATTGATTTCGTCTCTTGTGTCCAATCCATTGTAGAAGATTTGAATTTGAAGCCATAATGGAATTGCATAATGAGGGCACTTCCTTAGCAAATCCTTAAGCTGCTCTCGAGCCTCTCCTAAGCTTTCATCAACATCTTGCTTAAAGGAGGTAATCTCATTCTGCAATTTGGCGGTCCTTCAAAGCGGGAAATGTTTTGCCAAAAATTCTTGTGCTAGTTAGTTCCACGTGGTAAACGTCCTTTGGGCATGAGATTGAAAATAAGATTTCACCCTATCCCTTAAAGAAAAAGGGAATACTCTCATTCTCACACAATTCGGGTACACACCATTGAATTTAAAATTGTCTAAGACCTCCTCAAAGTTCATTAGATGTGTGTATGGATCTTCATTAGGACCACCCCCAAACATTACGTGACCTTGTAGCATTTGTATCAAAGGGGCTTTATCTCAAAATTGTTTGCTTGTACGGGCATCCATGCAATGCTAGAATTTGCCCCATCAAAGTTTGGTATGGTACATTCTATCAACCGTCTACCATTCATGTTCATACCATTCCTATTTCTATAACCACCCATTCCATGTTTTCTAGCAACTTCTTCTTCATCATTCCCATTGTTCAAATTTCTTTGATTTTGATTGACATTCGCCATTTCAATTCTCTCTAGCTCTTGTTGCACTCTTTTATGCTTTCGGATTTCCCTTAACTCTTTTTCTCTCTCATTGTCCAAGAAAATCAAAGGTCTCTTGTCTCTTCTTACATGCACTACAAAAGCCAAAGCAAGTAATTAATTCAAGTGCCAAGACAATTCAGCAAGAAGAATTACCAACATAAACAAATAAACAAAAATTAACAAAAGCCCTTATCTACACGACTCACAAAGTGCTCAATATTGTCAAGTACCAAGGACAATCCCTGGTAACGGCGCCAAAAACTTGTCAAGCCTTTAAGTAGAAGTCAAATCAAGCAAACAAGTAATAATAAAATATCACAAATCACTACACTCTACCTCACTTCCACAAGTATACAGAATTGGTAGTAGTATAGGATGAGTAGGTATCGTTCCCACGGAAATAGTTGGCAAGGAATTACTGAGATTTATGGACCTTTGTATAGTTAGGCTAATCAAATTGAGAAGAAAGATCCTAATCTAATCAAAGCCATAATGCAATTAAAAAGTTAAAACTCGAAATTAAACTATATCTACACTAAAGCAAGTAATTAAATTAAGTAACTACGAAATTAAAAGAAACTAATTAAGCTATTCTAATGAAAGCAAGTAAATAAGAGCACTTGATTCTATTCTAATCAAACAAGACTACGATTAAAAGTAAAGAGCAATTGATTAACCTATCTAAAGAGAAAACTAAGAAAGCTTGTAAAGCAAGAAGATGTCATTTCTAGTCTTAAATTTGTAAAGAAATACGCTTGAAATCTAAATATTTTTGGATTTTTTTAGAATAATGAAGAAAACCCACTAAAAATTAACTAGAAATTAAAGTAAGGAATTGAAAACTTGAATTAGAAAGAACTAAATTAACAAGAACCCTAATTACTCTAAGAAAACTTGAAATGGAAGTAAAGAGATTTCTAAGAATTTAAACTAGAAATCAAGTAAAAGAATTTAAACTAGAAATCGAGTAAAAATTATATCTACTTAAAGTTAAAGATTAATCCACTACTAATATGTAATCAAAATTTAAACTTGCAAGAAATTAAAAGTTTGATGTAATTGAGAATTAAAGAGTTCATCTGTCGATTTCTGTTGAGAAAATGAAAATTGAGAGTTAAGTCTTTCTAACCTATTCTAATCTAACTTAAACTACTAACTACACCCTGAACTATGTGTACTAGCACACACACATAAAGTACCTTACATAGTAGAGTATTATACAAGTCAAGATTAGGAATTAGCTGCTAGAATATTACAAAACTACCATTACTAATATGCTGAAAATGAGTTCATGTTGAAACATAGAATAATGGATGTCGTGATATGGCCCTAAAATTACATTAGCCTACTTTCGTGTCCATGTCGTGGTTTGGCAAAATAGATGTCGGAACATGGACACCATTTTCAGCAAATCTTCAATTCTTCTCAAATTGCATCTTGGCCTCCGTACTTTGTTTATTCCAACTTCCAACCTCTAATTTAGACCTACATAATATTAAACCAATTAAGTAATCAATTTAACTAAAATTCTAATGAAAGCTTATCATATTTAACAATAATTAAAATTTAAACATAGAATACAAAAATTAACTAAAATCATCAATTAATTAACCAAAATTAGGAATTTAAACTAACAAAATGCCATGATTTATAGAAAAATAACTCTAGTTTACTAGAATTATCACCATTTACAGCATACATATAAACATGATGCCAAAAAGTAGATAAGACATAATAATTCACAATATTAAAATTATTTTTAAAGGTATTACCATTACATAATCACTTAAAAATAATATTTGTTGGCATTTAATAATTAATTATCAATAAATATAAATTTGCAAGAAAATGCAAAAAAAAAAGAAAAAAAATTGATCTAAAAAGTTTGTTTGCTTTTTGTGATCTAATAAATTATTTTTTATAAATATTAACTGGATGTAATTAAGTTGTAAGAATGATATTATTTAGACATAGTAGGCTAAAAATCTTCCCATTTTTTGTGAAAGTTATTAATTGTACACTTTTAAATATATATATTCAAAACTTATTTTGTATGGATAAAAGTTTTGCATAATTAATAAAGGATAGTAATTGACATATTGATACTCCAAATAAAGCTTTTGGCACTCCATTGTCACTTTTGTTTAATAAAAATGACTTAAATAGCCATATACATTTCTAATTATAACATTGCCATCCATATTTAAATTCTTTTATTAGTTGTCTATTTATGAAACATTTTTATTTGTTTTATTGGACTAATTATGATATTTGCAATTTTCTTCAAGTAAATTATATTCTCTTTTTTTTCAATTAAAAAATAGCATTAACTTTCATAATTAGCAAGAAAATTGGAGAACTTAGGATGGAAAATCCATTTAACCAAATATTATTGGAAACCTAAGAATTATATATTGCAACTTTTTTATACGTTCAGGATATTTTGAATTGATAGGATTTCCTCTTGTTCATCCTAGATTGGGTCTTGTTATTATAATTAGAATGTATGGTTTGTTTAATAATTCTTTCAAGTTGTCATAATATTTCACATTGATTTTTATGTTTGAACTTATTGGAGTTTTAATTTGTTGTAGGTATTATTAGTTTTTATTAAATAGTGTATTTTTGCCTATTTGAACCTAATTTTGGAATGTCAAAATCATTGGCCTTAAAAATTTTTTGCTTTCCTTTCCTCAAAAAAAAAATATTTTCCTAACTTATTTAACAACGTAATCATATATGATAGTTTAGAATACACTTTCAATTTTGTAACTCTTTTGGGAAAAAAATATAAGAGGTGTGCATAAATTGAGGATTTTTAAAAAATGGCAGTTAAAGATAATATTTAGGTAATTAATTTGAATTTTATTATTAATTAAGTTGTTGATTTTTTACCTCTATTTTTACCGAATAAATTTCTTTTTACCTAATATGCCATATGTCAAATCCTTATAACTTTCTCCATAAGGGATTTTGCAATGATATAGATATAGATATAGACATAGATTATACTTGAGGATAAAGAGTTGTTAAAAGATAATAGTACCACTAAAATTAAGAGGCAATCATGTGTGTTTAGGGTTGAAAGTTTAAGGTTTAGGGAGATCCTGCTTATCTCATATTTAAGAATATGAAATCTTAAGATAAAACAATATCTTGAACAATTTATTTGTAAATATTATTAAGGATTGCATATCCTATATTTAATCTAACAAAATTTAGTATGTTATCCCATATTTTTAAGAAGAGCTTGTACAAGATAATAAATACTATATAACAGTTAAAATTAAAGAGAAATAGTCACATGAAAAGAATATATATATATAAGACAATTTAAATTGGATAGTCCTATACTCTTATTCAATTTGGAATTCAAACCTACTCTTTAAATAATGTTAATAAAAAATCTTGTAGAAGTCAAATATCATTTTTATCAAAACTCAAATACTCTATCTGTGTAATTTAAGAAAAAAAATAATATATAAAATCAAACTTCTAAAAGCGGTTGTGAGTTAAAAGAAATTATTTGTTAGTGACTTAAGAGAAGTTATAAACACTAGTGGGAAAGGCACACCTTATAGCTATATAATTTTATATAATTTTAGGGTAAAACTGCAAAAGGACCTTATGGTTTGGGGAATATGCACTTTATCCTCCTATGGTTATCAAATATATATTTGACCCTCTCGTGCTTCAAATTTTTTTTTTTTTTTTTTTTGTAAAATAGACAAAAACCTTCAAAACTAGCTAGTTTTGATGGCCATGCACCCAATACAAAATTTGGAGATTTTTTTTAACAAAAACATTTGAATAAACTTTTTACCCCCAAAAAACCCTATGCTTCCCTTTCTTCCCTTCCCTTCTTCCTACAACCATCACTACCACCATCACAGCAGCCCCACCCCACAAACTCCTCTACCATCCCAACTCCTTGATCTCCCTCCCTAGTCCCCCCATCTTGCCACTGTCCTTCTTTCCCTTCTCCCCGATCTCCCTCCTCGCACCCGTTTGATCTCTCCCCAACCCCAGCTTCCCCTTCCTCACTACCCCTTCCCTTTTTCCCTGAGTTCCCTCCTCCTTCCTCCCCTCACCACTAGTCCCAACCTTGGCATAATCCCTTCCACAGGAAGAGATCGAAGCTACTCTGATGGAGTCTCCCTCATATTTCGAGTGATGGAGATGTGGCGATGTTCCAAAGTGATGGTTATGGTTATCTAAAAGAATGGGGAAAGGGAGGAGCCGTGACAATGGGGAAGGGAGAATTAGGGAAGGGAGATCAGGACTAAATGTGGGTGTGGCAGTGGATTGGTTGGGTTGGGGTGGCAATTGTGTAGGGAAGAAGGGTTAGTTTTTTTTAGGTTTTTTATTTTCAATTTGAACCCGTTTTATTTTTATTAGACTCCAAAACTTTGCAATTCTTTTTTATTTCCAATTTGACCCTAAAGCTTTGTCCATGGGATACTTGAATTGGTTAGTTGCATTTATTATATTTCACAAGTCAATGTTTGTTTTGACGGTTTCTATCCATTTTAACAAAAAAAAATGAACTACAAGGTGTCAAATACATATTTGATAACTACAGGCAATAAAGTGCATATTCACTTAACAAGAAGGGATTTTTTGCATTTTTCCCAAAATTTTATACAAAAATCATATTAAGAAAAGGGCAAATTTCACTTACACCCGATATGGTTTCATCATTTTTCTCATAACCTCATATAGTTCAAAAACTTATAAATAATCCTTTCTACTTTCGGTTTAAATATCCAACGAATAGAAAGTGCTCATGTTACAAAGTTTGAAAGTTAACCAAGAGGGTATAGGGGAAGGGGGAATGTACTTGGTCCTAAAGTTTTTATTATCTTTCTCACTTTCTTCTCAAGTTAACCCTCAATAAATCCCAATTGAACTATAATAAATTACTTTTCGGATAGAGTGAAATTAAATAAAACGTTTTGGGTTGAAATAAAAAAAATGGTAATCTTCTTCCTCCCAAATGGCACCTTACCATCACCACACTCTATGAACAGAACCACCATCCGTAGACACTTCCTGCCGCCATACCTCCAACCTCCCAGACCCGCTACCTACCCCAATATCTTCTTCCTCCCACCTGTCATTACCACTTTCTCCACCACTATACTAGCAACAATTCCTTCTACCTCCCACCTCCCAAACCCATCATCCATCCCCTTATCTTCTTTCTTCCACCTACTATGGCCACTCTCCCCATCATCTCCAGCCTCTGTGCCCACACCCACCACTACTAGCCACCATTCTCACCACCCTCCACTTCCTGAACTTGCCACCCATCCCCAGCTCTGAACATCACCCTATCTCAGATCTGCATCCCCCTAGCATCCTACCCTCAACCGCACCACCTCCTGAGCCCTCCATCCAAGATCTGCTTCTACCCCATCCCCCTACCAACTTCTTCCCCCGCTCCCGATCGGCCTTTACTATCATTTTTTTTCCTAAAAAAAATTTATTCTAATATATTTTTCATTCCTTATGAAAAGTAATGTTTTTTCTTTTCTATTTGGAGAACTTTCTTACCCCTTTCTTTACAAGGCTTTTAGTAATTTCTTGTAACGGCCTATTGTTTAGTTAATTTGTATATATTTAGGCCCAAGTTTTCTACCATTCTCACATACAATTTTAAAAATAATTAACAGGCCTATTTCGTTTCACAACCCCATCACAAAAGCACTCATATAATACACTCACTAGCAGGTTATAATCCAACTAACTACTAGTATAGTATAAGAGTTAGAATTGCAAAATGAATATACATGTCATATAATCACAAAATTAGTGTTAACATGAACAACTAATATTACTAGTCCTATTGGCATATTCTGTGTGTAAGGACAATTATAGGGAAAGAATAAAAATGAAATTTAAATTAAATATAGAATTATGAAAAGTTATTGAATTATTGAAGAGTTGTAGAAATTATGGGCATGAGTTATTTTTTTTTTTAAAGAAAATTACACCAAAATACATACTACACTAAAAAGTCTCTTCCATTCTATAAAGTAGTAATATTTTTTGTATTTTATGCTAATTTTTTACTTTTTTCTAATCAAACTGTAGACACCAATTTCTTAAAAAAATATAAATAAAAATATTTATCTTCCATATATTTATCCTACTCCTAAGGAGGATTATCATTTCTATCACTACCTCATTCTATCATTCTCCTTCTCTTCTCTATCTCTATCACGATCATGTCTATCCCTATCTTCATCTCTATTCCCGTCCTATTCTAACTCTATCTCTGGTTCCCAAAATTCCTATAAATAACCCACTACTCCTCTCTACTTATGGCACCATTGATATACTCATTTTCAATATAGTACGTCTATAAAAGTGACAAATACAAAGTGACAAATAAAAGTCATTGACGTGTCACTATATCTGGACGAGAGGCAAAGAAATTCGATCGAGAATCTAAAATCGGGAAGGGTCGTGATTTGATAAAATGGTGCCACATAGAGTGGCTTTAGCAAGTGGTTATGAATTTGTGACTTTGTAAATTATTTTTCTTCTCAGTATCATTCTCACTCCCTCATAATCACACAACTCATACACTAGTAAAATTTTGTTAGAAGAACACTCCATAATTTTCTTGAGGAAAAGAAAGAGCTGCCATAATCATCATAATCAAATTCGGAGTCCAAATCTGCCACTCCTACTATCTATATTCGTCAAAAGTTTGCAAGTTTTTATTTATTTTTTGTAAAATGTTATAATATGAGACGACATATTGTTCATTTATGTGACTTCGTATGATTCTTGGTCTATTCTAAATTCTCTTACAAATGTGTTCTTTGTATGTTTTTATATGAGTTTGTGAATTTGCAAAAAAAATTAGTTTAAGTTTGACTAATATATTTTATTCTTTTATTTATTTAATTTTTTATTTTCTCTTTTAGAATTCATTATTGGGACATAGGACTATGTATTGTTTTTATTTGTTGTAATTTTCACTTTATTGTATATTTTAATTGTCTAACATAAATCAATTCAAATTTTGGCCTTAAAATTAAAAGATTGAATTAAACTGGCAATTAGTTTCAACGGCAGTGAAAGGATGCCTAGGTTACCTTTAGATTAGTCTAGCCTTCCCTTTCCTCAATAGAACTCCCGGACCCAAATCTGTAGTTTTTCGAAAGGCCTCAACAGACATCTAGATAAAGGTTTAAATGTATGAGAATGATCTAATCTTAATGACTCGGTACACCGAAAATTTAATACTGAGTGGCGATTCCTATTTTTAGAAAAAAATCTTTTTTCTAGATTTATTTAATTGGGCCTAGTGTTGTATTTTTTTCTCGATCACATTTTGGCCCCTTTCCATTTCTTTTTTTTTATTTTCTTTATATATTTTTATTATACTTGCTTTGTTAAAAAATTCTGTGTGACAACTTGGCAATTCCACTAGGGACATTAGGGAGTTCGTGCATTGTTTATTTTATATTTTAATGTTAAGGCCTTTTGAGTAGATTTTTTTTTTTCTCCTTGCTATTCTTTTTGTTTTATGTTTTATTTCCACGTTTATTTGTTTAGTTATATGTTTTTCTTTTGTCAGCTTTATTAATTGTTATTTGTAAATATCCCATTTGAATAGTTTTAATTCCTCTATTTCAAGGAGGGAAAATCATGCATTACTCATCTGCATAACCTAGTAAGGGCATCGACCCACTTCTTTTTTAGGATTCGGATCCCACGTAGGCACAGGTTACGACGCTCCCATACTAGTGTCGAACGGATCTAACTCGAACCACCAACCTGGGACCTATAGAATTGATAAAAATGCTATTTTCTGGATCCCTCAGTCAGAAGGTTTGGGAACCGAAACCGATCGAGTCCAGAATTAATGCATTAGTAAACCCTAACCTCATGGTCAATGTAATTTACTTATATACACATGTTACATATGAGTGAAGGCAAACGACGTTTTCTTTATTTTTTTTCATTTGTTTACTTTTAATTTTTTGTTTTATAAAAATAAATAAATAATTACTTTTTAAAAAAATTAATAAAAGTCATAATGGTGTTAATTTAATTTCCTTTTTGCTTACAAAAATAAAATTTTTGCATTTTCCTTAAACAATAGAAAAAAAAAGATCATTTTTCTGTTTTGTTTAGTAAATATGTTTGTTAAATAATTTTTTCATGATTTGTGTTAAAAGAAAAGTTGGTACCTCTTATATTTATGTATTTATTGTGAAACCCAGTATTTTAATAGCCTTGTTCTTTGATTTTAACTGGTTTAAAATGTTTTTCATATTATAAATAGTCATAAAGTACTTCAACTTATTCGTTTTTCAATTCGGCAAATTTTTCGGTTTACGCGATTTCGGTACCGGCGGGTTAACGGGTCAAATATTGGACTAAGTGTAATTAGTGCATTGTGGTGTGTAAGTGTTGTATGATGGCTGATTATTCAGAAAAAAATGTTAAGTTAGTAGCAAAAAAATTAGTTTTTGGGTCAAATAGTCAACTTGGAGACTATTTGGTCAATTTGGCACTATTTGGGTCAACTTTGGAATTTCTTTTAAGCCTTCTTCTTGCTTTATATATCCTGGTTTCTTCCTTGCTGCTGGCCGACTCTTCTCCTTCATTTTTCCCCAAAAATTTTCTTGGATTTCAAGTACAAATCACTTGGAAGGTAAGATTTTATGTATTTTAGCATTTATGGCCAACTTATGGGCTTTATGATTTAAGCTTTAATTTCAAGTTTTGTAGGATTATTTATGGCTGAGAAAACCCTCTTTGCAGCCTTATAAGTTGTGATTTATGTATGTTATGGGTTGTTTTTAGTGTTTTGGAGGTTGGGAAGTGATTGGGGTTGATTTTTAACAACTTTCCATGGTTAGATTACAAATTTTAAGATTATGAGTTAGGGTTTTGTCTTCCATATGAGCCTAGAATGTTATGCTATGAATGCTTATGTCTATGCTTGTAATGATGATTTAAGAGTGTTTTAAGGTTAGTTTGGATAGGAATTGAGACTTGAAACCAAGTGGAATTGATTTCCCTTCATTTTGTAAGTAAGCGGAAGTTTGGCGCAACTAGGATAATTTGGATAATTGGTTATGTTTAAAGGGTCTGTAATGATTTTCATGGTTTTAGGTGTTTTCCATTGTTGTGGAATGCTATTGATATAGTCCCGGCTATTGCTCCGGTGAATCTTTCCGTTTATGGATCTATATGGTCTAAAACACACTAGATGTGTATAAGAGACAAAGAGGCGAAGTTTTTCAGTTTTTCTGGAAACATCTAGCTTATTATCTCCTAATCTAGCTGTAATACGAATTTGAGGGATTAACTAAGTGTTTTGACTGGGGTTTTAGCTTGTCGAAGTTGGTCGGTTTTTGTGAATAGGTCATTTTTGACCAAAGAGTTGTTGGTGTCGTTTTCTATCGTTTCGCGTCGTTTTCGCTTCCCTAGTCATTCTTTAACTTCTACATCTCTTCTAAGAGTCCTCTTATACCTGTTTTAGGTACCACGCCACCTACCGCCCGCGATCGCGTTCTGTGATCTTTGTGCAGTTTTTGCTTTAATAGGTTTGGGTAACATAGATTCTCTTCCACCTGTATTTTGTTTAACGACTTTCGAAATATGTTTGGATGGATTTTAAAATGTGTATGATGTTTGGAACTGCACTTTTACCAAGTTTTGGAATTATTATATATGAAATCGGGACCAAGATATTTTATGTTAATCAATTGATATATTTGCAAACTCTTTTGATATGAAAGCATTTTATGACTGTTTTGGCTCATAGGTGACCGAGGTATATAATTTTGGATGTACTTGGAAATGTTTGGGGAAAGTGCACCGGTTCACACCAGTGTACCGGTGGTCAGCATATATATATGTATATATGTATATACATATATATGTATATATGATGGGATAACTTGACCTCCCGGTCGGACTAGTAGGTGTGGTAGATTACTAGATCGGCTAGTCTTGTAGGTCATCTTGTTGAGCCTAAAAGATACTCATGCTATTTTATTATATTCTCTTGCGATCCGCCCAGCTCTTCTGTCGATCTTGAACCCCTTTCAAATTTATACACAATATGTCTTATCAATCATTGCCTGAATCAAATCTGGGCCCAAACAATGGCATGATACATTTTAGAAACTTATTATGATTATGGTTTATTGACTTTTAAATGGCATGAGACATTTTAGAAACTGCTTCATAACTATGGTTTTCACAAATGTCATTATCTTTATGTTTTCTTTTTATCGCAATGCTTGGCCCCATTTGAAGAGCTTTTATGATATCCACTGAGCTAGTTATGCTCACCCCACGTCTCTTATAATTTTTCAGATTAGGTGCTCGTTTTGGATTCTCCATCGCGTTAGCGACTTTTAGATTTTCCCGGACTCCACATTCTTGGTAGGACTCTGCGGATAATCTTCCAAGCTTCTCTTTTGTTTGGAGAGGGTAGTGTATTAGATAAGTTTTGTATTGATGAACTTTATTTTCGTTGTAGCATCTTTTGTACTAAGAAGGAATTTTGTAATTCGTATTTTTGTGTAAAATGAAATATTTGGTTCGTGTTATTATAGTTGAGAAATGGCTTGATGGTTCTATTACATTACGGTTAAGTTTGTTGCTCTGTTCGTTTGTGCCTTGCGCTTTGGTCCGGTGTACCATTGGCGCGGCGTGTTACGGTCCCGTTTTTGGGGCGTGACATTTATTGTTTAGGAAATATAATTTTTCAAGAATCTCCTGTAAAAAATAATAATTCTATGTCATTTCTTTTTCAGTTGTATAAAAAATAAAACTTTCTCTAGCAGGACATGCATTTGATTTTATTAATGAGTTACTAATTCATTTTTTATTTATTTATTTTTACTTTGCATGCATTGCATCATATCTGCATGATCATATCATTTATTTCAATAAATTTTGATATCTTCTACTTTTTTGTTTTTTTCAAAATTTAGTCCATTTTCAAGATAGTTCCTCGTAAGCAAGTTTTTCTAAATCGTGATCCCATCCTTACTAGATTAAGAGCTAGGCAAACAATGACCATTGAACCAACCAACCAAAGTTTCTCTACTGGCCCAAAACCACCTTAATTCTCAATCGTGTAAGAGGCAGCTTCTAAGATTGAGTTTACTTTGATGCAACAGAAAATGAATAACATGGTTAAAAAATTGAAAACTTCATGAACATGATGGGTCTCTACCTTTTAATGGGCCCTCAAACTGCAAATCCTGAAGTCTCCATTGGCTATAATTCACCTCTAACTGCTACTCCTGCTGCATCTACTTCTGCCCTACCTGTCCAAGACACAAATCCTAATGGCCAAACTTTGAATTCCACTCCTATCATGCCAACTTCCCAAATGCCAAACCCTAACAATTAAATTCCTTTTATCATCAATACTACACATGTTCTCCCAGTCACAACTAAGAATGCAATAGTAAGTGAGACCAACTTAGCCTAGTCTGATGGGCCCAAAGTACTGAGTTTGAAATTGTAATCATTAGAGGAATCTATTCAGTCTATGAAGGGTTTTAATTCGTAAAGGAAAACTTGTTTTTCAGACTTAATCTTGTTCCCTAATTCATAGCAATACCCTAAAAATTCAAAATGCTAGAGTTCACAAAATATGATGGTACTGATAACCCCTAAATACATTTGAGAATCTATGCTAATGACTTAGGGGCTTATGCTAGATATGAGTAATTGAGAATACAACTATTTTAAAAAATTTTGTAGTGGTCGAGAGTGGTATATGAAGTTGGATCCTTCACTTCGTTCCTGAGATGACATTTCTACTTGTTTCACGAGTCAATACAAGCACAACAAAGATAATACTCCAGACATGTTTGAATTGTTATCCATTTTCAAGAAACCAAGTAAATCCTTCAAAGTTTATGCTAAGAGGTGGAGAGACATGGTTGTTCAAGTTCAACCTCCAATGGAAGAATCTAAAACGGTGAAACTCTTTATCCGTGCTCTACAATACCCATATTACAAGGAGCTTGTGACTACGTATGAGTGTCCATTTGTTGAAGCGATTAGCGCTGGTATTTTAATTGAAGAGGGAATTTGATCTGGACAAATTATATTATGCGGATTCTAAATGTACAAACTCTTCTAATGGCAAAAAATGAATATTCCCAAAGAAAAGAGAAGGCGATAGTAATGTGGTAAATGCTTAATCCGCTTTTCCAAATCGAACTCCTTACCCTCTTACTTTTATTCCAAATATGTGATTTGCTTTTCTACATAATCTATTCTCTCCACAACCCTACAATGCAACATAGCTAGCATCTCATGCCAACCAGATTCAAGCCTCTCCCGACTTTCATTATCAAAATCTTCCTTTACTAAAGTTTTTTCTTGCTCAACAACCAGCTCTTAGGAGACCTCCAAAAAACTTCACTCCTATACCTATGTGACGGTCACAGATTTATCAAGTTATGTTAGCTCAAAACAAGATATCTCCTATTCCTGCACTTGGAGGAAAGGATCAGAGAAACTATAATGCCAATGAACCCTGTGCTTACCATTCTAGAAGAGTTGGCCATTCTGTTGATAAATGCTATCAGTTGAAACACAAAATTCAAGATACTTAATAGATACCAATCAACTGGAGTTTAAGGGAGCCGAGCAACCTAATGTAAACAACAATCCCTTCCTAATCATGTCTAGAATATTACAAGGAAAAATTGATTTCTTTGTAAAGATTTTCATTAACTGTTTGTGATTGCTATTTTTAATGATTTTTTTTTATTTCCAAAAATCTTGTTTTGTTTTGAGGAAGTGTAAAATCATGAACTTTTGTCTCATAAGTGCATCAAATACAATAGTGGGACAAGAATTGTCATGATTTAATTGTTTCTAAAGGATGATAGAAAGACGAGCGGACATCATTTCTGCTATCCAAACATTATTTATCCTTTGCTAACCCCTTGAACTTTAAAAATAATTTTCATATCTTAGAAACCCATCTAGACTGTCACACACCATACTAGGGAATCTAGAAAGAAGTTAGAACCCCACACTAGGGCAAATTTCATAATTTTTTTTTTTTAAAAAAAATACTAGGGTAATTTTTGTTTGAACGTAATTTTTAGCATATAAAAGTATTCTATATGGGGACAAAATTTGGTACTCCATACTGGGGCAAATTTTAGAGGTTAAATTACTTTTAGTGCAGTGGCCCGAATTAGGAAGATTATTTCAGTTTATTTTATAACTCATATTGGGGCAAATAACCCTTGATGTCAGTTTGGGTTAGTTTGAAATTTATTGCTAAAAAAACTATAAATATAATAGTTTTTGAGTCAAGTTGCAAGTAAACCCAATATCAAAATTGGGTATTCTTTGATTATTTTCCTTCAATTTTAAAAGAAAAAGAAAAAGAAAAAAAACCATAGAGAGAGAGAGAGAGAGAGAATTTGAAAAAAAAAAGTAAAAAAGGGATCGATGCTTCTATGTGTGTCATTTTGAGAAAGTGATCACAAGAATTTTTTTTTTTCACCCTACTCAATAAATTTTGAGCTTTTACGTCATTTCTTTCGTTTATCAGAAACCCCTAGCCATGTTATAATCCATGGTTGATTCTAATTGGACAAAAAATAATTGACTTGTAAGAAAATTCAAATCTTGAACAAAGGGTAAGTCCCAATTTTCAAATTGTATTTGTGAGATCAAAGTTATCCTCCACAATGAGTTTGCGCTTTTTCTTTTAAATAAAAACATAATTTTTCTTGATAAAGACACATTATTGATGTGGTTATTTGGGATATTTATGGTGCAACACTTAGAAGGGCGATAATATTTAAAGTAAATGTTGCATAGCCCAAAGTTGATTTTGAAAAAGGTAAAATGCAAACTGGGACAAACCCGAGTCTATCAAGTTGGGGTACAATTTTCTGAACACTCATTTCAACCTCATTCAAAAATCCAAGGCCATCATTTTCTACCAATTCAAAGTACTTCTTGATCGAAGGGGACAAGATTAAAAAAATTATAAAAAAGGTGCATGCGCATCACATTTTCCATGAAGAGCATGTTGCATGAATTTTATTCTTGCAAGGTTTGTGAGAAAGGATCTTTGGAATATTGTTCATTTTCAATCAAAATAAAAGAGGTTTTGGGATCTCAACATAAGATTGACCAGTGTCATTTATTTTTAAAAGTTTGTTTGGTCGAGCTACTGATTAAGGTGCTCAATATGGAGTCATTGTCTTTTGGGAGAACAATATCGCTCGTCTATCAGGAGAATAGTATCCCAGATCATTTTTATTTTTTTATTTTAGAGTTTTTGATTAAGGATCTCATGATTGAATCGAACCACAATTAAAGGGTTCATGTTTGAGTTGAACCGCAATTAAGGGGTTCATTGTTGGGTTGAACTGCGATTAAGGGGTTCATTATTAACTTGAATCGTGATTAAGGGGTTCATTTGTATAATTGAGTTATCGAGTAAGGTGCTCAATATAAAGTCATTTGCCCATTGGAAAGATAGTATCACTCGTTCATTGGGAAGACAGTAGCCCAGATCATTTTCTTTATTTGGAGTTTCTGATTAAAGAGCTTATCACTGAGTCCAACTATGATTATGGGGTTCATATTTGAGTCATACCACGATTAAGGGATTCAATGTATCTGAGTTGAGCCACGACTAAGTGATTCACAGTTGAGTTGAGCCACAATTAAGGAGTTCGTTATTGAGTCGAGCCACGATTAAGTGGTTCACTATTGAGTTGAGCCGCGATTAATGGGTTTATTATTGAGTCAAAATGCAATTAAGGGGTTCATGATAGGTTGACATCCCGACTAAGGGGTTCTATTATCAAGTTGAGCGACCGATCAAGGTGCTCAATATGGAATCATTACTTATTGGGAAGATAGTATCATTCATCCATTGGGAGGAAAGTAACCCATATCATATTATTAGTTTGAGTTTATAATTAAGGAGTTAATTATTAAGTCGAATCGTGATTAAGGGGCTCATCGTTGAATTTGAACCATAACTAAAAGGTTCAATGTTGAGTTAAATCATGATTAAGACGATCATGTTTGAATTAAACCGCGACTAAGCGATTCACTGTTAAGTCGAGCCGCTATTAAAAGGGTCATTGTTTAAGTTGAATTGCCAATGGAAGGTCGTTCATTGCTCATAAGATACTAACTTTGTCATTTTATGTGATCTAATATTTTTGAATTTCAATGCATATTTTTCATTATTATGTTCATTTATTTGTACTAATGTGTGTTTTATAAGAAACAAGGGCAAATTAGTATTGTGTTTTTTAGACAACATGAGATAGATTAACGTTGAAGAATCAATCGAAGGTCCAAGGAAGATATTTCTTTTGAAATCAAAACATACATCCTAGTCAAAGGACAAGCAAAAAACTTCATGACATTTTAAGCAAAGTTGACGTTAGTAAAGCTTGGCAGGTGTCACGCATAGCATAGATTGCTCTTGTAATTTTTCTTTATCTTAATGTAATAGACAAGAAAAGAAAAATACAGTGGCAATGGCAAGACCCTTCAGACATGGTGACATTTCATTCTCTTTCAATACTTTCCTAGTTCCCATTGTATTGGTCAATGTCTACTTCTTGGTCTAGAACTGTTTCATGCTCCCAACAAAAAAGGACAAATTGCTAGACACCTACTTTTTAAAAATATATATATAAATAAATATATTTATTCTACTCATGTCATTATCACTATCACCAGCTCATTCTACTCTATTATTATCATTCTCTTCTCTATCTTTATTACTATCATGCATATCCCTATCTTCATCTTTATCTCCATCCTGCTCTAACTCTATCCCTAGTTCCCAAAACCCCAATAAGTACCCCACTACTTCTCTCTACTTCAGGCATCATTGACATATTCATTTTCAATATCATTCTCACTCACTCACAATCACACAACTCATACACGAGTGAAATTTGTTAAAAGAATACTTACAAAAATTTTGTAAGGAAGAAAAGAAGGAGTTACCATAATCATCATAATCAGAGTCCAGATCTCACCTTTTCGACTGTCTAAATAGTCAAAAGTTTGTAAGCCTTTAGTTACATTTTGTAAAATGTTATGATATGAGATGAAATCATTGTTCATTTATGTGACTTCATATGATTCTTGGCCTATTCTAACCATTTTATAATATGTTCTTATATGTTTTTCAAATAAGTTCGTGAATTTGCAAAAAAATTAGTTTAATTTCGACTAATGTATTTTATTCTTTTATTTTTTTATTTTCTCTTTTAGAATTCATTATTGGGACATAGGATGATGTATTCTTTTATTGTTGTCATTTTTTACTTTATTGTTTATTTTAATTATAGCATAAATCATTTCAAATTTTGGCCTTAAAATTAAACATTGAATTAAACTTGCAACCGATTTTCATCGAAAGTGAAAGAGTGCCTAGGTTACCTGTAGAGTACTCTGGCTTTCCCTTTCCTCAATAGGACTCCCAAACCTAAATTCTTAGTTTTTTGAAAGGCTAGGAGTCATCTAAGTAAGGGTTTAAGTGCATAAGAATGATCCAATACTGGTGACTCAGTACACTGAAAATCTATAACTGAGTGGCGATTCCTATTTTAGAAAACCTTTTTCCTAGATTTATTTAATTGGATCTACCATCGCATTTTTTCTCTATCTCAATTATAATAACCCCTTAATAATCCCCATTATAGGCCCCTTCCTTTTCTATTTTATTTCCTTTATTTAATTTTTTATTATATTTGTCTTTGTTAAAAAATGGGGCACGACACGAACAATCAAACTTTATTTAACAACAAATAAGAATGTTTTACGATTTACCCCACAGAATAACTAACTCTTTTGTTCGTCATGGACTATGTAGCACAACCACCATCTTATATATATATACTAGAATTAGTTGACTGTGCGTATGCCCATCCAAATACTTTGTTTTGGTATTGAAGGTAAAGTATCGTATTTAGTTATTTCAATTGAAAGAGAAGACAATTTTAGGGATTAATTATAATATGCATAATATTAATATTGTTGTCAACGATAATAAGTGCTTAATAGTTTAACATCCAAGCATAAAGGTGCTATATTATGCTGACTGCTTAAAGAGTAGCATATATGTACATAATAACATATTATGATCCATTAAGCTTTTCACATAGGATTCAAGCTTAATAAGGAATAAGTATGTTGACAATATATTGGATGAGTAGTTCAGCAAAAGCAGAAGAAGTATTTAAGTTAGCCAACAACATTTATTTTTTCTGGGTGCGTTGCTTTTTTTATGAAGTTGCTTCTGCAGCATAGAAAGTAGTAGCAGGCTTCTTGGCTGGTGGCAGTGGTAAGATGCTTGGACCAACATTTTCAATTGTAACAGTAGCCAGAGTTGTGCCCGGTATTGCTGTGTTTTTGCTATTAGCAGAGATGGATTCTTGATTTGTAAGCACATGTGTAGCTTCAAGCAACTCTTCAGCTGTATATGCTTTGACAATGATGTACCTTGCTTCTCTGTGGCCTTGGTTGTCTTGTTCATAGTAACGGACAAAACAAGTTATTGTTAGCTTGGCAATAGATTCTGCTAGCTCAAGCATAAGTGTGTACTCCTGTATAAATAATAAATTAAGAGAGCGAGAGAGAAAGTATAGAGGTTGAGCATTATTATATCTAACTAGATAAAGGTAATTGTCAAAAGGTTTAATGAACCATTGTGTATAGTTTCTAATTGTCCTAGTAAGAAAGTGACAAATTTTTAGGATAGTTTCATGTGTAGAAGTCATACTATTCCACTTGTAGCTGAGGTAGAGGAAGTATATTACAACTCAATTTGCTATTGTGTTTCTCATTTTATTTTAAAATTTGTGAATCACAATCAATTAAATGAGATCGCAACCTCCACCAAACTTAAGTTGGCAAGGTCAAAGAAGAATAAACAGTAAATTTAAAACGCATATGCTCTATGTACAAGTTTCCAAACCAACTGTAGACACCAAATATCTTTTATTATTATCACCTTGAACAAGCTATCAAAACTTAATAATTTTGGAACTTACCTGGTCATCAGTTTCTTTGAGTTCGAGAGCAAAATACAGAATAAGCTTTCAGCATCAGGACCAAAAATAAAAGCATTGATTGGTTCAGTTCATCAGTCAATGTGAACCCCATGCGACATGTTTTATAAGTAGGAAACGAATGCAAGTATTCAAAATAATTGAGTGCTTAGTTTTTTTACTGTACTTTGAATGTATGGTATAAGTAATTTAAAATGAAAGTACCTAGATTCTACATTAGTTTCTTCTTTGCATGATAGGCTTGTGATGGTCCATTCAATGTCAGCATGAACTGTTTTCTGGCAATTGACACATGCTGTGTACCAAAATTTTAGTTGTCCAGGGATCAGTGTTGTTTTCCATTCTATCCATGCTGTTTTCACCTAATTTAGTTACTCTATTAGATATACATGATAATATTTGCTGCATCTGTGTGAAGTATAATGATATCATTCTATTGTGAAGTTTGGAATACTTACATCTTTGAGAGTAGATGCTGCATTTTGTATGTCAAGAATAGCTTCTTTCTCTAGGGGGTGGTAGCAATTTACTTGAGTTTTTGAATATCTCCTCTTTCAGCAACAGTTCTATCTCTTCTTTGTTGGCATTGTACCTGATGCATGATTTTTAAGGTAGAATTTGCAATTGATATATAACTAGTTTTATACAGAGATACATGATATTACAGGACATGTATAATTTGTAACAAATGTACTTCGGTTTTAAAATGCTTGTAAAAAAAAAATTACTTGTTGTTAGAGATAAAACTGTTTGGATTGTATTTTAAAGTAAGTGGTGTGTTTGTAAATATATATCTATATATATATGCATATATATATATATATATATATATATATATATGTTGTAAGAGTTTCTATGTAGCAGTATGGTAACATTGTTCTTACAGTTAAATGTGGTGACTTTAACTTTCATAGCAATGATGACATTAACATCTGGAATATTGGTTGCAAGCATTCCTCCTTCATTTTGCCCAAACTCATTCCATACTGTGAGTATCATTGGTCTTTTGCTTTTAAAACACAAATAACATGTATAGTATAAGGGTGTTTAATATGCAATAATAAGTAGTAAGCAATGATGGCCGTGGAACTTACTTTTCGTTGACAATAACAAAATCCCTTTTAGTTGAGCCTCCAGCATCATGGTCACTTGTTGTGTTGGAAAGGCATGAATTACAACACCTTCTACATTGTTGAACCCCAGTTATGATAATCATGTTTTGATGATGACCAAATCGCACTAATGGTTTGAAAAGGGTGCAGAAAAACAAAACAACCAGAAGACTCCACGGACGCAAATGATTGTCCGAAAGACAGAGTTTCGGACTATGGTAATCGTCCGACACAAAGAAATTGAAGCAAGTCTCGGACGAAGAACAGCGTCCGATCATATTTCCAGAAGACTACTTCGATCGGACGCATGTTCAGACGCATCCTCGGACGTCCGAACGAATACCCTCAGAGAACAGACGCAGTGTCGGACGCAAGGTTTAGCATAGGCCGTCCGAATGGTCCAACGGCTAGTTTTTTCGGACGCACTCTTGCTGCATCGGCCGTCCGAAAGGTCCAACGGCTAGTTTTCCAGTAAATAGAAAAAAGCCGTTGGGAAGTTGTTGGAAGCAGATATTTGGCAACTATAAATACCCCTAGGTCTGAATTAAGCAAAAAGTTACCTTAGACTTCTACATTGATTACAAATAATTCTTGAGCTATTTGAGAGAAATAGTGGGTACAAGTGTTGTAATAGTGTAGGTAGTGTGAAAAGAGCTTAGAAGTGTAAAAGTTTTTCAAGTGTAAGAGTGGAGAGATAACAATTGTAACAAAGGGAGGTTGTGAGTGTAAAACTCTTGGCTCAACTAAAGGAAATTAGTGTGAGCAAGAGTGATCCTCATTTGTGTACAAGAGGTTATTGTCTCACCTACTTTGAAGAGACTTTTAGTGGTTGAACTTCAAGTTGTGAACTTGGTAGTTGCCTTGTAAGAAGCTCTTTGTAGTTGAAAGCTCCAAGCTTGAGAAGCTTGGGAGTTTGGTTTGATTATCTTAATCTCAATATTCTTATTTGTTTTTTAAGCTTAAATTGTTGAATATCTATTGTATTCATTTGTGCTTAAGTTTTCATTTGGTGCTTAAAGTTTTTATTTTCATTAAGCACTTAAAAAGGTTTGTTTTTAGATACAACCTAATTCACCCCCCTCTTAGGTTGCCTTTGGGACCAACATACATCTTAGGTCCAAAAGATATTTTTGGTTAAATAGTTGAAGAATTAGAAATAAAGAGGACAAGGAAATTTTTACTTGTTAGGTTGTCAGATTACTTACTCTGCAACGTGTGAGTGTCAGCGAATTTCCACAACCCATTGAACTTTGTAAGCTAAAAGCTGCATGGAATTGTTGGTAGCAGTGGCTCAATATTTTTGGATATGAATCACTTGTTTGCATTGTATGTTCACAAAAATTGGATAAGAATTCTTGCACTTTCCATTTTAGTTCATACAAACATTTGATTGATTCATCACGCCACAAGAGCCATGTAGCATATGCTTAATGACCATTTTATAAAGGTGTGGATGTTCTTGTTTATCATCAATCTCAGCACAGACTATCTTATCGTATTCTCCAGGGTTATACAATTTGTACTGAGGTTTTAGAATCAGGAGGAAATGAGCATGAGAAAGTCCTATTTTTTGAAATTCTATAACATAAGTGTAAGCTGCTACTTTCCCAAAAATATTTTTCTGAAATAATTCATTTTTTAATTCTTCTAGCTTGGCATGAAATACTCTAACAATCAAATCTGTCTTATTTTGTCCTTTTTCTTTTTCAATCAGATGCTCTTTTAATTTAGGCCAATTAGGATTGCAAGTTATTGTAAGAAAGATATCTAGCTTGCCATATTTTTGAACCAATGTCATTGCATCAATGTATTTTCTTCTCATATTTGTCGATCCTCCAATGAAACTTGTTGGCAAATATATTCTTTGGCCAACATTTGATCATTTTATTTCACTAGTTGCTACAGAATCAACAATGCCTTGCAAAAATTCCTTCCTAATTTCCTCTTGTTGAGATTTTAAAAAATTCAATCTTTGTGATTCTAGCTTAACATACATGTCTACCACATATTGTTGCAAAAGTCGGCCAAAGCGCAAAAAATATGATACACATTATCTCTGATTTGCAATTTGTATGCAAGAATTAGATAATATTCTCTCAGAGATACAAAATCTAGATTATTATCTATATCGCTCATTACTATTTACCACACACAAAAGTAAATAATTAGGAAAGTATTTAGTGTGAAATGACAATTTATATTGATTAGGTTTGTTATACTAAGCATCTTGCTCCATTTGTAATAATTCTTGAACACTCATGGCAGTATTGGGCGAGATCGCATTCGTAGCACCTCTCTTTATCTTTTTCCTCATGTCATTGTTTTTCCTTTCTTTGGTAATCCTTAGTGCCAGCCTGTTCTCCAAAAGGAAAAGTAGAGGGTACTGTAATGGATCATAATAGCCATAATAATACTCAATGTTACGTGAACATCCTCTATGAATTTGGACAACAATATCTCTCCTACTTGTCTCTCCATTTTCCTCTCCTTCTACCCATAACCCTGCAACTTTGTGAGACTGCAGGTTTGTTGAACACTCTTTGGTCTACACCAGGAAGGGTGTGTAATATGATTTGGTAGCTATATTCCAGATCATGAACCTCTCTTAGGCTTTGAAAGAATTGAGCGTATGGATTTTCCTTGAGAATGATCAAAATCTTATGTATTTTATTTTCTGACAACGTAGGACATGCAATTAATCGATTTGACACTTCATTCTTAGTATCATGAAAATATAATTGTAAATTTTTTTGCAGGCTTTTCATTTGGAATCAGATCATTAATGAAATGATAAACTTGCCCTTGAATTCTAAAAGTATATATGCCTTTACTTCTTCTTGCTAGGTTATTGTCACATTTAACTCCAAATGAAGTAAAAGCAAACTGATTATTTATGGTTCTTATGCAGTTTCTGAACAATTCTACTTCTTCTATCAATGAAGTCAGAAGTTCCATCAAAGAATTTGGCAATTTGTTTGTTTCCAAAACAACGTCAGCATTAGAACAACAAAAGTTTGCAGTTTCATGAGCAAATTTCTTTGCACCACAATGTGGGCAGTTTTTTTGTTGTGGAAAGACATCTATAGCATTAAAACATCTCTAAGTATGTAATCTAGCAGCTCTCGTTCTGTCTTAGGGATTCATCCTATAATATATAGTACAAGAAAATTATAAGTTTAGTATGTTATAAGTATCTTGGTAGAATTAATTGGAAAAATTCATTCAAAAGATTTGACAGGCAATATGATATGGACGTTTCTGCTGATATTTTTGTTGGTTTGGATATGTTATGTCTTTAGTTGTACCAACGTTTAAGGTTGGAATAGGATACATTGGAATAAAAATACACTTAAGACTTTGGGTTAAAGTTTGTAGAGATTTTAGGATTATAGTAGAGTGTGGAAAAATATAAAGTATTTATCTGCAAACAAATCAAGTAAGCACCCGGCATTTGATCTTCAATAGCAAAAGCTTGTGCAGATTGGGGGTAGTTATGGTTGGTATTCTTCAGAGTTGTATTTTGGAAATGTAGAGATGATATGCCAACTAAGTACTAAAGTTAGCTCTTTTTGCTTTCCATTTGAGAAATTTCTCGGCCCTGTTGGATTTTTTTATTACAACAATATTCAACCTGTGAGGATTTAGGCAGAGAATTCAGATTTCTCTGGGTAATGCTTAAATTGGTATTAGGTTGTAAGGCTAATCGTGTATGTTGCAACCTCTTTGTTTTCCATCTTCGGATAGCCTCGTGTCTATACTTTTTCTTCTCGATATTTTGATTACCATCATTATGGCACAAAAGTTTAGGTAAATTAGTCACAGGAGCAATCCTATGTCTTTCACTACGATGATCATCAATATCAAACTGTGAGGGAAATGCAGCCTCATATGGTTGGAAATGGGGATTATTAGTTGCAGTCATATTTTGTTCAGTATTCAAGTTAGCCAATTGGCTGGATTCAATTGTCTATGGGCCATTTCATTACAAACATCATGTTTTCTCAATGGTGGTCTTTTAGTCCTCATCATAAGTGGGGAAAACTACATGAACATAAGCACAAAATAAATGACAAATACTTCAGTGGCTAATAGCATGGTAAAAACGATGAATATGGCGAACTACAAACTAACACAGTAAAAATTGTTAATATGAATTACACCAAGGTAGCATGAAATAAAGCACTAACGCTATATTATTCAATCTAACAGTTAAAATGTTTATTATAAACAGTAATAAGGCAAATATGAGTTCGATGGATAACTTACTTAAGCACAATTAGATTCCACCTGAAAATTTGACAAGGCCAAAAGCACGATAACTTTTAAAGAAGATGCTAAAGCATGATGTGTTATTCAATTAGGCTCAAATCTATAACAAAGGGAAGTGAAATAGAGGGAGATGGTAACATGGCTGGAAAGATTCCAATTGCAACTATAAATGAGAATGAAGAAACTAACAATGTTTTTATAAGGGATTACTACAAAATTGGTCCCTTAACATAGATCTCGTGACCAATGTGATCCCTTATCTTATGAAGTTGAACAATTCAATTCCTTGTCATATTAGTAAATGCAAGAACTCTAATAGAAATTTGATTGACCCTAACGTTTAACTTAGTTCAGTTGCCCGATTTGTTCCCTTAACTTTTGGGTTTTAGCTTAATTTATTGTTTTTGTAAGAATTGAATTTATTTATTTATTTTAATAAATAAACAAAGTTCAATTTTTTACTTTCATAATAGTATAAAAAGAACATCTACATGTTGTAGTCCAATACTAATGTGACTTAGTGTCAAGTTAAAATTAAAAATTAATTTTTTATATATAAAATTCTCTAAAGGACTTGTAATTATATGCATAAAAACATAATATCTGACATGATATACTATTCACGGGATTTGAACGTAAATATGAAACAAGCGGCAACCTCCATTTTTGTGCTAGTGGTGTAGAAAAAAAATATTATAAAACAAACATTGTTTATAAAACTATTAAAATTCACGCAAAGAATTGGCTATGAGATATAAGTTAAGTGGCCAACTTCACAATCTTCCCATTTTTATTATACGTTTAATTACTTAAAAAATAGCTTCTCCTCAACAATTAATCAAAAAGTTGACTCCTTTTATTACTTTAACATTCTATGATTATTATAAAGTACAAAACATAGTAGATAATCCATAGGATAATGCATGAGTTTGACTTTTGTATGAACTATATTTCAAATTACAGGTTCTATATTTTAAATTACAGGTTCGTATTTTTTCTAATAGATCATCACAAAACACAGAACCAAATTTGCTAGAAACCTTAATTCAACATTTTGACTAATTGCATGTGCAATTTATAGAACTAAAACAAGTGATTTTTATAATTTCATTCTAAAGTAAAGAATAGAAAGCAAGAATGTAAACATAATACAAATTTTCCATAGAAAATTAACATAAAAAGGGCCTTCTCTATCAAATGCTACATTGATTTCATGGCAAAAAATGAAGTAAAATATAGATGAAACATATACCTGAGAAAGAAAAGGACAAAGCAGAATCAGAAGAGTTGTTCCCACAATCTTCGTGTATTTTTACAATCTATCTACACCATTCTCACTTAATATCTCTCCATTATTATAGGAAGCCAAAGGTTGAGAAATCCAAACGATTGCAAGAAAAAGTGTAATTATCGGTATTTACATCTCCTTGTCAAAACAAACATTTGGAAATCCCAAAGACTTGTGGAATGAATTTTAGTTTGCCAGCGATTCTTCAATTTATTACTTCAACTTTGGGCTAAACAAATGTGTTTAAATTCAGCTTAAGCCAACATTTTCTGAATATTAATTTGGATTATAGTTAGCATTAGGTTTGCAATAAACATAAGCTCATATATTCCAATAAATTGGCCTCAAGAAATTTCCTGTAGTCACATAATAAATTCAGCCCAAAAAGTTGTTCAAATCCTATTGTCACAAATGTTGGAGTTGTTGGGTTTTAGTTGGTCCAGTAAACTTCTCAAACCTTCAGCCCAGTGCACCAGATGAGAATAGCCGAAGCTCTCAAGTGAAAATGCCAAGTGTCAACACAAGAAACTGCTACAATTTTTAGCTTGTTTTCTTCTATTATAGGTAGATGTGTGTGTGTGTGTGATTAGATAATAAATTTAATCAACTTTTTTTTTTCTTTTTCTAAGGTGACATAGATAATTGAAAATAAACTTGAGTAAAGAAATTTGAATTTTATCGGATTTATGCACTTGTTTATAACTACGCCTATATTTTCTTGTGAATGTTTAAAATTTATTATGTTATTAGATTTTTTTTAAAAGATATTTCATATTCAAGAAAACCAATTACATTTTTCTAACTTTTAAAACTTAATTATATATATTATTCATTTTATTATCTTTTTCAAGCAATTTAAAAAAATAATAAAAATTCAGTACAATCGTACGGGTTATCATCTAGTTTCTAGTATAAAGTAGTAATTACTACTATAATAGTCTTGAGCTTTTTTCTGTGTAATTTTGGTTTTGGTGCAAATTTTTATTTTTGTTTCAATTTATCTATCCATTCTTTTTTTATTATTATTATTTATAACTTCTCACTTCCCAACCCTCACCCTTCGCTACCAAATAATTTCTCTTATATATCCATCCACTATAAAATAACGTATACGTATCCTTAACTTCTCTTAACCCACTATAAAATAACGTATACATATCCCTAATTTAATTACTAGAAAGTTTTAGTATAATTCTTCATACACATTGAGTGTGTCAACAAAGTAGTGCTAATTAAATTAATTATTATAAATAGCTTGAGGAGTTATAAAAGGTAGGAGTATATTACTATTACCACTTTATATGATGCATCAAACTTTTTGGTATAATTCGTAATTTTTTATGTAACTAGGAAGTGCAGGTGCTTTGCCCGTGGTAAAATATAAAACAATACTTAATTGTGTGAAAAAGTTAATGAAAACAAGTTATTACATAAAAATTACTCTATCTATTATGCTTTTTGTATTTGTTGTTTAATATTTAAATACTTTGGCTTTCTTCGTCTTTTTCTTTTCAAATTTTGAACCTTATATTGCCTTTTATAATATGCATCCTAGTGTTCATATTTAAAGTCGTAAAATCTAATTGAATTTCAATTATCTTAAGAATAGCTTAGTTTTTTCTTCACATCTTCAGTATATTCGACTTCTTGAACCCGTACGTAATCTTAGTTGTTCTAAACAAATCAAGTTATGGTTGTTGGGGAATTTTTCCGTATCTCTTGTAAAGTTTATGAAATATAATTTTACTTGCTTCAATTGATTAAATTGGAGAAGAAATTGCGATTCAGTTTAGGAAGGTTGTTTGTCTTGTATGTAAAATTTGAAATTTTTGTATTTATTACATTCGAATATTATATTATAATGTTCCACTTACGTAATTTTCTAAGTGGTGAATACATTTAATATCAACTAAATGTCTCTATTCTTTTATATTATACACTTATTTAGGTTTTGTTGATTTTAGATATTTTATTTAATTACGTTTATGTTTTGCTTTTTATCATGTACCTTTAATTCATGAAAAGCTGTATTATTAAATTAATGGTGTATAATGTTTTTTAATTTTCTATGTCTGTAAATTTGCAATATTGTTTATGAATCCGTCGCCAACTTGAATTTATTCTATTTTGACCTTGAATACCAAATAAATGTCTTTGTTCTTTTTCTATTAAAGACTTATTTAGTCTTATTATTTTTGTCTTATATTTTCTTATGTTTCTATTATACGTTTTTTTATCTTGTCTACTAAGTATGATGAAATAAGATTACTATCAAATTAACTATTTTGGCAAGCTATCTAATGAAGCAATGTTTATGCTAAAATCATCAAGGTATGTATTTTCTAAAAAAAAGTTCCAATGAAATATGATTGCAGGAATAACCTGAATTAAGCCTCTAGGCAAGTATTCCAATGAGTTTGTTTATTTTAATAATATTCTCTAAACTTGGAAAGTGCAGTTATCTGGGAGGCAAAACATGAATTAGATCCAATTTTATTTATTCCCATTCACTCTCTTTTTTTTTTTTTCCTTTTCATTTTTTTTTTTGTTGGAAAATATCATATTTGGTCTAACATTCCCTTCTTATGAGAAGTAATTGATAGGGCGACAATATAACTTGCTACTTTTTATAATGCAAGAGGCATTTGGTGTCACTTTGGTGTACAAATAAACTATATAAAATCTAGCAAATAACCACTTCTTTCCATTTTTTGTTCATTATAAATAACTACCAATTGCCTAATTAAAAGGTACTCCTATAATTTCTATTTCTAGATAAATTAATTTTGAGATAGTGTATACACGTAGAATGTGCCTTTTTAGTTCTAGTATTTTGATAAAGCTTTAGTTGTAACCTATATACAATATTATAACATATGTATATGGAAATCTCCTTTATTCTGGCTAGACAAATTTACTATTCAAATTCTAAAATGGATACCAATATTGTATAAATGTGACCTAGAGTATGTATATTTCTATGCTTTAATTGTTGAAGGCATTTGCTGGAATTAGATTAACAATCCAAGTGTTTATTTTAGTCAAACCAAATTTGAGCAAATTATTAATTTTTTTTTGTGGAATTACAAAATCAATATAGACTAATACACTACTAACTTATGAAGGCAAGACTAATATTAACATAATCTTAAAGACTATAATTCACAACAGCTAAACTAATCTTAAAACCATGATAAGATAATATTCTACTGTCTTGAATTGATTATAAAGGGTTTAAAGAGCATCCAATATTCAATATAATCTTCAACCTTCACTATGCCTATCATTTGTATAATTAAATTTTTTCTATTCCTATCATAATAAAATATCACCAACAATTAAGAATCAAAGGAATTCGTGGAGATGGGGAGGCATTGTTTGTTACACATAATGACCAGTGGTATGCAATCTCACTCCACCCTCCATCAACAACTTTTAAATAAGAATTATGTACTTTTTGTTTAAAGGGGATTGAACTGGCCAAATAATGTTAAATGGAATCTTATTCTACATCTTCAACAATATCCTTTTTTTGAAAGCTTCTCGACTGTCGTATTGGAGGACGTATGGTGTGATCATCACCACTTTGATTCATATTGGAGCAATGAAATTTCTTTATCAATGGGTTCACACTACAAAGCACTGCACCACCATTTTCTCCAATTAACTATTATTTTACTCCAATTAAATATTAGCTTACTTGTAGAGACTCCTTTTAAATGCTATGGTTGTCTATAATTCAAATTGATAGGATTAAAGATAAGAATTAGAATTTGAATAGGAGGAGAGTTTAAAGAGAGTTTAATTAAGTACTGAAGTAGAGACTTTGATTTGTTTTGTTAATATTGAAATTGTTGGTCCCAAAGCAACCTAAGAGGGGGGGTGAATTAGGTTTCTTAAAAATACTTTAGGAAATATTGAGATTTTCAAAGTAAAATCAGTTATAACAAAATCAGTTATAACAAAATCAATAGAACAGTAAATTAAAGAGAGAATAAATTTGAACAATAACTACTTCCAAGCTAGCAAGCTTGAAGTATCAAATTTCTTGAATGCTTCACACACTTGGTGAGCCAATAATCTTTACAAAGCTGGGAAGTTCTTGCTCACACTAAAACTCTTTTAGTTGAGCCAAGACGATATCTCACTTACAACCACACTTTTATACAAGATTAGCACTCCACTCAATGTTGAATTTCACTCACAACTTCACACTAATACAACAAAGCTCTAAAGTCAATTTGCACTCAAATTACTCTTTTCTAAGGCTTGTATTCAATGTATTAGATAATTTATTCAGGTTATTAAAGCCCCTATTTATAAGAGCAATAAATAGTGGTTTCAACCACTTCCTAACGGCTAAGTAATAAATGCACAAAAAATAGCCGTTGGGGTTTTGGACGTCCGAGAGGGATTGAATGCGTCCGAGGAAGCGTCCGATCTTCTTTCAGTGTTGTTGAGAGACTACGTTCGGACGTCCGAGCATAAGAGTCTGGTCCTTCGTCGGACAGAGGCTTCGGACGGTCCGGACGAAGGACCAGACGCATGCTCGGACCTGTCTCTTATAATGCTAGATGTGTATCTAGACGATGCACTGCGTCCTAGAAGTTTTGTCCTGGTTCGGACGGTCCTGTGCATCTGAAAGATCTGTTCCTGCTTATCGTGAAAGCTTGTTTTACATAGTTAAGTGTTTATGTCATCATCAAAATAAGGTTTGGAAAACATCAGAAATACATACGAATAACAAAGATCAACATACCACATGTCATGAATAACAAAAATACAATATATTTTTTTTCATAAATTAATAGCATAAAAAGCTAACTTACGCATTTTATTTGTGTTTTGGAAAGAAATATTCGTAGTACTATTGCTGCACTCGGCAACTATAATCAATCTCATTCAATGTAGCATCACTCAATTGTTTTCAAGAAATATTTGGTTGTACGGATTGTTATGTACATATCTACAAGAAAAGATCATGTATTCTAGAATTTGGGTATAGATATATATTCTGAACTACTTTTTTTTTTTTTTCCGTTGGTGAGCATACGTCCATACCCAAAGTCTAGTAAAGGGGAGCTATAGATTGTGGATTTATTGCAGCCATTCTCTTTGTGAAATCCAGTATTTTAATAGCCTTGTTCTTTGATTTTAACTGGTTTAAAATTTGTTTTTCATATTATTTTTAGTCATAAAGTACTTCAACTTATTCGTTTTTTAATTCGGCAAATTTTTCGGTTTACGCGATTTCGGTTCCGGCGGGTAAACGGGTCAAAAATTGGACTAAGTGTAATTAGTGCATTGTGGTGTGTGAGTGTTGTATGATGGCTGAATTATTCAGAAAAAAATGATAATTTAGTAGCAAAAATTAGTTTTTGGGTTAAATAGTCAACTTGGAGACTATTTGGTCAAATGGGAACTATTTCATTATACTTGGAATCCTTTTAGTCTTCTTCTTGCTTTGTTTCTTCCTCATTTCTCCTAGCTGCTGGCCGAACTTCTCTTCCCCATTTTCCCCCAAAATTTTCTTGGATATCAAGTATAAATCACTTGGAAGGTAAGATTTTATGTATTTTAGCACTTTATGGCTTATGGGCTTTATGATCCAAGCTTTAATTTCAAGTTTTGTAGGATTCTTTATGGCTGAAAGAAAACCCTCTTTGCAGCCTTATTCTTACAGTCATGTTATGATTTATGTATGTTATGGGTTGTTTTTAGTGTTTTGGAGGTTGGGAAGTGATTGGGGTTGATTTTTAACAACTTTCCATGGTTAGATTACAAATTTTAAGATTATGAGTTGGGGTTTTGTCTTCCATATGTGGCCTAGAGTGTTATGCTAGGAATGCTTATGTCTATGCACATAATGATGTTTTAAGAGTGTTTTAAGGTTAGTTTGGATAGGAATTGAGACTTGAAACCAAGTGGAATTGAATTCCCTTCATTTTGTAAGTAAGCGGAAGTTTGGCGCAACTAGGATAATTTGGATAATTGGTTATGTTTGAAGGGTTTTTAATGATCTTTTGATGGTTTTAGGTGTTTTCCTTTGTTGTGGGATGCTATTGATATAGTCCCGGCTATTGCTCCAGTGAATCTTTCCGTTTATGCATTGGTTGGTTAGAATATGTTGTTTTGAGTTGGGTTGTAACCAAGGTCCCTTGAATACCTTGGAATTGGATTATGTTGTAAACTTAAAATTCTATTCATGTTTTAATTAGGCGAAGTTTTTCAGTTTTTCTGGAAAACTGAGCTTATTATCTCCTAATCTAGCTGTAATACGAATTTGAGGGGTTAACTAAGTGTTTTGACTGGGGTTTTAGCTTGTCGAAGTTGGTCGGAATTTGTGAAAAGGTCATTTTTGACCAAAGAGCTGTTGGTGTCGTTTTCTATCGTTTCGCGTCGTTTTCGCTTCCCTAGTCATTCTTTAACTTCTACATCTCTTCTAAGAGTCCTCTTATACCTGTTTTAGGTACCACGCCACCTACCGCCCGCGATCGCGTTCAGTGATCATTTGTGCAGTTTTTGCTTTGATAGGTGGGTAACATAGACCCTCTTCCACCTGTATTTTGTTTAACGACTTTCGAAATATGTTTGGATGGATTTTAAAATGTGTATGATGTTTGGAACTGCACTTTTACCAAGTTTTGGAACTATTACATATGAAATCGGGACCAAGCTATTTTATGTATTTCTAATCAATTGATATGTTTGAAAACTCTTTTGATATGAAAGCATTTTATAACTGTTTTGGCTCATAGGTGACCTAGGTATATAATTTTGGATGTGTTTGGAAATGTTTGATTTGGGGAGAACCGATTCTATATGTTGGCCCCAAAAGCAACCTAAGAGGGGGGGTGAATTAGGTTGTCTCTAAAAACAAACCTTTTTATGTGTGCTTAAGAGAAATTCAAACTTTATGCACCAAATGAAAACTTAAGCACAAATGAATACAATAGATATTCAACAATTTAAGCTTAAAGAACAAATAAGAATGTTGAGATTAAGAGAATCAAACCAAACTCCCAAACTTCTCAAGCTTGGAGCTTTGAACAACAAAGAGCTTCTTACTAGGCAACTACCAAGTTCACAACTTGAAGTTCAGCCCCTAAAAGACTCTTCAAAGTAGGTGAGACAATAACCTCTTGTACACAAATGAGGATCACTCTTGCTCACACTAATTTCCTTTAGTTGAGCCCAAAGAGTTTTACACTCACAACCTCCCTTTGTTACAATTGTTATCTCTCCACTCTTACACTTGAAGAACTTTTACACTTCTAAACTCTTTCCACACTACCTACACTATTACAACACTTGTACCCACTATTTCTCCCAAATAGCTCAAGAATTGTTTGTAATCAATGTAGAAGTCTCTTGTTAATTAATTCAGACCTAGGGGTATTTAAGTTGCCAAAAAAACTGCTTTCAACAACTTCCCAACGGCTATTTTCTGTTTACTGGAAAACTAGCCGTTGGACCTTTCGGAAGGGCCGATGCAGCAGGAGTGCGTCCGACACTGCGTCCGTTCTCTGAGGGTATTCGTTCGGACGTCCGAAGATGCGTCCGAACATGCGTCCAATAGAAGCGAAGTCTTCTGGAAAATGGTCGGACGCTGTTCTTCGTCCGAGGCTTGCTTCAAATTCTTTGTGTCGGACGATTATCATCGTCCGAAGCTCTGTCATGGTTGCTTTGTTCGGACGAACATTTGCGTACTATTCCGAACCTGCCTATTTTTCTGCACACTTGTTATCAAACTATTAGTATGATTTGGTTATCATCAAAACATGATTAACATAACTGGGGTTCTTCAATCTCCCCCTTTTTGATGATGACAAATCAATTGGACAATTCAAAAAACAACCATAAAATATGAAGTAATACATAAGAGAATTTGTCCATTATTTCTCCCCCTTTGGCATTATCAAAAAACACAAGAAGAATAATGTAGTTAAAACTCCCCCTAAGTTTATTTTCCCCCTTGAATTCGGATGCAAAGAATTTATGATCAAATGCACTTATGATCAAAACAATTTTTCGCTCATTCCTTACTAAAAAGCATCATCAAAACAATGAAGCATGTGTGATGCAAATTTTTGTAAAAACAAATTCATTTAAAAAAGAGAATGCTCCCCCTTTCTTTTGAAAGTAGTGACTTATTATAGACAAAAATTGGGGAAACAAATATCCTAGCATTCTAAACAAATTTGAGCATATAGATGAGTAATACCAGTTCTTCAAGAGAACATAGTTCAACTTGATAAATGAAAGCACACAAAACTTTAGATGTTACCCATTACTATATGATCTTAGCTCATATGTCTTGAGCACCCCTCATAGATAATCAATCTTGAATTCCTTGGTGCTCTCTAAGCAAACCTACAAACAAGGTTTAAGCAACAACTTTTGGTACCCAAACTTTCTTGGGTCCAATTGGATTAGCAACATGCTTAATCACCCATATAGGATTTAATCCTAATTTTTCATTTCTTTTAACATAACAATTTTTCTTTATATGACCGTGTTGATGACAATAATTACAAATAATGTTCTTATTGCCATAAAGAGAAGATTTAGATTTAATAAAGCACAAATCATTTTTTCTAAAGGTGATAAAATTTTTGTTCAAAAACATATTTCTAGTTCTTTTCTTTTCAAAAATATTTTCTTTCTTTGTTTTTAAAGTAACATCAAGATCATCTAATTTTTTCTTCAATGAAGCTTGTTCTTCCATGATCGAGCTTGGTTTTTCCAACAAATTTTTCTTTCAAAACATCATTTTCTTTTGTCAAAGAATTATTTTTATGCACAAGTTTTGAGTTGGCACTCAATAAAGTATTAACTTTAATTTTTAACTCTTTGTTCTTAGCATATGATTCTTTCAAACATTCATGCATTTTAAAAATAAATGATTCAGCATCATCATCATCATTATTGCATGAATCATCACAAGAATCACAACTAGAGGATACCTCATTATCGCCAAGTGCCATAAAAGCCATTTGAGCCTCCTCATATTCTTCTTCAACTTCTCCATCCGAATTGCAATCATCCCAAGTGATTTGGAAGTTGTTGAAGTGAGGCTTCCTTGAGTCTTTTCTCCTTTTTGATGAAGCTTTAAATGCTATGCTTCTTTTTCCGTTTGCCTCCTCATCTTGTAGCTTGTATTTCAACTTCAATTCAAATGAGGTTAGAGAATTGATCAATGAACAATAGGCAAAGAATTTAAATTTTTATACTCTTAAGACTATGGCAATAGATTTAGGTTCCCATTCCTTAGGTAAAGCATTCAAAATTTTTCTATTCTTTTCACCCAAGGAATATTCTTTACCCAAACCTTCTCAAATCCTTTACCATATAAGAGACATTGAACCTACAATACATCTTGTCAATGTTCTCATGAGGTTCCATTTTGAAGGATTCATATTTAGCCACAAGAAGTGACTTCTTTTGCTCTCTAATATCTTCACTTCCTTCATGGATTTCTTTCAATTTGTCCCATATCTCCTTGGCCGATATGCAACCTTTTACTTTAGAAAACTCATCTGCATCCAAAGCATTATACAAAATATTAATAGCTTTAGCATTTAAAGATAAATTTATTTTATCTTGTGCATTTAACTCAAATCTGGTTTTAGGCCTTAATCTATGAGTATTTTCATCAAAAATATTTGCCTCAATAGGACCTTCATAAATAATATACCATAATTCAATATTAATAGATTGAACAAAAATTTTCATTCTATCCCTCCAAAGGTTTTAAACAAAATTAATGCCATTAAACATGGGAGGTCTAGTGATAGAATGCCCCTCTAAAAACAAAGTATTATTGGTTGCCATGATCTTTACTCTAATGCAATTTAAGCAAAAATAAAGAGACCAATGCTCTGATACCAATTGTTGGCCCCAAAAGCAACCTAAGAGGGGGGGTGAATTAGGTTGTCTCTAAAAACAAACCTTTTTATGTGTGCTTAAGAGAAATTCAAACTTTATGCACCAAATGAAAACTTAAGCACAAATGAATACAATAGATATTCAACAATTAAGCTTAAAGAACAAATAAGAATGTTGAGATTAAGAGAATCAAACCAAACTCCCAAACTTCTCAAGCTTGGAGCTTTGAACAACAAAGAGCTTCTTACTAGGCAACTACCAAATTCACAACTTGAAGTTCAGCCCCTAAAAGTCTCTTCAAAGTAGGTGAGACAATAACCTCTTGTACACAAATGAGGATCACTCTTGCTCACACTAATTTCCTTTAGTTGAGCCAAGAGTTTTACACTCACAACCTCCCTTTGTTACAATTGTTATCTCTCCACTCTTACACTTGAAGAACTTTTACACTTCTAAACTCTTTCCACACTACCTACACTATTACAACACTTGTACCCACTATTTCTCCCAAATAGCTCAAGAATTGTTTGTAATCAATGTAGAAGTCTCTTGTTAATTAATTCAGACCTAGGGGTATTTATAGTTGCCAAAAAAACTGCTTTCAACAACTTCCCAACGGCTATTTTCTGTTTAGTGGGTTTTACAAGCCGTTGTAAATACCCCTAGGACGGCCTTATACAGCAGGAGTGCGTCCGACACTGCGTCCGTTCTCTGAGGGTATTCGTTCGGACGTCCGAAGATGCGTCCGAACATGCGTCCGATAGAAGCGAAGTCTTCTGGAAAATGGTCGGACGCTATTCTTCGTCCGAGGCTTGCTTCAAATTCTTTGTGTCGGACGATTATCATCGTCCGAAGCTCTGTCATGGTTGTTTTGTTCGGACGAACATCCCCGCAGTCAAATACCTAACAGTCCTAGCAGTCACTCATGGCGTCCCATTATGTTCCGGATTGGCTGAAAAATTAGGATTTGTTCGCTATGCTTTAGCATACTGTCTCTTATAATGATTGGATCTTTTTGGCTATGTTTTGGACATGCCTGACGTTTAAATGGCATGATACATTTTAGAAACTACTTATGATTATGGTTTATTGACGTTTAAATGGCATGAGACATTTTAGAAACTGTTTCATGACTATGGTTTTCGCAAATGTTATTATCTTTATGTTTTCTTTTTATCGAAATGCTTGGCCCCATTTGAAGAGCTTTTATGATATCCACTGAACTAGTTATGCTCACCCCACGTGATTTATAATTTTTCAGATTAGGTGCTCGTTTTTTACTCTCCACCGTGTTAGCACTTTTAGATTTTCTCCAGGCTGCACAAGACTGGTAGGACTCTGCGGATAATCTTCCAAGCTTCTCTTTTGTTTGGAGAGGGGTAGTGTATTAGTTAGGTTTTGTATTGATGAACTTTGTTTTTGTTGTAGCATCTTTTGTACTAAGAAAAAATTTTGTAATTTGTATTTTTTTGTGTAAAATGAAATATTCGGTTTTATAGTTAAGTAATCGTTTGATGGTTCTATAAGAGCGGTTAAGTTTGTTGCTCTGTTATTTTGTTAATTGCGCTTTGGGCCGGTGTACCATTAGCGCGGCGTGTTACGGTCCCGTTTTTGGGGCGTGACACTCTTCCCTTCCCATTTTTTTGTTCGTTTTACCGACTGATGATGAGCAAAACGTGTAAATTATGAATACATACAACATAGTCAAAGCAACCAATTCTTATATTAATAAAATATGTGGTATATTGGCTTAGAAGAGTCCTATTATAACTCTAGTAACATTCGCATTTGCTGCAATCAATATATCTCCGATTTAGTGATTATCAGAATTCTAGTAGATATATATCATTGGTGGTTTCACCATTAGCGTAAGAATTCTAGGAATTTTGTTCTGTAAAAATTGAATTTTTAGTGTTTGTCCCTCATAAATACATTGAATTATGGACAAATTTTATAGTTTAGAAAAGGAATAAACACCTTTGAGAAAAAAAATAACGCGTACTTTTACTTGTATAGATATAGACTAATATTAATATAGAAGCAAATATAGATAAATATAAATATAAATTTATCTCTTTCTCCCTATTTGCAACACTTCTCACTTTTCGCATCCACTGTCAAATTAACTCCATCCCCATCACAAAATTACATATACAAATCTTAATTTAATTTGTATTTTCAATAATTTTTATCCATTTTTTGAAAAAATTTTACAATTCTGAATAGATGTGGAATGTGTCAATAGGACTAAGGTTACTGCAATTTCGGCTATAAGAAAATTGTCCATTTGTTTTTTCTGGGTAAAAAGAAAAATTTGCCACCTATCATGCAGTGGTGGCTGTTGAAAATCCCATTTTTTCGGTTTTGTCGTTAAGTGGACGATGCCCATTCCAGCAACTTTCTCTTACCTCCACAAAAGAAAACGAACAAGAATCTTTGTTAGGTTACCAAATTTGCACGTTACGACTTGGTTGCTTCTACTCTTTTTAATGCACGCATCTGACGGCTCTTTCTTCAGTATCATAGTCACACGAATTCAAGCAAGTGCACTTCTTTCGTGGGATTATTCAAGTAGGCAGTCCGTCAATTCCTTGTTGGTAAGTAAACAGCAATTTTTCAATGCTCAGAACCCACAAAAGACCTCTATGTTTTGACCCCTTTTAATTAGTTTGGCTTGTATATTCGACACCCCAAAAAAGAAAGAGTTAGAATTTGGATTTTGGAGTTCGATTTTTAATAATCTTTTTGAGTTACTCTTTGGCTTAAGGCTTTTCTTTTAGTTGTTGGCTATGGTCATCATGATTCCACACAACCTGATGATTTCAATATGTTCCTTATGGGTGATTTCATCGGTTCTGGATTAGATAGTGTGTAGATTAATTGTAGTGAGTTGTGAGCTTTTTATTGTTAAGGCACTTGGTTTGATGAAAGGCAATTTAGTTGGACTTCTTGCTGTGTTCTGTTGTTCAATTTAATTGGACTTATGTTTAACAACTTAGTTCATTTAAGTAGATTGAGCTTCATTGACTTATACACTGAAGCTTTATTGGGTTGTGAGGGACATTGTTTGCAACTGTCGCATTTTTTTCTTGAATCTGATAGTAATTGCTTAGGGATTTTATACATTTGATTTAAGCGTCTTCAGAAAATTGTTGATGAATTATGAGTTTTTGCAACTTTTGTTTTTGGTAACTAGTGAAATAAATGCGAATGGAATTTGTTTTCTCGTTTTCACCATAGGATAGTGTTGGCTCTTATTTTCTCTTTTTCTTTCCTTTAATTCTTGAGTTTCTGTTTTTACTAATAAAATATTAAATACAGATTTGAGATTTCAATTGATTTTGTTTTCTTTCTAAACTCAGACACATATAGTTATATGGATTAATAGTATAGATGATATTTATCTCTTTCTCTGAAAATTTGATACTTCCCTGTTCTTCAGGTTTATCAATTTAGATGGCGGCAATATTGGCTTCTCAGAGCTGCTATTGCTGCAACGATGAAGTATTCAACTTTGGAAGACCTAGCCAAAACCTTGGGTTTTCAGATTCATTAGCAGTATGGAATTCTTGGGAGGTTGAGAAGCGTCTATGTAATTTGCCAAAAACTAGACAGATTTATCGGTTTCAAGTGGTGATGCAGCAAACAGAACCCCGTATGACATTAGGCACCAATGGTAGGCCAATTAAAATGGTACCTGCAAGTGAAGTTACTAAAAGAAAAGCAGCACTAGTAAACAATTCTGAGATAGTAAATGGTTCAAGAAGGATAATTAATGGAGCAAATTCACATAGAAAAGAACCACCAGTAGACAAGGTAGTGAATGGCACAAAGAGGGCTGTAAATGGAGCAATTAAAGTTAATGGTGCAACCTTAATGAAGAGAGATTCTGCTTCAGCCCTTCTTAAGGCTTCCAAATCTGATGAGCTACCGCCAATTGAAGATCTTAAGGTTTTGCCTTCAGATGAAGGCTTCAGTTGGGCAAGCGACAACTATAATTCTTGGCAAAGAACCATTGATGTTTGGTCATTTGTTCTTTCCTTGCGCGTGCGCGTTCTCTTGGACAACGCAAAGTGGGCGTATCTGGGAGGTTTCACAGAAGACAAACAGGTGAGTTTGATATTGTTTCCTTATATATAGCTGCCTATTTTCCTAATATGGATTGTATATACAGAGAGATTCCATTTTTCATCTCTTCATTAAGGCTTCATTTTTTATTACTAAATGACCTTAAGTGGTTACAACTCTTCACAATTATCAGAAAACTAGAAGACATCGAACTGCTTCATGGCTACGACAGTGCGTGCTGCAACTCGGCCCCACATTTATCAAACTTGGACAGCTGTCCTCAACAAGGTCTGATCTATTTCCACGAGAGTTTGTGGATGAGCTTGCTAAGTTGCAGGTCTGGACAAGTTACAATCTCATTCAAACTTCTTTCTGATATCAAACAGTTTATTCTTGTTACTATATGCCATTGATATATTTTTTTTTTGGGGGTTGGGGGGTGCTTATAATGCAGGATAGAGTTCCTGCCTTTCAACCAAAGAAAGCAAAAGAATTTATTGAAAAGGAATTGGGAGCTCCAGTCCATATGATATTTAAGGAGTTTGAAGAAAGACCAATTGCAGCTGCTAGCCTTGGTCAGGTTTGCTTCAAGTTTATTTCTACTTCCTTTCGGGTCGGTGACTACATATAATTAAATGGATCATTATAAAGTTTTCAATGCTTCAAGAATGTAGCGTCTCTTGCACCTTGAATTGTTTTTAACTTGGAGAGGCATGTATATAGAATATAGTTTTCCTGTTCATTATTCAAGGCAAACTTAACATGACACGGACTTCTCTTCATTTTGCATTTTAGCTTACCTAGTGCAAATGAATTCATATGACAGTATTCCGAGCATCCAAACTCTCTTGCAATTTTAATGCTAACAGTACAAGTAAAATAGCAATTTTAAAATATTCAGACGGTATAGCAGTCAAGCTGATTCATTTTTTTTTTTATCTGACAGATTCCTTCTTTTCTTCTAATCAAGTTTGATCCTTGTATATTTGGATTTTCCTAGAGAGAGAAAAATGGAGAAATTAAGAAGAGGTAGTTAGGTTGTATTTGAGTGCATAGTCTCAGCAAAAGAGCATGTTTATAGATGTGCAGACGGTGTTATATCAAATTATATTATTTTCATTTTACATGGTCTGTCTATTGTGATAATCCATAACTTATGTACTTATTTGCTTTTTAGGTGCATCGTGCTGTCTTACACAATGGAGAAAAAGTAGTGGTGAAAGTTCAAAGACCTGGTCTGAAAAAACTTTTTGACATCGATTTGCGTAAGTGTAACAAATAACCATTTCTGCTGCTTCTATGTATTATCTTCTTCTTCTTCTTCTTACTTTTTTTTTTTTTTTTTTTAATATCAAATTTCTGAGAACGTCCAGTATACTCCTGTGTTCAGGTAATCTAAAGTTGATTGCTGGGTACTTTCAAAAAAGTGAAACACTTGGTGGTCCAACAAGGGACTGGATAGGAATTTATGAAGAATGTGCTAAGTAATAGCGAATACCAATCCCTGAATCTTCTCCTTTCTTTACTTTTGCTGCTTTTCTGAAGTTTAACCTAGTTGTACAAAAGGATTTGGGATAGTACTGATCCATTAATTAGGGGATTGCATTTTAATCTAAAAGAATAGTTACATAATAAAGCAAGAGGAAACTGGGAATTTGCGCATGCTTCCTTCTCTTTCTTGGTAATCCTCTTAAGTTCTTCATATTTTCAAGCTCTTCCCACGATTCACATTTGTTAAGATTAATTAGCAGCTCATTTATTGATGCCTGCTAGGACCATTATCTATCATTCAGGTAGCCCTCTTAGTGCTGCAGTTTCTTGGACATTGTCTGAGAACTTCTTTACAAGATATTCCATTATTCTTATCATCTTATATACCAAGTGGGAGCACCTTTAAAGTCTCCTACTATGTTTCATGTATCTTTTCCCACTACCTTTTCTTTTAATAAAAAAAAATCTAGGATTCAATGAGTGTTGGCCCTTTTTTATTTTAATTTGCCAGTTCGATTGTTCTTCATCTACATGGAGTCACAGTTGTTAATTCTGGCAATTTCTCATTACCTCGAGTAACTTTTGGTGTATTACTGGAAAAATGAAGGAAAATAGAATGTAACTAGATTAGCATAATAAAGCATCAAGGTGTTGCTGGTTGATAGTGTAAGTCAATGGTATTCTAGTGCATCCTTGTGTTTTCAGATTAACTTAGATACCTAATGTTTGCAAGGGTAGTTACTAACTAAGTTTCCGGAATGCAATATTTACAATGGTAAGTAATCTCTTAATAATGCAACCATAACATCAAACTTTAGATGACAAGAACGATATAATTGGTCTGCTTCTCCGACTTTATTGACTGCACTCATCAAGGCAACCTAGCTCTTTGTAAGTTGTGAAAATGTGTAATGGTTAGCTGTCAAAACAATTTTCTTCACCAAATCCCTTACAGATCTAGGATCCTACCCCCTTGAGAGCAGTACTAGATGTAGCTGAGAGCAACATCGCCTTCCATCTAGCTAATAATTCTAGTTGCTGCCTCCTGGGTCCACTCAATCAAACTACACCAACATGCTTTAATGTCCCATGCCAAATCTTTTCAACATACCCTCTTCACTACAGTTTTATTTTTGGTTATGTAGTCATTGTTTGTGAATGTTCTCCTAATATTATGCACGCCCGTGTAGTTACAAATCTGTTACACCGAATTTTCTCTCACCCCTTTATTTTTGGTTATGTAGTCATTGTTTGTGAATGTTCTCCTAATATTAAGTTACAAATCTGTTACACCGAATCTTCTCTCACCCCATAATACTCACCTCCTGTCAACACGGGCGTGGGTGAGGGATCTGTATCCGACACAATCAACTTTCAGTTGGGTACTTTGACTTCTTCTACCAAGCAAAAAAATAGAAATAAGAAAGACTTCTACACTTCAACATGGAGGCTGTGACTTCATCGCAAACATTAAAGTATGGGCAAGATGATGAGAGGAAATTGAGAAGAAAAGAAACCAGGAAAGAAGAGAAGAAATAGGAGAGAGAAACATGTGAGAATTATTTTCAGATCACCCGTAATCTTATCAATCACCATATTTTATTATAGTAATATCCTCCTATTATCTTTTTCTCTATGCACCCACTAATATTTTACGCAAACAAAATATTTATATATTTAAAAATAAGTACCATGAAATGATGTAAATTGCTTTATGTCATCAAATTGCATTAATTCTACATTAACATATACAATCATACAAGATACACCCCAAACACCCATATCCGACTCTTTAGCAGTGTCCCTGTGTCTGCAATTTATGAACATTGATGAACTTGATACCAAGACATGTACCCTTCCCCGAGTCTGTGCATCATAGCTGAACTATATCTTGTCTGATTTAGCTATTTCCATAACTAATGCTAATCATTTTGCCGCTTGCTAACTCAAGAAAACTCATTGGAAGGAAGGGATCTGAGTGAGGAAAATGATATTGACTCAATAAGAATGCATTAATTTGGAGCAAAATTGTATCATTTTGTTGCTAACTTTTGGTTTATTGGAAATTTCAGGATTTTGTATGAGGAAATTGATTATATAAATGAAGGGAAGAATGCTGATAGATTTCGCCGGGATTTTAGAAACATAAAGTGGGTCCGAGTACCTGTATGTTTCCAGCTAAAAGTCTTCTTTGATAACATCTCTTTAAATCTCTGTATGTGTGTGTATGTGACTACTACAACAATAGCTGACTGAGGAAGTATGTGATCTTTAGTATGGTGATGGCAGTTCCATATTGGTACCCTTTTTCTTGAGAGAAGGAAAACATTGTGGGAATATGACACTATTCAATTCTTTCCTCTCATGTTTGACAGATCTTGGTTTTGAGGAGATTTTAATTTGCATGAATTCTTATTCAACTCTGTCTTACCTTTGTTACTGAAACATCTAAAATCAATGGAAAAATGTCATGTTGTAAAAGTTGTTGAATTTAGAGAACTTGTACATTAAATGGAAAAAAAATCTCGTATTTCTGTCTCTGGCATATTTCAACTATGCAAAATATAGATGCATTACATGCTTTAGTTGTGATTGCTTTGGGCCAGATTATAGTCCTTGCAAAAAACCATGTGAAAAACAAAATTCCTGCTTCTCTATCTTTAGTTTAACTCAGGCTTACTAGAAATGTATGATTTATCAACAAATGCTTTGATAAGTATTCATCAGAGTTTATACATAAAAGTTCTTTTCTCGTTGGAGAAGTGTAAGCTCCTGGCTTGCATGGGGTGCCTACTGATCTAACAGCTGTCATATGGCCCCTCAAGGGTTATGACAGCTTTGCCTGCTATTTCGTAGTGATAGGGAAATAATTCTTCCATCCTCTATTAAGCTTCTTTTCTTTTTTTTTTTTTTTGGGGGTTATTTCTGTTTGTGTGCTTTAGCTGGTATATTGGGATTACACAGCAACAAAGGTGTTGACATTGGAGTATGTTCCGGGTATGATTTATACTTTCTCAAAATAAACTTCTATTATCCTAGAACTACATGAATCCCAGTTCACCAAATAAAGCATAATGCATATTATGACCTTCATGAGCAGGGATTAAGATCAACCAGTTGGACAAGATTGATGCACGAGGGTTTAGCAGATCTCGGATCTCATCACGTGCCATTGAAGCCTATTTAATTCAGGTAAACAAGTCACTCTACCAAGTTAGTGCAGATGAAATACATTTCTTTGTCTGGTTGATTTTAACTATTAACATCTTGCTACAAATCTAGATCCTGAAGACAGGTTTCTTTCATGCTGATCCTCATCCTGGAAATCTTGCTATTGATGTTGATGAAGCACTCATCTACTATGATTTTGGTATGATGGGGTATATTAAGAGTTTCACGAAGGAGAGATTGTTGGAACTTTTCTATGCTGTTTATGAGAAAGATGCAAAAAAGGTGTACTTTCATCTTCTTATTCTTTTGACAATTCAGTGTTTGAACTCACAGTACTGTTGACTCTGATTGTTTTGAAGTAAAACTTCTATTTTCTTTGTCTTCTGCTCTAGTTTTATTAAGTTTCCTCCCCTACAACAATTTTATATTCATTGATATACATTGTTTGATACCATTACCTTGTAAGAAAACTAAGATGAAAATGGTCCTTCAAATGAACGAGTCTTACTCAGTTCTCTTTTACTTAGCTAAGTGTTGCATATACTTGTGCTCTCCAGACTTGCATATTTGTGAAAAGTACATGTATCATGATGTTACAGTTTGTCCCGCGAATCATGAAGTGCTGACAAATACTTTTCTGTTGTAGACTAAAATGGCTCCCCTTGTGAAATCTCAATGGGTTGGACTGCTAGTTTTCAATTACTGAAGCAACCATGAAAATTTGGTTAAGTTCAAATGATCAATGAAAAATTTACTTTAAGGACAGCCAAAAGAATGGTGCAATGTAGCTGCCAGTGATTGATTTATATGTCCAAGTATTATTTTCGATGAAACTTTGGGAGAGGGTGATAGAGAAAAAGATTAAGAAACGAGACTAAGGTGTCAAATAATCAGTTTGGTTTCATGCCAGGGAGATCGACTACTGAAACCATACATCTCTTGAGGAGACTTACCGAGAGATACCGTGATAAGGAAAAGAATTTACATATGATTTTTATTGATCTTGAAAAGGCATATGATAGAGTTCCTAGAAAAGTTATGTGTGAGTTTTAGAAAAAAGAAGAGTTAGAGTAGCATATATAGAATCAATAAAGGAGATGTATAGAGATGTGGTTATAAGTGTGAGAACACCAGGAGGGTTGACACGAGAGTTCCCTATAAACATAGGTTTACACCAAGGTTCAGCTCTAAGTCCTTATCTACTTACATTGGTCATAGATGAACTTACAAGGCACATACAAGAGGAAATACCATGGTGTATGTTATTTGCAGATGACATTGTTTTAGTAGATGAAACAAAAGACGGAGTTAATGCTAAACTCGAGGTTTGGAGAGAGACATTTTAGGCAACAGGGTTTAGAATTAGTAGATCAAAAACAAAATACGTGGAATTTAAGTTTAGCAAGAGTGCACGTAGGAATAGAATAGGGGTTAGTATCGGAGCTCAAGAGATCCATAAGTGACAATTTTAAGTATTTAGGATCAGTTCTTCAGAGTGATGGTGGTATAGATCGAGATGTTACACATCGGATACAAGCGGGTTGGACATTAAATGGAGAATGGCATTGGGAATATTATGCGACCGCAAAATTCCTTTATGACTTAAGGGTAAATTTTATAGAACGGCAATTAGGCTAGCGATACTTTATGGGCCTGAATGTTGGGCAGTGAATTACACACATAAGCAAAAGATGAGAGTAGCAGAAATGCGAATGTTAAGATGGATGTATGGGTACACTAAGATGGACAAGATTTGCAATGAGAATATTGGTGAAAATATTGGAGTAGCACCTATTGATGAGAAAATGAGAGAAACACGCTTAAGGTGGTTAGGTCATGTGTTAAGACTTCCAGTAGAAGCGCCTGTTAGACGAGTAGATTTTAGAGATAGTAGTTAACATAAGAGGGGTAGGGGAAGACTGAAAAAGACTTAGTGGGTAACTTGTAAGAAAAATATAGCCCATCTAGGAATTGAGGAGGATATGGTCTATGACAGAGCGCATGGCGTAGTAGGATTCATGCAGCCGACCCTACTTAGTGGGATTTAGGCATATCCTTTGGTTTGTTTGTTTATCATTTTCGATGTAGTAGGTTTTGCTTCAAATGTGATTCAAATATCAACAACTGAAAGTACATTGAGTATTTTTTTTAGTTTTCAAGTGGTGATTTTACTTTAGTTCTATTTTGTGATGTTAATCATATTGCTTTAGTGAAAGGATGTTACAAATGAATAACTCCTTTTATGGTGATGAGATGTTCATTTTGTCTCAGTTAGACATGATCCGTAACTCTGCTATGTCTACACATCATGGATAAAAATTTTGATTTTATGTTAGTGTTTGATGAATTTTAAGTTAATATATATATTGAACTCCATTTTTCCTTCTAAAAGCTGTGGTTGAGTTAGGATTGATGTTCACAAAATGAAAAAAAAAAAAAATTGTATTTTGGCACATTTCAAAGATTCATTGTACTCCATGTTAGTTACAGAAATTGTATTTTGGCTCATTTCAAAGATTCATTGTACTCCATGTTAGTTACAGAAATTGTATTTTGGCTGATCAATTTCAAAGATTCATTGCTACTCAGGATAAGAGGAAAAATTAATGACTTAGTTCATAAGGCTACTGTCACACCATTAAAATAACTTGGCCAGAATATTGTTATCTTGGGACCTGGTCCCTTCTTGGAATGTAATATCTCTGCTGAGATGACATATCCTTTATGATGGCATCTATGTATTTGAACTTTTTTGGGGACTTTGATTACCCGTCAACGGATAGGGGAGAAAGCAGGATGCAGTAAAACACTCAGAAAAAATTGATCTGAAACTAAAATGAATTGAAATCAATATATTTACTTCCAACTTGAATGAAGAGAATCCTCATATCTAGGCGGATTAATTATATTTTGGGCCAAAAAGTTATTATAGCTAGGTTTAGTAGGATGCTTTTGCTTTTAGAATTGGGAAAGTGATCAAGAAGCAACATAGCCAGCACAAACGTACTGTCAATTGGATGTGCTTAAGAATGCAACTTTGTATCTGGTATTGCTTTTGGGAATTATAGCACGATAATCTTTCTGGTTGCATTATCTGAAGAGAGAGGTTTCCTATGCAGGTTATGCTGAGTCTGATAGACCTTGGAGCACTTCAGCCGACTGGTGACATGTCATCGGTATGGTACCAAATCAGAACTTTGTTCCTTTCCACTGTTAGAACATGCCTCTGATATGAAGGGAAATTATGACTACATAATAACTTCTCAAACATACACTTTCTTTTCAATGTTAATCAATTGTTATTTTCTATAAATTTTTTCATTCACAGGTGAGGAGATCTGTACAATTTTTCTTGGATAATTTGTTGAATCAAAGACCAGATCAACAGCAAACTTTATCTGCAATTGGTGAGGTTTGTAGAAACTGTATTATTTGTTAATGTGATTGCCAATTCAGGATATTCTGTTATTTCACTAATGGAGTGTGCATTCTTTGATGAAACAAAAATTTATCTAGCAAGTCCTGGTCAAATTTGGTAATTGTCACTCACTACAAGTAATGTCAAAGGTTGACATCAACTTTCTAATGCAGTCCGGCTCCGTTAGCCTTTACTTAGTGCGGAGTATTATGCACTAGCATAGCAATGTTGTACTGGCGAAGTGCAATTCCCCGTCTCAATTTTACAGAACACTTAAAAATTAGTTTGGAAAAAGTTTTTTTTTTTTTTTTTTTCAAATTGCTCCCCTAAAATCTTCAAAATATGTTCTTTTTTTTTTAAACTGCCCCTAATAAGTTTAAAACTACACCCTACTACAGAAGCTGTTGGATCTATTTTAAAAATATGCCACTAGAATTAAAAAAGATTCTAAACCCATTGAAACCGTTATAAAGTCACATTGTGTTTAGACTCTATCACATCACATTTTTATCAGTACCTTTATTTTTAATCAGTGACATTATTTTTAAATTTATCTGTTGCATATAGTGTTGTTAAAATTGGTTTTCTCTATTTCAAACCTTTATCACATTTTCAGCCACACATTACGAGCAGCCTATGTCCAAATCTGTTCTTATATTCTTGGTCATTAAACTGAAACCTTTAACTAGAATCATTTCTGTAGGACCACTCTTGGAAAGTTGCTATAAGAAAGGTCTCCTTGATTAGCAGCACAAGAACTAGGGAATTTTTCAGCTGTGTATAATCATGAATAATATATTATGAGGAATTATTCAATTAAACCACTCATGTTGTGAAGCTGGAGTGATTAACTGCCAAACTTACCAAAAATTCGGAAAGGGGAATTATATAAAACTATAATTTGTCTATCCTTATTGACTTACTAGTTGAAAAAAATCTGATGTGGCCCTGAAAAAGTTGTACCAGAAAAAGAACAAATACTAGGAATCCCTACCCCAGAGTAAGGTTTTCTTCATTAACCAAAGAAAAATTGTGAAGGAAAAATATCATAATCTCAAATCACAATATTATACACTCTCCAAGAAACTAAAGATGACATGATTATTAAATGCACTCAATTCTTCTAGGATATTGGCTTCTAAGGACAAAGCTTGATTATTACCCGACAGACCACTCTAACTTGCCTAAACTAATAAAGACGGGGCTTGACACCTAAGAAATGAATCAATTTAGGAGTTATGGAATTACAGAAATCTGTCAAATTACCACAATAGCCTTTTGCATAACAAAAGCAATCAACCAGAAAACTCATAAAATTAATTTTAGGCTAAATTGATTTTAATGAGGATTCAAAGCTGCAAAAGAATCTCCAAATAAACTCCAAATACAGCTGAAACAAGTATGAATTCCAAATGTGAATATTGTATCTGAATTTACCCTTTCTTAATCCACTTATAGACTGTGATAATGATTGTGCTAGTGGGATTTTCATATTCATGATGATAGATTGAGAATTTTCTAGATCCTTGTTATCTTCCATAGGCTTAGGTCCTGAAGTGATGAACAAACATGAATTCCTTGTTTTGATTTTAGAAACCAGTGCAACCGCATGATAACTTCTCTGTTTATTGGGGAACGTGTAGTTTTTCCACCTTCTACATGTCAAACTGGATACCTTTCCTTGCTTGATCAATGCTTGCGGCAAACTTCTTTGCAGGATTTATTTGCTATAGCAACTGATCAGCCGTTCCGATTTCCTTCTACTTTTACTTTCGTGCTCAGGGCATTTTCCACACTTGAGGGTACTCTCCCTCTCTCTCTCTCTCTCTCTCTCTCTCGCATTGGACTTCAGTAAATGCATATAAGGAATGTTCTTAAATTTTTATTCATTCCTGTGTCTTGCTTTGACCTTTTGAACTTATATTGGTACCTTGATTTCCTGTTCAACATTGACATTCAATTAGGAGGATAAAATTCTGTCAGGAAATTAAGATTTTCAGAAAATTTTAACGTGGCTGGAAGAGTCTACAGAATATTGGTACAGAGCATTTCCCCTTAGACAAGATAAACATGACGAATGAAGACTTTGAGAATTCTATATGCAACTATTAACCCTCTTTAAGTAGTGAGCATATGCCATGCTAGAAGCTTATGGACATTACTCCATTTTCCTGCATCATTAGTGAGTACAATTCAATTCTAGGGAGTAGTCTATAAAACCTACTCCATTCAGCAGAACTATGCATAGGAGCCATTTAAGTGGGTTATTTTGGTCATTGGGCCTGCAAATGGGGTTCATAACAAGCAAAACATTAAAATCTTCATGAAAATCAAAAGTTGCATGACTTTGTGCTTCATTATGTTTGGATGCATTTGTCCTGAATCTCGAAATAGCACTTCAATAGCAACAAATTTGTACTTTTGCATCATAACCTTCTCTTTTCCCTTCAAAGCCAAATGAATTGAGACTTGTGCATTGACCTGTCAGAGTAACACTGATCCTAGGACGAACAGATACAATGCAGAGCATAGTCATATTAGGACAAAGCCAAAATCTATTTCTTGGTCCATCTCCTTTTTCAGCTTCATATTTTATGTACCGGCTGATAGACCTTTTATAAAGAACTTTGCAATGGAAGATTGGTATGAGCTATCTGGTGCTGGAAATGAATTGTATTCCTCCTCAATTGAAAAGAAAGGATTATGAGAGTGTGTTGAGTTCTAGATGTACTGCTTTATGAAAAATTTTGTATAGCAAGTTTATTTTCTTCCTTTTGAAGTTATAGAATATTGATTTGTTCTTATGTCTTGTTTTCTAATATATTGTTAGTCTTTCTACCAGAGTGGCACATGGAGGTATCAAATCAGTTAGAATTTTAGTGCTTTCTAGGATATTGTTATGTATGTTTTCTTTTCTTCTTTTCTTTTTTATTTTTTGGAAACCACAAAAAAAGAAAAAAGAAAAAACTTTGGAAGAAACAAAGAACAATGAAAGTGAAAGAAAGCACACAATGTGAAGTAAAGAAAGATGCTTTATTCAATCACCTTTGGGTTTACCTTAGTAATCACAATAATTGTTAAGGCTCTATTAAAACATAAGTATGGCCTAAAGAAAATAATATACCTCTTTAAATGAAGTTAATAGATTAGACAGATTAACATAGCAGGTAAATCAATCAACTAAATTATCCCTGGAGAACTTGAGCATTATCCCATTTGTTATGCCAATAGGCCCCAACTTGTTTATGTTTTCTAATTCTGGTTAATTGACAACAAATCAACCATTTACTGTGAAAACTAGTTTGGTATTCTTGTCATCGAAAAGTAAGTTCTTAGCATTGAAGGTAAAGTTGCTTATGGATATCATGCTGAAAACATATTCTGCTCTCTCTGATTTTCTTTTTGTAAACCTCCTCTTTTGGAATTTGAAGAGTTTATATCTCCTGCTTCAGCATTTCCTTTTCGATTGATGGAATCAACTCTATGGTATTATTCATTATTGCCTGCTTACTTAGCAAACAAAGAATAGCTTTAAAACCTTGAGTTAATCAGTTTAGCTGGTAAAAGTTTTCAAGAAAAGGGAACGAAAGATAACTGTATACAAAACTGTCCCATGCTGGCAATCTTGTCCATTCTGTAAATGAACTTTGACTGCGTTTGGATGGAAAGATTTGAGTGGATTTGGATGTTCAAATCCAAAAATCTCTTAGGTTATTCAAACAAAGCAAGGAATTTAGTTGGGGATTTGAAATCCACCAACCAAAAATCAAGGGATTTTAGTGGATGAATGAGTGAATTTTAATTTCACCAAAATTTCATATCATTTCAAATCTGCCAATTTCAAATGTCAAATCCCTCCTACAATTCAAATCCACCCCTCCCAACGGACCCTATGTGTCTTTCTCCTTCTAGCCTCTCTTCTTCATTTTTCTGGAGCCAAGGAGGTGAAGGTTGGGTTCTGGAGCAGGAGTGGGTTGTTTCTATTGTTCTCTCTCATTGTTGGTGGGTTTTTCTTTCTTGTATGTATGGAAACTTTAACATAAAGGAAATGCAAAAGGACTGAATAATATATACTGTTCATTTTAGATTCTTATTTGCTATAAGCATATATTTGGAGAGCAGGGTCTGAATAGTTCTTTTACTAATGTTAAGAATTGTCCATTTCCTTACCTGTTAAACTTGCTTTAATGGTTGTTTACTACTGACTAAAAGCTTTCAGTAAAGAAAATGAATAATTTCTCTATGTGGACATTAGAATGTTTAAATCAGGTTAACTATGTGGCCCTCCTTATGGATCCTTATTTGTTACTCCACCATAATTCTTCTGTTTTCACATTTATGTTTCCTTTAAATTGAAATGTGTAGGATTTCTTATATTATCCTTTTATGAGATAAGAAATTGAGATATTCATGTATGAAAGTGTATTTAATCCACTCTTCCAATATGGGTCAATGACATTGTGGAACTTTCATTTGAAAGCTCCTGAATGAATATTGATGAAGTCATTTGGTTTTAGTGTTGACCCAGGGGAATAAGACTTTCATACAATTTCATATTCATCTAATTATGAAATTTTCTTTTTTCATGATTTGTCTGTCACGCGTTTTCAATGACAATTTTCTTTTTTCTTTCCTGGGAAAAAATCTTTGTAATAAAAGTTTTGAGTGTTCAAACTTATTTTGTTTTCTGATCATCTGATGTATCTCATTATCCTCTCTTCTTGCTCTCTTGACGATCATGACAAAAGAAATAGTGCAAGGAGATTGCACATACAGTCATATAGATTTCTAGTTGGCTTTGTACAGTCATACATGATCTCATCTTTTACCACTGACAACACATTTGGCTCTAACACTGAATTCATCTCCAGTTCTCAAACTGGTATGCAATAGTAAGGAATAAAAACGATAGAATTTGAAACAACCGAACTGTTCTGGAAGTAGAAACATTCCCAGCCTGCAAAACTGATTGTTATCCCTAAGATTGTTGCTTATGTTCTCCAATTTTATTGTTAGGATTTCATGTTGAAACTGGTATTAGATCAGCATTTTGCTTACATCAAACTAAAGCTGCTCTTTATTAGGCATTGGCTACATACTGGATCCAGATTTTTCATTTGCTAAGATTGCTGCACCATATGCACAGGTGATGATTATTCAAAGTGTTGGAAGCTGCTAATTTTATCAGTGAACTTTTCTGTGCCACTTTGAATATGGTCCTTATTCAATTCATTGCTACAGGAACTCTTGGATTTGAGGCAGAAACAGAGGACTGGGACACAACTTGTTCAGGAAATAAGAAAACAAGCTGATGATGTGTGGTTCTTGGTTTTCTTTCTTCCTTCAATGTTCTTGGAAATTCCTTGCAGTTGCTAAATTGCATTTTCTTAATTTCTTTGATGAGAAAATTGCATGTGCAGTTGTATTAATACTCGGACTGTATTTCTTTTTCTCCTCTTTTACCTTCGTCTGGTCTAATCATCATTATCCTTCTCTGTTATATAGATAATACTTTTCCATCAATGTGATAACAAAATTCCTGGACAAAATTTCTCAGGCCAGAACATACACAATTTCCATGCCTTACAGAATTCAGAGGATCGAAGAATTTGTAAAAGAACTTGAATCAGGAGATTTGAAACTCCGAGTTCGAGTCCTTGAGGTAGTTCAAAGTTAAATAAATCTTAATGTCAATCAAAGTTCTCTTCAAGAGACATCAATGACATTTATGTTTCCTCCCCATTTTTAGTTCAATTGAGATTGGAGATATCTGCCAATGACCTTTCTTGTCCATCTCATTTCTTTTCCCCAACCCCTTGTTATATTGACCTATTATGTACCTAAAAGAGGAGCAACTGTATGTTTCAGTCGGAGAGAGCAGCAAGGAAGGCAAACATACTGCAAATGGCAACCATGTATACAGTTTTTGGTGGCACCCTCCTGAACCTTGGTGTTACATTAAGTAATCAAGGCAGTCAAGTTATAGCAAATGGATCTTTTGTTGGTGCAGGTAACATCTTCTAGACTTCTACAAACAGAGTTTGTTTTCAAAATGGTCTTAAAACCAGTAAGTAGGTTTGCATAGGATCATCATACTGAGAGGAAGTCTAACTTCCATATGCAGGTGTTTTCCTCACTTTGTTCATCAGGTCCATGCGGAGGGTGAAAAAACTTGATAAGTTTGAGAAAATGATATAAAGTCATGGTATTTGCTCTTCGGAAATGGTTTACTCCCTCAATTTTTAAGCCCCTTGATAGTAATTTTGATCTTCCAAGTCTGATAGTTCCATTTTGATACAGGCAAAAATGTGAATAGGAATGGGACATATTCATTCATTGCCTTCATGTATAGAATTGCTTTGTATACAAATTCAGTTCCAAACTTCCAATTCAGCGAACAGTCATACGTATTGGTGATCCTCTCTTGGAAAAGAAAATAGTCTCATAAAAGAAAAGAAATTGGCACTGTTTGCTGATTTTCAAAGTTATCTACTTATCTTTATATTATTATTATTATTATTTTGTCAAAACAGCAGAGATATGTATTTCATATATATGAACAAGATATACAAGTTGAGGAACTGCTCAAATTTTGATGACTCAAACTATTTGAGCCAACCAACAAAGGAATCGATTTATCCACATGATACTTGATCTTAAACTAACTGCAAAAGAAGCTGGTGAAATTGCTTTTCTATTCTCTATATTAGGGACAAAAAGGTTAGCACCTTGAAAACAAAACACTCATACTAATAATGTCCTCTAGCAAGGTTGCCAGCCTCACATCATCTGCCTTCTTAGCATTTATCTTATGAATAAGAAGCTTGTTGCCGGAAAAGATACTCATACTCCACCGGCCAGAGGCTTTTGCCTTGATTAGACACTCTAATCGCATGTGCTTCAAGGATAGACTATTAAGCTTTCTGGATTCTATCTTCCCTATCCCTGCAGATTATTCCAATTCCTGCTTTACTTCTTCTAGGCTGCTTAGTGACAACAATATTAATGCTAATTCCTTTCTGGTTAGAATCTTGTCCCTCAGCCCCTTCTTGGAGTGTCAGTGCTCCTCGTGTTGGGATGATTCATGCACTTAAATTCTGACCATACCTCCACAGCTTTCCGTATGGTATCAGCAAAATGGATGTCCCCTCCTTCAAAAGACTAACTTGTTCCTACTTTTCTATATCTGCCACAAGATGTTAGCGGTATTTGTTGAGTCTGTTGTCTCTCCTTTCTTCAGAAGCTTGCTTCGCCGAGTCCCAACATTTCCAGAAGTCTACTTTCACTTCTTGCAGGTCATCCCATTGAATGAGTGAATCATAAACATCTAGTGGTGACCATAATACAAGTATAATATACTTTAAGACGTCAATGGAATCAAGTGATTATGGCAAGCAGTCGTGGTATAATTTGATTCTCACATTCCTTCCATTTCCTTTCAGAATTTAATGGCAAAAAGATAAAAGAAAAGGAACAAGATTTGAGAAAAAGATCAAAGTTGTAAAATTATGCTTGGACTCATTCAAATGGGAGAACTCAGAAGGTTGGCAATTGACCAATTTTGATTGGGGTGAAAAAATTGAATACGAGGAAAGTAGAGGTGGGTGCAACCGTGCAAGTGTCTCCTTTGACGAGTAGGAGAGAAGACCTGTCTTGAGCTTCTTTGCCCAAATTTCCCTAGTCATTAAACTTTAATATGTGTACTTATCTTCCTGTTAACTTTGCTTACCATTAAACTTTTAAAAATATATACTTTTGACCCTTTCATTTTTTTTCACCGTTAAACCTAATGATGTAGTTTTGTTGTTTATTTTCACCGTTAAACCTAATGATGTAGTTTTGTTCTCATTCCTCCATACATATGTTGACTGCCGCTCTCTGTGTCAAATTTTAACAAAATTAAATTAATATACACTTTTCCACGTAGATTCTAAATCTAAATTAATTTTTTTTCTTTCTAAATCTAGTCGTATAATGCTTGATCTAAATTCAAACATGCTGGCTTTACCACCACTTTACAAATTTTTGACCAAAACTTTTAAATTTTATACTAGACTAGTATAGAAACCTATGCTATGCACTTTACAAATCTTTGACCAGGCACAAGGGAATAAGAGATTCATTCTATTTTATATCTTCTAACTTTACTTTGTGAGGCTCCCGGTCAGCCTATGGTATCAGAGCCAAACAGTCTTGTAATGCCCGGAAGAATATTATATAAGTTTTTCATGTACATAGAAGAAATGAGTAGAAGAACTTTGCTAAAAACAAAGGAAAACCAAGATGTAAACTCAGTTTCCCATTTTAAACATGTTACTTCTGCCTTATCCTTACTTCGTCATTCTGCCAATAAAATAGAAAACCTTGTGGAGTACTCTACTATTCCCCACGATGCCATAGTCGAACAGTCAGTCCCGCTAGTTATAACCTCGTACAATATTTATAGGAAAAGAAATCTGATAAGAAGTTTAAGATCCCATATATCCACAACCCAACTACAAGTCAAAGAATTTGTCCAGCCTTCCAGACTTGAGGAGTGTGATCTCCTTTCCACAGAGGGAGAACAGTACGTAACCATCATTATTCCTCAGGAGTTTATTATCAGTTGGAAAGCAGAAGGATATACTCACCTTCATTTTAGAGCAATAAGACTTGTTTTATCATATCATAGAAGAAGAGGTCTTCCAGTTACTGCAAGAGTTGCTCTCTTGGACACTAAATTTTTGGAATATCAAAATGCAGTAATTGGCCTTAGATACTATACTCATCACCCTCAATTCGGAGAGTGTTTTGCTGACTTTCTTTCCAAATTTCTCTATTTGGCTAAAGGATATCAATTTATCCACAGCTATTAAAGTCCAAATCCAGATTATGGGAGCAGAGCAAGTTCCATCTGTCATCATGACAACTTTGCACAACCAGCTTATATACCGACTACAAAATCATGCTCTAGACCTAAAAACTGTGGTACTCCAGATACTTTTATGGTTCTTGCAGATTCTGGGGAAAAGGTACCTACTATTGTCCAAATTCCAAGACAATTAAGTAGACCGGACCTTGTAAAACTCATGCCAACATAATGGATCACCAATTATGAAACCCTCCACCAGCATCAGTCTCAACAGCCTGTAAAAGCAGTCCATATACAATTCAAAAAATTGTCAGATGAAGCAACAAAGACAATTTTTGATGTCCAACAAGAAGAAGGACCATCCGTACTAATTTTCAAACAACTGTTGATATCCCAGGGAGAAGCCAGGGATGAAAAAGGATGAGATCCCAGTCCATTCATTCTACCCAGATGGATCATGGGCCTATTATATGAACAAAATAAATGGACATTTTATCTAGGATGTCGATCCATCGATGTGTGACCCTAAATGTTCTTGTGATGAATGGGATTCAAAAGATGAAGACGAGTCTGCCAAAAGAAGAAACAAGTAGGAGGATCCAGCCGTAAAAGCTATAGACCTCAAGATCCAGATCCAGATCCACCAAGAGTTAAACCACTATCATGTTATAAGGAGTGCTTTGATTATCTATCAAAAGAGAAGGGCAACTCAAAGATGTGCAAAATAGAAGTAATTCCTCCGACCAATCCTATGCCACAGCCTCTTTCATGTATGATGTTTCACTATGAGAATGATTTTCCACCGCTGGAAAGGCAGACAGACAGAGCTCCATTTCGGTCTTTTGTCCAACTAGTTGTAGATAACACAGGAAGGACCTTACAGTTAATCCAAGGAGAAGAGGCAAACAAAAAATGACAGGGCCCTAGAATAAAATTCTTACGAAGGTTGAATCCAAGAAAGACCTCGTGATAGAAAGAGTCGACAAAACGGATGCCAAGATAGATGAATTGACAAAGATCTATCAAGGTATGCTTCAAAAAGTAGACTCTTTAGACAAAGATCTCAGAACCTTAATTGAAAGAAAGCAGCTCGGATCTGAATTCAACCAAAAAGAAGAAGAAATTTGTAGACTCAAGAGACAAATAGCTTAGATTGAATCAGAAAAAAAAGAAACAACTTTGTTTTCTTCTTTTGCATCGGGTATATATTCCAAACAACCTGTGTCTCCGCCACAATTTCCTATCACCATTAATCCTGATATATTTAAAAGGATCTCTACAAAGAAGGTGACCCAAAAAGGAAACCAGAAGGAGCCAACAATGAACGAACCAAATGAAAAGGATTCCAAACCAGATGATGATGACACTTTTCCAACGGCTCAATTAGGCATTCTTGACAGTCACCCCTTCCAAGAAGACACATCAATTGCAAAAACAATCAGAATCAGAAACCCATGAAGATGGATCTTCAGAAGGAGAGTCAAATAATTTACCGATTGATGACTCTGAAGAAGAATTTGCAGATATTTCCACAATGATGATGGCTGACAGAGTAGAATCCAGCTCTAAAAGGATGAAAAATTCTGATGAATGTGATACATAATCTATTCTAGAAACAGAAACCAGAGATTCAAACAACCCCAACAACCTCAACCAAGTCATCAAGTGGACCATGGTTTACATTTGATGATATCCCTATTGACAAAACAAAGGAAAGATGCTCACCTTTGCGGCATGGCTAGACCTGTAACAAACAAAGGAATGAGCATATTTGCCTAATATCTTGAGAGAATTTGCTTCTCGATTTACTGGCACTCTTAGAGATTGGTTTATGAGCTTAGGAGAATACAGGCAGATGCAATTTTTTAGACATGCAAGCTCAGTCCTAGCCCTTGGGAAAATTCAGCAAGAGTTCATTGGAAATGAATCGCTGATCCTTAAACTAAATAACAACAGGATTTCTTTGACATGAAATGCTGTTCTCTGAAAAAAAAAAGAGACTTGGATTATCATTTCAAGAGAATGTCCAAATTATACTACCGCTTTAATGGAGTAAATGATCCAAATATCAAGCATGTATATGCCTCATCTTTACCTAAAGGGCTTCAGCCTGAACTTTTTAGGATGACACAAGCAAATGGCTGCAATATAGAAAGTTATGGATTAGGAGAAATCCATCAATTCGCCCTTGCCGCATTAACCAAGCTTTGTGAACAACAGAAGATGTTCAAACATATGATTGATCATAAAAAGAAATTCCAGAAGGTGTGTCAAAAAATAGGCCTTGAAATCAAATGCAAGGAAGAGTCATACTCTTGTGATAGAAAAGACAAGAGAAGACATAAAAAGAAGGTTTAAGTAATCCAAGAAGAAAAACTCCTTGAGGTTTTTCAAAAGAAAGTTTGGAAGAGGAAAGAAGTCCAACTGATGTTTCCTATGTGGGGGAAAAGGGCAAATCTATCTGTTTTGCAAAAAATTGCCCCAATAAAAAGGAAAAGTCTGCTAAACTTGTTTCTCAAGTTCTTCAAGTAGTTGAATATGATTATGATATAGAATCCCTCTATTCTGAACCAGAAGAATAAACTTCTGATACAGTTTTTGCCATTCAAGACTCCAGCTTAGAAGAAACAAGTTCATATACAGATTCAAAAGCTAAAGAAATCCTTCCTATCTATATGCTCAAAATTCAAAAAACATCCATTGAAGAAGATATTGCAGTTTCTCCCCATATAAAGGTCAAAGTTTTGCCCTTAAAATATGGCAGACTTATTCCAGCAATAGGTTTCATAGACACTAGTTCGATGAAATCTATGATGAATTCTGCAGTATTACCTGCAGACTCATGGATACCTCATATACAATCTTTCAGAGCAGCAGATGGAAAAATCTTCCATTCAAAGTGGATTACAAAGAAAAATATTGGAATTCAATTCTTCTCAGATTGCGTCATATGGACAAAAATCCTATGATGTGATGATCTACCAGAAAAAGATGTGCTTATTGGTTTTGATCTTTATCGAAAGTCTCGATTCCTCACAGCCTTTCTTGAAGGAATAAGACGAAAAATAGATTTTCAATCTTATACAAAGATTGAAAAGATGTTTGCCATCTCAGATGCTCCAAAAGATTTTCAAGAGATAGCTAAAGAATTGCAGAATTTCTGTGCCGAATCTCATGCTGATTTTCATCATCCTTCTCCATTTGGAAAAATTCAGTTTTCTTCATTCAATTGCCTTTCAAGCTAAATGAAGACATTAATCCAACTACGGCAACATACCCGGGAATGACGCCAGAAGATTTGACACTGGCAAGGCAATAGTGTAGCCAACTTCTGAAGCTTGGCCTGATCGAACCCACAAAATCAAATTGGGCTTGTTAAGCATTCTATGTTAATAAAAGGTCAGAACAGTCTCGAGGAAAGAAAAGGCTTGTAATTGGCTATAAACCTCTCAATAAGTTCCATTGCCCAAAATACAGATGCTGTTTTCCCATATTGCAGAAGCCCATGTATTCTCAAAATTTGATCTAAAGGCATGATTCTGGCAGCTCGATATTGATCCAAAGATAGGTATAAGACAACTTTCTGTATTCCTACAGCCCAATATCAATGGACCGTTATGCCATTTGGATTAAAGGTTGCCCCGTCAATTTTTCAAAAGGCAATAGTGAGAATATTTGAGCCTATAATGCATAGTGCATTAATATATATTGATGATATCTTACTATTCTCTAAACACAGAAGGTCACATCCGCAACTCCTACAAAAAATTTTGGGCCTAGTCAAGGACTAAGAAATTATGTTGTCTGAGAAAAAAAAGGCTTTATTGGACAACCCAATATTGAATTCTTGGGTATGAAATTCTCTGAAGGAAAATATCAACTAGATTCTCATATTACCCAAGAACTTCTAAAATTCCCTGAAGAAAATCTTTCTGTCAAAGAAATACAACAATTTCTTAGAACTGTAAATTATATTAAGGATTTTCTTCTGAAAGCATCCAAAATACACAAGCCAGCTATCTAAATGCTGAGAAAGAAAGCTTCAACTTGGGGAAAATACCAGACGATGCTATCCAAAAGCTAAAACAAATTTGTTGATGCCAGTGATGAATATTGGGGAACCATACTCATTGAAGAGATTGACAAGAAATCACATTATTGTGGTCATACAAGTGGACAGTTTAAAGAAGCAAAGAAACATTACCACATTGTCCATAAAGAAATTTTGGCTGTAAAATATGGAATCAAAAAGTTTGAATTCCAACTTATCGGTGACAATTTTACTGTGAGGATGGATAATTCATCTTACCCAAGAATAATGGATTTCAAAAATAAAATGATTCCAGAGCCACAATTATTGAGGTTGAAGGACTGGTATTCCAAATACCAATTCAATGTTCAGCATATAAATGGAGACTCCAACCTAATTCCAGACATTCTTTCTAGGCCAAAAAGAGTTCATCTAATTTCCAAATCCAAAGCCATTCCTATTATCTTCAGGACTTCTTCCTCTACAGTTCCTCCTGTTAATTATGCATTTAGAGAAAAACATTTTAAAACTTTTTCCCCAAGAGATAGGCCTTTTGAGAGTCTTTCTGATATTAAGTTTTATGCTAGAATCTATCTCCTCTCTTTTTTAGCTAAGTTTATGGTGATCAACCATACTAATCTCAACCAAGACCTTTTCTTTCCAAACCACCCTTTCAGCAACATGGTCCAAATCAATGTAAAGGCTCCATTTCCTGAGGAATGTTTATGGCATTTCTGGTGCCTAGGAGTTCTTTATTATTTTCTAATCCAGTTTGTTACTTCTAATCGATAGCCTTCTTATCTGTGCCTAGCAACCAGAGCTCATTACTATGGACTTTCCTACAATGGTATTACACGGCAGAACACTGGTATGAACTATGCATGAATCAAATCAATACACATGAAAATGAACATATCAATACAATCTTCATGCTGCATTGTCCTTATGTTCAAGGACCAATGAATAGTTCAAGACCTATGCCATCCTGCTCTGTTTGGAAGTATTTTTTACAAAATATCTCAGAGATGGAAGAAGAACAGAAACTCTTTATGGAACACCTTTGTTTCAAAAAGCAAATTTCTTTTAAAATTCCATCAGGATATCTTTCATCTACCTCTATGAGTTCTTCAAAGAAACACAAAGCTACCCAAACCGATCCGAAATTAGATCAGGAAGAAAATACTCAATCAAAATTTGGCCCGGATGACATGTTCGTTGATTCTCAAGATCCCAACTGTTCATGTCACGCCCCAAAAAAGGGACCGTAACAAGCCGCGCTAATGGCACACCGGTCCAAAGCGCAAGGCACAAACGAACAGAGCAACAAACTAAACCGCAATGTAATAGAACCATCAAACCATTTCTTAACTATAAAACCGAATATTTCATTAAACACAAAAAATACGAATTACAAAATTCCTTCTTAGTACAAAAGATGCTACAACAAAAAAACAAAGTTCATCAATAGAAAACCTATCTAATACACTACCCCTCTCCAAAACAAAAGAGAAGCTTGGAAGATTATCCGCAGAGTCCTACCAGTAATGTGGAATCTGGAGAAAATCTAAAAGTCGCTAACGCTGGAGAGTAAAAACGAGCACCTAATCGAAAAATTGTAAATTCTTCCATTGAGTTATAACTAGCTCAGTGGATATCATAAAAGCTCTTCAAATGGGGCCAAGCATTTCGATAAAACGAAAACATAAGAGACAGCAAATGAATACAATAGAGTCATGAAGCGTTTCTAAAATGTCTCATGCCATTTAAACATCGTGCATGTCCAAAACATAGCCAAAAAGATCCATTCATTTCAAAACATAGCTAAAATGTCTCATGCCATTTAAACGTCGTATGTTGTAAACATATCAAAAAATCCATGATTTAAAAACATTCTATTTGAACTTTGTTTTTTTGTTGTAGCATCTTTTGTACTAAGAAGGAATTTTGTAATTCGTATTTTTTGTGTTTAATGAAATATTCGGTTTTATAGTTAGGCTCATAGGTGACCTACAAATAAAATTTCCAAACACATCCAAAATTATATACCTAGGTCACCTATGAGCCAAAACAGTCATAAAATGCTTTCATATCAAAAGAGTTTGCAAACATATCATTTGATTAACATAAAATAGCTTGGTCCCGATTTCATATGTAATAGTTCCAAAACTTGGTAAAAGTGCAGTTCCAAACATCATATACATTTTAAAATCCATCCAAACATATTTGAAAGTCGTTAAACAAAATACAAGTGGAAGAGGTCTATGTTACCCACCTATCAAAGCAAAACTGCACAATGATCACCGAACGCGATCGCCGGTAGGTGGCGTGGTACCTAAAACAGATATAAGAGGACTCTTAGAAGAGATGTAGAAGTAGATTGGAAGGTATTTGTTATTTTATTACAACCCAACTCAAAACAACATATTCAACCAACCAACAAAATCCATTTCCAAGGTATTCAAGGGACCTTGGTTACAACCCAACTCAAAACAACATATTCAACCAACCAACAAAATCCATAAACGGAAAGATTCACCGAGCAATAGCCGGACTATATCAATAGCATTCCACAATTGTCTGTCTCTTATACACATAGGTCTGTGTCTAATACACATCTATATGTGTATAAGAGACAGGGTTCCTCTTTACTACCAAGATATGTTCTTTTTACCATGTATGACACGCATGATTCAAACATGCTTCCTATCCAACCCACTACCAAGGAAACACTTAAAACCATCAAAAGATCATTAAAGATACTTCAAACATAACCAATTATCCAAATTATCCAAGTTGCGCCAAACTTCCGCTTACTTACAAAATGAAGGGAAATCAATTCCACTTGGTTTCAAGTCTCAATTCATATCCAAACTAACCTTAAAACACTCTTAAAACATCATTATGTGCATAGACATAAGCATTCATAGCATAACATTCTAGGGCACATATGGAAGACAAAACCCTAACTCATAATCTTAAAATTTGTAATCTAACCATGGAAAGTTGTTAAAAATCAACCCCAATCACTTCCCAACCTCCAAAACACTAAAAACAACCCATAACATACATAAATCAACACATATAAGGCTGCAAAGAGGGTTTATTTCAGCCATAAAGAATCCTACATGGTTTAGATTTCTTGTTTTGGAGTTTGCTTAAATGTCACGCCCCAAAAACGGGACCGTAACACGCCGCGCTAATGGCACACCGGTCCAAAGCGCAAGGCACAAACGAACAGAGCAACAAACTTAACCGCAATGTAATAGAACCATCAAACCATTTCTTAACTATAAAACCGAATATTTCATTTTACACAAAAAATACGAATTACAAAATTCCTTCTTAGTACAAAAGATGCTACAACAAAAACAAAGTTCATGACAATATACAAAACCTATCTTTACACTTTTCTCATTTAAGCTGAGAAGCTTCTTTGATTAATCCGCAGAGTCCTATGTATTTGTGGGTTGGAGAATGGTAAAAGCTGTTGTATGATGGCTGAATTTTCAGCACCTAATCTGATAATTTAGTAGCAATCACGTGGGGTGAGCATAACTAGCTCAGTGGATATCATAAAAGCTCTTCAAATGGGGCCAAGCATTTCGATAAAACGAAAACATAAAGATAATAACATTTGTGAAAACCATAGTCATGAAGCAGTTTCTAAAATGTCTCATGCCATTTAAACATCAGGCATGTCCAAAACATAGCCAAAAAGATCCATTCATTTCAAAACATAGCTAAAATGTCTCATGCCATTTAAACGTCAGGTATGTCCAAAACATAGCCAAAAAAGATCCAATCATTTCAAAACATAGTATGTTAAAGCATAGCGAACAAATTCAAGTACAGTTTCAAATCCAGAATATAATAAAACTAGATGAGAGAACCGAGACCATGGCGTCCCATGGATGACTATAGAACCGGTTCTCCACAAATCAAACATTTCCAAACACATCCAAAATTATATACCTAGGTCACCTATGAGCCAAAACAGTCATAAAATGCTTTCATATCAAAAGAGTTTGCAAACATATCATTTGATTAACATAAAATAGCTTGGTCCCGATTTCATATGTAATAGTTCCAAAACTTGGTAAAAGTGCAGTTCCAAACATCATATACATTTTAAAATCCATCCAAACATATTTCGAAAGTCGTTAAACAAAATACAAGTGGAAGAGGGTCTATGTTACCCACCTATCAGAGCAAAAACTGCACAATGATCACTGAACGCGAAAGCGGCGGTAGGTGGCGTGGTACCTAACGAACCTAACAGATATAAGAGGACTCTTAGAAGAGATGTAGAAGTTAAAGAATGACTAGGGAAGCGAAAACGACGCGAAACGATAGAAAACGACACCAATAGCTCTTTGGTCAAAATGACCTTTTCACAATTTCTGACCAACTTCGACAAGCTAAAACCCCAGTCAAAACACTTAGTTAACCCCTCAAATTCGTATTACAGCTAGATTAGGAGATGACCCTGAGCTACGTAAAGTAATTTATCTTTACTACAATTTGTAAGTATTACAACATTAGAGCAACAACCTATGGTTGGAATTCCTCTTAACTACCAAACTGAAATTTTTACCGATTAGCCACACGCATGATTCAAACATGCTTCCTATCCAACCCACTACCAAGGAAACACTTAAAACCATCAAAAGATCATTAAAGATACTTCAAACATAACCAATTATCCAAATTATCCAAGTTGCGCCAAACTTCCGCTTACTTACAAAATGAAGGGAAATCAATTCCACTTGGTTTCAAGTCTCAATTCATATCCAAACTTGTTTTGTATTTGTTTTGTGTAAAAATGAACTTTTCGGCATTCATAGCAAAACATGGTCTAGGGCACATATGGAAGACAAAACCCTAACTCATAATCTTAAAATTTGTAATCTAACCATGGAAAGTTGTTAAAAATCAACCCCAATCACTTCCCAACCTCCAAAACACTAAAAACAACCCATAACATACATAAATCAACACATATAAGAGTTTCATAAGGACCTATTTGATGGTTAATTCTTATTTTAATGTGTGGGTTTTTTAGCATTTTATTTTAAAAACGGGACCGTAACACGCCGCGCTAATGGCACACCGGTCCAAAGCGCAAGGCACAAACGAACAGAGCAACAAACTTAACCGCAATGTAATAGAACCATCAAACCATTTCTTAACTATAAAACCGAATAAGTTCATTTTTACACAAAAATACGAATTACAAAATCCTTTTTCTTCTTAGTACAAAAGATGCTACAACAAAAACAAAGTTCATCAATACAAAACCTATCTAATACACTACCCCTCTCGAAACAAAAGAGAAGCTTTTATGATTATCCGCTCTTTCCTACCAAGTATTGTTAGGATTTGGTGGCAGAAAATCTAAAAGCTGATAACGCGGTTATAGTGTTAATTTAGTAGCAAAAATTAGTTTTTGGGTTAAATAAGTCAACTCAGTTTATTATCATAAATGGGTTCATTTGGGTCAACTTTGGAATTTCGATAAAAAGAAAACATAAAGATAATAACATTTGCGAAAACCATAGTCATAAAGCAGTTTCTAAAATGTCTCATGCCTTTTAAAAGTCAATTTACCATAATCATAAGTAGTTTTATAAAATGTCTCATGCCATTTAAACGTCAGGCATGTCCAAAACATACCAAAAAGATCCAATCATTTTAAAACATAGTATGCTAAAGCATAGCGTAGCCAAAAAGATCCAATCATTTCAAAAATTTGTTCACTATGCTTTAGCATACTATGTTTTGAAATGATTGGATCTTTTTGGCTACGCTATGCTTTAGTCTCTTATACACATCTAGATGTGTATAAGAGGCAGATTTATAGAGCCTGTCGGACTTATACACATCTAGAGTTCATAAGATTCACAGAAGTCACCACGGCGTCCCATGGATGACTATAGAACCGGTGCACCCCAAATCAAACATTTCCAAATATATCCAAAATTATATACCTCGGTCACCTATGAGCCAAAACAGTCATAAAATGCTTTCATATCAAAATAGTTTGCAAACATATCAATTGATTAACATAAAATAGCTTGGTCCCGATTTCATATGTAATAATTCCAAAATTACATTGTAAAAGTGCAGTTCCAAACATCATACACATTTTAAAATCCATCCAAACATATTTCGAAAGTCGTTAAACAAAATACAAGTGGAAGAGGGTCTATGTTACCCACAAATCCATCCAAACATATTTCGAAAGTTGTTAAACAAAGTGCAAGTGGAAGAGAATCTATGTTACCCACAAATCCATCCAAACATATTTCGAAAGTTGTTAAACAAAGTGCAAATGGAAGAGAATCTATGTTACCCACAAATCCATCCAAACATATTTCAAAAGTTGTTAAACAAAGTGCAAGTGGAAGAGAATCTATGTTACCCACCTATTAAAGCAAAAACTGCACAAAGATCACAGAACGCGATCGCCGGCGGTAGGTGGAGTGGTACCTAAAACAGATAAAAGAGGACTCTTAGAAGAGATGTAGAAGTTAAAGAATGACTAGGGAAACGAAAACGACGCGAAACGATACTCCACCTACCAAAAGCTCTTTGGTCAAAAATGACCTTTTGATGTACTAGAATCCAATTCCAAGGTATTCAAGGGACCTTGGTTACAACCCAACTCAAAACAACATATTCAACCAACCAACAAAATCCATTTCCAAGGTATTCAAGGGACCTTGGTTACAACCCAACTCAAAGCAACATATTCAACCAACAAAATTCATAAACGGAAAGATTCACCGGAGCAATAGCCGGGACTATATCAATAGCATTCCACAACAATGGAAAACACCTAAAACCATCAAAAGATCATTAAAGACCCTTTAAACATAACCAATTATCCAAATTATCCTAGTTGCGCCAAACTTTCGCTTACTTACAAAATGAAGGGAAATCAATTCCACTTGGTTTCTTTCAAGTCTAAATTCCTATCCAAACTAACCTTAAAACACTCTTAAAACATCATTACAAGCATAGACATAAGCATTCATAGCATAACATTCTAGGCTCATATGGAAGACAAAACCCTAACTCATAATCTTAAAATTTGTAATCTAACCATGGAAAGTTGTTAAAAATCAACCCCAATCACTTCCCAACCTCCAAAACACTAAAAACAACCCATAATATACATAAATCACAACTTATAAGGCTGCAAAGAGGGTTTTCTCAGCCATAAATAATCCTACAAAACTTGAAATTAAAGCTTAAATCATAAAGCCCATAAGCCATAAATGCTAAAATACATAAAATCTTACCTTCCAAGTGATTCAGAAGTGAAGACCAAGAAAAATTAGTGCATTGTGGTGTCCTGTCTCTTATACATGGCATCTAGATTGTGAAATAAGAGACAGGTGTGATTTATGGCTTAAAAGAAATTCCAAGGTTGACCAAATAGTACCCCATTGACCAAATAGTTTTCTCCAAGTTGACTATTTGACCCAAAAACTAATTTTTGCTACTAAATTAACATTATAAATCAGTCATCAAACAACACTCACACACCACAATGCACTAATTACATTTTGTCTAATTTTTGACCCGTTTACCCGCCGGTACCGAAATCGCGTAAATCGAAAAATTTGCCGAATTGAAAAACGAATAAGTTGAAGTACTTTATGACTAAAAATAATATGGAAAACATTTTAAACCAGTTAAAAATCAAAGAACAAGGCTAGTAAAATACTGGGTTTCACAATAAATCAGCCATCAAACAACACTCACACACCACAATGCACTAATTACACTTAGTCCAACTTTTGACCCGTTTACCCGGTACCGAAATCGCGTAAATCGAAAAATTTGCCGAATTGAAAAACGAATAAGTTGAAGTACTTAATGACTAAAAATAATATGAAAAATATTTTAAACCAGTTAAAAATCAAAGAACAAGGCTATTAAAATACTGGGTTTCACAGTTCAGATGCTGTCCTAGACCATTTCATAGATTGGGATGTGTATGGTCTCTATTGGGATGTCCCTGATTTTGTAACATATTACCAGTATCATAATTCACTATAACGAGATCCTCCAATCTTGTGATGATTTGTTTGATGTTTTGTTTGTTTAGAATAAAGGTGAAAATGTGTCCCCACAAGTTCATTATGAAGATATGGGTATATCCCCACATATCTCTAAAATTAGTATCAAGCCCAAGTTTGAAGTCCATATGTAATTTTATTTTAAGTCCGAGTTTGAAGTCCGTATGTAATTGTATTTCAATTCTAAGTTTGAAATCCGTATGTAATTTAAATATGTGTTTGAAGTCCAGATTTTTGGAATCTATTGTTAAAGTCCGGAAGCCTCTATAAATAGGGCTCTCCTTTCATTTGTAAGGCATCATTGGTTTTGAATAAACAATATTTTTCTTCTTACATCCTTATGGCTTTTTAAAATTTTCTTTTCTTTGAAAGTTTCTGAAGGGCTTGAAAAACCTGTCTCGATAATATGCTTCCCACAAAGGCATAGAGTATGCTCTGTACTTGCCTCTTATGAGAGGATCCTGTACATCAGAAATATGTTAGTTTAAGCTTTTGGATTTGATTAATATGCTACAGTCCTCACAGTAAGGTTAATTGATGTAAAACAGTTTAGATATTTTAATTCCTGAGCCATTCATGTCTATGAGAGACTTCAGGCATAAGGAAATAAGAGATTCATTCTATTTTATGTCTTCTAACTTTACTTTGTGAGGGTCCCGGTCAGCCAATGAAATTTAAAAATCAAATAATGTAAGTTGATAGTATAAGTATATTAATAATTAAAACAAATGATAATAAACAAAAGAAAGTAACAATACTATAATACTTTTGTTTCGTGTGTTACACAAGGATTTAGGCTAGCAGAACATAAAATTAAGAAAGCAAAATTCAAAAGTAGGAGTTATAAAATTAAGTATATAAATAAGTATAATAAATCTTTTACACAAATCATAGTGTAATCCAACCTAGTATACATTTGCATGTCATTTTATTAAATTTGTATTTTAAAATATAATCACCATCTTTTAAAGCTATACAACTTGTATAAAAATAAAAGATATGTAAGTTGTTGTTGTCATAGAAAAAATTGTTTGTGATTAAATTTATAAAAATAATAGTGAATTAATATTTTGCAACATAGATTTAAATAATGCACAATGAATGGTACTGATTCTGTATGTTGTGAATCAATGGCTCTATTTTCTTGAATGAGTGCATCATTGGCTTGTAACGATTGATGATTTTGGTAGCAGTTGCTCCTAGCACATAAATTCTTATAACATGTATTTGTTTGGATGATAAAGTTTTGATTAGGGAAGATAAACAGAAAAAACATATCAAATATATGTAACGTGATATTGTAAAATTGAAACTTTAAAAATAATTATTGGATTAAATTTACGATTCTCCGTTTTGAATTTTTTGATAAAAATCTTATGATGATTAATTAGGTTTCAAGGATAATATTACTCATATCAAATAATTAGGTTACACCTCTTTTAATTTATTAGGAATAACCCTTAAAGTAGTCTACCTAAGGTGTTTCAGATAAATAGATATTTATTTTCTTAACTTATTTTAACTAATATAATTTTATATTTAACATGTACAGTTAATAATCAATACTTATGTAATAATTTTCCTAACTTATTCTTACTAATATAATTTTATATTTAACATTGACAGTGAATAATCAATACTTATGTAATAATTTTCCCAACTAATTCTAACTAATACAATTTTATATTTAACATGTATAGTTAATAATCAATACTTATGTAATAATCCATAACATACTATTTATTTTGCAACTCTCGCGGGAAAAATCAATTATAATCATGGGACATTCTTGTAAACTACTATTATAAAAGTCACACTAATTTTTAATCTTTTTCCCTTCCAGTCTAGTAGTGATATCTCTTATTTAACAGACAACAAGTAATACAATCAATTAACGGTGATGCCAATAAAAAGACACGCTTACTATTAAAATTATTGTTTAGTGTATTACAATTACATAATCACATAAGAATAATGTCTGTTGACACTGAATAGTTAATTACAAATATATATAAAGTTGCAAGAAAATACAATGACGATATTGATATTATACGATAAAAGTCACACTAATTTTTACTCTTTTCCTTTCCAATATATTAGTTATATTTCTATGTTAACAAATAAAAAAGTAATACAACCAATAGTGATGCCAATAATAAGACATACTATTAAAACTATTTTTATAATGATTAGGATTACATAATCACTTAAGAATAACGTCTATTGACATTGAATAATTAATTACCAATAAATATAAAGTTGCAAGAAGGAGAAAAGAAGAATTTGATCTTACCACATTTTTATCTTTTTGTGATATAAAAAATTACTGTTCTTGTTGATAAAAATTAATTGAATGTAATTAGATTGTAAGAATGATATCATGTAGATATAGTTATACTAAATATCTTCCTATTTTTATGAAATTGTTATTATTTTATGTATATTAGATTAATTTATTAACAATTGTATACAGGTAAAAATTTTGCATAATTAATAAATATTTATTTTATTAACTTATAGGTAATAATTGATACTTATATGATGGTTTATAATACATTTTTAATTTTATAACACTTTTAGAAAAAAAAATATTGATCTCACACGATAAAAGTCAAACTAATTTTTACTATTTTCCTTCAAGTATATTAGTTATATCTCTAAGTCAAGAAACAAAGAGTAATACAACAAATAGCGACGCTAATAATAAGACATACCATTAAAATTATTTTTTAATGCATTACGATTACATAATCACTTAAGAATAATCTCTATTGATATAGAATAATTAATTACCAATAAATATAAAGTTGCAAGAAGATGAAAAGAAGAATTCAATCTTACAACCTTTTTTATCTTTTTGTGATATAATAAATTATTGTTCGATAAGTATTAATTGAATGTCATTAGGTTGTAAGAATGATATCATTTAATAGACATAATTATGATATCATTTAGACATAATTAGGATATATATAGATATATATTTGACAATAGGGGTGTTCATTTTGACCTGCCGACTCAGAAAACATGATGAACCTGTCCATTTCGAGCTATAAAAATAGGGTACTCAAACCGTGCAATAAAACCGAGTTGGAAAACGGGTCGGGTATTACTATTACCGAGTCGGGTTGTAGGTCAAAAATTTGCTACCCGGCAAGTACCCAATCTAGTCCATATACAGGATCAACTTTATAATTTTACATATTATGGCCTAATATTAATGGATTTTTTCTCTTTCCTTTCTATAAAGGTATATGGGTAATTAGCAGTCATTATATATATATATATATATATATATATATATTGAAATTTTGATACTAAAAAAATATAATATTTGACTGGGTCAGGTACCTAGTCATCCAACCCCTTTGATCAAGTACCTTATGCATATGAATTAGGTACCGAGTCGCATTTTTCTCGACCCAATATAACTAGGTCAAGTTAGAGTAATTAACATTGAATAATTAATTACCAATAAATATAAAGTTTTAAGAAGCTGGAATGAAGAAATTGATCTAAACATTTTTTTAATCTTTTTGTGATATAATAAATTATTGTTCTTTTTGATAAATATTAATTAAATATAATTAGGTTGTAGTAATAATATCATAAAGACATAAAGACATGGTTAGGCTATATATATATATATATATATTAATTTATTAACAACGATAGATAGATACAAATTTTTCATAATTAATTAATATTTATTTTCTTAACGTATAATTAATAATTGATACTTATATTATGATTCATCATATACATTTAATTTTATTACACTTTTGAAAAAAAAATTAATTATAAGAGGTGTACATAAATTGAGAATTTAAAAAACAAATATGGGTAGTAAAGAAAAAAAGTAGGTAACTATTTAAGTAATTTATCTTTTACCCCTATTATTTACCAAGTGATTTTTATTTTATTTTTATCTAATGTGCTACATTCAACTTACTTTCAGTGAAGGCTCCTCACTAAAGGGGACTTTGCTTTAATATATATATATATAATGCCTAATTATGTCTAAATGATATCATTCTTACAACCTAGTTACATTCAATTAATATTTATCAAACAATAATTTATTATATCACAAAAATACAAAAAGGTTGTAAGATCAAATTCTTCTTTGCATCTTCTTGCAACTTTATATTTATTGGTAATTAATTATTCTATATCAATAGAAATTATTCTTAAGTGATTATGTAATCGTAATACATTAAAAAATAATTTTAATGGTATGTATTAGTATTGGCATCGCTATTTGTTGTATTACTCTTTGTTTGTTGACTTAAAGATATAACTAATATACTTGAAGGAAAATAGTAAAAATTAATGTGACTTTTATCATGTGAGATCAATATTTTTTTTCTAAAAGTGTTATAAAATTAAAAATCTATTATAAATCGTCATATAAGTATCAATTATTACCTAAAAGTTAATAAAATAAATATTTATTAATCTTATACAAAACTTTTACTTGTATGTAATTGTTAATAAATTAATCTAATATACTTAAATAATAACTTTCATACAAATAGGAAGATATTTAGCATAACTATATCTAAATGATATCATTCTTACAATCTAATTACATTCAATTAATTTTATCAACAGGAACAATAATTTTTTATGTCACAAAAAGACGAAAAGGTGGTAAGATCAAATTCTTCTTTGCACCTTCTTGCAACTTTATATTTATTGGTAATTAATTATTCAATGTCAATAGACGTTATTCTTAAGTGATTATGTAATCCTAATCATTATAAAAATAGTTTTAATAGTATGTCTTATTATTGGCATCACTATTGGTTGTATTACTTTTTTATTTGTTAACTTAGAAATATAATTAATATATTGGAAAGGAAAAGAGTAAAAATTAGTGTGACTTTTATCGTGTATGATCAATATCTTCATTGTATTTTCTTGCAACTTTATATATATTTGTAATTAACTATTCAATGTCAATAATAGACATTATTATATAACTGTCTCTTATGTACATCGTAATATATAATAAAAAATAATTTTAGTAGTATGTCTATTTATTGGCGTCAAATATTAATTGATTGTATTACTTTTTGTCTGTTGAATTAGAGATATCATACTAGACTGGAAAGAAAAAAGATTAAAAATTAGTATGACTTACAAGAATGTCAAATGATTAAAATTGATTTTTTCCCAAGGGAGTTACAAAACAAATAGTATGTTATGGATTATTACTTAAGTATTGATAATTAACTATACATGTCAAATATAAAATTATATTAGTTAGAATAAGTTAGGAAAATAAATATTTATTTATTTGAAACACCTTCGATAGACTACTTAAAGGGTTATTCCTAATAAATTGAAAGAGCTGTAACCTAATTATTTATTTTTAATATTATCCTTGAAACCTAATTAGTAATCATAATACTTTTATCAAAAAATTCATAAAGGAGAATTGCAAATTTAATCCAAGAACTATTTTTAAAGTGTTTTTCAATTTTACAATATCACGTTACATATATTTGATATGTTTTTTCTATTTATCTTCCCTAATCAAAACTTTATCATCCAAACAAATACATGTTATAAGAATTTATATACTAGGAGAAACTACTACCAAAATCATCAACAGTTACAAGCCAATGATGCATTCATTCCAGAAAATAGAGCCACTAATTTGTGACATACATCTTATAATCTGTGCCATCCAATGTGCATTGTTTACATCTGTGTTGCAAAATATTAATTCACTATTATTTTTATAAATTTAATTACAAATAATTTTTTCTATAACAATAACAACTTACATATCTTTTATTTTTATACAAGTTGTATAGCTCTAAAAGAGAGTGATTATATTTTAAAATATAATTATAATCAAATGACATGCAAATGTAAGGTTGGATTACACTATGATATGTGTAAAAGGTTTATTGTACTTATTTATATACTTAATTTTATAACTCCTACTTTTGAATTTTGCTTTCTTAATTTCTATGTTCTTCTAGCATAAATCCTTGTGTAACACATGAAACAAAAGTATTTTAGTATTGTTACTTTCTTTTGTTTAATATCATTTGTTTTAATTATTAAAATACTTATACTATCAACTTACATTATTCATTTTTAAATTTCATAATACTTCTATTCCCGTGCATAGCAAGGGTTTCTACGCTAGTGTGTGTGAGTATATATATATATATATTTATATATAACAATAGGGGTGTTTATCTTGACTTGACGACTCAGGAAATAGGATGAACCTATCCATTTCGAGTTGTAAATATAGGGTTCTCAAACCATGCAATAAAACTGAGCCGGGAAGCGGGTCGGGTATTACTATTACTGGGTCTGGTAGCCGATCAAAAATTTGCTATCCGGCGGCTGCCCAACCTGGTCCATATACAGGGTCAACTTTATAATTTTGCATATTATGGCCTAATATTAATGGATTTTTTCTCTTTCCTTTCTATAAGCATATATGCGTAATTAGACGTAATGTTATATATATAGACACACACACACATATATATGTATATTGAAATTTTGACACTAAAATATTGGATTGGGTCGGGTACCTGGTCATCCAACCCTCTTTGACCGGGTACCTTGTGTATATGGATTGCGTACCGAGTCATTTTTTTCTCGATCCGATATAACCAGATCAGGTCGAGTAATTAACATTGAATAATCAATTACCAATAAATATCAAGTTTTAAGAAGATGTAACGAAGAAATCGATCTAAACATGTTTTTTAATCTTTTTTTGATATAATAAATTATTGTTCTTTTTGATAAATATTAATTAAATATAATTAGGTTGTAGTAATAATATCATAAAGACATAAAGACATAAAGACGTGGTTAGGCTATATATATATATATTAATTTATTAAAAACGATATGTAGATACAAAATTTTCATAATTAATTAATATTTTTTTTCTTAACTTATAATTATTATTTGATACTTATATTATGATTCATAATACACGTTTAATTTTATTACATTGTTTTAATAGGAAAAAAATTAATTATAAGAGGTGTTCATAAATTGAGAATTTTAAAAGAAAGGTAGTAAAGAAAAAAGTAGGTAACTATTTAAGTAATTTATCTTTTACCTCTATTATTTACCACATAATTTTTTTTTTACCACATGTCAACTTGTGAAGGCTTCTCACTATAGGGGGTTTTGCTTTAATATATATATATATATATATATATATATATATATATAACACAATAAGGGTGTTCATCTTGACCTACTGACTCAAAAAAATGATGAACCTGTCCATTTCGAGCTAAAAAAATAGGATACTCAAATCCTGCAATAAAACTAAGTCGGGAAGCGGAATGGATAGCGAGTCAAAAATTTGCTTCCTAGCGGGTACCTAACTTGGTACATATACCTTTAGAATTTTGCATATTATGGCCTAATGTTAATAAATTTTTCCTCTTTCCTTTCTATAAAAGTATATGTTTAATTACTAGTGATTATACATATATATGTATGTGTGTATGTGTACACACATATATATATAGAAATTTTGACACTAAAAAATATAATATTGGACTGGGTCGGGTCCCTGGTCATCCAACCTTCTTTGACCGGGTACCTTGTGCATATGGATTGGGATCCGGGTCTTTTTTCTCGACGCGATACAACTAGGTTAGGTTGAGTAATTAACAATGAATAACTAATTACTAATAAATATAATGTTTTTAGAAGATGCAATGAAGAAATTGATCTAAACATTTTTTAAAATCTTTTTGTGATATAATAAATTGTTGTTCTTTTTGATAAATATTAATTAAATATAATTAGGTTGTAGTAATGATATCATAAAGACATAAAGACATAAAGACATGGTTAGGCTAAATTTATATATATATATATATATGTATGTGTGTGTGTATATATATATATGTATACATATATATATATATTTTAATTTATTAACAACGATATATAGATACAAATTTTGCATAATTAATTAATATTTATTTTCTTAACTTATAATTAATAATTGAGAAATACTTATATTATGATTCATAATACACGTTTAATTTTATTACACTTTTAAGAAAAAAATTAATTATAAGAGGTGTGCATGAATTGAGAAATTTAAAAAAATATAAGGGTAGTAAAGATAAAAGTAGGTAACTATTTAAGTAATTTATCTTTTACCTCTGTTATTTACCTAGTAATTTTTTTTTTATCTAATGTGTCGCATGTCAACCTATGAAGGTTTCTCACTAAAGAGGGTTTTACTTTAATGTATCTATAGATTGTTACCCGAAGCGGATCTTTCTGTAGAGCATTTTATTGGTCAAAGAAGATGTATGTAAAATTATCTGCACTTATTTCTAGAATTGAGTAATCATTGATAAATAATCGGACGATTGAATTTTTCTTCGGAGGTGCAAGTGATGTTTTTTAAGTTACAAGTTGGTGTGGGGGCAATTGGAAATCTATTACCGGTTAAAAGTATAGTAGCACTCTCGAGGGACTGAGGGATAGATATGATATTCCTAAAACATAATAAGGAAGAAAATTTAAAAAGACTTATGGGATTGAATTGAAAAAACTAAAATTTTGAATGTAATGTCCAAAGAAAGGAAAATTTTCTACAATAAGACTTTTGAATAAATTTTCTTTAGTCCTCTGAATATGGAAGAAATTTTATCCGTATGGACAATAGTAGCATCCATTTGACGAGTCCACTTACATATGGACAATTGTTGTGTTCAATTGCCAATTCTCTTCAATATGGACGAAAGGTGGGTCGATATGACCAAAAGCCATGTCTACTTAACAGTCCACTTATATATATATATATTACTAAATAGATAAGAAGGAGTTAGGTTTAGTGATGAGTTTGGTTTGGTAGTTCAATCATGGGTAGAGATGAAATTTTGCATATTTCACATTGTTATTATTAAAAAACATAAAACTTTTATAATCTCAATTAATGAATTAATGAGTAAAGAGTCATTTAAATTGGTATATGAATAGGCAATTCCGTTTTTAAAGATAGAGGATGAAGTCTAACAATGAAAAGTCATATGTACTGATAAACCAATTTAATGCTTGATTTTGTTTACAAACATGCATTATCTTCTAGAAATTTCATTATTTTTCCACTATTTATATTCAACAAATTGGCAGGGGTCATGGAAGAAGATGTCATGGGAATGGAACCTAATCTTGTTTTTTTTTTTAGGTATAAATCTCAGATTTCTTTCACTCTATTTTTGTTCCTCTGTTTTATATATATATCCTATTGGTCATAGGTTCAAGTCAGTAGAGGATAAGGGGAAGAGGTTTTTTTTTTTTGAAAAGTAGTTATAACTGTGTATTCATTGTTATTAGTAATAACTATGAATATAAGTAATTAGTAATAACTAATTATTCATAGTTATTAGTTATTAGTAATAACTAAGTTTAACTAAGTTAGTAAGTAATTAGTAATTACTATCGTAATATAAGTGAGTTTGTAAACCAAAGGTAACTATAACATTTATTGTGTAAGATATACCTATTAGTATCATTTAATATATATATTAAAAAGTATCAATTATAAGATTATAATTTAGGAAAATTTTATGATTACTTTAGGGTATCATATCTTTGTATTTTGAATGTTTGTATAGTATAATAACATGTGCTTTGAATACTTGTATGCTTGTATAGTACAACAACATGTGTTATAAGTACTTGTACAATATAAATTTTAAAGTACAGAGGTATGATACTCTAACGGGAGAATAGAATTTCCCTATAATTTATGTAACTATAACTATTAAAATCATTTAAGATATTACATTGTAATATATGTACTTATAAGAATCAATATCCTTTAAGTTATAAGTATTAAAAAAGTATCATCTAATTTTGTATACAGAACTACTACCCAGTAAAAATTATTGCATAATTGTACATGATAATTGATGCCACTTTAAAACCTAGTTATAAATTCAATGAAACACCTAAATCCTACTACTAACTAGATGGCATCCCGCAAGTATATGGTTGTCAACTAGTAGCAAAGGGAAGTAGGTCCCTAGATCGTTCCCACACGGATTGTCGATTGCAATTACCAAGGTTTAAGGGTGCTTGTGTAGTTAAGCAAAATCAATTGGTAGATGATAGAACCATTATAATGAAAACTATAATTTTAATTCTAACCTAATTTAATCAAATTAAAACTAAAATTTAAAACAAGTAAATCACTCAACTAAAAAGACTACAAAAGAGAAACTTTGAATACTAAAAGCATTTATTTCTAAATTATAAATTTGAAAGAGTTAAACTAGAAATTTAAATATTGTTTAGATTTTTCGATTGAAATTAAGAAAGCCCACTAAGAATTAACTAGAAATTAAAGTTAGAAATTGAAAATTCTTAAATAGAAAGCAAGAAATTAACAAGAACCCTAATTTTCTTGAAAACCCTAATTTGAAAGTAAAGAAATTCTTACTAAATTTGACAAGAAAGAAAATAAAAAAATTATATCTACGTGAAACTTGTGATTAACCCACTATAATTATCTAATAAAAATTTGAACTTAGTTAGATTTGTATCTTTGACAAGAAATTTAAAGAAGATCTAAGATGAAAGTTAAGAGAAATTTCTATTAGAAAAAGTAACTTGTAGTTCAAGCTATCCTAATCTATCTAGAACTAACTAAAACTATTTACTCTTCCTAAAAACTATCTACTAAAAGTCTCTCTCCCCTACTTACTAATTCTACTTGGCTTAAATAGTGCAGCATTACACAAGGCAAAATTAGGGTTTTTTTGGTTGGAAGTTTATAAAATTGTCCTTACAATTTAGCGTTCAGCGAGTTGAGATAGTGGTTTGGAACATTTGAGACCGCGATCTCAACTCTAAAACAGTAAAACCAATTCCCGAGTCGAGATCGCAGTCTGGAACAGTCGAGACCGCGATCTCGACTCTCCTTCCAGCATCCTTCATTTCATCCATTTTGCAATTTTAAACTAAAAATTTAACACAAAATTATGATAATTAATTCAAAAATGAAAATACAATACATGTGAAAGAAATTAACTAAAATCCTTAATCATTATACTTATCCAATTTCAGAATTTAAACTATCAAAATGCTATAATTTAGAGGAAAATAACTTGATGAATCATGGATGTACTTAGAACAATTAAGCGATCTCTCAAGAAATGTTCAACACTACATGATATGTAAAGAATATGAGTAAATCAAGCCAAAATTAAAATTTTGTTTTGCAAAGAAGCACACATTCATTCACTACACAAGATTTCACATCACCAAGCATTACCATTCTCGAAAAGAGTTACCAAAAGTTTTAGTTTTTTTCATTTGAAACATCATTACTTCTCAAATCACAAGTATTATAAAGTTAATCAACTCTCTCGACTAAGCATCATGAAAATAGAAGTTCAATTAGGAATCAACTTAAATGCAATTGTCACACATTTCGGGAATAAACCTCTAACAAGGAATAAGTAATATGAGATTAATGATAAGTATTACAAACATTTACTCCTTAACTTATTGGTATACTTAAAATGCAATTCCTAATGGCTTAATTCGGCGCTAGTATAGAAACAATATGGGTACATGTCGGAGTCCCGTACTCGCCTTATTACTACTCTAATGGCTTATTTCGGAGAAACAGCACGGGTATATGTCGGAATCCCGTACTCGCCTTATTCCTAATTTTTTTTTCTTTTTTTTTTTGGCCCTAAACCAAGGAAAAGGAGTGAAATGTATCAAAAATTAATCTCGAATATCAATTATTCACAAGTTAGAAGAACATTCCCTATGCAAACACACGAAATGTCCCAAAATTCTTTCTACTTCATTTAACTCATTTCTTTCCAAAAGATAGTTCATCAACAACATAATATAAGTGATTTGATAAGAAACAACATTTCAAATAATTTTTCCTAAAATTTCAGCACTTCTTTTTGAAAAATAGCAATGCTAAGTTTATGAATTCTTTATATTGCAAATGAACTACTCACTCACACAAAAATTCTTGAAATGAATCAATCATATACTTCGTTCACAAAGCATTGAACATCCAAATTTATCATCATTGAGTACTGTCTACCTAATTGATCAACTTTCCATCCATTAATCATCAAGTGGCAACAAAATTTATAAAATGACCATTTCCAACACAAAAAGATAAACACCCCCAAACTTGTCTCTTTTATTCAAGTTGATGAATAAACCACCCTTCCACTTACCCGAAATTAAACATCAAGACATAACCACAAATAACCAAAAACTACTTAAACTATGTCCTACTTTTAAGCCTAGAATTAAAAAATGAGTAAAAATGTCAAGAGCAACCGTGCCATGTATTTCATCAATTAAGCTTAAAACAAAATCAACATTCCATTCAACTCATCAACTAATGCAAAGATGGCATCAGTTTAGGGCCCTTAGCCATATTACTCTTATTAGGCAATAACCAAACTTCACCAAGTGTCAATATAATAATCCAAAAGAAATTCCATCCATAAAGCATCAAAATGCATCACTTGGCATCAGCTTAAGGCCATTAGCCAAACTACTTACATAGAAAAATTGAAATACTTCAATTCCATAAAACTGAAAATAAAACAAACATAATCTAAAGTAATCAAAAGCTATTGTGTCCAACGAAAATCATCATCATCCATTAAATTAATCCAATGATCAAGGTTGGTCTTCTTCCATGCTCAAACAAATGGTGGCTTCTTATCTTCATTCCATCTCGTCTTGACCTTCTTCAGCATCACTAGGTTGGGCCTCCTATGATCATCATCCATGTCCCCTCCAGTCGCACCGGCGTGGCTAGATTCCTCATGATGTGTGGTAGCCGCCGGTGGTGTGTACTACTATCCATGAGGTGGACCAAAGTGCCATGCCGAAGGCGACGGTGGCTGGACCCAAGTGCCTTATGAAGTAACCTTTAAAGCTTCTCCAATAACGGTCAAGTTGTTGTGCATCACCATTTGACTGTACGACCAGTATCCTTGTAGATCGTTTCCTTTCTTCTTCACTTACTGGAGTATGGAATACTACACCTGGAGGTATCAGAATCATTGAAATTCTCTAAGGTGGTGGAGGCTGTTTAGGCTATGGCTGGGCAGGGTGCTCCTCCTGGTGGTGCTTCTCATATTCTCTCACCATTCTATAGACATATTCCCGATTGATCCTCCGTCTAGGATGTGTCAATGATTCCAAAAGACCAATTGGGCAACCCTCTATGGTGCAAAGATGGTGAATTAGACTACGGGTATAAAATATCGGTCGTCCCGACCTACCACTCTCTAAAAACCCCTGTCTAATTTGGTGGCCAACATTCACCGGGATCCCAGTCATGATGGCATAGACTAAGAGTACCTTGTTCCTCTAGATAAAGCTCACTGCATTGGACTGCCAAATGCAGCTACTAATGAAATAAAACCAAAACTTAGCCACTAACGAGAGTCCTTGATGAGGAAATTTTAATTCAATGGCAGACGAAGTACTCTTAATCCATTCTACCCTCCTATCACAAATGGCATCTTTGATTCCATTCATATCCTTATTTTTGTTGTTAAAAAATACCACATATTGACTAGAAGGTACTGGAGGTATATGTTGAAATATGCATTAATCACATCAACACTAAATTCTACCAAAACCCCTCGTATACGCACCTTGCCATCTTCTAACTCACATAAATTACAATGAAACTCCTTGACTAACTGGGTAGCCCCGGGGTCAACCTGATGGTTAAAACCCTCCCAATGCCTTGACCAAATTTGTTCTTCTATCGCTCTCCTAAAATCTTCATATACTCCCCAATGCATGGTTAGGTCAAAATTCCTCTCTCTAATCACCTCATGCTTCTCGTTACTGTTGAATAATTTTTTAGCCCTATCACTCGAGAATTGAGGTTCAATTTGATCACCACCCTCAAATGGTTGTTTCAAACCCCCTTCTCCGCTCGTACCCTCTTCGGATTTCCTTTTTCTAGAACCAGTCCCTATCCCTCTCATTCTAACTCTTCTCTCAGCACTACCATATACCCCTCTCGTCATATTCATTATGCAAAAGGAATTCAATCACCAATTTCAAAAATCCAACTTTAAAGAAAGATCGGATACCATCAACACCACAAAATCACAATCCAAATTCCCAAAAATTGTTCGAATATTTCAATTAAACTCAATCACAAATCAAACCAAGAATTTCAATAATTGGACAATTCAAAATTCTTCTAGCACAAATTTGCACCAATTACTTGTCCACAATTCAATAATTAAATACCACAAAATTTTCACAATTTAATCCACAAGATTCAACAATTACCTTCAAATATTACCAATTACAACTAATATTTCAAGGAAGGATATTACCCGTTCTTTTTCGGATTGAAATTTTTCCAAGAAATTATCTGTGTCAATACCCCTTGAAGCCAAATTTCTTCCAAAAATCCTCAAAAAGATGGTTGCTTTGATGTTCCTAGAGAAAAACAAAGTGAAATTAGTGGTGGGTGTAGAGTTTTTAGTGATTTTTGGTGAAGATGAGGGAAGAATTGGAGGATTTGGGGCTAGGGTTTCGGAAGAGGGAAAAAGAATAGGGAGAGTTCGTGAGAAGAAAAGAAGAGATCGATGCTTTTTAAAAATTTCTAGCAGTCGAGACCGCGGTCTCAGTTTTGAGACCGCGATCTGGCCTGATGTTGAGATCGCGGTCTCAATTTTGAGATCGCGGTCTCAAACAGTTTGATATTGCGGTCTCAAAACTGAGACCGCGATCTCAACTCGGTGCAAGATAAGCCTTAGCGAAGTTTAGAGTTGAGACCGCGATCTCAAATTTGAGATCGGGTCTCGACCAAATGACGCTTCTACCCTCCAAAAGTTTGAGGTTGAGACCGCGATCTCAAATTTTTGAGATCGCGGTCTCAAGCTCAATTTCTGTAAAGTGAATTTTTACACTTAGCCGAAATTGCTTTACTCTTGACCACTTTTCTCCATTTACAAGGGTAACCTGCAAACAAAAAATTCACAAGTTAGGATGACAATTTTCACTCATTCTTTAGCACCATTTATTCAACTAAAAAACTCAAAATATTATTATTATTTTTTATTATTTTTTTTTTGGAAAAATTCTAACCTAATTCAAACTAATTTACTCAAAATCAAGCCAATTAAAAAAAATTCACTCAAAAGAAAGCTATAAGAACTCAATTAAAGACTTGGGTTGCCTCCCAAGAAGCGCTCTTTTATAGTCACTAGCTTGACTATGGCATGGACTTCATTCCAAGTAATTGAGGATGATTGATCCTCCTTTCCCTTTGGGTTTCCATGGAAAAAGTTTGATCCCCTTTTTCTTCATGATTAAAGCTTGATTTTTGGGTTTTCCATGAGCAAGTCCTTTCTTTCTAGCCTTAGCCATCGCTAGTGCCCCAATTAACATCTCCAATTGTTTCTCAAACCATTTTCTTTTCTTTTTGTGCCTTCTCAATTTCTTGACATCACCTTTGTGCTTATTCTTTGCAAAACTCTCTTCATCCTTTGTCATCACACATCCCTTATCGGGTGGTTTTTCTTTCAATTCATTTCTTGAATTTTCCTTTATTTCCAACACTTGCTTTAGCGAATTGCCTTGGCTCAGTTCATTTTGCTCTTGNAGCATTTGACCTAGCAAGGATAGAATTAAGAGATTGGTTAGCACATTTCTCTTCAACAATGGGAATATTATCATTGTATTCAAACACATCAAATTTAATTGATTCATTTTCAACTCGTAAGATCAACTTCCCTTTGTGCACATCAATTAATGTATGAGCGGTCGACAAGAAAGGCCTCCCTAGAATCAATGGAATCTCACTTTCTTCACCCGTGTCTAGCACAAAGAAATCAACGGAAAATACCAACTTTTCAACTTGTACAAGCACATCTTCCAACAAGCCATATGGTTTCCTCTCAGATAAATCTGCCAATTGGAGTGTGATATTAGTTGGCTTGACATTGTTGATCCCTAACTTGTCATAGATGGCCTTTGGCATGATATTTATGCTTGCCCCCAAATCACAAAGTGATCGATGCCACATTTTTCCTCCAACATTCACCGGTATCATAAAACTACCGGGATCCTTGAGTTTAGGGGGCAACCGCCTTTGAACAATGGCACTACCCGACACATTGGGCATCAAGGCATACTTTCTTATCATCATCCCACTTTCTCTTCCTTGCCAAAAGATCCTTCATGAAATGAGTATAGTTGGGCATCTTGGTGAGGACATCAATCAAAGGAATGTTGACATTAATCTTTTTCAACATATCCAAGAAATGGGTGAATTGCTTCTCTTTTTCCTGCTTTCTTGGATCAATGAGTCCTTGAGGGTATGACACTTTTATTGATGGATCTATCTTCAAAGGTTCCTTCACATGCTTTTTCTTGGATACCTTGATCTCATTCTTTTGCTCCTTCTTGGCTTCATCATCAACCACTTCCCTTTCATTTTCAACTGCCTTGGATTTTTGTTCCTTGCTTCCTTCCTCCACCTTGTTCTTCTCCTTAGATTCAACCAATTCTTTTCCACTCCTTAAGGTTATGGCATTGCATTGCTCCTTGGGGTTTGGAATAGTATCACTCAGAAATGCCCCAATAGGTTTGTCATTATTCAACCTTGCCCATTGCGACCCCAATTGAATCTCCAAATTTCTTGTCGAAGCCTTCAAATTCTCATAATCTCTTTTATGCTCTTCCACTTTCCTATCCAATTCCCTTCTCAAATACTCGGCTTCTCTTCTCCAACCTTCTTCACCCAAATTATCTCTAGGAGCATATTGATCATGGTACATGGGTTGGGAAGAATTTGGATAATGGAAAGGAGGTCTTTGTTGTTGGTTTTGAAATGAAGTATTGGGGAAATTTTGATATGAGTTGGGTTGGACATTTCTTTGATGTGGCGGTTGATAAGGTCTGGATGAGGAATTCGGGGTTTGAGTGTGTTGGGCATTTTGTACGGGGGGATTTGGTTGGTAAGGAGGGTTGGATTGGTTGTTGGTGTTACTCCATGAGAAATTTGGGTGATTCCTCCAAGAACGATTGTAAGTGTTCCCATAAGCTCCGGATTGGTTCCTTGAAAATGAAGATTGATTAGCCACATAATTGATTTGCTCATTAGCTCCATATGGCATCTCTTACAAACAATTCCTCTTGGCATGGCCGCCTCCACAAAAATCACATGTCATGCTTAGTTGAGTTGGAGAAGAAATCATCGCATTCACACGACAAGGTTTCCCTAGATTCTCCAACACTTTTGCCATGTTATTCATCACATTCATGAACATGCTTTGTTGAGCTAAAAGGGCGTCTTGCATGTTTAGATTCAACGCTTCACTACTTGCATTAGCTTGATGTTGAACCACCGGTGGAGTTATCAGTCCATGATGGTAGTGGTTGTATGCCATCATATTCAACAACTCTTGAGCTTCTTCCGGAGTCTTATATGAGATAGAACTGTCGGCGGAGGTATCTACGATGAATTTCATCTCTTGAAGTAAACCATTATAAAAAGTTTGAACTTGATGCCACAAAGGGATGGCGTGATGCGGGCATTTTCTTAGAAACTCTTTGAATCTTTCCCAAGCTTCCCCTAGGCTTTCACCAACATCTTGTTTGAACGATGTAATCTCATTCCTTAATTTAACGAAAGTTCTTGCGGGAGGAAAGTACTTCGCCAAGAATAATTCTTCAGCAAGTTGGTTCCAAGTGGTGAATGTTCCTTGGGCATGGGATTCCAACCATGACTTTGCCCTATCACGAAGAGAAAAAGGAAACACCCTCATCTGAACACAATCCGGGTGTACTCCGTTAAACTTAAATGTGTCCAAGACTTCTTCAAAATTCATGAGATGTGTGTAAGGGTCCTCATTTGGTCCACCTCCAAACATGGCATGGGCTTGGAGCATTTGGATTAGGGCGGGCTTGATTTCAAAATTGTTGGCTTGAATGGGCATCCGTGCAATGCTTGAGTTCGCCCCATCAAAATTAGGTAAAGCATACTCCCTCAATGGCCTTCCATTCCCATTCATGCCATTTCCATTCCTATAGCCACCCATTCCATTATTTCCACCTACCTCTTCTTCTTCGTTCTCCATGTTCACATTTTCTTGATGAGCATTAGCATTTGCCATTTCTATCATTTCTTGCTCTTGTATTGTACCCTTCTCAATCTTCGAATTTGTCTTAGCTCTTTCTCCCTTCCCTTGTCTAAGCAAATGAATGGCTCTTGAGCTCCTCTTACCATGCACTACACAAAACTAAAATGGTCAATTGAAGTTCCAAGACAATTCCGCAAGACAACCAATCAAACATAAAAATCGACAAAATTGAAAACTAAATTAAACTAATATAAAGTGCTTAATCTACACGACCCGTAAAACGCTTGATATTGCCAAAAGCGGAAGACAATCCCCGACAACGGTGTCAAAAATTTGATGCCTCTTTAACACCTAGTTATAAATTCAATGAAACACCTAAATCCTACTACTAACTAGATGGCATCCCGCAAGTATACGGTTGTCAACTAGTAGCAAAAGGAAATTGGGATCGTTCCTACAAGGATTGTCGATTGCAATTACCAAGGTTTAAGGGTGCTTGTGTAGTTAAGCAAAATCAATTGGTAGATGATAGAACTATTCTAATGAAAACTATAATTTTAGTGATTCTAAACTAATTTAATGAAATTAAGACTAAAATTTAAAACAAGTAAATCACTCAACTAAAAAGACTACAAAAGAGAAACTTTGAATATTAAAAGCATTCATTTCTAAATTATAAATTAGAAAGAGTTAAACTAGAAATTTAAATATTTTTTGGATTTTTCGATTGAAATTAAGAAAGCCCACTAAGAATTGACTAGAAATTAAAGCTAGAAATTGAAAATTCTTAAATAGAAAGCAAGAAATTAACAAGAACCCTAATTTCCTAAAAACCCTAATTTGAAAGGAAAGAAATTCTTACTAAATTGGACAAGAAAGCAAATAATAATTATATCTACGTGAAACTTGCGATTAACCCACTACAATTATCTAATATAAATTTGAACTTGACAAGAAATTTAAAGAAGATCTAAGATGAAAGTTAAGAGAAATTTCTATTAGAAAAAGTAACTTGTAGTTCAAGCTATCATAATATATCTAGAACTAACTAAAACTATTTACTCCCTCTTTTCCTAAAAAGTACCTACTAAAACTCTCTCTCCCCTACTTACTAATTCTACTTAGCTTAAATAGTGCATCATTACACAAGGCAAAATTAGGGTTTTTTGGGTTGGAAGTTTACAAAATTGTCCTTATAATTTAGCATTCAGCGAGTTGAGATCGCGGTTTGGAACATTTGAGACTGCGATCTCAACTCTAAAACAGTAAAACCAATTCCTGAGTCGAGATCGCGGTCTAGAACAGTCGAGACCGCGATCTCGACTCTCTTTCCAGCATCCTTCATTTCATCCATTTTGCAATTTGGTCCCTTGAGCTTTGTTCCTTCCAGCTTCTAACCTTTAATTTTTAACCTGTATAATATAAACACCATTAAACACTTAATCAAACTAAAAATTTAACACAAATTTATCATAATTAATTCAAAAACGAAAATACAATACATGTGAAAGAAATTAACTAAAATCCTTAATTACTTATCTAATTTCAGAATTTTAACTATCCAAATGCTGAATAATTTAGAGGAAAATAACTATAGTTTGCTAGAGTTATCAATAATCATTACCAATTCTATTATATATTTTGAATATCAAAAGAAACAATAATATTTTGTTATTATACTATACTTAATAGTTTTCTTTAAGACATAATATTATAATTTATGGACATAAGCATTAAAATAAGTAAACATCATGTGATATAATTTATGCAGTTATATGCATTAATGTCAATAATAGTACAAATATTAATAATGTATCGCCTACATTTGTATATGATAATAATAATTAGTAATTACTGTGTAAAATACATGTATTAATCACTACCAATATAGTAATTAATTAAGTTACCAAACACTGGCGATATATATAGTAATTAATTAAGTTATCAAACAAAATGAAACAAGAAAATTTCATTGTGTAAGTTATAGGTATTAATATCATTAAAGTTATGACATTATAATTTGTGTAGATATAGGTATTAAAATTATTTGAGTTATGAAATTATAATTTATATAAGACCTATAAGTATAATGATGAACCAATTTTCTTTAAACATGGTAGTACTAATTAGTAATAACTATATAAACTATTAGAACGAATCATTATCAATATAGCTAATCTGTACTACATAGTATAGCAAAACCTCATTTTGTGAGAAAACGTCAAAAAATTGGCATGTGTCACTTAATGTTGTATTTATTGAGTTTATTTTTGATAGACTTTAATCATAAAAATAATAGGATTAAAATACGTAAATAAGGACTCCCCAATATCAAATTCAAGAATCTACATTTATTTATTTTTTCTAACATCGATAATTTTGCAATCGGAAAATTTCTCCTAATATATAAATTTTATTTCTCAAAATCCTCCAAAGATAAATGACTTATAATTATCATTAGTTTATAAATTTGATATTCAAAAAATAGGAGAATTTATTCAATGGGATAATTTCAATGAACTTATTTAATTGTTAAATTACATGTATATAAATATATCTTGTTCAAAACATGAGTTCTCCATCTAGTTAGGTTATAGAATAAAAGTAACAAGAGTATTCGATTATTTAACCTATAGGGGGTTGTATTTAAAATTTAAGATTTTGACTTATGTAACTGTAAGTTTTAAAAATACTTAAGTTATAAGGTTGAAATTAATTTGAATGTAACTTGTTTAGCTATTTTTTACAAGTATTAAAGTTATTAATAACATTTTCATTGTTATAATTAATTATGTAAAATTAATAATGTTTAGATACAATATCTTATATAGTTAATTACTATATCTATATACAATTGAAATGAATAAGTTTTTATAAGATAGCGACTAATATACAAGAACACATTCAATCTTAAACACTGTACGGTGGCTACAACTAGCCGTTGGCATGGTCCATAGGACGGAGCTGCCATACGAGAAAGTTTCCAATTTTCCCTGGTTTGCGGGCTCGCATGGATTAGTTTGAACACTGCATTCCCCCTGTCTACAAGCTCGTCTATATCCCCTTACAATAGTTATCATATTTGTATTAAATATCTCTAGAGATAAGCATTAGTTAACCGATCGGTTAATCGATCATATTTCATAAAAGAGTTTTAAATCTTTTAATCAGTTTCGATTTTAAATTCAATTTGATATAAAATAAGATAACTAAATTCAAATTTGGTAATCAATTTTGAATTTGATTAACTAAATTCAACTTGGGTTAGTTGGGTCATTGGCAATAGACTAAAACCTTCTACAAAAACCTATTGTTCAAACAAAATTTTCCTTTCCCTTTTTTAATTTTTACCACATAATCTGATATGTTTATGTAACTTTTATTTATTACTGATTTGAAAAATACAAGTAAAAAACTATAGCATGTGACTTAATTCCATAATATTCAATATAATTACGTATTATATTATAATATCATGTATAAATAGTATGCTAATCGTAATATTACATATGTGTAGGTCACTACCAATATAATAATTATATATGAAGTATATGATTTAATATACAACAAATAGTGTGAATTAAGTTAAAAAATTACAGCAAGTTGTGATGCTTTTGCACTAAATATACTTTTAATTGAATAACAACATTTTTTTGTACTACCACTATACATACATATATATATATATATATTAAGAAAATATATTTTTAATTATTGAATTCGGTAATCGGTTAATTGAATTTAAATAAATTGCCATTTTTTAGTTCATTAATCGATTCATGAATTCGATTAACTTTTTTCTGACCAAAATCAAAACTAAGCAAAATTTATTAAATTTTACCATAGCGAAAACTTGCTCATCCCTACCTATTTCCATGTTATTTATTTGGTTTTTATTTTATTTTATTTGTGTTGAAAACTTCCTTGGTTAAATCAAGTTTCCTTTTGCTCACACTTATGCATAAACAATGCCATTTTATGTTTACACACATAAAATTTTAAACTTCTAAAAACGAGTGAGTCTTGAATTTTTTTTTTTACATGTAGCAAATTTTTTAATTTCAACGGCAAAGATGATGTTTGGGATAGGTAGACTTTGGTAATTCTGGGGGTAAGTTTAGCTTCTCCACATGCTTTTGCAAAAATGGACTTTAAATCCTCTGAATTTTGAATTGCACCCCTACAATTTAATTTCTTATGGTCCCCACCACTCTATTGTAATTGGACCCTCACTTAGAAACCTGCTGATATGTTTGTCTTGTTTTCCGAGTTTACACTGGTCATTATTGTACTGAATATCTTCAACTTTCCATACCTCTTTTCTCAACACCAATTTACATTGTAAAAGTTTCCCCTGAAGCAAGGATAGTCAAATAGCTGCCAAATTTAGCATAAAATCCTACAAATTTGTGTGATATAACTTTACACTATTTATGTCTATTTCCTGCTATTTCAAGTCCTAATCGGAGTCAAAACCTCCAATATTTTTATACCGATAGAATCATATGTCATGAAGATTATGTATATTTGATTTAGGGTTAAAAATGAAATTCTACTTCCAACTTTCACCCAAATTGTAAAATGCTCATTCAACAATTTCAATTGGTAGTGGATTGCACCCTCTGATCAACTTCCATTCAACAGGTAATTGTTGTTTATGTTTATTAAATATATATGACAAAATACCCTTGAACTATACCCCTAATAATTTTAATCGGCAGATGCCCTATCCAAAAAAGTACTAAAATGGGCCAATCTAATCTTCATACTAGAAAATAATTATATTATTTTTAGCACTATATTAAATACAAGTTATAATTCTTTATGTGTCCAAAAATAATAATTTCTAATTTTAATATAGTTTATAATACAAGCAACATATTTTTATTTTAATATAGTATTTCTGATTATTTGTTATACTAAAATATAAAAATAACACAACTACAACAAAATACACTATTGAGTCAAAATATTTAAAAGTTTATTCTTAATATACGAATAAAAATTATAGAATGAGAACTTTTGTGGAACTTTTTACTTTTGACATAATGATAATAAAACATAAGAAAATATTACAACTGCCTAAGATCGGGAATGAAGGTAAATAAACTCGACCTAAAAATGTCAAGGGCCTTGCATGCACAATTTATTTGTATATTTATAAAAATTAGTTTTAAACCATTATGACACTTCAACCCTTATGTTGTCAAATACTCAGAGAAAGAATGTGGAGTTCTAAATGAAAGAGAGATAACTAAAAATGTTAAACAAACTGAAGTTTAGGGACTTAGAAGGGAGATGAGATGTGAGAATGAGATACATTAATCGGCTCAGTCTTATAGATTACCTTTGAAGTTGTTATCGTTTTCGAAAAAAAAAACAGATTACCTCTGAAAGAGTTGTCTAATAATTAAGCCTTTCAAGTTGAGATAGGAAAAAGGAAAGTTAGGCTAATGAATGAGTGATAACTTTAGTAAATAGATTTATTCTCAAAATCATGTCATTTTGACTATGTTAGTCCCGTATTAGGAGTTCTTATGTAGTTTTACTTGAATTTTATATTTAGTAGCAGTGTTAGTGGTCTTAGAGTAATATTAGGACTTTTAGTACTGTTTATGCACCTAATTGACGATTAAATGGTACTCATTGGTTTTTGGTGTATATTTGTAGGGATTATTTGTAAATTGAGCAGCAATTTGAAGAATTGAAGAAGTCAAGGACTAGAACTACAATTAGAAGAACATTGAAGACCAAAGTCTAAGGCTGCTGGGACTTCATCACCACGGTCATGAATTCCAAAGAAGAAAACTCAACATTTCCGTTATCAATTCCTTCAAGGTTTCAAGACCTGCATACCACGGTGCTAGATTCCGTAGCACAAAGTTAACCATTGTGGTTGCCAATTGGTTGAAGACCTTCATCAACGCAAGCCCGACAACATAGTACCGAAAACAAAAGGGGAAATCTTACCACTACTGTACTAAAAGTCGTTGATAGAGAGAATTTTGATCACATTTGGAATGACTGCGAAATTTCAAATAATCCTAAAGTATACACCTACAAACACATAGTACAGAGTGTAGTAGTTTTAGTTTTAGCTAGTCTAGATAAGGTAGCTTTAGATGGTGAGAAGAAGAACTTTACCATTTGGTAACATTTATAGCCATTACTCTTCTTCTTCTTCAATTTTTTAGCATTTTTAGTCTAAAAATTATTCCTTATCTTTAATGCAAGCTTTGAAATTTCATTACAATTATTGCTAGCCCTTTTATTGTACTTTCATTTAGTATAAAATTTTTCTTTTACATGCTTGCTTATATTTTCTTTGCACTATGACTAGTATATTAATGATGATGCTATTTATTGTACTTTCCTTAGTAGCAGATATCATTTGTCTTTATATTTCTTTGTTGTACTTCTTTAAATATGTGTAGCTAAACTACCAAGGGATTGGCCTATGAAAATGTGAAATTTACATATATGTGGGTGGTTCCAACTGGGTAGACTAGTAAATGGTAGACATTTGACTTATGATAAAGGGTTTGGAATGGTTGGTGAGAGGAAAGGATCCATCCTTAAGCCATATTTGTCAGGATAACACAACAAATGAGTGTTGAGTGTTGATACTTAGAACAAGAAGGATTTAACACATGGTTAGGTTGATTAGTAGTCGGGCCGAAATGATAATTTCTCTAATTAGTTCCTTAAACTCCATGTAGAAATCTACACTAGAACTATGAGTTGGGCCAAGGAATTGGTTAATAGTTGGGAGGCAATTCTCATTTCTACCCATTGAATGTCACCCATTAGAAGACCCCACCTAGTAAAGGAATCATAGTTGTAGCCCAATCCCTCTTGTTTACTTTTGTTAATTTACTTGCTAATTTAGTTGATTATTTTTTTGTTTCGCAAGATAAATTGTTATATAAACTTAATCACCTTTAAATCGGTTGTTTAGATAGTAGTCATATCCTAGGAATCCTAGTAATCATCAGTCCATCCTCGTGGGACTGATACTCCTCATCACTAGTTATAAATCTACACTGTATACTTGCAGGAGTGCAGATTGTAGCCCAAGTGAAGACGGTTTTATAACTTGAGAGTGAGTGAGTGTTTAAATTAGACACTTAGACTAATACTGCAACTACGTCAAGTTTTTTGCGCTGTTACCAGGGATGGTAATTGGAGATAATAGGTGCAACATGATTGTGTTAATCTAGACTTTTTATTTATTTTTGTAGTTAACTTTTATTTTAATATTGTGAACCAATTTTTCTCATTTTCTACTCTTGCATTTTTTATCTTCTATTGGGAATTTGATTTGTTTCTTGTTGTGATCCTTATAGTGCATGGTTCCTGGGAAAGAGGTTTTATTATCCCTTGACCTAGAACTTGAGAGGACATTAAGGAAGATTCGCAAGGATAAGAGATTGCAAAAATGCAAGTAGTATTCACAATGGCAGATGAACCAAATCGATCAAGGGTGGAGAATGAGAACAATACGCATGAGGATCAAGAATAAAGAATAGGAGGAAAGGGTAATGAAGGAAATGGGATGAACGGTAATGGTAGGCTATTGAGAGAATATGCGATGTTGAACTTTAATGGGACTTAAGTCGAGCATTACAAGGATGCCTATCCAAGTGCATGACAACTTTAAGATCAAGCTAGAATTAATTCAAATGTTGTAAGCCCATGCCATATTTGGGGGTGGACAAATGAGCACCCTTATATTCACTTGATGAACTTTGAGGAAGTGCTAAATGTGGTCAAATTCAATGGAGTTCATCCAGATTGCGTGAAGATGAGGGTGTTCCCATTTTCATTGCATGAAAAACCTAAGTATTGGCTACAAAGTTGACCAAGGGACCTTCACAACATTACTCTAAATAACCTGTCACATGAAATCTGGCCAAATACTTCCCATCTTCAAGGATGGCGAGATTGAGAAATGAGATCATCTCTTTTAGGCAAGATACCGAGGAGGGTCCAACGACTATCAACTTGGACTTGCCATAGCCCCTATTGTTCAACTACAATCTTCGAACCTACCTTAAGCCTAAAGAGGAGTCCTACAACTTGATCATAATGATGCATTGTTGGCCCAAAATAGAATGATGACAAACATGATGGATAACCTTACAAAGGGCAGAGTCTTGGGGAATATTGAGAGAGTGACTGTCGTATCACTTCCACCACAACTGCACTTGGTGTGTGACTTTTGTTTGGGTAATCACCCAAATGTGTAATACTCAACTAATGGGATACCTATGGGTAATGAGCAAGAAAAATATGTGGGCAATCAAGTCTCATCATCTAGAACCCAATTGAACTGCTACTGGAACACCTATAACCATTCTTGGAGGAACTACCCAAATTTCTCATGGGATGGCCAATCATCATTTCAAAATGTCAATCAACTCACCTACCAATATCAAGCCTCTTCATTTAGACCCTACCAACCTCTACACCAAAGACCATATGAATCTAACTTTCAACATTCCCAACCAATCTCCTCAAATCAACCTAGCTCTTCCAATCAAAATCAACCATCCTAGAATCCATCTCCCTAAATAGAACCGAGGATGTGTACACTCAATTAGCAGAGACTAGAAGGGAACTTGAAGTAGTGAGAAGGGAGAGTGAGACGGCTAGAGAGGAAGGAAAGCGAGGCAACTAGTAGGGAGAATGAAGTTCCTAGAAGAGACCATGAGGCATTTGTGCAAAATTAAGAAGCCTCTATAAGGAATTTGAAAATACAATTGGGGCAAGTGGCGAGACATATGTTGGAAAGGCCCATGGTTCAATCTCAAGCAACACTCTTCCTAACCTGAGAGTCCAAAATCAAAGAGACCACCATGGATGTGAAGAAGTTGAAGCAATCATGCTTATAAGTGTTAAAACTTTAAAAAATGAGGTTGGGAAAAATTCAATTTTGATAGATGAAGAGGATGAAAAGGCATCGAATGGTGATGTGAATGGGGAGTCTTCAAAAGGCAAGGGCAAAATGATTGATGAGCCTACTAAGTCTATTAAGAATGATGAAGGCATGGATTCACAGATAGAATTGACCAAACAAGTTAAAATTCCAGTCCTCAAAGATTGAAGATGGATGAAAAGGTTAAAAAGTTCAAGAGATTTCTTAAGGTGTTCAAAATGTTTGAGATCAACATATCTTTCATGGAGGCCCAAGATAATATGCCTAGCTACGCCAAGTTTATGAAGCAAGTCCTTTCTTCAAAGATAAAGCTCCATGGATATGGAAAGGTGTAGTGCATTGATCACAAGAAAGTTATCTCCAAATCTCAAAGATCTAGGTTCATTATGATATAGGAGACGTCCACTTTAAAAGAGCCTTATGTGATTTGGGAGCCTCAATCAATCTCATGTCCCTTTCGATCTACAAGAAGGTCAATGGTGGGGATTTAAAGCCCACAAGTGTTTCTTTACAACTTGTGGACAGAAGCGTAAAATTTCTAAGAGAAATAGTTAAGGATGTCATCATCAAGGTAGACAAGGTCTGTCTTTCGACAAATTTCATGGCGTTGGATGAGGAAGATAAAGACATGCCAATCATACTAAGAAGGCCATTCCTAGCCACTGGACATGTGATAAGCTCGTAAATATCGTATATTTTGTGTATCGTTTACCTCCGTTTTTAATATAAGCTCAAATTATATTAAAAACTCACACTCTTAATTTGAGCAAGAATTGAGTAATTATGAGATAAAATGATTTATTTTGAATTTTTTAGGGTTTTATTGAAGAAATATTCCAAATTGATCGCAAAAGTGGAGGACAATTGCAAAATTGGAATTTCGTGCACCGGCGAGGAGAGATTCTTACACAGTTTGGTAGATTAAGCATAAAATTCTTGTCCGAGCTCTGAATGAGATGATTTAAGATTTTTTGGAAATATAAAACATAGATTTACAACTTTTATGTTTTGAGGTGTCCAAAATTCTGCTAGTATCAAGGTCAAAATTGAGGTTGAAAGTGAAGGAGAGTGCAAAGCGCACGCGTGCGCAAGTGAAAGTGCTCAAGCCGAGAAAGAAAGAGTTGTTCCTATTGGAAATTGCACACATGTACAAGAAAATGCTGCGTATTTGCTCGTGCTGAGTATCTGGTGACGTGTATTGCCTGTTTTGGAAGTTTTCTCCGCCCGGTTGAACTCCTTATCAAGTTTTAACGTATTTTTATCATATCTTAAAGGTAAAACCCTGATGTAACCCTATAAATACCCCATTATGAGGGGAGTTGAACACAACATAGCAGATATTAGTTAGATTAGCCATTAGAATAGAAAATTCTTAGATTAGCTATTAGAATAGAAAATTCTTAGATTAGGGCTAGGGTTTTATTCTTCTTGTTCAAGACTTCAAGCACATCAACTTCTTGTTACATGATACGCTACTGAGTTTGATTTCTTGATTTGAATTCAAACTAATTCTAGTTCTTTCTTGCAATTTCATACTTTTATTTTAATCTTGCAGCGTTTATTTTCTAGTTCATTACTTTTACTTTGCTACCGGTAAATTTTATTGCTTTCTTTAGTTTTACTTTATTGCTTCCCCTAGTCTTAACTACTTTTGATCTTTGCTTTTAATTACCTAGTAGTTCAAATTAATTTAGTTAGATAGAGCATAAAAAACTTGAAATTAATTTGTCTAACTAGTAAATAGGCTTGTGAACCTAATACTTGTTCCAATCCCCAAGTCCTCGTGGGAACGATCCTTACTCATCTTATATACAAATGCACCTCATATATTTGCAAGTACGTGGGATTTGATTAGGATAATTAAGATTTTCTTTTATTACTTGTTCATTGTTTTCAAAAATCTAATCAATATTTCACCGAACAAGTTTTTGGCACCGTTGTCTGGGATTGGGTCTTTGGCAATATAGGTATAATTTGACAAGAATACTACTTTGAAGTGTAAATTAGTTTTATTTGTTTCAGTTTCGTTGTGTGTTTTCAATATTTTGAAAAAAAAACCAAAAAGATTTTCCCTTCTTGTGGTTTGTGTTATTGTTATTAAAAAAATCCAAAAAGATTTTCTTTTTTAGTGGATAGCTACTACTCTAAATTCTCCCATTTTTCTTGTTTGTGTGCTTTTGTGTTAGTACTTGCTTTTGTATTTTGTTTTTGTGTCGGTCTTATAAGAACATGCAAGGAATGAATTAGAATTACTTATGCCAAGGATATTATCATCCCTAATGACTATGGAAGCATGACCAATGAGTATGTTTCTTGTGATTATCCTCCCTACTTTTATGATTATCAAATGGGATGGTCAAACTGTCCAAATTTTTTCTCAAATTACCAAGATTATCCCTATATTTTCCTTACATCCATAGAGCCTTTATATGAATCAATGGAACCCCAATTCTTTCACCCATCAATCCAAGAGTATGATGAGGCAGGATCAATGGACTTGTGGATTAGAATTCAAGAACTTCGAGAAGAAAGTGCTAAACTCCGAGAAAAACAAGCTCAACTTCAAGAAAAGATATCTAGATTTCGTGAAGAGAAAGCTCCATCCAACAATCGAATACAAGACCAACTTTTCAAGATTCCAGGAGTGGTAAACGGTGAAGAACATTGGACTCCAAACTCCCTACCAATGGGTGAAGACTCGGTTCAAGAAGAACAAATCGAAAATGTCTGGCAAGAAACCAGTTCCCAAGAGCCTCATGAATTTGAAGTTACAACAACAGATCTACTCTTATGACACTCAATGCTTATGTAAAGGTAGGGGTGGACAAAAAATTTCGGCGATCCAATTACCCACCCGCCTTGCTCCACCCCGCTCCAAAAAATGAGGATATCTGACCCTCATCCATTGACTGGAGCCTTTGAGGGTTGGATACCCTCTATTTTTGGATATGGGTACGGATCACCTTTTTAAATATCTGTGGGTATCCACTCTGCCCCGCATATTAGGTGTAAAATTGTAATTTTATAGCCATTCTAGAGATAATCCTGATTAGGGATGGGCATGGGACGGGTACCCGTCCCTCAAGCCTTTTGGCTGATTCGCCCCTCAAGCATTTTGTTTGAACTAAAGCAAGTTTATTTGATAGTTTGTCTTCGGGATGGGTATCCGCATGCTCTGACCCTCACTTAGTGGGTACCCAACATCCGGGTACCCGCAGACATGAGGGACGGATTAGGGTCAAAAAATTGTTGACCCGCAAGATGTGGGGCGGATTAGCCAAAAGGGTTAAGGGGTGGGTACCTACCCCATGCCCATCCCTATGTAAAGGAATCACCAAATTTTCTTGTACGTGAGTGTGAGTTTGTCCCGGGTACACTAAAAGAAGTTCCATTTGGGGTGTTCGTGGAAAAAAAGCCGATTTTAGAAGGAGTGAAAGAAGATGAATACATTCTAGAGGAGGTCGGGGAGACACAATCTACTTATGCCGAAACTCAATTCCTTGGGGGCTTCGGATGCGCTAAGCAGTGGAGCATATTTACTAAGAATTAGAACATCCTCGACAAGGCTCATTGGCTTTACTAGGGGAGTATTTCTTTTATTTATGTTTTGTTTATTTACGTTTTAATTTGTTATGTGCTTTAGTTTAATAACCCGATAGGGTAATAAAGGTTTTAAGCCTCGTAATTAGTTAAGTTTATGTGTTTTAGATTGTGAATTACTATTAGTTATACTTGTGTAGCTGATGATAGTAATGGTAAATTAATCAAGTATAGTTATAAGCAGTTCACAAGTTTCAACTTGCCTCGTACCTAAGATATTTATGATGGGATATTTTGCACCAACCGTTCTTCATTGCCAGAGAAGCTTTCCCTTTCCCTCTTGTGCTTTTATTTTCTACAACATTGGGGACAATTTTTATTTCTAAGTGTGGGGTGGGAAGTTTTCTTAATTTCTATTTGTTTGGTGAGTTGTTTGTTCATTTTGTTCAATTTTTTCTTTCATATTTGTAGCTTAGATTTTGATTTGAGAGCTTTTCAATTTTTGAAAATTTTGTTCACAAATTGCTCAAGCATGTTTTTTTGATTTTCTACTCGATAATTTTTGAACTAAGTTTTCATGAGTACAGCAAAGTCGTTGTTAATGTTTTCCTAGCATGATAAGAGAAAGGTTTGAGCATCTCTTAGCACATCAATGTTCAGCTTTTTGTGGCTCTAAGAGATAATAAACTAATTTACTTATATTGCACTCAAGGCACTTGCTTTATTACATTTTTGAGGTAAAATTTTAGAAAACTTGATTTGATTAAAGATGAGGGTAGGCATGCTTTCTTTGGATGTTAGAACCTTTTTTTGGACGCTAGAGCCTTTCAAGCCAACCATTACTGTAAAATTTATCCTTAGAGCCCTATTTGAGCCTTAATTTGTTTTCAATGGACAGATGCACCCTTTGCTTTTTTTTTTTTAACTCATTTTTATCTACTTTTGTGAGCTATCCTATATGTCCCTTAAGAGCTTTAATGCCACATTAATTGTTAAGGGGATATAAGGATGAAGGGTAGTTATATGAGAGTGTTAGATTGAATGTTGTACAATTTAAAGTTTAGGGGTGTTAAAATAAAATTTGTGTTGACCATTGCAGGTGGTGCCTATCCATGGCACCTGTATTGGAGTGTTAGCAAGTAGTGCCTACGACTAGTACCCATTGAAAAAGAAGAAAAAAAAAAGGGGTAATATTTTTACCCGGTGTTGGTGAGTAAGGATGAAATTGAAAAAAAAATGATTTTATTTTGGTTGTTGCACAAAACTTTTAGGGGTGCTTGGAGAATTAAGTGTGTTGGGTTACTTCTTTGAAGGATGAGTGTTTTAATGTTCAAGAAGAAGTTTTATGTTGATGTGTGGCCAACATTAATTTAAAGCTCTTTTTATGATTTGTATATCCTTTTTCCCTTCTTTGTTAGCTAATACCCTAGCCTTATGTTACAAGCTAAAAGTCCTACCCAATTTAAGTCAAGTCAGTTGTCTATATTAGTGGAGAAATGTAAGAAGAGTAAGCTATATAGTGTTTAGAAAAATTAAAAGGGGTCTGCATTATTTGATCTGAGTGCCTTTAAAAGTTATTTTTATATGGGTATGCACATACCTACACCGGAATTCATGTATAGGGGATTATTATCATTTGACTATTTTCTTTATAATGGTTTGGTTCTTGGTTATTTAAATGGATAATTGATGAGATGTGTTGAGTATGTTTGTGATTTATTTCTATATTTTGCTCGAGGATGATCAAAAACTAAGTGTGGGGTAGTTGATATGCTCGTAAATGTCGTATATTTCATGTATCAGCCATTACCTCCGTTTTTAATATAATTTGAGCAAGAATTGAGTAATTATGAGTTAAAATGGTTTATTTTGAGTTTTGTAGGGTTTGAGTGAAGAAAGAGTCCAAATTGATCGCAAAAGTGGAGGAAAATTACAAAATTGGAATTTCGTGCACCGGCGAGGAGTGATTCTGACATAATTTGTAGATTAAGCATAACTTTCTTGTCCGAGCTCCAATTGAGGTGATTTAAGAAGTTTTGGAAAGTTAAGACATAGAGCTACAACTTTCATGTTTTGAGGTTTCCAAATTCTGCTGGCATCAAGGTTAAAATTGGGGTTTAATTTGAAGCAGAGTGTAGAACGCGCACTGCACAAGCCGAGAAAAAAAGAGTTATGGCTACTGGAAATTGTGCATATGCACAAGAAAATGCTGGACATGTGCATGCGCTGAGTAGCTGGTGACGTGAATTACTTGTTTTGGAATTTTTCTCCACTCGATTGAACTCCTTATCAAGTTTTAACATATTTCCTATTATCTTAGGGGTCTAAAACCTTGATGTAACCCTATAAATACCCCATTATGAGGAGAGATAAACACAACATAGCAACTATTAGTTATATTAGCCATTATAATAGAAAATTCTTAGATTAGGGCTAGGTTTTTATTCTTCTTACTCAAGACTTCAAGAACATCAACTTCTTGTTACAGGATACGCTACTGAGTATGATTTCTTGATTTAAATTCAATCTAATTCTAGTTCTTTCTTGCAATTTCATACTTTTATTTTAATCTTTCTGCGTTTATTTGCTAGTTCATTACTTTTACTTTACTTATGGTGAATTCTATTGCTTTCCCTAGTCTTAATTACTTTTGACCTTCGCTTTTAATTACCTAGTAGTTCAAATTAATTTAGTTAGTTAGAGCTTGAAAATGCAATTAATTTGTCTAACTTGTAAATAGGCTTGTGAACCTAGTACTTGTTCCAATAGTCCTTGTGGGAACGATCCTTACTCATCATATATACAAACTCAACCTCGTATACTTGCTAGTGTGTAAGAGTTGATTAGGATAATTAAAAGGTTTTCTTTTATTACTTGTTCATTGTTTTTCAAAAACCTAACGTCTTTGATTCATTGTTTTCCAAGAAGGAAGGTTGGAATTTAGAATAAATAATGAGATTTTTACTTTTAAAGTCTTTGATTCATTAGAACTACCTTTTGGTTATGAAGACCTAATGAGCAAATGTGATTGATAACTTGATTCATATTTTCATAGGTACCAATTGACAAAATCTCCGTGCGGGAAGGCATTGATGAGCCTAATCGAAGTTAGTCAAGATGATTAAGAACCAATAAAATGCTTGAATCTTCTAGAAGAAAATGGCCCAATGCAAGAAGAGAGAAGTGGCGAAGAGGATAAAGATAAAGAGGGGGTCTCCAACCAACAACCCAAGATTGGACTTAAAACCCTTCCTTCACATTTACAATATGTGTATCTTGGTGATCATGAAACCTATCCGATAATTGTGAATGCCATGTTCTTGACTTGTAAACAACTTGAAAAGTTGATTGTTATGCTTAAATTCCATAGAAATGCCACTGCACGGACCATTGATGACATCAAGGAAATCAGTCCAACTCGTTGCATGCATAAATGCAAATGAATAAAGGGCATAGGCTGGTTAGCCAACCTCAAAGGAGGTTAAACCCCACATTGAAAGAGGTTTTTGGGAAAAAAGTCATGAAATTACTTGATTTCAGAATTATCTACCCGATTAGTGATAGCAAACGGATTAATCCAACCCAATTCATCCCCAAGAAAGGTGGTATTAATATAGTTCTTAGTGACACAAATGAGCTTCTTCCTTTTAGATTGGTCACGGGGTGGAAGGTTTGGATTGATCATTGGAAGTTGAATGAGGTCTCCTGAAAAGATTATTTTCCATTACCCTTCATTGATCAAATGTTAGAAAGATTGGCCAAGTTTGCATATTATTGTTTTGTCAATGGATACTTCAGGTATTTCCAAATAACCATATGCTGATGGAGGATCAAGTAAAACTACATTCACATGCCCCTTACAGCACATTTTCATATAGAAGAATGCCTTTTGGGCTATGTAATGCCCCTAGTATATTCAAAATGTGCATGTTTGCTATATTTCATGACATGGTTGAAAAATGCATTGAAGTGTTTATCGATGACTTTAGCATTTTTTATTCTTCCTTTGATGATTGCATGTCTAATTTATCAAACGTTTTGCCAAAATGTGAAGAGATTAAGTTGGCCCTAAATTGGGAGAAGTGACATTTTATGGTACAAGAGGGCATTTTGTTGGGACATAGGGTATCATTAAAAGGAATATAGGTAGATAGAACAAAGGTTGAGGCAATTGAAAAATTGCTCTCGCCTACTAATGTTATAGGAGATAGGAGTTTTCTTGGATATGCGGGTTTCTATGTGTAGATTCATTAGAAATTTTTCCCAAATTGCTAGACCTATATGTTCCTTGTTACAGAAAGATTGCTTATTTGATTTTGATGATCTTAGGCTTTCTTGAAGTCCTTAATGAATTGAAGCATGCTCTTGTTACCGCACACATAATTGTTGCCCCTAATTGATCACTACAATTTGAATTGATGTGTGATGCTAGTGATTATATTATAGGGGCTGTTTTATGCCAAAAAGTTAACAAGATTTTGCACGTCAACTACCATGCAAGTAAGACCCTAAATGTGGCTCAAGTGAATTACTCAACAGTGGAAAAAGAATTGCTTGCTATAGTATTTGCTTTTGACAAATTCCGTTCATATTTGATTGGTTCCATGATTATTGACCATAAAGATAATTCTACATTCAAATATTTGTTCTCTAAACAAGGTGCAAAACCTAGATTACTAAGATGGATACTTCTTTTGCAGGAATTTAATTAGGAGGTTATAGACAAGAAAGAGTGTGAAAATGTGATTGCGGATCATTTGTTGAGAATTGATGAATTAAGGCTTGTTGGTCAAGAAGGAATGCCTATTCGAGAAGAGTCTTCAATAGAGATGTCTAGTTGCTAGTGTTCAAGGACACACATCCTTGGTATGTGGACTTGGTTAATTATCTAGTTGCAAGAGTGGTGCTGAGCTCTTTGAACATGCATCAAAGGGGAAATTTCTTCTCGGAGATTAAACATTACTATTAGGATAAGCCCTACCTATTTTGGCAATGTAGTACATTACTATTAGCATAAGCCCTATCTGTTTCGGCAATGTAGTAACCAATTCCTTAGGAGATGTATTCCAGAGGCAGAATTGAAGACATTTTGAGAGATTACCACTCTTTCCTCATTAGAGGGCCTCATGGGGCTCAAAGAATTGCATCAAAAGTCTTGCAAAGTCGATTTTATTGGCCATACATCTTCAATGATTCAAGTAGCTTTGTGCTTAAGTGTGATGAGTGCCAAAAAGTAGGCAACTTCTCGAGAAGACAAGAAATGCCCCTCAATAGGATTGTTGAACTTGAGGTCTTTGATACTTGGGGCATTGACTTTATGGGGCCCTTCCTGAATTCTGATGCCACCCATTACAGCAAGTACATTTTGGTCGTAGTCGACTATGTTTCCAAATGGGTAGAAGTACTTGCTTCACCAACCAATGATGCCTATGTGGTCATAAAGTTCCTAAGGGAAGCACATCTTTTCCCACTTTGGAGTGCCACACACAATTATAAGCGATGGAAGGTTTCACTTGAAGAATACTCAATTTGAGACCTTGATATCCAATTACGGTATGAAGCACAAAATTGCATTAGTATATTACCCCCAAACTTTGGGCCAAGTAGAGGGCTCTAGTAGGGAATTGAAGAGAATCTTGGAGAAGACTATCAAAAACTCAAGGAAGGATTGGTCGCGGAGCTAGATGATGCACTTTGGGCATACCGCACCGCATTAAAAACCCCAATTGAAATGTCACCAATACCGAATGCCATATGGTCTTGTCACCTCCCGGTAGAGTTAGAGCACCGAGCATATTAGGCCATCGAAAGCTTAAATTTTGATTGGAAGGAACGTGTGAGAAGAAGTCGCTCTTGAATTTGAATGAACTAGATGAGTTTAGACGGGACGTATTTGAGAATTTCATCATATACAAGGAGAGGACCAAGGCTGAGCATAAGAAGCAAATCTTGAGGAACAACTTTACCACTGGTGACCATGTCTTGGTCTACAATTCAAGGTTTAAATTGTTTCCCGAAAAGCTCAAGTCTAGATGAGAGGTCCATTTGAAATAATCCAAGTATTTCCACATGGGTCCATTTGAATTCAAACTTCAAGGTTAATGGACATAGGTTGAAGCTCTGTCATGGAGATCAGAAAGATAAAGCACGAACAACTGTCTTTATGTTGATGCTTAAAGTTATCCCATGCTATAGTCAACCCAATAACTATAAACAAGTGCTTCTTGGAAGGCAACCCAAGCTTTTCTTTCATTTATTTATGCTTTAATTTGATTTTATGCCTATCTAGTTACTCAGGTTTAATTAGGTTTAATTAGCTTAAATTAGGGTTAATATGTTTTGTTGTCCATTGTTAAGTGTTTCGATGGAATTACAAGTGGAAATAACCTCTAATATGATGTTATGATAATAATAGGTGAAGGAGAAGTTAATGAGGAGTAAAGGGAAAAAGATGAAAAATCCAAGATTGGCTAAGTACTCGACATCGCAGTGCACAATCTCAACACCATGGTGCCAACATGAAATTGCTCTCTAGAAGTGACACTTGGTTCCATCACCCTGGTGTCGAGCAACCCCAAAATAGAGAAAATTTTTCTAAGTGCTCGACATTGCAGTGCCAAATCTAGACACCGCAATACCGAAACAAAGTCAACTACTAGAAATGACACCATGTCCTGGTAATCACAATATCGATGGGGTTCAAGTAGAAAAATTCTAAGTACTCGACATTACGGGGTCTAGAATAAAGGAGGAAGTTTCATCACTGCGGTGCCAGGACATAATTCTCGAAACCTTAATTTGTTCTGCACCACAATTATGAATTCAAAATGGTATATTTTGACACCGCGGTGCCCATTTACCTGGGCAAGTATAAATATTATTTAGCCAAAATTTTTTGGCAAAAACCCTATTTATCCAAATACTTCCAAGACCCTAACCTTTTCTTCTTCCCTTCTAAATGAAAATTCTCCAATTCTTTAAACAAAACCATTCCAAATTCACTCCAAACACCAAAATTTCCTTGGTGGTGAAATTGCTCAAAGATTCTACAAAGGGTGTCTTCTCAAGTACAACTTCCATGGGTAAAGTTGCTCCAAATCATGCCCTTTTGTGTAAGTACTCAAAAATTCATAAGGTAACTCTCGTTTGGAAATTCTTGGGAATATTTCCTGAATTATATTGTTGATTATTAGTTGGTGCAAATTATTGGTTTGGATTGTGCTATTTGTGATTGCTTCATTAATTGGTGAATTGTGAATTATTATAAAGAGAAGGGTAAGGGGAAAGCCACTGCCACTTTTTTGGTTGTTGAGAAGAGAAAAATCGGGCTGAGTAGTGGTAGCGGAAATAATACCTAAACCTAATTTGTAAATGGTAGGGTTGCAAAAAATATGTGCCAAAGTAGCAAACATGGCATTATTCAAGAAAGAGGGTTCAATTTATCTAAGAATTGGGATGATTATGAGAGGTTGCAAAAAGAAATTGAAATTCAGTTCAGAGAACATAAGTAGGGTATTTTTTATGCTAGTGTGCCGTTAGGATATGTTATTCTAGTGAAGAAATTCTATTATATGTTAGGGAGAAGTAGGTAGACATTAGTGAGAAAAAGATTAATGCCTTTTACGGGGTACCCAACCTCCCAGGTAGTGGATATGCAGACTTGATGGATCCAAACCATGGAGCACCCAACTACACTAACATCACAAGGCATTTGTGCTTTAGTGATCTCGTTTGGTGCATGAATATTGCCAGCACCATGTACTTGGGTTTTGATAAACAATACCTTCAGTTACTACCAAAGATTTTGTTCTGTTTTAGCAATTGCCGCATACGGGGTGCTAGTATTGTTAACTTTGTTCGGAGGGATACTCTGGCTAATTACATAAGTGTGCTTATTCTTTGCTATCATGGAGGGATTGAGTGTAGATTTGGGAAAAATCTTTTGGGCTAATTTGTTGAAGAATGCACAATCGGGGAGGCCAACTTTTGTTTTACTTAGTATTGTTACTAAATTTGCATTGATGCAATTTGTTTTGTTGCTCCAGGCGAGGAGCGAGTACATGAGAGGGCATGTATCGATGGGACCTATAAGAGGGACATGGTCAAAGAATTCTAGAGGCATCACCCAACAATTAAGCAACCGGATGCACCACTTCCACAAGTGCCTCCACAAACTCCTTTCATCAACATGCTCGGTGGAAACGTGTACAATCCTCCTCAGATGGACGATAAGTGAAATGAGATGCACTCCTACTAGACCTAGAGCCATATCTTCCTCCACAGCAACATGACACTCATAGGTACTTTCAAGTCACAACACTTAACTGGATTCACCCAAGGCCACCACCTCTATGGCACTATGGACCACCCTGCGACCAACTCTTCTTCCCAACTACATGAAGACCCAATGCAAGAAGCACCACAACAATATGATGGAGAGGAAGAAGGGATCAATGTGAATGCCAACTTTGAATAAAGTCAAGGTGGCATGCGTACAGGTTTCCACAAGGACTCAAGTGCTGATGAGTATGAGATCTATGGAGAGGATGAGGAGGTTTGACCATCCAATATGCCGCCTGAATGAAAGGACCCTCTACCTTTCCTATATTTATAGGTTTTTACTCCATTGCCCCCTTTTATCTTATTCTATCATGCTTGAGAGATTGAGGAGATATTTTTACTTTTATTTCTCATGTTCTAGTTTTTGAATTGTTTTATAGATAGTTTATTTTGTTGGATTGCAAGTTTAGTTTGGTATTAAATACTTTCAATATTTTTTGAGCTAAGTGCTCCAGTTTGTGTAACAATTTGGTGGCTTTGATGATAACTACTTAGCCTTGGCAGTGTTTTTGGTAGATTAAGTTGACAATTGGACAGATTTGGCACGGTCTCAAACCTTTTGCTTGTTTTAGATGGTTTTACTTTAGTTGTTTTAGATTAAACTTTGAGCCAGTTTGGAAAGATTCTATTTCAAGTGCTTCTTTATATGCTTTTATTGTTATTGTCTTTATTTTATTTCTTGTGCTAAATGGTGAGTGGATGGATGAGTTGTACTTATCATATGAATAATGTGAACTGTGTGGTGGTGTTTATTAGTTTATGTGTTTAGGACTCTGTTTTTGAGGTTTTTAGGAAAACTTGAATTGGCTATTGAACATGGGTTACAATTCATGTGAAAAATGGGATTTAACTCTTGAAACTCAACCATATTTTCAGCTACTTCATGAAAATGTTTTTTCTCAACTGTTTCGACTTCAAACTTTACTTTTTTCATAAGTGTTTGTCTAGTGCCAAGTTCAATTCATTGTTGATATGGTGTGAACATTTCAAAGTATAGAAAGAAATGAATTAAGCATCATTTTATCATATTGTATAGATTTGCATTTTTGTATATTGTGATGAGTGGTTTGTCAAGGTTTGGCTTAGTGCATTGATTCGGGTAGTGCGAATCTCTCATTTTTGTTACACGTCCGGATTTTGGAAATGGTATAGGTAATTCTTGGACCATTTGAGCCAAAAAGCCTACCTTGTGTCAATTTATCCCTAGTGTCCATTGAGCCTTACAGCCTAATTTCTTCGTTAACCACATAATTAAGCTGTTCCACTTTGTTTACTTATCTTCTCTTCATTCCATCACCTTTGTCATCATAGAATTGTCCTAGTTCTCCAATGGAATAGTTAGAACTTATATGATGGTTTGGAAGAAAATCTTTGTGTAATTTCTTTGGGCATTGAAGTTATGATGTTTCCTTTCATTGTAATTAGTTGATGTATTTCGCTATTATTTTTTAGAACTTTTTAAATTATAAAAAAATAATAATAAAATATTTTACTTAGTTAACTTTCTGGCACCTTTGTAAATCGTATATGAATGAAGAAGGTTCACATTACCGCTGTACGATTTTTAAATTGTTTGGATTATATACTTCAAGTATGGATTGGTTGATTAGTATTGAATTTTGGGGTTCTTTTTTTTGTTTGGGATAGTAGTCCTAGGGTTTGTATCGGAATGACTAAGGTGATTTGAATTACTTATATCCATATTTATCCTATGTTCGGTGTAATTATTCAATGGGTAATTTAATTCACAAACAAGTTAACAAAGAAGCCTTAACAACCCTAATCAATACTTGTACACGCTCGCAAGGATACGAGGTATGTTTGTAGATCAGGTGAGTAAGGATCATTTTCACGAGGACTATTGAACAACCAACCTACGAACTAGTTAGACAAATTAATTGCAAGAGTTTTGTTCTACCTACTAGATTAATTTTAACCAATAAGAAATCAAGAACAAATAACAAAACTAATTAGAACTAGCGAAAGAAATAAAGTTTACCAAAAGCAAATTTAAACTAATGAACTAGAAAAGTAAATGCAATAAGATCAAATTGAAACTAGGGAATTGTAATATAAATCTGGAAATAAATTGAATGTAATTAAAGAGAGCAAACTCAATAGGTAGCCGGAATAAGAGTTGGTGTACTTGAAGTCTTAAACAAGATGAACAAAACCCTAGTCTATGATTTTCCAAAACTAATGTCTAACCTAACTAATAGCTACTTGATATATTCAACTCCCCCCATAATGGGGTATCTATAGGAGATATATCAGGCTTTTGAACCCTAAGATGAAAAATTATGCCAAAACACGAAAAGAAATCCAACTGGATGGAGACAATTTTCAAAACAAGTAATTTACATCCACAGGTACTTGTTGTTTGTACATGCGCAGCCTTTTCTTGGGCATGTGTGCAATTTTTGCAGTATCTAAATTTCATTTTTTCTCGGCTGGCACATCCTTGCGCACGTGTCTTCTCTACTCTCTGCTTCAACTTCAAACTCGATTTTGACATTGACGCTGGAGAATTTTTGTAAAATGTAAAAATTGAAAGTTGTAGAACTTTGTCTTATCTTTAGCCAAAACATCTTGAATCACCTCCATTGAAGCTTGGACAAGAAAGTTATGCTCAAAATACAGGACAGTGTCTAAATTTGTGCCCTACAGGTGCATGTTTTGCATCCTTTTGATTTTTCTCCAAGTTTTTGATCATTTTGGCTCATTTTCATTCAAGACCTACAAAAACTAAAAACAAAACAATTAGGCTCATAATTCACTCGATTATTGCCCAAATTACATTAAAACAGATGTAAACGACACACAAAATACACAACATTTATGAGCTTATCAAATACTCCAAACTTAACTTTTGATCATCCTTGAGTAAAAATAATGATAAAGCAGATAAGCTCATCACATATGCACCCAACAAGTCTTAAAAATTGTCCACATGAATAATCAAGAACCATACCACCATAAGAAGTAGTCTAAGAACTCAAAAGTTCAAATGCTAATCACATGAAATCCGATGTGTGTGTGAATATAGCCATTTAGTAGAAATTCAGGTTTAGGGATTAGATTCTAAATTAAGCAAATTATGCAAACTCTTAGAATTTTTCTGAACACCCCACAACTTACTCTTCTTACACATCTCTACTAATATAGACAATTAACTCAATTTAAATCAGCCAGGACTATTTAGCTTGTAACGAAGGCTAAGGTATTGGCTAATCAAGGAAGGGAGAAAGATATCTCAAGACGAAGAAAGAGCTTTAAATTAATGCCGACCACATATCAAAATAAAACTTCCTCTCCAACACATTGAATACCAATCTTTCACATAAATAATCACACGCTTAATCAACAAACACCCATGGAAAATTTCATATAATAAACAAAACGTCTTCCTTTTTTAATATTTTACCCAACATGCCAACCTTTTCTTTGGACATTTACTCGTCAATTTTTTTATGTCCGTTCCCAATACGGGTACCAATGATAGGCTCTACCCACAAACATACCAATGCAGGTACTAGTAATGGGCAGTACCTGCAAATACAGGTACCAGTGGAAGGCACTACTTGTAATACAACAAGGTAGATAGTATTCAAGTGATAGGCACTACCTGCACATGTCAAAAATTTTCTTCTCAATTCAAAATTTTTTTCGGTCTATGAACTAGGTAAATTCCATGTCGTTGTAGTATAGTGGTGAGTATTCCCGCCTGTCACACGGTCGACCCGGGTTCGATCCCCGACAATGGTGCTAAAAACTTGTTCTGTGTAATTATTGATTGGGTAATTCAATTCACAAACAAGTCAATAAACAAGCCTTAATAACCTTAATCAATACTTATGCTTGCAAAGATATGAGGTATATTTGTAGACTGAGTGAGTAAGGATCGTTCCCACGAGAACTATTGGATTATTTCTAGGGTTCACCAATATACGAACTAGTTAGACAAATTAATTGTGAGAGTTTTGTTCTGCCTACTAGATTAGTTTTCCTCTATCCCATAGAGTTTAAGATTTTCCTTATTTACCTTTCTTAATCTTGGAAATTCATCTTCTAAAAAATTAACATCACGGGATTCTATTTCAGTCAATCCCTCATCACTCCTTAGGTGCTCACCATACATTACATAGCCCTTAGAGTGTTGTATCTTATGAAAATACACTTATTAGCTCTAGGACCTAACTTTCCAAACTTATGGGAAGGATTGTGAACATACCCTATGGATCCCCAAGGACGCAAGTCTTCTAGAGAAGGCTTTGTCCCTTTCCATAACTCATATGGAGTTGAGGGGGTCACTTTTAAGGGAACTCGGCTAAGGATATAGGTGACAGTCATAAGAGCATCCCGCTAGATGTTAATCGGAAGGTTGGCTCGTGCCATCATTGACCTTACCATATCCACTGACGTATGATTCCTTCTTTCTGCAGCACTATTTTGTTGCAGAGTTCCTGGAATCGTCAATTGTCGTCGAATCCCTATCATATAATATCCTGAACTGATCAGCGAGATATTCCCGGCCCCTATCAGTGCGAAGAACTTTTATACTCTACTCTTTCTAATTCTTAACCTCTACTACAAAGCATTTGAAACATTCCAAAGCTGTAATGTAAGTGTAATAATCAATGAATGTAATGAAATAAATGCATCGTGTCGTGCTTTTACATTCATGGGCCCACATATATCCAGATGGATAAGTTCTAGAAGATGATAGGCTCTTTTGGCCTTTCCAAAAAGTTTACTGCTAGACTTACCAGCAAGACAAGATTCGCAAGTTGGAAGATTTATTTTGGTGAGAGAGCCCAATAGCCCTGCTCTAGGCATTCTGGACATTCTATCTTGTCCAATATGCCCTAATCTAGCATGCCATTTGATTGAATCACAAGTACTTTTAGAAGTAGAAGTTGAAACATAAGCAACACTAGTATTATTAGATTCACAATCTAAGAAAAATAAACCATCTATAATAAATCGTAAACCATAGAGGGTATTGTCAAGAAACATAGACAAACCATTATTCTTGAAATTAAAAATAAATCCAAGTGTCACTAGTGCTAAAACTAAAGCACATTATATCATATTGAGGGCACGTAAAGCACATCATGGAGGAGTAGTGTACTCTCTACGTTCATTTCACCAAGTTAGTTGGTAGGTTCCTTCACCAAGAACCTCTTCCTCAGCTCTATTGCCCATCATGACAAAGATTTTTCCCAACGTTATTCGATGATAATTTACAAATCCTGCACGATCGTAGGTCACATGTTTTGTTGCACTAGTATCTGCAATCCAGCCACAGAGAGAGTGAGCTATGAATGCATGTGAACAAGAAAAACTAAAAAGAAGGTTTAGTTTAGGATACACCTTTTTGGGCTCAGTACATTCCCGAGCAAAGTGACCCTTCTTTCCACCGTTGAAGCATTTGAGTTTAGATTTATTCTTCTTACCACCATGCTTGCCTCTTTGGTGCTTGGTGCCTTTCCTAGCCTGATTAGGTCTCATATTCTCAGCCTTTTTGTTTTTGTTATTATTGTGCTGGAATTTTTTTCCCTTTATTTTGCTTAGCTTGTGCAATCATGGAAGCATTGCGGTTAGCATTTTTGAGCTACACTTCAAGCTCTAAATGTTGGGAAATAGTCATCAAAGTTTTTAGTGTTCTCATTGTGTGTGAGAACTAGTTTCACCTGTCCCTATGTAGGTTCAGGAAGTGACCTTATGACATATATGACATGTTACTTGTCAGAGAGATCATAACCAGTTGATTTCATTTCTCTAATCATGTTGGACATCAGCCTAAGATGCTTAACCATTGAGTGTTTAGGGTCCATCATATATTGATTGAACCTCAACATCAAGGCTTGGAGCCTGGTAGCTGTCATGCCACCGAATTTGATACAGAGCTAATCCCACATCTCTTTGGCGGTAGGGAAGGGTTCAAACTCCCCTATGAGATCATCGTGCATGCAGCTCAACAAAGTAAAGCGCGCACTACAATCCATTTTTTTCAGGCTTCAAAGGCCTTGAGGTCATGTCGATGCTGGGCCGTATTCCCAGCTTCGGGTGGAATCATACTAGTGGTCAAATGGTCCAATAGCTCCTGCTCATTAAGGAGGTGTGCAACCATCTTATGCCAGATATCATAGTTTGCATGCCATTCAATTTTTCTCCCTTGTTTAAGTCGGCAATGATATTTTTGGAGGCCATTTCATTGACAATCATTGAACACAAATTTGATTTAAATACATACCCAACTTTATTTTGCCAAAATAATCAAATATTTAATTTTCACCTATTTTCTTAGATTGAAAATTTCGTTTTTCAGCTAGTAATCATCTCCAAGAAAAATGAGTTAAATTAATTATCTAAATTATTTTAGCCAATAAATTTTGGGAACAACTCCTACTTATTCACATACAAGATGAATAATTAAACATACATAAATGTCAATTCATCATGTGAATATATCATTGATATTTTGTTATCCATGTCATAAAACTAAGAAATCTATATATATGAATTAGGTGTTTAAGCACATCCCGTTACAAGACTTTAATAAATAATACATTAAAAAAATGATTGCTGAATTGGTTCCTACTACATCAATCTAGTATTAACATAATAGGGATGCCACACATTTTTCATATATAAAATTCAATTTTGGAACAAATAAATAAATGAATTACAAAAAATCATGGGCATTCAAAAGCATCAATGATTGAAGCACACAATTAAACATAATAATTAGCACTAGTAATTTCATATTTATCACATTGATAAATAATTAAATAATTTCATCTCAAAGATAAAATATGCTTATAATCATAACAAATATGAATACAATAAAATGTCACGTATTATCACATGGATAATAAACAATTAATTTTATTTCAAAGATAAAATATATGGATTATTTAACAACTAATGTTAAATATAAATCATAAAAAATATGAATCAAATAGTGTCACATATTTATCACATAGATAAGTAAAACAATTATTTTATCTCATAGATGAAATATGTAGATACTATTTAACAACTAAGTTAAATAAAAATATTCATAACAAATACGAATATAACTCATAACTAATATGTATATAATATTGTGCCAAAAAGTTTTAATTAATCCAGTCAATTCATTTACTGTTACTTAAAAGATCTAGATATATTTTTAATTTACAAAAGAACAAGGGTCAATATGGTGACTAAAAACTTTTTGGGGCCATTTTTGTAGATGCTCAAATTTATAGGTCAAATCTGGAATAAAAACTAAAAAACTTGGGGCAAATTTAAAACCAATTAAAATAGTTAGGGAACATCTAAAAAAGTTGAAGAAAATTTGGGGACCAAATTGAACAAGGATACAAACTTTTCATCTTCTCCAACTTGGAACCACTGTGGTTCCAATCATCGGTACCATCATCTATTGTTCCAGGCGTCGGCAACATTGGCTTGTTGCCCGAAAAAGGCTAGAGGTGAGATGCCTTCACATCTCCGATTCAGATGCCGCGATCTACGCAGCATCGTCTTTGATCGGAGTCTTGAAGCACAGTCTTCCACGGTACAGATCAGAGGCGCATCGCAGCCACCGTTGCTGTGTTGCTGTGCCGTGATCCATATAGCCCAACAACCAGCACGATCACTGTCATCCACCATTTTCCTCGGTAAGACGTTTCAAGTTCCAAGTTTCATGGTCTGGTCGTGGACTATTCTAGTTCTGGTTCTCAAGTTTGGTTGGCCATGACCGACTAACCACCCGATTTTTTTTTTTATATTAATCAAACAAAATGATTAAATAAAATGTGTTGTAATCTAAGTCACAATCTCCAAGTTGACTTGGCGGTCAGCGTGGCATGATTAAGCAGTTGGCTTCGTGAGTTCAAATTAGACAGGAAGCAAAAATTTATTTATTTAATTTATCAACCGCTCTAAAATAAAAAAAAAAATAAAAAAAGGGGTTCATCAACAATCACATGGATCATAACGGTTTAATGGTTAGGAGCGCATTGGAATTTTGTCCAGTCTTGGGTACGAAACCCATGGCCATCGCTGATTCCTTTTTTTTATTATTTTTTATTTTATAAAACTACCATGACATAGTATAAAGTGTAAAGAATACATAGTGACCAACACATGGCTTTGGGGTCATGTGGTTGAGGTCGAATTGATTGTGATTGATGTGTGTTAGTCCCATCACCAACAAATCTCTCCTTTTATTTTGTTTTGATCACATAATCAAAGCATATGAACAAACATAGAACGAACAGATTCCTTCCTACTCCGCACAAAGATCGATTTTTTTTCTTTCATATAAAAGAAAATAGATTTTCTTTATTCAGGTATATGTATGCATAAATAAACCGTCTATTAAGCTAATTAAGCACACATGTATGGCACACAAAAAAAAAAATCATGGATGAAAGTCTAGCTTATAAGCTCTGATACCAATGTTGGTATAATTTAATTTGGTCAAGAAATTATACCTAAAAAATTAGCAACTATTACATGATCGGCTAGCATTATGAATCCAATCTCCAGTATCAATATGGAACAGTTATTATAGTTACTCATAATTTTCATGTTTCAAAACATTTGATACTATGATGGTTTCTCAAGGAGGAATAAGCATAAGGAATTTTTATGGAGTAGAGAGTTGGGGAGAGTAAAAAATTTATGGAGTAGGTTAGAGTTGGAGAGAGTAAAAAATTAAGCGTAATAATTTTTCTCTAGCTAATAGGTTTATTTATACAACTCTATTTAACAAACTTTCAACTACATATAGTTGAGAAAACCTTTTCCAAATATATTTAGGTCAATTATAATTATCACTTAGATAATTATTTTGACTAAATAATTATCATTTAGTTAGTTGTCTCACAGACAATTACTTAATTGTCAAAATAGAGTCATTGTCCAACTAATCAAAATAATTATCACTTAGGTAGTTGTCTCACAGACAATTACTTAATTGTCAAAATAGAGTTATTGTCCAACTAATTAATTAACTTAAATTAATTATTCACTATGTTATGTGGAGGTCTACATGCAATATGTATAATTTTCTTATAATTGCTCTCTGTAAAGCAAAGAAGATGGAGAAGGCGAGGAATTTCCTGGTTGAAATGTTGGAGAGAGATCTAAAGCCAACTGAGTATACATATGGAACTGTCATAATTGAGTATTGCAAAGATGGGGGAACTGCAGACTGCACAGAGGTACTTTGATGAAATGCTAAAGCATGATTTTGAAACAAATATCACAGTTTACAAGAATCAAGTTAATAGGCAATGCAAATTTGGTAATGTGAAGGAAGCTTGTGTTGTGTTCAGACGTATGCTTGTGCTAGAAGCTCTGGCAGAAGTCGAAGTGTATGGTCTACTCATCTTTGATCTCCTGAAATATGGGAAGATGCAAGAAGCTGTCGGAATCATTTCCGTAACAGGGATCTAATTCTCGATGCTTTTATTTATAAAGTTTTCATCTGTAATTTATGTAAACAAGGCGATGTAGTAAAAACCTCAGAAGTTCACAAGGAAAGGTGCTATAAAGATATTACTCCAAACATAGATACTTGCAATGTCCTGATCAAAGCTCTGTGTGAAGCTGGTGAAGCTGAGAGAGCCAATCAAGTATTAAATGGCTTTTTGGAAGAAGGTATGCAACCAAATTGTGTGATCTACAGCTTAATTAGACAGTATAACTAGTTTTTGCAGAAGTGGGAATTTAACAGCAGCTTTTGACCTGTTCGATGACATGCTACTCAGAGTCAGGAGCCGCTCAGCCCAAATTTCAGTCTTCAATACCCTTTTACATGGCTGCTGCAAGAATGGACATTTGCAGAAAGCTCTGGATTTGCTTCAACAGATGCAGCAAAAGGGCATTGTTTCTACTTTGTCGTTTAACCGAGTAATTGATGGGTTTCCTAGGAGTGGAAGGAGAAAAACAGTTGTTGAACAAATGATAGAAAACCACATACGTCATGCCTAACCATGTTACATACACTTCTTTTATTGATGAATACTGCAATAAGGGAATGTGCTAAAAAACTTTTCTTAGAGATGCAGAAAAGGAATCTGGTGATCAAAACCAGTCCTTATTCTTGCCTTCTGTATGGTAACAGTGTGGCAGGTGACAAATAAGAGATTATTGGTTTATTCCGAGAAATTACGGAAACAGAGTTAAAACTGCATGCATTCACTTATGACAAAGTGAATGAATGATACTAAATACTGTAACGACGGGAACTTAAATGAAGCATCAAAGCTCCACTATGAGATCGCAGTCAAGGGTATTTCAAGCAATTGCAACAGCCTATGAAACTCTAAATCAAGCCCTTTCTGCAAATGGAGAATATGACAATGCAGTGCGATTTCCTGACAAAAATGGGAGACAAAGGCTTGTTCTTGGTTGTTCCATTTGTATAGCTTGTGGTTCCATTTCTTCTTGTTATTCACCAGGGAAAGGGGAACCTAACATGTTTTTCTTTTCATGTCTGCTTATGTTCAAATATTTATATATGGCCACAACTTAAAAAGGAATGAATTTCCAGAGATTACCGCGCCTATGTTCATGCGATGATACTTAACCATGAGTTTTTTTGCCAAAATAATGTTGTTGGCCATGGAGCTCATTAATTGGTATTGGATTTCTTAGTTAGTCGATATAGGATATTTGTACTTTAACACCCTTTCTTATACATGAGAGAATTAGTTATGAAATAAGAAAATTAGAGGTTTGATCCAAACTAGTAAACACAAGTGTATTTACTTGATCGATACCCACAAAGTCAAGCTTAATACCATAATTAGGAGAAGAATTGGCTTGACAAAAACCCACGAAACCAAATCCAATGTGCAAAAGAATCCAATTCATATGTGACACAGGTGTATTGACATGACCAATACTCAAGAAGTCAAACTCAATACTATAACCAAGAGAAGTATTGGCTTAGTAGAAACCGACGAAACGAAGCCCAATGCATAGAAGAGCGTAGGAGAGTCTAAATGATGTGTAGATGAAAAAACACTTGAAATTAGTTTTGATACCATGTTAAGGAACATAAACTTCTATTTTAAAATTAATTAGTGATAAGTGAAGTGATCATGAATATTATTAATTGGTTCAAAATCTCTTGAATAGTCGATGTGAAATATTTATACTTTAACAGTTCCTATAAAATATTATGAAAATAACACACTTCAAAATTTTATTCCCTTTCCCTAATCTAAATCCCATCTTTATTCTTCCTAGTCCCACTTTGCCTTTCTTCTTTTTAAGTTGTTTTTGCCTTGCCTTTGTTAAAATTGTAAATGATAAAGACTCAAGAACTTAACCATCCACAAAAAGCATACCAGATTTCATGATTTTAAGCAAGAACGTATAAATGCAGAAACAATTCCAAACATTGTATAAACTTCTCAGTTTACTTTTAAAAAATTATGGTATTTATAGGATTTTTAAATAATTAGAAATAATTTAACTTTGTTCCCCACATATATGAAATAGCTTAAAGAAAAATTTTGTGTTTTGTATCTCTTATTGTATTATGCCTACTATTATATAAGTACTTTACCTATATTAGATATACTTTCTGAAGTATACTATGTCACATGGAATACTTTATCAAGGTTGTTAAATAATTGGGTTTAATACTTGAAAACCAAAAAAAAAAAAAAAAAAAAACATTGAAGCTCGACAAGAATTGCTAACCTTTTATTGGACGATGATAATTATGAAGCGGAAAGTCCAAATTCTTGTTATCTTCAAAGTTACCCCAAATTACATGAGCTAAGATGAACTTGCTTATACTAGTACGAGGGAATGTGCTTTGCACGCTTGGATATAATTATTTAATTTTTATTACTATTGTTAAAAAAGTAAAGCGCGTTTGGAGATACTAACTTTTGATTTTTTTTAGTTTACTTAATTTTTTGTTTATATATTTTCTGTTTCAACGTTTAACTAAGTCAAAGAATTTTTTGCAGTTCACATAAATTTAGAGAAATATTTACTCATACGTGATTTTTATGTATTTTCTTTAGATATACTTTGTTGGAAATATAAGTGATTTGTTTAGTTTAATAGTTCAAACAATTTCATAAGTACTAAATAATTGTGTCTTTTGCATAACACATCTAACTTGTAATTGTTAAAATATAAATCTATTTCCTCGATTGAGAATTATTCAAGCATTCTACAATAAGTTCATTGGTACTCTATTTAATTTTAAAAACATTGAAAAGTTTAAAGTATCATCAAACTGGAGCACAATGTATGACAAGAAATATATTAAACTTTATTATTATATCTATTATATATGTATAGTAATAAAAAATGATAGTGGGTCTTGAAAAATGTTGACAATTTATAGAGTTTATTGGAACTCTTTATTATCTTCAATTATTCAAATTCCATCCTAATAATTTTAGATTTATTAAGCACATTAGGGTATTTGATTATTTTTGAATTCTTATACCTCTCTTGGAACCAACTTAAGAAGGAACCATTCATGTGCAAATATTAAATAGCAATTTTTTATTTAGGAAACAAAATGTCTCTTATATATCATTTGCACAACTTTAGGAATTATATCATAAAAACGAAAAAAAAAAAATAACCTACCAGTATTTAACAATTTACCATGCGAAATTTAGTCACTAATTCATTATGTTAAAACTATCAATCCATTATGTTAAAACTATCAATCCATATAGTAGTAAATTAAGAAGTAGATAGTCAATATACTATAACTTTTATTTGATAGAATAAGATCAACAACATATAATTACAATAGCTATCAACTTGTATAGTAATAATAAACATTTAGTATTTAGGTTTTATTAGACAAGGTACACTTTAGTTAGAATCTAATTAGTAACATGATTTGATGTCCATATTTTTTAGTATGTAATTTACATGGTTACTAATAGTTGACATTAGATATTTATAGTCCAAAGATAATAACAATAATTTTTTGTAACAGGACAATAATCATCTATTAAGAATTTTAGTTAATATAATTTAGGAACTAAGTTTTTATTATAGGAAAATTATAAAATTAGATTAAATATGTGTTAACTATTCAATGTATGAAAACAGAACTAAAAACAAAGTAAGAATTGCAAGATAAAGATGTTCTTTTAAGAAAAATAAAATAAGTGTAAATCGCATTTTTCATCGCCTTTTCTACTCATCCAATTAATAACAATACTAAAAAAGATAGATTCGACATTATATTTAATTTTTAGAATATCAAATAGAAACCAAATTCTTTTTATATTCTGGACAACAAACTTCTTTAATCATTATAAAGTTTAGACAGTGACATTAGAGACAAAATAAATAGCATTGGAGGATGGAAAATGAAAATATTGAAAATATCTATGAAGGATCGTGTTTTTGTTAATTCAAGTTTAGATTTCCTTGAGGATTTTAACTAATTTTGTGTTTCCTTTGTTCTTTTATTTGTTTCCTTATTTGTATCAAAAATAGAAAAAGATTTCAAAATTATTCTTTCAAAAGATTCCAAAAGTTTTTACGTGATAAATACTACTTTTTTTGTTTAAAGATAATTCCTTTTGTTATTTAACCTAATTCTTAATTCTAATTTTTTTTTACTTGTATACTTGTTTAATTTCTTAAATTCATCTTTAAAAAATAGATACCAAATGAAACTCTCTAGTCTATAAAAAAAAAATCTTATTCTAACGGTAAAGTAATAATTAAGATTGAAAATATATTTTAAAATTGAGTACTTTTTAAAAAGTTAATAGTATTTTTTAATAACGGAATACAGTTTGGAGGATAAATTCGAGCAGATTTTTAATTTGGAGGGTCCAATTGATAATCTTTCAATTTTTGGGGTCACAATGGGACATTTATTTTTGTTTTGAGGACAAAGTTGAGATTTTTTAAATTTGGTGGACTATATTGGAATAATTATTTAATTTGGAGGGTCAAATCAAGACCACTTAATTTAAAATGCCATATTGATATTTTTGTTTAGTTTGAATGGCCAGAACGGTATGTAACTGTTTGGAAATAAAATAACCTTATTTTCCTTCTTTTCTTTTCTTTGTCAAATGAATTTTTCTTTTTTTTAATAGTTGTTAATAAATGATTAGTTATTTAATTGCATATAACGCTTTCTGTTCTCTTAATGTATCCACAACCTATGTAAGTTAATAATAATCATATACATAATTCTATTTGATAAGAAATTTCATTTTATTAAATTTTTTGACAATTTTTTTTAATATTAATCGGTCAATTTCTAATCTATTCCAAAATTATACTCTATGAGAAAATTGACTTCAATCAAATTTAATTCTAAATGAAGTTTCAATAATTTATTTTTATTTCATGTGTGCCATTTTAGGATTTTTTTTTTTTTCTCTTTAAGGTTCTAAAAGTATAGGTGAAATATAATAAATTTATTTTCAAGTAAATTTTATATTTTTATTATTACTTGATTTCTAAAACCCATCCCAAAGAAATATTTCCTACTCTTCTTTAATTTTTAAAATTCATTCCTAATATTTTGTTACATAATGAATCAAATTTATTTCCTAATATGAAGTTTTAAAAGTAGATTTTATTTATTCTTTTACTCTTTGAGGAGTATTTATATAAATAACTTAAAAATTTATAAAAAAGACATCCAAGTTGGGAACATAACAAAGTCATTAAATTTTATAGTAAGGGTAACTTGGTAAAAAAAAGTCTAAAACTAAATCAAACTTCTTCATTTATTATAGTGTACATTCAATTATGCTTTTTTCTAATAATTTTATTTAATATTCATCTTTTATTTGTTAATCTACCCTAAAATTATACTCTATGAGAAAAATTACTTCAATCAAAATTCATCCTAAATATAAGCTTAAAAAATTTAGTTTTATTTTCTGTGTATTTTTTAGGATTTTATTCTCGTTAAGGATCCAAAGCATAAATTAAAATATATAAATATATTTTTCAAGTAACTTTTATTTATTTTTTTATTATTGCTTGATTTCTAAGATCTATCCAAATAAAATTATTTTCTAGCTTTTCTTGAATGTATAAAACTCATTCCTAATATTCTACTACATTACATAAGGAAATTTACTTCAATAAAATTTATTTCGTAATATGAAGCATAAAAAGTAGATTCTATTTCCTTTTTTACTATTTGAGGAATATTTATATAACTAACCTAAACAACTATAAAAAAAAAACCATTCAAGTTTGCAGACAAAATAAAGTCATTAAATTTTATAGTTAGGATAATTTTGAAAAAAAAATCTAAAATCATTAAATCACATTGGCTCTTTTGGAAAAAAAAATTTAAATCACTAAATTATATTGACTCTTTTAATATAGTATAGATATTGATATAAATAGATAGATACGCTATGAGGCAAATATACATCTTAACTTTTATGCGAGATAAAATTGTTGCGGTAAAGAAAAAGATGATTGCCATCAAAGGGCGAATTTATGAACAAGCCACTGTGCCCTCACTGGCCCATAACGTCTAAGGAGGAAAAATGTACCAGCAGTAGTAGTCCTTTGCAAAAACTTTTCTTTGTGTGTTATTTTTGCATAATATTTCTTCGTGTACCATTAATTATTGACTTGGTAATACGTCAACTACAACTAGGTTCTTTCTTCAAATACATTTTTTCACTGTATTTTGTTTTACATTCTTCCTTACAAAATAATGACAAATTGAAACAAAAATAAAATAAAACAAGCGATTTAAATTCATTGGATCTATTATCCAAGCATCAAGCAAATAATGGCAGAAATGTGGCGAGAATCATGAAGGCTCCTTATTGATGAACCATCATGCAGGCGCCCGCTAAAAATGACAACCAATTAACACTCGAGCTCGGTATATTTTATTGGAACTATTTTTTAATTGATATTTAATACTTATTTGTTAATCTCTATTGTCATAAGTATTTAATTTTACTTTAATTCATTTAGACTATATTTAATAGTGAAAGTTGTCAACTGACTCACATAAAAAAATAGACAACCATTTTCATTCTTTTAATTTTTTAATATAAGTTGTTATATGAATTTTACTTATTTATGTATTTATTTTACATTGTGTCCCATTCAAAAATATTTTTAGTTCCGCCCTCGCTGACATGATGCAATATTCTAATAGCCACGGTAAATGAAAGATCTGCAAGGGATTAATTTCATGGTGGCAGACTACATGGTAATTGATATATGCGCGGAAATCTATGGAAATTCATTCCTTTTTAAGTTGTAGCTATATATAAAGGCAAAGATTTAAGTAGTAAATCTAATTTTTTATTTCACTTGTAAATCATGTGATGTTGATTAAATTTTAGAAAATTTATGACATCAGTTGATGTCAGTAAAATTCTTTAAAATTTGATTCTGAATACAAGATTTACAGATAAGCCAAAAATCGGGTCTATCTAAGTATTTTTCATATATAAATATTTGAACATGATCAGACATGAAAAGAAAAAACATGTTAGGTTCCCGTTCCCTGGTGAATAACCAGAAGAAATGGAACCACAAGCTATATAAATGGAACAACCAAGAACAAGCCTTTGTCTCCCATTTTTGTCAGGAAATCGCACTGCACCGTCATATTCTCCATTTGCGCAAAGGGCTTGATTTAGAGTTTCATAGGCTGTGCTTGAAATACTCTTGTTTGCCATCTCATAATGGAGCTTCGATGCTTCATTTAAGTTCCCTTCTTTACTATATTCACATATCATTCATTCACTTGATAAGCGAATGCATGCAGTTTTTTACTCTTTTTCCGTAATCTCTTGGAATCTTCTCAAAACCAATAATCTCTTATTTATCACCTGCCACACTGTTACCAAAAGGAAGACAAGAATAACTACTGGTTTTGAGCACTAGATTCCTTTTCTGCATCTCTAAGAAAAGCTTTTTAGCTTCCTCCAATATTCCCCTATTGCAGTATTTATCAATAAGAGAAGTGTATGTAACATGGTTAGGCATGACGTGGTTTTCTATCATTTTGTCCAACAACTGTTTTGCTCTTTCCAGCTTTCCACTCTTGCAAAACCCATCGATTGATCGGTTAAACGACAAAGTAGAAACGATGCCCTTTTACTGCATCTGTCGAAGCAAATCCAGAGCTTTCTGCAAATGTCCATTCTTGGAGTAGCCATGCAAAAGGGTATTGAAGACTGAAATTTGGGATGAGCGGCTCCTAACTCTGAGTAGCATGTCATCCAAAAAGTCAAAAGCTGCTGTTAAAGTCCCACTTCTGCAAAAACTATTTATAATTAAGCTGTAGGTCACACGATTTGGTTGCTTTTAAAACATTTTTCCAAAATGCCATTTAATACTTGATTGGCTCTCTCAGGTTCACCAGCATCACACAGAGCTTTGATCAGGACATTGCAAATATCTATGTTTGGAGTAATATTTTTATTGCACATTTCCTAGTGAACTTCTGAAGCTTTTTCTACATCACCTTGTTTACATCAATTACGGATGAGAACTTTATAAATAAAAGTATCAAGAATGAGATCCCTGTTATGGAACTCAGAAATGATTCCGACAGCTTCTTGCACCTTTCCATATTTCAGTAGATCAAGGATGAGTACATGATACATTTCGATTTCTGCCAGAGCTTCTAACGCAAGCATACGTCTGAACACAGAAAAGCTTCCTTCACATTACCAAATTTGCAGTGCCTATTAATAAGATTCTTGTAAACTATGATATTTGGTTTTAAATCATGCTTCCGCATTTCATCAAAGTACCTCTGTGCAGTCTGCAGTTCCCCCATCTTGCAATACTCAATTGTGACAGCTCGCATATGTATACTCAGATGGCTTTAGACCTCTCTCCAACATTTCAACCACAATTCCTCGCCTTCTCCATCTTCTTTGGTTTGCAGAGACCAATTATAAGAAAACTGAACAAAAATACATCCGGCATAACCCCATGCTCTTTCACTATCTCCACAATCTGTTTTGACTCTTCCAAACCTCCTTTCTCAGCACAAGCTACCAAAAGTTTCATCCAAATAGGGGTATCTGGTTTCAGATTCTTTGCAACCATTCCAGCAACGACACCTGTGGTATTCTTGAGATCTCCACTACGGCAGAGCCCATCAATTATCACATGATATGTTGCCACAGAAGGCTGCAAATTTCTCGTCTTGTCTCTTCCAAAAGTTCTAAAGCAGGAGCCATACTTTTCACTAGACAATAGCCCTCTATCAATGCAGCAAAAGTTCTAGCATCTGGTTTTGTGCCTTTCTTATATAGCTCATCCATGAGATCTTTTGCCATCTCCATTTTACCAGCCTTGTCATACCCAATGTAGGAGTTTATTATACAAGACCACATCAACCTGATTACCAAGAATAACCATCTCTTCCTTTATTCTGAGAGCCTCTTTAAAATGCCATTTGTCAAAAAGCCATCAACCAAAGCCATATAGCTTACTTCATCAGGCTTCACTCCCCTATCAGTCATCTCAGATAATACCATTCTCACATCTGCAAGTCTATTTGCAGAGCAGTACCCATTGATAAGAGATGCATAAACACGAACATCAGGGACAAACCCTTTTTGCTCCATAGATTTCTTCATCTCATTTGCCTCATCTACTAGGCCAGATTTACACAGTTTTGTCATGACTATGGTATATGTCACCAAATTGGGGTAACAACCATTCTCTTCCATCTCAACCATCAAACTCTTCGGATCAACAATATTACCAGCTCTACAATGAGCATTTATCATATTCGTATATGTATACACATCAAACCTAATTCCTGCCGCACGCATTGCATTACACACCTTCCAAACTATTCACAATCCCAGCTTATTATTCTTCATTAAATCCCTCAACAAATAATTGGAAGAATCAGAATTAGGAACAAATTTATAATCTTTATGACACAAAAACACGTTAGCAGCCGCAATTAACTGACCCTTTTCTCTATACTTATCCATCACAAACCCAAAAATTTTCGGATCAAATCTATTAGTGCCTTCACATTTTTTTACCACAAGTACTAATACACTCCAAAATCTCTAAAGGCGCTACATTTTTGCTGATCAAACGCTCAGCAATTTTACAGGCAGGGCCATGTGAGTTACTATTACAAAGATTTGACTGCAAGAATTGAAAGGATTTCAAGATCAGAGTCAATACCCAATTTGTCTTGGCACCATTGAAAGAAACTGACGAGCTTTTTGGGGGAATCCACTTGGTTTTTGATGATAAGAGATCGAACAACATCTGGGTTGAGCTTCTTTTTTATGTCTGATGAATTCATGACGATTTCCAGTTGTCCCGTTTGAGTATGCCATTAATACAGATTTGTTTGAATAGATCGTCCCTTCTCGGTGAGGTGCAATAATGCCTTCGAAAATACTGAGTTTTTCTTGATTCTTTGGTAACTAAACTCTGCAAATTCCTCCAAATGGTTATGGATTCTGCAAGTTGAATTTAAAATAAAAAAGAGATGTTCTAGGGAATTGAGGTTATTAGGCCGGGACACTGGGATTGGATTGGGACTGAGAGTGAGAAAGGAGCAAATATTGCAGAATGCTAGGGCCCTCCCTACGGTTTTGTATATGGAAGTCGGGTTGGTTACCTTCTTATTATTTCTTGTAATCAAATTTATTCAGATTCAAAAACTGGATAGCAGTAGTTTGGAGAAAGATTCTTAGGTGGATTCAATTCATGCAATAGTGCATGGATTTCTTAGTTCTGAATCAGGTACATCATCCGATGTGGTTGGTTCAGGACCTGGATAGTAGTAGTTTGGAGGAAAATTCTTAGGTGGACCCGATCCATGCAATAGTGCATGGATCCTTGGCTGATTCAGGAGGGGTCCATGGCATAATGCCATGGATCGGGTCCATCTAAGAATTTTTCTAGTTTGGATATCAAATAATTTTTAGGGAAAATAGCCAAAATAGTCTCTCAACCTTTTTTTAGCCAGAATAGTTATTCAACTTTTATTTTTTAGCCAAAAAAGTCATTTTATGGTGGAGCCACCATAAAGACCTTTTTCTTTTTTTTTTTGATAAATTTCACATAAAAGAACTATATTGGCTAAAAAATAAAAGTTAAAAGACCATTCTGGCTACAAAAAAAGTTGAGGGACTATTTCGGCTAAAGTAAAAAAGTTGAAGGTCTATTTCAGCGATTTTCCCTAATTTTTACTTTTTTTCTAAATAATATTTTGCCATCATTTTGTACATATTTTTTAATTATTTTTTTATCTTTTATATATTATATCAAAAAAGTTGCTACACTACTTTTATAAAAAAAAAAATCAAAAATAATAGTTGTCCAAACAACACTAGTATTATCACAAACATTGTAATTTTGAAATAATGAAGGAAAATTTGAATAAGGAAAAACTAGTCCCTCAATTTTAATATAATCGTCATTTTTTATTGGTATATAAGTAATAATAAAGCTATTAAATTATCTCAATTTACAAAAAAAGATAGTTTAAAATTGATTAAATTATCTTTTTACATTAAAATTCTTCAACTACATAATCCTCTTACTCCATAAATACGACACTAAAATTAACACTAAAAAATTCCTAAAAAATTCATCCTTTTGTCACTTCAAAATTTCAAACTAAAATTCAATATTTTTTATCAAAAATTTCAGTATGAAATTATGAAAATATGCGATTTCTAAGCAAAAAAAATATTCTATAAAATAAGGTGACTTTTTGAATTTTAAAGGTAAAAACAAATATGACTACAAAGAGAAACCACCAAATTCTAAATCGGGAAAATTACATCATTAGTCCTCTAAATATTTCATTAAAATCAGAATAATTCCCGAACTTTAATTTTAGTTAGATTAGTCCCTGAACTAAATATTTGTTTTCAACTCAATTTGATCCCTAAATGGTGAGTCTACCCAAAACATAAATTTTTTTAATTTTGACCGTTGTTGACTAGGGGTATAACTGTCAAATCGTATGATCCAACAATTTTTATTTTGTAAAGATCACCTCATTAGTCCTCTAACTATTTCGTTAAAACTAAAATGGTCCCCAAACTTTTATTTTAACCAGATTAATCCCTAAACTAAATATTTGTGTCCAGTTTGATCCTTAAATGGCGACTCTACCCAATAAAGTTTTTTAATTTTAATCAGTGTTGACTATGAACTATTAAGTGCAAATTGTTGACAGTTAAAATTTATTATACCAAAATTAACCTTTTTCAATGGGTGTTGAAGTGGTCAACTGATAAATTATTAAAACATAACTGTAACAATTTATCAACAGCAATAAAAGAAAAGGGATATTATTGACGTGCGTGGATTGGTCAAACAAGACCGCTCCACCATCACGTCAAATCTCAGAACAGGCAATAAAAGCAAAGTCATAGATTATTTGATCCTATATAAAATAAAATAAAAATAATAGGAAGAAATGACAACAATGTGTTGTCCGATGGAATTGAAGTGGTCAAATTGTCCACTTCAATGCCCCTAACGTGCAATGGCCATAAAAGCCATACAATAGCCAAGACTCGCAAGGAATGGTAAGGCCATTAACCAATTATCCCATGGTCATATTATTCACGTCTCACTAGCCTCAAAAAATTATGGGAACAACTAAATGGTCAATACCCATGATCTCATGAACAGTAGGTAGAAAAATGTACAAACTTTCATGTTTCAGTTGGGTTTACAAGGATCTATATAAAGGGACAGACGCAATAAAAATAAACAAGGAAGAGAGTATAAAAAAATTATCAGGACAACCAAAAACAGAGCAAAAAAGAAATAGAAAAATATATACACAACAATCACAAGGGTAACATCATGCACATAACAACATTAAAATGCAAGCAGAGAAAACTAGGGAGATCAAATAAATATACAGTGCTCATAGTATTATAGGTAAAAAGTTCAAATTAGTATATTTCTTTCTTAATAGTCTTTTCTCTGTATCTTTCTTCTTTTGCCTGATGTCTCTATTAGTATTACAGTGACTGACATCTTATTTATAAAGTGAAAATAATAATATATTTGACTCCTAAGAGAAGAGAGGAAACTAATAATCTCTATTTTCTCTCAAAAAAGTTACCAGAATTATATCGGACTATAGATGTCAATTAGAATTTGAATATAGGCTCACTTGATATAATTCAATATGTGCAGATATATAGTTGTGAAATATTTAAATCTCACTTGTAATCAAATTGTGTATATATATATATAACTAGAATTAAGTTTGCCTAATTGATGGCAAATTATGCACCGAAGTACAAACATATTGAATTGCATAAGTTTATTATTGGTTTGCTGTACAACATACTCTCTCCCTTTTGTGCTTGGTATATCTTGCTCCTTAAATTAATTAGTTGGTCTTGGAACCCAAAAATTTGCCGTCCTGTTAAGGTATTAAATTAATTAATTGGAGTTAGAGTCCGAAAATTATTGTTTAAGGCATTAAATTAATTAATTGACTTTAGAACCTTAAAATTTCCATTTAAGGCATTAAATTAATTAATTGGTCTTAGAGCCTAAAAATTGTTGTTTAAGCCATTAAATTAATTGATTGGCCTTGGAGGCCAAAAATTACCGTATGAGGCACTAAATTAATTAATTGGCCTTAGAGCCTGAACATTGTCATTTAAGGCATTAAATTAATTAATTAGCCTTGGCCTTGGAGCCCAAAAATTGCCATTTAAGGCGTTAAATTAATTAATTAGACCTTGAGTCCAAAAATTACCGTTTAAAGTATTAAATTAATTAATTGGCCACAATGCCCAAAAAAATTGTCTCTTAAGGCATTAAATAAGTGCCTAAGATTGTCTTTCTAAGATATTAAATTAAATTATTTTGTCTTAGTGCTCACAATTGCCTTTTATGTATTAAATTAAAATTATTGGCTTTCGAAGTACCCACTTATTCATTTACAGTAATAATATCCGTCACAAAAAAAAGGATTAAATAAAATAATTGGATTAGCTTTTGAACTCGCCTAAATTATTTTGCCTTTAATGGCTAAATCTCAATTAAATGTCAATTGCCTCAAATGGGCAAGAAAAATTGATATTTAAAATTGTAGTTACATAAGAACTACGTGTAGTTTGATTCCAATTTGGATACGTAAGAAACCTCTCCAAAGGGTTCCGTCACAAGAACCACAAAATATATTATTTTGTGGGGTTTTCTTTTATCAACTAAAATTCCCCTAAATTTAAAAAAAAAAAATGGGTCAAATTCAAGTAACCCCAATAAGTTCAATATGGGGTAAATTTATTTATTTTTCCCATTAAATTCAAAATAAATGCTCCAAATACAAGTGAATTTTTATTCATACGAACTATGTAAGGTTAGATCCTAGTAACAGGTTAGTAGGCAGCCTAAATATATTATTTAGATACAACCCTAAAAATATATATTATAAAAGTCTCCCCATTCTCGTGTATTTAATTGGAAGTTAAATTAATTAATTGACAATTAAAATCAAAAGATGTTTCTCTCAAGTTAGGGAATATAATTAAGGATTTAATATTTTGAATAGGTCTAACTCACACTAATAAAAACTCGTGCGAACAAATCGTACGAGTGAGATCAATTGAGCAAGAATTTAATTCCCAAAAATATTAAATATTTGCTTAACATGGTTTTTGGCACGCTCGGTGGGGCCCATTCTCCTTTTCATCTCGAATTGTTGAGTTAATTAATTTTATTATGTTGTCTTATAGGTTTAAGATGGCACCAAAGATCATGATTCATTTCCATGAGCTTTCAAGCACCAAACGCGAAAGGGGACAAGGATCAAAGAAGGGCGACTACGTGTTGGTATTCACAATGGACCACCCAAAGATTTCTCTGGAATTAACCACGTCACAGTTTGCTCTGTTAGTGACTGTGAAAGCTATTAAGGTCAAAATGAAGTTCACTCATCTGACTACCAAAGTCCCGAGGGGCCAAAAGAAGGTCGTCCCGACCGTAAAGGTTACTGAGATGAAAAAGAAACCTGCTACGACCACAAAGGCGCTGAGGGGTAAAAGAAGGTCATCTCAGCTACCATGACTGCAAGAGGGAAAAATATGCTTGTTTTGACTGTTAGGGGGCAAAAGGACCTCATTCCAACCACCAAGGCTCTGAGGGGGCAAAAGAAGGTCGTATCGGCTACTGTGACCGCAAGCGGGCAAAAGACGATTGCCCCAATATTTAGGGGGCCAAAAGAACTCAATCTGACCATCAAAGCCATCAAGGAATGAGGGTAACTTACCTCGTTTGTGACTTTTACTATAAGGGGGCAGAAAGAAAGTGCTCTGACTATTAAAGCTTCAAAAGGGCAAATTGGAAATGCTTCGAGGATGACATCATTCAAGAAGTATCGAACAATTACTCCAATTACAAGGTCATCAAACGGGCATAACAAAACTTGTCGGAATACAAGCGCTCACTTTTACATCTGTAGTTTAAATGACTCCAATAGAAGGAATGAACCCTGTTCAAAGGTGGTTTCGCAAGTCTAATATGACCAACACTGGCAAAAATCGTGTTGCTGTTAACATGGTTGAGAAAGTCAATGTCAAGCCCAATCAAATCCTTTTTGGGTAATTTGTGGTAGACTTACCATCAACCGAAGCTGTAATGGCAACGTTTTTTTAGGAAAATACTTCTTCTTTGAAATCTCAACTATCAATTTCTAAGTCCCTAAAGATTGACGTTACAACTTCTGTAAAGGTTTCAAAGAAAAAGACGATAGTAGCCTTGAAGCCTAGAGTTGTTGAACTGAGTTTGCCAACATCAAAAGAAAAAGAATTGACTGAAAAAGGGTCTATAATTGTACACCCCATTCAAAGGAAGACAGAACGAGGGAAAAACAAATAAGGAACTCGAAAACAAGTGAAAGATTTTGATGTCCCGACTTTAGAAGTTCACATCCCGTCAAATGAGGTCGAAAATCCTATTCTTTCTTCTCAAAGCAATCAATCAAACATGAGTTCGATAGGGGGACCAAAAGACTTGCGATGGAGGGCTCTTTATCTTGTTTTTTGTAATCCAATCCTCTCACTAGTCCAAGTTCGGTTTTCACCAAATGACGGCTCGGTGACTCGATCTCAAGCAAAAATGATGTCTCGAGCTTTATCTAAAAATTCATCGAGAACAATCAAGTCTCCCCTTGAAGAGACGTCAAAGAAGTCTAACTGCAATATGACAATGGCTTCTTCAAGTAGATAGAATAGCCCAAGAGAGCTTGTGGTTTCCTCACCAATTTGCAATATGACAATGGCTTCTTCAAGTAGATACAATAGCCCAAGAGAGCTTGTGGTTTCCTCACCAATTAATCCTCCATATAGAGATCCCGAGTCTCTATTAAAAAAGTATGACTTTCTGATTACAGATTTCTAATGAGTTCCAAAATAAAGGAATGCCAGTCTTTGTTACTGGTACCACCAATCTCAAAGAGTAAGTGCAGGAACTACAAAAGAAACTTGCTAAAAGAGATGCTGAAATAGCTGCTTTGGTTGCCCAAAAGGGTAGTCAAGCAAGTACATCGGCTCGAGAACATGTGCAAACTCATGGACATGTCCAGAATTCAAGTGCACCTGTAACACAAGTTGATATCAAAACATTAATAACCGAGGGTATTAGAGAATTTCGAGCATCTATGAATCCTCCTCTGTTAGGGTATCTTAAACCATATCTGTCTCATTATGATACGATCCCTAATCCCTCTTGGTTATCAAAAGGCTCATTTTAAAAAATTCGACAGAATTAATGGCTCACTACAAGAACACTTAGCTCACTTTTACTCAGTTTGTGGTGAATCAGCCCTTTTTGACGCACTATTAATCCATCAATTTGTCCAGTCCCTAAGAGAGTCTACTTTTAGCTGGTATACCTAACTACAGCCAGGCTCGATCTTCACATGGGATGATATGCAAAGAACCTTCCTTACTCAATTCGTGAGCTCTAAGAAGAAGGTTTCTAGGGTATAATTGACTTAGCTGATACTCATAAAAGGACAAATGAAAGTGTCAATAACTTCATAACAAGATGGAGAAATTTAAATCTCCAATGAACTAAAAAATTGACTGAACAATTAGCTGTCCAAATGTGCTATAAGCCTATAACAACCTACTCCTAGAAATACCAATTTTTTTTGGGACTGCCGAACCCTAAACATTTGATGCGCTTGTCTGAAAAGTTGCTAATGTTGAAAAAAATAGCTAGAAAAAAAAAGCACTCTAAAAAGTAAGTCTTCGGCAGAAAAGAAAAGTGAAGGCAAGAAATCCATCAAGAAAGGCGAGTCTATGGCAACTGTTGTCAATACCAACAAGAAAAATGGTAATGGCAATCCAAGTTCAAGTTCAAAAGATAAAGAAAGTCAAAGAAGGCCAACTTTGAAAGAAAGAAAGAGTGTAAAGTAAATATTTCATAATGAGGATGAGGAATACATCTTCAAGAAGTTGATGAAAGAGAAGGCAATAGAATTGCCTGAACCAGTTGAAGAGACTAGTCGAAGTAACAAAATCGATGATCCAAAGTGTTGCTCTTATCATTGAATTGTTAGTCATCCCATTGTGGATTGTTATGTTCCTAAAAATATTATCCAATCAATGGTTAATAAGGGAGATCTCGTGCTTAAAGATGATTCGCCTGCCGCTACTAACAACTTCTCCTTAGTCAAAGAAAACCCTATTCTGTCGGTCCCTCTTCCAAAGGGTGCAATTAAAGTGGCATTTGAAGTAGACAATAAGTTCAGATGTTTATGCTTGTCCTAACATGCCTCGTCCAGGAAATCCAAAAATCCTGACACTTTACGAGCTCATGAGTAAGCTTTTCTTGAAAAATTACAATCATTTTTTGGAAACTGAAAGTGCAAAGGACAAAAAGTGGCAAACTTGTGTGAGCAAAAGAACCGAAAAAGCAATTCACACTACTTTACATTCTATGCAAACTACTTATCCTCGAATGAAATTTTGAGGAAAAAAGGAACAAAGAAAGGCAAGAAAAACGAAGAAGAAGAGTCAAAAGCAGGCAGTTTCAATGGTGGAGGAATATGTTCAACCTGAAAGAATACCCATTACTCTAACTAAATATATCCTTCCTGAATTCTTCAAAAATGAACGAGATGAAGAAAATGAGGTTGTGGAACAATGCTGCATGGTGGTTTTTGAAGAAGAAGAGTCTTCAAGCTTACAAGCCAATGAAATCACTATGCGCTCAAGTCGACGATTTCCATCACCACAAAAAGTGCGACAAAATAAGAAATCAAATTGCTTGTCTTCCAAAGAATCTGTTCCTAAAGAACCCATAGTTCAAGAAGAGGATGCACAACCTCTACTTGAACTTGCAAAAATAAGTTTGAAGACTTAGAGGTATCCTATGTGTTTATGCACAACCTCTACTTGAAACTTGCAAAAATAAGTTTGAAGACTTTTAGGTATCCTATGTGTTTTCTAGCTCACTCACAAAATGCGCCACACGACAGCAAATCAAATATGATGTCTTAGCACATCTCAACATGGCGTATTCTGGCTCTCGTACGTGTCTATGATGCTTTACAAATGTCAAAGGATCTAAGGAGGGCATTAGTACAAGCTTTGATGATACTTGATTTCTATGTAACTGATTTTAGTCCGTCATTGTCAAAAGAGTTTTGTTCTTCATCCTTGGCTTGTATTGTCACGCCCCAAAAACGGGACCGTAACACGCCGCGCTAATGGTACACCGGCCCAAAGCGCAAGGCACAAACGAACAGAGCAACAAACTTAACCGCAATGTAATAGAACCATCAAACCATTACTTAACTATAAAACCGAATATTTCATTTTACACAAAAAATATGAATTACAAAATTTCTTCTTAGTACAAAAGATGCTACAACAAAAACAAAGTTCATCAATACAAAACCTATCTAATACACTACCCCTCTATTGACGTTTTAATAGCTTGGTTTTAGTATCTGATGTGTACTATCTAATGTGGAATCTGGAGAAAATCTAAATGCTGTATAACGCGGTGGAGAGTCAAAAACGAGCACCTAATCTGAAGAAAAATTATAAATCACATGGGGTGAGCATAACTAGCTCAGTGGATATCATAAAAGCTCTTCAAATGGGGCCAAGCATTTCGATAAAAAGAAAACATAAAGATAATAACATTTGCGAAAACCATAGTCATGAAGCAGTTTCTAAAATGTCTCATGCTATTTAAACGTCAATAAACCATAATCATAAGTAGTTTCTAAAATGTATCATGCCATTTAAACGTCAGGCATGTCCAAAATATAGCCAAAAAGATCCAATCATTTCAAAACATAGTATGCTAAAGCATAGCGAACAAATCCAAGTACAGTTTCAATCCGGAATATAATAAAATAGCATGAGTATCTTTTAGGCTCAAAGGTATGACCTACAGTACCTGCCGATCTAGTAATCTACCACACCTACTAGTCGACACGGAGGTCAAGTTATCCCAAAGACAAGACCCCGTAGTCAAATAGTTCATAACAGTCATAGCAGTCACCATGGCGTCATCCATGGATGACTATAGAACCGGTTCTCCCCAAATCAAACATTTCCAAACACATCCAAAATTATATACCTAGGTCACCTATGAGCCAAAACAGTCATAAAATGCTTTCATATCAAAAGAGTTTGCAAACATATCAATTGATTAACATAAAATAGCTTGGTCCCGATTTCATATGTAATAATTCCAAAACTTGGTAAAAGTGCAGTTCCAAACATCATACACATTCTAAAATCCATCCAAACATATTTCGAAAGTCATTAAACAAAATACAAGTGGAAGAGGGTCTATGTTACCCACCTATCAAAGCAAAAACTGCACAAATGATCACGAACGCGATCGCCGGCGGTAGGTGGCGTGGTACCTAAAACAGTATAAGAGGACTCTTAGAAGAGATGTAGAAGTTAAAGAATGACTAGGAAGCGAAACGACGCGAAACGATAGAAAACGACACCAACAGCTCTTTGGTAATGCCTGTCTCTTATACACATCTAGATGTGTATAGGAGGACAGCTAATTGTTCAGTCAATTTTTTAGTTCAAGGGACCTTGGTTACAACCCAACTCAAAACAACAGGTTCTTAACCAACCAGATGTGTATAAGAGACAGGAATCTGAGCTCTAGCCGGGACTATATCAATAGCATCCCACAACAAAGGAAAACACCTAAAACCATCAAAAGATCATTAAAGACCCTTCAAACATAACCAATTATCCAAATTATCCTCTTGCGTCAAACTTCCGCTTACTTACAAAATGAAGGGAAATCAATTCCACTTAGTTTCAAGTCTCAATTCCTATCCAAACTAACCTTAAAACACTCTTAAAACATCATTATATGCATAGACATAAGCATTCATAGCATAACACTCTAGGGCCACAAGTGTATGGAAGACAAAACCCCAACTCATAATCTTAAAATATGTAATCTAACCGTGGAAAGTTGTTAAAAATCAACCCCAATCACTTCCCAACCTCCAAAACACTAGAGTACAACCCATAACATACACTTTTCATTGCGATAAGGCTGCAAAGAGGGTTTTTTTCAGCCATAAAGAATCCTACAAAACTTGAAATTAAAGCTTGGATCATAAAGCCCATAAGCCATAAAGTGCTAAAATACATAAAATCTTACCTTCCAAGTGATTTATACTTGATATCCAAGAAAATTTTGGGGGAAAATGGGGAAGAGAAGTTTCGGCCAGCAGCTAGGAGAAATGAGGAAGAAACAAAGCAAGAAGAAGACTAAAAAGATTTCAAGGTTGACCCAAATAGTTCCACATTTGACCAAGGAGCTGCCAGGTTTACCTCCGTCGCGGGTTGTCGATTTTGAGATTTGCTTAGAGCCAGGGGTGGCACCAATTTCAAAGGCCCCCTAAGAACAGATATATTTGCTCTGTTCGTTTAAACCGAAAAATTTGCCGAATTGAAAAACGAATAAGTTGAAGTACTTTATGACTAAAAATAATATGAAAAACATTTTAAACCAGTTAAAAAATCAAAGAACAAGGCTAGTAAAATACTGGGTTTCACATGTATCACTTTCAATAATGGGCAGCTAGCAATGGGATATGATCACAATTGACCTCTGTATGTTTTTGGCATTATTGGAAACATGTTTTAACTCAAATAATACTTGATTGTGTGCCCGCGGTAAATTTGCTTCCCTTGAAAGCTCTTCGTCTCATAGGATTGTTAGCTCGAGATCTTTCTCCATCAAAATTGACAATCCATGTCTTTAACCAAATGGGAAAAAGAGCACTAGGCACCATTGAATTAAAGATGAATTTTGAGAACCTTGAAACTGAGGCATTGTTTCATGTGATTGATACCGATACTTCATACAATGCATTTTCTTATTCGGTCATCGTTGGATTCATGTTAATAGTATCTTGCCATTGACACTCTATCAATGCTTTAAGTTTGTCAAAAAACTAGAGAATGGTACAAAGATTGAAAAAATATTGGTAGCCGACTCAAGACCTTTTGGTACCGAAGAGGTTAATTATGCGATTGCAAAGTTTTATAGAAGTCCCACATCTCCAACTTGCGAGATGAAAGAAAAAGACAAAAAGAGAGAAGAAAAAGGAGAATTTGGCTCTTCTATCACCTTATCTTCTTATCAGGGAAAATCGTTGAAGTAAAACTTGAGTTTACAAAGAAGAAAGAGAGAAGTGTGGCACCAAAAGCCACAAGACAAAATATTTTTTTGAAATTGAGATAAAAAATTCAACCAAATAAACAACAATTGACAACAATCTCAATTGAAGAAACAATAACTGCTTTGACCACAGGTTATATTTATCCATTTCGAAAGGTAGACCAATCCATACCCTAAATAACAGTCATGACAACCTTTCCCTCAGCAAAATGGGAGTCAAAGTAAAAAAATAGTATTGGGTGAAAGAAGTCCATCCCCGCAAGCTCAATATAAACTAAAACTCAAGAAGAGATTTCTTTCCAAAGAGAACATCAAAGATGTCATTGTCGATCAAGATTGTGGCAGATCAAAAACCTCTTCTTCCTCAAATTCGATGATTTTTACTAATCAAGAAATATCTTTACTCTCTAAGGAACATACTGAGAATAAGGCTCGAGTCTCGATATTTAAAAGGTTTAAGGGGCTTCCAAAGATTGAAGAAGAGCGTGAGAAAAACAAGTCTCAACTCTTCAAATTTCCATGTTTGCAAAAGCCTTTGAAACTAACTTCTACTTCCTCAGATTCAGTGATGTCCACCAATGAAGAAATAGCTTTGCTCTCTGAGGAATATAGTGAAAGTAAGCCTTGAATCTTTATATTTGAAAAGCTTCAAGGGCTTCCTGAAATTGAAGAGGAATCTGAGACACATAATCCTCATCACTCCATATGTTTCAAAAGTTGCAAAAGCCTTCAAAACCAAAACAAGTCCAGTTAAAAAGAAACAAGAAATGGACCTTGAAAAAGAATTTTTCATTTCTTTTAACATAACAATTTTTCTTTATATGTCCATGTTGATGACAATAATTACAAATAATATTCTTATTGCCATAAAAAGAAGATTTAGATTTAACAAAGCACAAATCATTTTTTCTAAAGGTGAAAAAATTTTTGTTCAAAAACATATTTCTAGTTCTTTTCTTTTCAAAAACATTTTCTGTCTTCTTTTTCAAAATATCATCAAGATCATCTAATCTCTTTTTAAATGAAGCTTGTTCTTCCATGATCTTGGTTTTTCCAAAAAAAATTTCTTTCACAACATCATATTCTTTTGTCAAAGAATTATTTTCATGCTCAAGTTGTGAATTGGCACTCAATAAAGTATTAACTTTAATTTTTAACTCTTTGTTCTTAGCATATGATTCTTTCAAACATTCATGCATTTTAAAAATAAATGGATTCAACATCATCATCATCATTATCACATGAATCATCACAAGAATCACAAACTAGAGGATACCTCATTATTGCCAAGTGCCATAAAAGCCATTTGAGCCTCCTCATATTCTTTTTCAACCTCTCCATCCGAATTGCAATCATCCCACGTGATTTGGAAGTTGTTGAACTGAGGCTTCCTTGAGTCTTTTCTCCTTTTTGATGAAGCTTTAAATGCTATGCTTCTTTTTCCTTTTGCCTCCTCATTTTGTACCTTGTATTTCATCTTCAATTCAAAGGAGGTTAGAGAATTAATCAAAGAATCGATAGGCATAGAATTTAAATTTTTAGACTCCTCTATGGAAATGGATTTAGGTTCCCATTCCTTAGGTAAAGCATTCAAAATTTTTCTATTCTTCTCACCCAAGGAATATTCTTTACCCAAACCTTTCAAATCCTTTACCATATCGTTGAACCTACAATACATCTTGTCAATGTTCTCATGAGATTCCATTTTGAAGGACTTCACATTTAGCCACAAGAAGTGACTTCTTTTGCTCTCTTATATCTTCACTTCCTTCATAGATTTCTTTCAATTTGTCCCATATTTCCTTGGCCGATTTGCAACCTTTTACTTTGGAAAGCTCATCTGCATCCAAGGCATTATACAAAATATTAATAGCTTTAGCATTTAAAGATAAATTTATTTTATCTTGTGCATTTAACTCATATCTAGTCTTAAGCCTTAATCTATGAGTATTTTCATCAAGAATATTTGCCTCAAAAGGACCTTCATAAATAATATACCACAATTCAATATTAATAGATTGAACAAAAATTTTCATTCTATCCCTCCAATAAACAAAATTAATTCCATTAAACATGGGAGGTCTAGTGATAGAATGCCCCTCTAAAAACAAAGCATTATTGGTTGCCATGATCTTTACTCTAATGCAATTTAAACAAAAATAAAGAGACCAATACTTTGATACCAATTGTTGGCCCAAAAAGCAACCTAAGAGGGGGAGGGATGGGGTAAATTAGGTTGTATCTAAAACAAACCTTTTTATGTGCTTAATAGAAATTCAAACTTTATGTACCAAATAAAAACTTAAGCACAAATGAATACAATAGATATTCAACAATTTAAGCTTAAAGAACAAATAAGAATATTGAGATTAAGAGAATCAAACCAAACTCCCAAGCTTCTCAAGCTTGGAGCTTACAACTACAAAGAGCTTCTTACAAGGCAACTACCAAGTTCTCAACTTGAAGTTTAGCCACTAAAAGTCTCTTCAAAGTAGGTGAGACAATATAACCTCTTGTACACAAATGAGGATCACTCTTGCTCACACTAATTTCCTTTAGTTGAGCCAAGAGTTTTACACTCACAACCTCCCTTTGTTACAGTTGTTATCTCTCCAGTCTTACACTTGAAGAACTCTTACACTTCTAAGCTCTTTTTACAAAACTACCTACAATATTATAACACTTGTACCCACTATTTCTCCCAAATAGCTCCAGAATTACTTGTAACGATGTCAATGTAGAAGTTTCTCTTTTATTTAAATCAGACTTAGGGGTATTTATAGTTGCCCAAAATCTGCTTCTAACAACTTTCCAACAGTTATTTTCTGTTTAATGGAAAACTAGCCGTTGGACCTTTCGAACGGCCAATATAGCAGGTGTCCATCCGAATGAACTAGCCGTTGGACCGTTCAGACGGCCGCTGCAAAACCCTGCGTCCGACGTTGCGTTCGTTCTCTGAGGGTATTCATTCGAACATCCGAGGATGCATCCGAACCTGCGTTCGATCGAAGCAATGTCTTCTAGAAATATGATCGGACGCTGTTCTTCATCCGAGACTGCTTCAGATTCTTTGTGTCGAACGATTACCATCGTCCGAATCTCTGTCTTTCGGATAGTCATTTGCATCCGTGGAGTCTTCTGGTTATTTCGTTCGGATGATCATTTGCGTTCGAGCCTCCCTATTTTTTCTGCACACTTGTTTTCAAACTGTTAGTGCGATTTGGTCATCATCAAAACATACATTCAAAAGATTATCATAACTGTGGTTCAACAATGGCATTTATTGTTGCCTTCAAATTAAAAAATACCGGAGCAACTTATCAAAGAGCCATGACAATCATTTTCAATGGCATCCTTTATAACACCATTGAGTGTTATGTTGATGATTTGGTTGTCAAGACAAAATAAAGAGAAAATCATTTGGATGATTTAAGAAAAATCTTTGACAGACTCCAAGAGCATCAATTGAAAATGAACCCCTAAAAATGTGCATTTGGGGTGACTTCTAGAAAATTTCTTGGGTTTATTATTAGACACAGTGGAATTGAAATTGATCTCACAAAAATCAAAGCAATCATGGGAATGTCTCCACCACACAACTTGCAAGAACTACATGGACTTCAAGGAAGACTGGCTTGCATAAGAAGATTCATATCAAATCTATTTGGAAGATGTCAGTCATTTACAAGATTAATGAAGAAAGGTGTACCATTTGTGGGGAATCATGCATGCCAAATGGACTAGAAAGTATTGTCAAAGAATACTTGTCAAAACCTCCAGTCTTAATGGTTCCTATCAAAGAAAAGCCATTGATCTTATATATTGCAACTCTTAAAATGTCTTTGAGGGCATTACTTGCCCAAAATAATGAGAACGGAAAAGAAAATTCACTGTATGGAAAAGAAAATTCATTGTACTATCTTAGCCGAACACATGTTGGAGCTGAACACAATTACTCTCCAATAGAGAAAACCTGTTTGGCTTTGATTTTTGCAATACAAAAGCTGAGGCATTATTTGTTATTTCATCCAGTGACATTAATTTCAAGAGCCGATCCTTTGAAATATTTAATGTCTAAACCTTATTTGTCGGGATGATTAGCCAAATGGTTTTTACTCTTGACAAAATTTGGCATTACTTATGTCCCTCAAAGGCAATCAAAGGACAAGCACTGGCTGACTTCCTAGCTGCTCACCCAATCCCTAATGATAAAGAAATTCAAGACGATCTCCCAGATGAAGAAGTCTTTACTACATAGTATCTCATCATAGGAACTGTATTTTGATGAGGCAACACAAAGAAAAGGAGTGGAGGCAGGAATTGTGCTAGTGATACCATCGGGACTATTACCTTATTCATTTTCTTTTCTATCTCTTTGCTCCAACAATGTGGCAGAATATGAGGCATTAATCATTGGCTTAGAAATTGCACTTGAGATGCATATTGATTGTGTTAAAGCATTTGGGGACTCTAAATTGGTTGTTAAACAACTAAATATCTAATATGAGGTAGAGAATGAAAATTTGGCGTTTAACCATCAAAGAGCAAGAAAATTAATGTTTCAATTCCAAGGCATACAAATTAACCGCATTGCAGGTCAGAAAATGACACTGCAGATGCTCTGGTAAACTTAGCAGCATCTTTGTCCCTTCCTAAGTATAGAGATGTACAAATTATGGTTGGGAACGTTATTTGCTACCCCTTGCCTTAAGTTGGATTGAAGAAGAGGAAATATATAAATGTGGTAACGGTCCTAGAACATTAAAGAGGATTTTGATTGGCATCAACCTTTTATAAATTTTCTCATTCACAGAATTTCTGCCAATTGATCCTAAAAGAAAGTTGACTTAAGGAGTCAAGCCCTTAGATTTACTTACTTGAATGATACTTTATACAAAAGATCTTTTGATGGGGTTCTTTTAAGGTGTTTTTCAAAAGAAGAAGCCGCTCATGCTTTTCAAGAAACTCGTGCTAGAACATGTGGCACACACCAAGTTGACCCTAAACTTGTTTCTCAAATTAAAAGGTTGGGCTATTATTGGCCAACCCTAGTAAAAAATGCGATGAAATTTGCAAGAAATTGTAAAGTTTGTCAACTTCATTCAGGTTTCATTCGTCAACCATCTCAACCACTTCATCCCACCATGTTATCATGGCCACTTTAAACATGGGGAATAGACGTAGTTAGTCCTTTTAAGCCATCTTCATCAAGATTGCATAAGTACATTTTGGCTGGGATAGATTATTTCTCACTAACTGAAGTAAGGGTGGTGGATGTTGCAAATTTTATTAAAAATCTCATTATTTATCGGTTTGGGGTTCCTTTGAGGATTGTCTTTGATAATGCCCTTTATTTCAAATGTGTGCCACTTGTGACAGGATAACTCTAGTATACTAGAGTTATTCTACTCTAAATTGTAGCATTTTGTTAGTGTAAATCCCAAATTTTGAGTAATTAATTTTAGGTTTAAGTTAATTCCTTTCATATACAGTTATATTTTTGTTCTTATGAAATATGTTAAGTTTTTATTAAAAATTTAGCTTCATTAATTGTTTAATTATGTTAATTTTGTGCAGGTCAAATTTAGAAGTTAGAAGCTGGATTAAACAAGCTCGAGGGACCAAAGTGCAATTATCAAAGAATAGAAGGATTGCTGGGAGGAGAGTCCAGATCGCGATCTCGACTCTGAAAAAAACCTTAAAACATTAGTGAGTTGACATCGCGAGCTCGATAATTCCAGACCTCGAGCTCGACTCGTGGATGGTTACCTAAAGTAATAGGGGCGATTTTGTAATAGTCCAGGAACTAGTTTCTGATTTTGCCTTATACTATTTAAGCTACTTTTAAAACAATTGTGGGAAGAGAGTAGGATTAGTAAGTGTTAGGATAGTTTAGGATATCTTGAACATCAAGCTTCTTTTCAAATAGAAATTTCTGTATAATTGTCTCTTAGATCTACGTTTCATTTCTTAGCAAGTTTATATTTTGATTAGATAGTTGTAGTGGGTTAATCTTTAGCTTCAAGTAGATATAATTTTTACTTGCTTTATAGTTTAAATTATTAAAATTTCTTTGCTTGAAAATTTGGGTTCTTAGAAAAATTCGAGTTTTTGTTACATTCTTGTTTTTAAGTTAAGAATCTTCCATTTCTTGCATTAAGTTCTATACAATTTTTAGTGGATTTTCTTTAATTTTACCAAAAATCCAATCAAAAAAATATTTTGATTTCAAATTTAACTGTTTCAATTTCTGGTTTAGAATTGGAAATTCTAGCCTAATTTGCAATGCCTTTTTATGGTGATTTTATTGGGTTAATTTACTTGCTCTTTAAATTTAGTTCTATTCCAATTAGTTTAGATTAGAAACTTTCTTTTACTAGAACAGACTAAATAGTTTCTTAATTTCGTAATTATTTAGTTCACTTATTTGCTTTAGTAGATAATCTAGTTAGAAATTAGGTTTTAATTGCTTGCATTGAATTAAGATTTGAGTAGGGTAAACACACCATCTATTGTTTGATCTTGCTTAACTACACAAAGAGTCATAAAACTTGGTAATTGCCTTCTGACGATCCGAGAATTTTGTAGTGGAGAATATTGTATTATGAGGGGGTTTACAAATAAATTTACATGAGAGGGGTTGAGGCCCTAGATTACTAGATGAACCTACAAAGAAATTACATATCTGCCCTTAATGAGGTCACCACATAAGAACCTTTAGAACATTCTTGGGGAATGTATCACGTGCTAATTCTAAGCATCATCAATAGTCCGCTCGGCTCGGGTTAACATTTTCCGATCTTCGCAGTTGAAACCGAGCCATAGTAGCTAGCCGAAGTCCCCTGACGACTTGACGCCAAACTTCGCACCTGAGGTCTAGTGACCTTTTTACTGCTTCAACTGGTTTTAACTGCTTCAAAAGACTTTAACCCGAGCCGAAGCACCTGCATGGTCCAAACCTTGCTTCAGCTCACTAAGTCGAAGACCAAGACCTCTTTCCTCTTTTCACGACCAGCGAGTTTCCCGGTGAGATGTGACTATTGTGATGATTACCCTTCATAACCGGCTATTCTCTGAATCCCCACGACCATAATTACATACACCATGCCTCATTTATTGTGTTCATTATAGCGCCACAAAACGATTCATTTTTCTTGCATCGTCTTTTCATTGCGCTGCAAAATGCTTCATTTTTCCCGCATCGTCTTTCAATTCCCCGAAAATTGAATTTCAAACTATTATCCTTCCCCCCAAACCATAGAACATTCTGGAGGAAACTTACTCTATTTATACCCCCATTCTTCCCCATTCGCATTTTTCTTTCTCCATTTCAGCCATAAAACCTATTCCTGCCTTCTGCTTTCCCAAAATCCTTCCCCTGCAACGCTACCACTAACTCATTCTTCTCATCCTCTTTACCACTCTCCTGCCTCCTTGTTCCCAATTTCTGCAGTAACCGACCGCCGTTCGCTGACCAAGTTGAACACCACTCACTGAAGCTTTTTCTAGATTTTCAAGCCCTACATACCGAAGAAAATGGCCGGTACGTTCAGTTCTTCCTCCCTCATTAGTACATCGCAACCTTCTTCTCCCATAGATGATATTGATAGGCTGCTTAGCCCTTTTGACAAAGCTCTCCTGACAGCAGTCCCTTTAAACTTTTCTCCCGAACCCATCTCAGCCGACCCTCCCCACAATGATTACCCCATCCTCCAAACTATAAGCATCCCGAACACCCTTGACCCCGAGGACATAAAGATTTTTAGGGATAGGTACGCTTCCCTAGAAACGTGCACATCAAATTCCCTTCTCCATGAGGACCGAGGTCACCTACCTCTTTCTGGTTACCTAACAGTTTACCAGGAGCAACTTAAGGCAAGGCTAAGGCTCCCAATAGCTCCCATCCTCTTTCACCTTTCACCTCATTGGGATATTAGCATATCCCAATTAACCCCAAATGCCATCCGGCTCATTGCTGGATTTTCCTTTCTTTGTAAATTATACGATATCCCCCTGTCTTTAAACACCTTTAGAATGCTGCTAAAATTGTCCCCTATGAAGCGGTTCTTTTATATTTCTCCCTGAACCGCGGGCAAACAGCTCATCTTGGGTAACCCCTCTTCCATTTATGACTGGAAGAAGTCTTTTTTCTTTGTTTAGTACCTCGATCCTCCTATGCCACGGGGTCCTTGGAACCTTACAAAAGAGAACCTAAAAGCAAAAAATGCCTCTCCTTCAAACTCCATTGTTGCTAAGAGGCTCGTCGAGTCAAATCTTAGAGCAGACTTCCACAACCAACCTGCCATTCTTTCCAACAACAGCAAATTTTAGCCTGGGCTTGATTGTTCCCCACCCATAACCTTCCTCTGAGCTACGATCCAAAGAAAGGTTTTTTTTTTTTTTTGAAATTGATATTGACACTGATTTTTTGGCTTCTTGTAGAATTCAGAGCATTCTTGAGGGGACTAGTCTCCACTACTCTTGTCGCCGATGTGGACCTTGCTCTCTCCGCCAGTGTGGGACCTTCAAGTCAACCCTCATCATCCACTGTAGCCGGGTCTTCATCTGCGACTACCAGTGCACTCTCGGAGGTCGTGGGTGCTACACCAACAGCACCTCTGGACCTTACCTTCGAGCTGCAAACGAGGCCGAGTGGCTTCGGCGACGATCAGGCCGTCACCCTGGCTTTGTAGACCATCGCCTGTTCGGAGCCTAAGGTAGTTCAGGTCACCAAGAAGTGTATCAGGGAGACCGTAGTGCTCTCCTCCTCCCTAGAGACCCCCAACTCATCACCCTCGCCGCCAAGGCCCGCTGGTACAAGCATTGTACCTAGGGGTTCTCTGGGGAGAGTTCCAGGAACCTCTCCCTAGCCAAACAATACATTTCTTCCTATGGTAAAATCCACCTGACTTAGAGCTTGAACACAAGCAGAACTCTCTTCTCATTACTAATTTACTAACTTACTTCTTTTCAACTTGTCTACGAGGGAAAAAAAACACCCCGAAGAGGAGAGAAGGTCTACAGGGTCACAAGACCTTCCGTGGTCTGATTCTTCATCGACCCTCTACCGGTTCCTGCTCCTTCGGGGAGCACCCAATTTTGACCCACCCCACCGATCGACATCAATGATCAAGCTCAGTTCGCGAGGGTGGCTCAGGAATAAGCAAAGTTGGTTGCTTTGCCTCGAGATGTGAGCTATGTGAAGAGGCTCACTCTCCAGCAAAGGCTAGATGAGTTGCACGTCAGCCTAATTAATGTAAGTGTTTTTATTCTTCTCCAAAGTACCTGCTCTTTATTTTATTTTATTTTTTATCTTTAGTGTTTTAACTTGCTTGCTTGTTCTTTTTCAGGCCACTTCACAATTTTGCCTGCCATTGCCGAGTGCGTGGCCTCCTTCAATTCTACCGTTAACTCCATGAAGCAAGAGCTGCCTCACGCTAGATCTATGGCAGACCAGAAGGTGGAGGAGACCGTGAAGGGCAATGAGATGAAGTGTAACATTGAAGTCGACAAGAAATATGATGAGTGGAAGGCCGAGCTGGACGAAGTTTGGGACTGACTGTGCCAGGCTGAGTTGGAGAAGAAAACTTTTCAAATCGACTTTACCGATCGTGACCAGAAAATCGCTGATCTTGAGAAGAGGATTCTTCAACTTCAGAAAGAGGCAGAGCTGGCCGAGGCCAAGTTTAGCTCTTGGGAGAACGAGCTCCTTGTCTGAGAGAGAAATGCATTTGTCACCTCGGAAGAGGCAGACGAAATACTAAAGGAGTTCACAAAAAATGTCTTCACCATGGCGTTCCCTATGGCGTGTGACCGCTTGGTGAGGAATTCTGAACTTTATCAAGGGCTTCCTTATATGCCTCAGTCATCAATGAGGAGGTCATCAATGCTTTACAGGCACAATTTAAAGCGCCCGTACCGATTCCTAGAGCTCCTGAGATCGCGACCTAGGAAAAGGGTAATCCTGCATCTTCTGTTCCCGAGGCTGGACCGGAACCCGCGGGTCCATCTTTCACTCCTTCAGCAGGATCTTCCAACGTAGGGCCTTCCAATGCAGCTGATTAGGCTAATGTTATAATCTTCTTAATTGTAATCGATAGGATCCCCATTGTAATAGCTTAAGATCCTTGATTTTGTTTCTAATATATTGCCTCCGTTTTTTCTGAAAGTATCTCCTGCAATCAAAAACAACAAACTTATAATACAGTATCAAACCCAAAATACTTTTAAGCATTCAAAATTGCAATCAAATTTTCCCTTTGCTTGGACTTAATTGAGCATCACACTCGAAATACTTAAGTGTCAAAGATTATAAACATATTTTCCCTTTGTTTGATCTTGATTGAATCCTATCTGATTCTCCGTAGGAGTTCAAGAGAATTAAATCAGCTTCCTAAGAGGGAAACTTTTATTAAGTCCCAGTCCAAAGTTTTAGCCTCTCAGGCTTTTTAACCTCTTAGGACTTCTTAGGGTCGAAGCATCTGAGTTTCATATGAGAGGACCGAACTTCTTAAGCTCGAAACAGCTGGAATGTATCGTTTTGTTGATCTTGAGCGGGACCTCTTAGGGTCTGAGCAGCTTAATCTCATGGGAGGCAACTGAGCCTCAGCCTTCGAGGGAGGGACCACTATGTCTTCGCCCTCCAAATTTACTTTAGTGTGAACATAAGCCTGACATCTTTGGGTTGGTTCAGTTCGGATTTCCGCTCTGTTGAACCTTTTTTTTTTTTTTTTTGAAACTGAGCCAGATCTCTTAGGGTTGGATAAGTTCAATTTTGTATGGGAAGGGGAGGCTACTAAGCCTCAGCCCTTGAGGGGGGACCACGAGGTCTCTGCCCTCTAAATTTGTTTTGTTTTGAACTCGAACCGGACCAGTTCAAGATTTCTATTTGTAGGTTGAGCTTGAGCCAGACCTCTTAGGGTCGGATCAGTTCGATTTTATATGAGGGGGGCTACTGAGCCTTAGCCCTTGAGGGCGACCACTAGGTCTCTGCCCTCCCAAACCATATTTATTTATAGTTATGCTTATTGAATGATCATTCTTTTTTTCTCAAGGAAGAGTAATTTTTATTACATTCCTTGATAATATTTCTTCAAGTTCACAATATTCCATATTCTAGGGACAGGGTCCCCTCTCATATCAACTGGTTTATAGTAGCCCGAATTGTGTGCTTCTGTTACACGATATGGACCTTCCCAGTTCTGTTATAGTTTAACCATTCTTTGTACTCGGCTCGCCTCATTTTTTGAAGCACCAAGTCCCTAGGCCAAAGGTATTTACTCTTGACCCTGGTTGTGAAACCCAGTATTTTAATAGCCTTGTTCTTTGATTTTAACTGGTTTAAAATGTTTTTCATATTATTTTTAGTCATAAAGTACTTCAACTTATTCATTTTTCAATTCGGCGTTAAATTTTTCGGTTTACGCGATTTCGGTACCGTCGGGTAAACGGGTCAAAAGTTGGACTAAGTGTAATTAGTGCATTGTGGTGTGTGAGTGTTGTTTGATGGCTGAGTTTATCTTCTAATTTCTTATACACATCTAGTTTTTGGGTCAAATAGTCAACTTGGAGACTATTTGGTCAACTTGGGTACCATTTGGGTCCACTTTGGAAGTTTTTTTTAAGTCTTCTTCTTGTTGTTTCTTCCTCATTTCTTCCTAGCAGCAGCCGAACTCCTCTTCCTCCATTTTCCCCCAAAAATTTTCTTGGATTTCAAGTAGAAATCACTTGGAAGGTAAGATTTTTGTATTTTAGCACTTTTTGGCTTATGGGCTTTATGATCCAAGCTTTAATTTCAAGTTTTGTAGGATTCTTTATGGCTGAGAAAACCCTCTTTGCAGCCTTATATGTGTTGATTTATGTATGTTATGGGTTGTTTTTAGTGTTTTGGAGGTTGGGAAGTGATTGGGGTTGATAACCTTTAACAACTTATCCAGATTTGTAGATTACATATTAAGATTATGAGTTAGGGTTTTGTCTTCCATATGTGCCTAGATGTTAACACTATGAAAACATCAGGTCTATGCATATACATGATGTTTTAAGAGTGTTTAAAGGTTAGTTTGGATAGGAATTGAGACTTGAAACCAAGTGGAATTGATTTCCCTTCATTTTGTAAGTAAGCGGAAGTTTGGCGCAACTAGGATAATTTGGATAATTGGTTATGTTTGAAGGATCTTTAATGATCTTTTGATGGTTTTAAGTGTTTCCTTGGTAGTGGGTTGGATAGGAAGCATGTTTGAATCATGCGTGTGGCTAATCGGTAAAAATTTCAGTTTGATAGTAAAGAGGAATTCCACCCATAGGTTGTTGCTCTAATGTTGTAATAGAGTTAATTGTAGTGGTTATGGGGTATGGATTGTTGTGGAATGCTATTGATATAGTCCCGGCTATTGCTCCGGTGAATCTTTCGTTTATGGATTTATGTTGGTTGGTTGAATATGTTGTTTTGAGTTGGGTTGTAACCAAGGTCCCTTGAATACCTTGGAATTGGATTTTGTTGGTTGGTTGAATATGTTGTCTGAGTTATACACACCAAGATCCCTTGAATACCTTGGAATTGGATTTTGTTGGCAGGGAGGATAGCCTACTTATAGCCTAGGGAGGCGAAGTTTTCAGTCCATACCCCATAACCAGCTTATTATCTCCTAATCTAGCTGTAATACGAATTTGAGGGGTTAACTAAGTGTTTTGACTGGTGTTTTAGCTTGTCGAAGTTGGTCAGAAATTGTGAAAAGGTCATTTTTGACCAAAGAGCTGTTGGTGTCGTTTTCTATCGTTTCGCGTCGTTTTCTTAGAAGAGATGTAGAAGTTAAAGAATGTTAAGGGAAGCAAAAACCTGTCTCTTATACACATCTATAATGTGAAAAAATAAGAGACAGGTCCATCAAAGCAAAAACTGCACAAATGATCACCGAACGCTGTCTCTTATACACATCTAGATGTGTATAAGAGACAGCACCTAGTGGTATCAGATATGTTTGGATGGATTTTAAAATGTGTATGATGTTTGGAACTGCACTTTTACCAAGTTTTGGAACTATTACATATGAAATCGGGACCAAGCTATTTTATGTTAATCAATTGATATGTTTGCAAACTCTTTTGATATGAAAGCATTTTATAACTGTTTTGGCTCATAGGTGACCTAGGTATATAATTTTGGATGTGTTTGGAAATGTTTGATTTGGGGAGAACCGGTTCTATAGTCATCCATGGGACGCCATGGTGACTGCTATGACTGTTATGAACTATTTGACTACGGGGTCTTGTGCTGGGATAACTTGACCTCCAGGTCAGACTAGTAGGTGTGGTAGATTACTAGATCGCTAGTACTGTAGGTCATACCTTTGAGCCTAAAAGATACTCATGCTATTTTATTATATTCGGATAGAAGCGTACTTGGATTTGTTCGCTATGCTTTAGCATACTATGTTTTGAAATGATTGGATCTTTTTGGCTATATTTTGGACATGCCTGACGTTTAAATGGCATGATACATTTTAGAAACTACTTATGATTATGGTTTATTGACGTTTAAATAGCATGAGACATTTTAGAAACAGAAATGACTATGGTTTTCGCAAATGTTATTATCTTTATGTTTTCTTTTTATCGAAATGCTTGGCCCCATTTGAAGAGCTTTTATGATATCCACTAAGCTAGTTATGCTCACCCCACGTGATTTATAATTTTTCTTCAAATTAGGTGCTCGTTTTTGACTCTCCACCGCGTTAGCAGCTTTTAGATTTTCTCCAGATTCCACATTACTGGTAGGACTCTGCGGATAATCTTCCAAGCTTCTCTTTTGTTTGGAGAGGGGTAGTGTATTAGATAGGTTTTGTATTGATGAACTTTGTTTTTGTTGTAGCATCTTTTGTACTAAGAAGAAATTTTGTAATTCATATTTTTTGTGTAAAATGAAATATTCGGTTTTATAGTTAAGTAATGGTTAGATGGTTCTATTAGATTGCGGTTAAGTTTGTTGCTCTGTTCGTTTGTGCCTTGCGCTTTGGGCCGGTGTACCATTAGCGCGGCGTGTTACGGTCCCGTTTTTGGGGCGTGACACTGGAGTTATAATGTTTAGCCATGATTTGCTTGTACTTTGCCTCCCTAATAGAAGCATGCAACCTTTTTTCTTCCAATAGGTCCAGATTAGCGCTCAGGGCGTCGTTATTTCGCCCCAAGTCACAAAGTGGGACCCGAGCCGTGGGCAACCCAATTTCGACGGGAATTACAGCCTCGGACCCATAGGTCAAGCTAAATGGGGTGTTCCCATTGGCCGTTCGAGGGTAGTCCGATATGCCCATAGAACACTGGGTAGTTCTTCAACCCATTCTTCTTTGGCTCGCTCTAACCGACTCTTGAATCCCACCAATAGGGTTCTTTTGTCGGCTTCTGTTTGTCCATTCGCCTGCGGATGTACGACCGAAGTGAAATGTTGTTTAATGCCGAAGTTAGAGCAAAAACTCTTGAAAGGCTCTCCTTCAAATTACTTTCCGTTATTAGAAATAAGAATAGCGGGAATACCAAATCGGCATAAAATGTTTTTCCATAAGAACTTTTCTACTGCCTTTCCTTAGATCGTGGATAAGGGCTCAACTTCTATCCATTTAGTGAAGTAATCTACTGCTAATACTGACTAACCTCCCGTTAAAAAATATATTGAGCAAACCTGACACTTCTGGAAAAATGATAAAGTGGGCTGTAGAGCTGTTCGAATTTGACGTGTAGTTCTTCTCTGGTCCTTGAAGCGCTTTGCTCACAAAATATATGGGGCATTTTTTACCGTGCTCATCCTACTTTAGTAGAACCGAGCAAACTGCCAAATCCACAATCAAAATATATAAGTACAGGGGTTCTTCTTTTTGAGGAGATGTGAGCTTCGGTAAGTTGCCCAAATATTCTTTTAGCTCTTCAAAGGCTTTCTGAGCTTCTTTTGTCCATTGGAAATATTTCTGTTTTCTTTGTGAGTTGGAAGAATGGTAGGCCTCTTTCTACCAATTTTGACAGAAAATCGGTTCAGGGCTGCCATTCTACCAGTAAGTCTTTGGACTTCTTTAACTGAGGTAGGAGTTTTCATATTAATTATAGCTTGTACTTTCTCAGGGTTTGCCTCAACTCCTCGGTGAGAGACAATGAATCCTAAGAATTTTCCCGAGGAAACCCCTAACGTGCACTTTTTGTCTGAATCGATCTCAACGTCTCAAATGTCTCCCTTAAATCTTCTAGGGATTCTTCTAAGGCTCGGCTCTTCACTACCATATCATCAATAAAGACTTCCATATTTCGTCCTATTTGGGACTTAAACGCCTTATTGACGAGCCTCTGATAGGTTGCTCCGGCATTTTTGAGCTCGAAAGGTGTCGTGACGTAATAATATGTGCCTCAGTTGGTGATGAAAGATGTTTTCTCCTCATCCTTCTTGGCCATGCATATCTAGTGATAGCCTTTAAACGCATAGGGTCAATCTTAAAAATGCAGGATATAAAAACCCACAAAAGAATCAACTATGGTATCGATCCGAGGGTACGGGTAACTGTCCTTTGGACATGTTTTATTCAAATCAGTAAAGTTTTGGCACATTCGCCATGACGAATCTTGTGTAGTTACAAGAACTAGATTATAAAGCCAAGTAGGTTATAGTACTTCCCTAATGATTTTAGCTAATAGAAGCTTATCCACCTCGGATTTGATTACCAAGCTATACTCTGGACCGAACAAACGCTTCTTCTGTTTGATAGGTTTATAGGCTGGGTCAACCCCAAGCTTATTCTCGATAATTTCTCGAGGAATGCATGGCATGTCTTCAACTATCCAGGCGAACACATCTTTGTATTCAGCGAGAAGTCTGAAGAGAAGAGCTTTAAATTCTGCTGGAAGAGCTACGCAGATCTTTATTTTCCTGTCTAGGATGTTCGGGTCCAGTGATATCTCCTTGATAGGGATGTCGTCCTGTGGCTCAATTTTAGTCTTGCCATCTTTCCCTTAGGTTCAAGCAGCCCTGGTATCTCAACAGCATTGCCATGTGGCACCGAGTCTTCCTCTCCCTCCATCGAATTGGTTATCATCTCTTCGGGACCATTAGGGGCGGATGGAGCATCAAAAGTTTGCAGGAATGCTTTGTTTGCGATAGACATGGTTGTGATTGAGATTGCAGGGACATCATATAACAGGCTCGGGCCTCCTGCTGATTCTTGATCACCGTGCCTTCAGACCCATCCCTCAGCATGAAATTTATTCCGATGTGGAACACAGAGAAGAAAATTCTGTATGTGTACTGCGTGGGTCGGCCTATAATCATATATAAGAACTGTAATTTTTTACGATGATGAATTTAGTCATCTCAATTTTGGTCTTCGGGGAGAGTCCCAAGGGACAAATTGAGCATTATTTTCCCTTCAGGTACGACCGAATCGCCCATAAAGGTGACCAATGGAGTTTTGAAGGGTTTTATCAGGGAGGAATCAATATGCATTTTTATCCATAAAAGCATCCCAGAAAATGATGTCCGCCGAGCTCTCGGTATCCACAAATACGCGATGCATCTCATAGCCGGCCACGTTCACATGGATTACCACAAGATCATTATGTGGCATACAGCTAGAAACAGGGTCCTCTGCAGTATATCCGAGGCTCATGAATGGTTTAAGGCGCTTCTCCCGATCCTCACCTGGGGGTACATACCGCACGTATTTGTTACTCTGGCTACGCGGACCTGCTCTTCTAGCACTAGAGGATTATTCCTATTCTGGTCTCCTTGGTTCTGTTGACGAGGTGGGCGCAGCTACATCTGATTGTCTCTATTATTGACATTTCTTTGGAACTCTATAGCAGTTCGGCTGATGAATTGCTGTAGATGCGCCTCTTGAATGGCTTTCTCTATTTCAATCTTCAAATGATTACAGGCCTCGATATTAGGACCATGCTGACCATGGAACGCACAATATTTTGATTTGTCCCTTTGATTAGGACCTAAAATCATTGGAGGAGGGGGCCTTGTAGAACTCCCATGTGTTGTACTTGGTACAAGATCTCCCTCCTTGACGTGTTAAGCGGAGTGAAGTCAGAGTTTGGGAGGCTTCTTGTCCTCGGGGTTCGGACATCAATATTATTGTTCAGGTACACCATCCGATTAGCCAATGGTTTGACTTGGGGATAGCTCAGCCTGTCCATGACCTTTAGCTTTTTAGAGGATGAGGAATTTGAAGTCTTCGGAGTCTTTTCCTTTTGTGAGTCGTAGAATTCTCTTTTTATCCTATTTGACTCTTCTCCCTGGATGAACTCTGATGTTCTTTCTTGCAGTTCGGAGTAAGACTCTGGCATCCAATTAGCCAATTCAGAGTTGAAGCTCCCGAGTCGGATGCCGCTGCAGAAAGCAGCAACTAGAATCCTCTTATCAATATTTTTTATTTGGATCATTTCATCGTTGAAGCAGTCCAAAAACTTATTAAGTGATTCATCTGGCATCGCGGATATTCATGAGGTGTGATGTGTCTTTCTGTAATACTGACTTGCTTCCTCTAAAATGACAAAGGAAAGACTTTGCCAGCTCATGAAAAGTGGTAATTGAGCTCACCGACAGCTCCTGAAACCATTTTTGAGCAGGACCTCAAAGGGTAGTGGCGAACAATTTACAATGTATGGCATCACTATAGCCATAAAGGCTTGTGACCACCACCACATGCTGAAGATGGTCAGATGGGTCACAGTCTCTCTTGAAACAGTCAACGTCCGGAGTTTGAATTGCATCGGGAGCGGCTCGGCTCTGATAGAGAATGTAAATGGATCTCTATCAATTTTTGTTGGAGCAGTGGTATTTAACACCAAGTTATTCTTTCTCAGTATTTCTTGAATTTTATTTTTGAGGCTCTGCTCGCTCGAGGAGGGTCCTCTCGATTCAGAGCTTTTAGAGGGATGTGCACCCAACCTGTTACGTACTAGCAATTTTTTTGGCTGACTTGTCGATGAATGCGATTCATCAGAGTGCTCGTCCGATCTTGACTTTGTGATTTTGTGTCGCAGATCACTTGTTCTACTATTGTATGGACTGGTTGTTTTCCAGGTCTTCGGTCAGATTGTCGTTCAGCCTGCGGTGTGATCGCTCGATTCGAGCATTCAGATGGAGTTTAATTCTCGTGTTGCTCGACAAACGCTTTGAAAGATTCAAAGTGATCAGAGATGTATTTTAAGACATCATTTTGTTTCTACTGAGCTTCAACGGATGCCTCGAGGTTCTCTGCTTCATCGTTTTGTACCACGAGGTGCTGGTTACTCGTCTCGGCTTCCTTGCTAGCAGTGCGTCTAGTGCCTCTATTCTTCATCTTTCTCAAAATTGAAATCAATCGGAAGAAGATATTTGAAGATATGTCGTTTTCCCACAGACGGTGCCAAATGACGATTCGAGATTTTGTGGAGGAGAATTTTGTATTATGAGGGGGTTTACAAATGAATTTTTAGATAGTAATCCTTACACCCAACCGTCTTATTTATAGATTTACATGATAGGGGTTGAGGCTTTAGATTATTAGATGAACCTACAAAAAAATTTATTACATATCTTCCCTTAATGAAGTCGCCACATAAGCACCTTTAGAACATTCTTGGGGAATGTATCACATGCTAATTCTGAGCAACATCACCTTTCAACAATCCTTGTGGGATGATACCCACTCATCCTATACTACTACCAACTCAGTATACTTATGGAAGGGAGGTAGAGTGTAGTGGTTTTGTGAGATTTTTTATCACTTGTTTGCTCTAAATTGATCTCTACCTAAGTATTAGACAAGTTTTTGGCACCGTTGCCAGGGATTGTCTTTGGTTTCTGGCAATATCAAGCGCTATACAGGTCGTGTAGATTAAGCACTTTAGTTTAGTTTAGTTTAGTTGTTAATTTGTGCATTTTTATGTTTGTTGAATATCTTGTGGAATTGACTTGGAATTCAATTGACTATTTGCCTTGGTTGTGTTTTAGTGCATGGTACGAGGTGATCAAGGGCCATTCATTTGCTTAGACAAGGAAAGGGAAAGAGAGGTAAGGGAAATCCAGAGGTTTAGAAGAGTACTACAAGAGTAAGAAAGGATAGAAATGGCAAATGCTAATGCTCATCAAAGGAATGTGAACATGAAAAACGAAGAAGAAGAGGTTGTTGGAAATAATGGGATAGGTGGCTATGGGAATGGAAATGGCATGAATGGTAATAGAAGGCCATTAAGAGAATATGCCTAGCCGAATTTTGATTGAGCGAACTTGAGTATTGCACGGATGCCTGTGCAAGCTAACAACTTTGAGATCAAGCCCGCATTAATCCAAATGCTCCAAACTCATGCTATGTTTGGAGGTAGTCCCAATGAAGATCTCTATACATACCTCATGAATTTTGAAAAAGTGTTGGACACTTTCAAGTTAAATGGAGTACATCTGGATTGTGTGCGAATGAGGGTGTTTCCGTTCTTTCTTCGGGATAGGGCAAAGTCATGGTTGCAATCCCATGCCGAAGGAACATTTACTACTTGGAATCAACTTGCTCAAGAGTTCTTGACAAAGCACTTTCCTAATTCCAGCAAGAATCGCCAAATTGAGGAATGAAATCACCTCCTTTAAGCAAGACGTTGGTGAAAGCTTGGGAAAAGCTTTGGAGCGGTTCAAAGAGTTGCTAAGGAAATGTCCTCATCATGCTATTCCTTTGTGCCTTCAAATCCAAACTTTCTATAATGGTTTCACTCAAGAGACCAAAACCATAGTGGATGCTTCCGCCAATGGGTCCAACTCATACAAGACTCCGGAAGAAACTCAAGAGTTGCTTAATAGGATGTGATACAATCACTATTATCATGGACCGATGACCTCACCGGTAACTCAACACCAAGCTAATTAAACCAATTCCAATAGTGAAGTGTTGAATTTGAACATGCAAGATGCTCTTTTGGCACAACAAAGTATGCTCTTGAGTATGTTGAATAATGTTGCGAAGGCGTTGGAGAACTTGGGGAAACCAAGTAGTGCAAATGACATGTCTTCTTCTCCAACCCAACCAAGCATGGTATGTGATTTTTGTGGACTTAAAGGCTGTCATGCTAATGGATAATGTGAAATACCGTATGGGTCAAATGAACAACTTAATTATGTGTCTAATCAATCATCATTTCCAAGGAACCCATCCGGAACTTATGGGAACACATATAATCCTTCTTGGAGAAGCCATCCTAATTTTTCCTGGAGCAAAATCAACAATCAATCCAATCCTCCTTACTAACCAAATCCCCCACCTCAAAATGTCCAACACATTCAAGCCTCAAGTTCATCACCTAAACCTTATCAACCGCCACATCAAAGGAACTTCCAACCTAACTCATATCAATTTTTTCCTAATTCTTCATTTCAAAACCAACCACCAAGGCCTCATTTTCAATATGCAAATTCTTCCCAACCCATTTAGCATGACCAATACACCTCAAGAGAGCTTTTGGGAGAAGATGGCTGGAAAAGAGAGGCCGAGTACTTGAGAAGAGAGTTGGATAGGAAAAATGAGAATCACAAGAGGGATTATGAGAACTTGAAGGCATCTACCGAAGGAATTTAGAAATTTAATTGGGCCAATTGGCAAGGATGAATAATGAGAGACCTTTAGGGGTGCTCTTAATTGATACTATTCCAAATCCCAAGGAACAATGCAAGGCCATCACCCTTAGGAGTGGTAAAGAGTTGGAAGAAAGGGTTGAGAAAAATTTGTTGAAAAGTGGAGAAAAGGAAAGAGTTGAGTATGAAGAGAAAGAAAAAGGGGAGTCTTCAAACGGTCAAGACAAAATGATGAATGAGTCTATTGAGCCCAACTTACCAAGAAATGAAGGCAAGGATCCGAAGCATGACGAGCCGAAACATGTTAATGTGCTTTTTTCCTCAAAGGCTAAAGGATGAAGAAAAAGCAAAGAAGTTCAAGAAGTTTTTTGAGATTTTCAAAAAACTTGAAATCAACATTCCATTCATGGAGGCACTCGAGAACATGCCCACCTATGCCAAATTCATGAAACAAGTTCTTACTTCAAAAAAGAAGTTACATGGGGATGAAATCTTATGTCAAGTATCTTAACGGAGAATTGTAGTGCACTCCTTACAAAATGGTTGCCACCAAAGCTCAGGGACCCCAGATCATTTTCTATATCATGTGAAATTGGGGGTTTACAATTTGGGAGAGCATTGTGTGATTTGGAATCTTCGACAAATCTCATGCCTTTTTCGGTGTTCAAGAAGTTAAATGGACGACAATTGAAGCCAAAAGTATCTCATTGCAACTTGCAAATCGAAGCATAAAGTTTCTGAAAGGGATCATTGAAGATGTGATTGTGAAAATTGATAAACTCTACCTTTCGGCCGATATCATTGTACTTGAAATAGAAGAGGATGAAAAGATGCCAACCATTCTTGGAAGACCTTTCCTTGCTACCGATCGTGCACTTATTGATGTTCAAGAAGGGAAGTTGGAATTCCAAATAAATGATAAAATTGTTACATTCAATGTTTTTAGTTCATTAAAGCTTCCTTCAATTTTTGAAGATGTCATGAATATAAATATGGTAGATGACTTAAGGTTTGATGATTTTTGTAGGAATGCAATGGAGAATTTCTCAATGGAAGAAGAGGTCTTGGAGTCAAATGCACTAAATCAAGATGATGAAAAAGAGATGAGGCATGTGAATCATTTGGAAGATGAGACCTTATTGCAAAAGAAGGATGAGAAGAATCAAGAAAAAGGTAAAGGGGGGGTCTCCGACCAACGAACCCACCAAGTTGGAACTTAAACCTCTTTCTACTTGCCTAAGGTATGCATATCTTGGTGAAAATGAGACATTCCCGGTGATTGTGAATGCATCTTTAACAAGTGAGCAACTTGATAGATTGATTGGGGTGCTTAAAATGCATAAAGATGCCATTGCTTGGTCAATTGATGATATTAAGGGAATTAGCCCTTCCATATGCATGCATCAAATCTTGTTGAATGATGGAAATAAACCGGTAAGGCTACCTCAAAGGAGATTGAATCCTACTTTAAAAGAGGGTGTGAGGAAGGAGGTTTTTTAACTTTTGAAAGTCGGTATTGTTATTTACCCTATTAGCGATAGTGAGTGGGTTAGTCCCACTCAAGTTGTTCCAAAGAAAGATGGTATTACTGTAATCATAAGTGAAACCAATGAGCTCCTCCCCTCTAGATTGGTTACGGGTTGGCGAATGTGCATTGATTTTTGAAAGTTGAATGAAGGCACCCGAAAGGATCATTTTCCTTTACCTTTTATTGATCAAATGCTTGAGAGGTTGGACGGTTTTGCATATTATTGTTTCCTTGATGGTTATTCCGGTTATCTCCAAATTGTTATTTGTCCAGAGGATCAGGATAAAATGACTTTTACATGCCCATTTGGTGCCTTTGCATATAGGAGAATACCCTTTGGGCTTTGCAATGCACCAAGCACATTTCAACGTTGTATGTTTTCCATTTTTCATGACATGGTTGAAAAGAGCATAGAGATCTTGATGGAAGATTTTAGTGTATTTGGTGTCTCATTTGATGATTGTCTTGCAAATTTGTCCAAAGTGTTGAAAAGAAGTGTGTGTAGAAACTAATTTGGTTCTCAATTGGGAAAAGTGTCATTTCATGGTGAAGGAAGGAATTGTTTAGGGTCACAAAGTTTCATCAAAGGGGATAGAAGTTGATAAGGCAAAGGTGGAGGTAATTGAAAAGTTGCCTCCCCCAATTAATGTTAAAGGGGTAAGAAGTTTCTTAGGTCATGTGGGCTTTTATAGAAGATTCATTAGGAATTTTTCACTTATTGCTAGACCTTTGTGTTTATTACTTCAAAAAGATTATCCTTTTCATTTTGATGACTCTTGTTTGGAAGCATTCAATGAGTTAAAACATGCTCTTGTGATTGCACCGGTCATTGTAGCACCAAATTGGTCTCTTCCATTGGAGCTTATGTGTGATGTGTCAAATGGTGAATAAGATGTTGCATGTCATCTACTATGCAAGTAAAACTTTAAATGATGCACAATTTAATTATTCTACAATGGAGAATGAACTACTTGCTATAGTCTTTGCATTTGATAAGGCTTTTAGATCATATTTGATTGGATCAAAGGTAATTGTTCATACCGATCACTCCGTATTAAAATATTTATTTTCTAACAAAGATGCCATGCCATGTTTATTGTGATGGATACTTTTGTTGCAGGAGTTTGATTGAGAGGTGGTCGACAAGAAGGGTGTGGAAAACATTGTAGCTGACCATTTGTAAAGGATTGAAGCATCTAGACTTGTGAATCACGAAGAAGGGGCCATCAATGAAGAATCGTCAATTGAGAAATTATTTGAGGTGAAGGAAGTAAGTCCATGGTATGCGGATATTGTGAATTATCTTGTGGCAAGGGTAATACCAAAGAGGCTATATTTCAATGAGAGAAGGAAATTCTTTGCAGAGCTTAAACATTACTTTTGGGAAGAGCCATATTTGTTCAGAAGGTGCAATGATCAAGTCCTTAGGAGATGTGTCACAGAATGTGAAATTATCGATGTGTTGAGACATTGTCATTCATCTTCGGTTGGTGGACACCATGAGGGGGATCAATGAACAGCTTTCAAGGTTCTTCAAAGTGGTTTGTATTGGCCAACTATGTTCAAGGATTCCCAAGAATTTGTACTCAAGTGTGATGAATGTCAAAGGGTGGGAAATATTTCAAGGAAAAATGCAATGCCCCTTCATGGCATTGTGGAGTTGGAGGTATTTGATGCATGGGGAACTGATTTCATGGGACCATTCCTGGTCTCATTTTCCAACAAGTACATTTTGGTTGCGGTGGATTATGTGTCAAAGTGGGTTGAAGCAATCGTCACTCCAACCAACGAAGCCAAAGTGGTCACCGAATTCCTTAGAAAGAACGTCTTTTCTCAGTTTGGAGTGCCTCGGGCTATCACTTCAAAAATTTACATTTTGAGGCCTTGATGACAAAGTTTGGTGTGAAACACAAAGTTGCCTTAGCCTATCATCCCAAATTATTGGGTCAAGTTGAGGTTTCAAATTGAGAATTGAAGAGGATCTTAGAGAAGACGGTGAATAAGGCATAGGAAAGATTGGGCACTTGAGTTAGATGACATATTATGGGCCTATTGGATGGCATTTCAAAACCCCATAGGCATGTCCCCATATCGTATTGTGTATGGAAAAGCATGTCACTTGCCGGTGGAACTTGAGCATAGAGCATATTGGGCAATCAAGAACTTGAATTTTGATTTGAAGGAAGCCTATGAAAAAAGGATGCTTGATTGAAAGAGTTGGATGAATTCTGGAGGGAAGCATTTGAGAATTCTTTGATCTATAAGGAGAAAAGTAAGGCATGGCATGACAAGCTCATCCTGAGGAAGGAATTCAAAGTTGGTGATTTGGTGCTACTTTACAATTCAAGGCTCAAGTTATTCTTGGGAAAACTCAAGTCAAGGTGGAGTGGCCCCTCTGAAGTGGTTCAAACTTTTACTGATGGAGCGGTGGAAATAAAAGGGAAAGAGGGAGCTTTCAAGGTTAATGGTCATCGGCTAAAACCCTACCTTGGAGGAATCATTGAAAGCGGATACGTAGAGATCGTCCAACTTGTGCAAGAATGAAGCTGTGCCATAGTCAAGCTAGTAACTATAAAAGAGCGCTTCTTGGGAGGCAACCCAAGTCTTTGATTTAATTATTATTGTGTTTTTCTTGGTGTGACTTTTCATTATTTTAATTTTGAGTAAGTTAGTTTCAATTAGGTTAGAATTTTAGTTAAAAATGTAAGCTTTATTTAGTTGAATAAATGATGCTAAAGAATGAGTGAAAATTGTCATTCTAACTTGTGAATTTTGTGTTTGTAGGTTGTCCTTCCAAATAGAGAAAAGTGATGAAGAATTGAGCAATCTTGGCTAAGTGTAAAAATTACACTTTGTAGAAATTGAGTCGAGATCGCGATCTCAATTTTGAGATTGTGATCTCAAGACAGAAACTTCTGGAGGGCATAATGGTCTTATACACATCTATTGCAATCTCAAATCCAAACTTTTGCGAAGGCAAATTTTGTACCGAGTCGAGATCGCGATCTCAACTCAATCGAGATCGCGATTTCGATATCAGGACAATCGCGATCTCGAATGACAGAAACATTTTTAAAATTCCACTTCTTCTTCTTCTTCTTTCCTCATAAATTTCTTCTATTCTTCTTATTTCACCCGAAAACCCTAACCCAATCCCTCAAAATTCTTCCATCATCTTCACTAAAAATCATTTCAAACCCCACACCCATCACTAACATCATCCTATTTTCCTCTAGGAACATCAAAGCTAGCATTTTGTGGGTGGATTCTTGGAAAAATTTGGACTTGAAGGAGAATTGACACTCAAGAAGTTTTGGAAAATTTGAATAAAAAAAATGGGTAACATCTTTCCTTTGGTATTTAGTTTCAATTGTCAATTTGGTAAAGATAATTATTGGGTTTTGTGGATTAGTTTGTGGTGAAATTGGTGGTATCCAATTGTTGAATTTTGGGCAATAATTGGTTCGAAATTTTTAGGAGAATTTTGATATTGAATTGTTCAATTGTTTGAGTTGTTGAACTGGTCCATTGAATTGAGTTGAATTATTCTGAAGTTTGTTGGACATTTGTGATTTTGATTTTGTTGGCTGTGAATTTTGAATTGAGGGTGAATATCTGAGTTGTTGATAGAATTGGACTGTTATAATGACTCGAGGGGTTTATGGTAGTGCTGAACATAGGGTTAGAATGAGGGAAAGAGGAACTGGATCGAGAAAAAGAAAATCCTTAGAGGGGACTAGTGTAGAAGGGGGCTCGAAACAGCCTTCTGAGGGGGCAAGCAGATTGAACCTCAGTTCTCGAGTTATAGGGCTAAACAATTGTACAAGAATAACGAGAACATAAGGTAATTAGAGAGCAGGACTTCGACCTTTCAATGAATTGGGGTGATTATGAAGATGTTAGAAGAGCTATTGAGGCACAAATTAGATCGAGGCATTGGGAGGGTTTTAACAGTCTAGTTGACCCTGGGGCTTCCCAATTAGTAAAGGAATTTCATTGCAATCTGTGTGAACTAGAGGATGGAAAGGTGCGAATATGGGGGTGTTACTAGATTTGATTAATGCATATTTCAACATACACCCCCCCCCCCCCGGGCGCATCTTCTAATCAATACTTGGCATTCTTGAATAATAAAGAGAAGAATATGAATGCTATTAAAGATGCCATTTGTGATAGGAGGATTGATTGGATTAAGAGTACTTCCTCTAGTACAAAACTGAAATTTGCACGGCAAGGACTTTCATTGGTAGCCAAATTATGATTTTATTTCATTAGCTGCCGAATTTCGGGGACCAATGCGGTAGTTTTATAAAGGGATAAAGTACTCTTAGTTTATGCCATCATGATAGGGGTGGCGGTGAACATTGGTCATCTTATTAGGTAGGGATTCTTGGAGAGTGGAAGGTCAGGGAGACCAATATTTTATACCCCTAGTCTAATTCACCATCTTTGTACTATAGCAGGTTGCCCGATTGATCCTAAGGAACAAACGACACATTCATGAGGAAGGATCAACCGGGAACATGTCTACAGAATGGTGAGAAAGTATGAAAAACACCACCAGGAGGAGCATAACTGGGGTCCCACAAAACATGATTATCATAACTGGGGTCCAACAATCTCCCTCATTTTTTATGATGACAAATCATCAAAGTCATCATCAAAACATGATTATCATAACTGGAGTCCAATAGCTGTCTAAAGAGCCGAATATGAGTTTTGTCTGAAAGGTCCTCCATTTGATGTGGGGTTTCAATACGTATAAACAAGGTTGTACAACGTTTATAGGAATAATGAATAATGTGAATATGAAAAGGAATCCACATTGACAATGTTTTGTAATTTTGAATGATTTTCATTTGGAACTGTTTAGTCGTGGAAGAGTAGATTGGTCTCCTGCCATTGATTTACCCGATTTTTAGTGATTGGTATAGGAAATTAAGCTAACGGCTATAAATTAGAACTATTCCTAATCCTACTCTTTTTAATTTTTGTTATAGATGTTGATAGGTAATTTGGGCTTGTGTTAGTTTTTGTGTTATGTATTATACAATAGTGTTGTTTATGCTGTTTTTTTAGGTGCTCGGAGTATCCAAAAGTGTCCATGAGTTGTACTATTAAAGTTTGAAAAAATTATTTCTAGGCAAGGAAGCCACGGTGTTTATGTCAAGTATATTATGGAGAGCTGCAATGTTCTTATTGATTTTGAATTTCTGGATTACATAACCCTAATTTTAAGGAGTGTTGCGGCGTTTTGCTTTTCCTTCAGCAAAATTCTATGGCTTTAGGTCGTATCAGGCTTAATAAAGCCACAACAGTCAGTTCATTTATTTAAAAACCAACATTTACCTCTCTTGCTTCCATTGAATTATCTTGTGATTATTGGTACTAACAATCATTTCAAGCATAGGAGAACAACATTTGGGAGATATTAATATCATTTAAGCACATATTAAAAGTGAATTTTCATTGAAGTCGATTTGGGTATTTTTCATTTCATCGATTTTTGGGCTTGATTTTAATTAGAAACTATTTCCAGTTCCCGTAAGTAAAAAAGGAGTTGGTTTGACTAGTAGTTTTCAGTTTAAAGATGAATTTGAAAGGGTAGTTTGGATCAAATTTTTGGTGATTTAATCCGGTAACTCCTTGATATTGGTGTTCATATTTTGAATAGTGATAACATTGGTTATTGCTTTGTTGATTCGTGCTATCCATTTGGCTAAACTGCAACTTATTAGTGATTTTTTATTTTTAGGAATAAATTTAGAGTTTTGGAAATTGTTGGGGACTATTGTGCAATTATTTATATTTTCAGTATTTTAGCTATCATTTGCTGTATCTATTTGCAAATATATATATATATATATATATAGACACACACTATACACACACATTGCCTAATAGGTAGAGAGTTCAGCAAGTTGTTTGGGAGTAGAGGCATTTGATGCCGCGAGATTTATTTCTCTGGATGTGTATGCCTGTTATTAGAGACTATTAGATAATTCTGTTGTAGCTGAGAGGAAATGTGATTTTATAGGGAGTTGGTTAGAGTTTTTGGCTGCGTCTTAAATCAATAGAGATTATTTTCAGGTTGAATTCGCTAAACGGGCGTGGTCTAGGTTTGGTACCCACATTCACCTTGGCATTTTAGCTCTTGTGCATGAGTTTTATGCCAATGCCACTAAGGGTGCTGAGGGAGTTGTGCCAGTGGGGGGTTATTCCAGATTCTTATTAAAATAGGATGTTAATGCAGTGTTAGGGAACCCTGTAGTTGAGCAGGATGAGTACGGGCAGTATGTAGCTGCTACACCTATTGACCATCCAGCTATTACTCGGTTTTTGCATGGTCAGTGTATGGAGTGGGAATTGACTACCGGGGACATGTACAAGTAGTTAAGAATAAGAGTGCTACTTCTCAAGGTCAGAGTGTGGATATACTTCATCGCTGTTTATTTTTTCCCTGTCTAGCATACCAGTCATGTGACTGTAGTAGGGGCTTATTATTGTATTGTTTGATGAGAGGGGTACATGTTGATGCTGCGAGGGTGATCAATTCTGAGATCCATCTTCAGTGCCTTTCAGCGGGATACACCTAGTCTCTTCTTTCCTTGTTTGATCACTAAGTTGTGTAGGAGAGCCGTCATGCATATTGATAACAGCGTGGAGATAGGTTGTTGCTCCTCGGGCCCCTTTCAAAGGGTCCTATGTGCAGACTTTGGAGTAGGAGCATGGGAAGCATAACAGACCCAACTGGCCGCTACCAGTTTTGAGGAGGCATGGAAAGAGTTCGTCTTCTTAGCAGTCAGAGCAGCCCGATCAGCCTATATCTTTTGCCCAGGTTTTTGAGATGATGTATATTTTTTCCAGGAAGAAGTCATAGTTGGAGGAAATGTCGAGAGCCATGATGGCACAGCTTGGTGTTGATCAGACATCGTTTCCTCCCATTGTGCCAACTGGATTCTATACTTACGCTGGGGTAGCTACTACTGGTGACACTACGATGATGTGGACGTTTGATACCCTTGACTTTAGAGTTTGGTTTATTTGTTTGGTTTTATTTTTATGTATTTCTTTTATTTATTCCTGTCTCTTTGTTTTTGTTTTTATTTTAAGTTTGAGCTATGGCAATGTATTTAAAGATTTAAGTTACTAAGTGTGGTGTTAAGTTATATTAATTGCTTTATATGAATATGTATTTTGTATTTAATATTTTAGTTACTATTATCAAGTGAATGTGATATGTTTAAGTTGTTTAATTGTTATTATGTACTATTTATCTTGAGGATCTGACTTATAAAAGATTTCTGAGCTACTAAATAGAAACCTTCAAGATTTTTAAACTCTTTTTACCTATAGTATATTAGAAGGTTGATGTTTTTTGTGTCTTAGCTGGTCACTACTTATTTTTGCAATCTTATTTTGTGTTGGTTAATTGATAATTCAAAAAAGTTGTTGATTTTATATTCTGTCGCATTTATATTAAGCATAAGGTCCACGTTTGATATAAGTTGAGGAGAGTTGGAACTAATTATATCCTATATTCTTGATTATGTATTATGATGTTTTATATTATTTGTAATGGTTTAAATATGTTTCAATTGTTGTTTAGTGTTGGATTTAAGCATTATTCGGTGTATAGGATGCTTTGATTATTAATCCCTTTGATGTTTAGTTTTGTTATTTTTCTTTGTTGAGTGTATGTAAATTTTTTGAGTGATTTGGTGAGTCTTGTGTTTTTCTTTGCGAGTGTTGAGCATTTATCGGACATTTACATGAGATTTGTTTTAACTTGGGCCATGAGTCAGGAAGATTTGGAATTTTTGCTTTTGTGACATATATATGCGCTACCTTAGACACTTAGTTATAAATTTATAAAATACCTAAATCCTACTACTAATTGGGTGACATCCCGCAAGTATATGATTGTCAACTAATAGTTAAGGGAAATAGAGATCGTACCCACAAGAATTAGTCGATAATTACCGGTTGTTTGGTTAGATTACAAGTTGAAACAATGGATTAAGAGAAGAGATTTAACTAAAACTAGAACTAATGGAACTAAAGATGCAATTAAAAGTAAATATTAATCACTGAAAGAAAGCAATTAAAAAGGAAATACCTTTAGAAAGCAAATAAAGGGGACAATTAAAATGAAAAGCATATTAAGCAAGCAATTAGTTAATCTAAACTATTCATTATCCCTAAGCAAGTACAATTAGAGAAAACCCATAATCTATTCTAAGAAAGCATGTAAAAAGAAAGTATTTCTGAAAAGCAATTAACTAACCTAAAGTAAAAATTAACACCAAGAAAGCACAATTAAGGAAAACCCATTAACTAATCTACCAATTAAACTAAGAAAGCAAGGAAAGACAGCAATTAAATGAAAACCCATAAACAAATATATCCTAATTAACCAATCTAAACTATGAATTACCTCTAAGGAAGAATGATTGAAGGAAATCCATTAACTAATCTAAAAATTACACTAAGAAATCATGCAAAGAGAGCAACTATATGAAAGTAATTAGATTAATTAAACTAAGAAAATATGACATTAAACTTTAATTAAAAGAGATTTAACATAAATAAGAAACTGTTATCACTAAAAAGTTTCAATCTTTAGCTAGGAAATTGTGATTACAAGAAATAGAAATCCTACTCTAATCTAATCTAAGAAAACCCTCCCCAAATGGGGAGGAAAAAGGAAGAAATTACTCTCCAATCTAACTTACTTCTACTAGTTAAGTTCTCCCTCAAATGAGGTTTTTAAAAGGGGTATACATAGTGCTAGGGTAGTAGGTTAATTGTGCAGCAAAAATGAGTCCCGAACAATGTCATTATTTGCTCCAGCCGCCTTCGAATCGCGGTTTGGACTAAAACTTCTAAAATGCAGCACTTCACAGTTTTGCTTTAAACATCTTCATCTGATGTCCAATTGATGCGCCATTTTGTTCATACAACTCTAACATATAGGAGAACATTATTAGCTATGATAAATACTTAAAATAATACCTAAATATATAAATAAAATTCTCACAAAATAGACTAAAAAATGAAGGACAAACAAAGACGAATGAAAACTTAACTCCCAACGAAGTTAATAGTCAAAGACACGACATAACTCTATACACAAGAACCTAATAAATTATGCTAATTAAGACCTAATATAAGTACTAAAAAACTTAATAAATACATTGATACCACATTCTAATACGTAAATGCAAAATAGACAAAAACACACACGAAAACACTGAAACTGTTCGAAACTAGTAGCCAAACTTTCAAGTTTAGGGTACACATAACTCTAGTTTCCTATAGTTATCACACCCCCAAATTTAAAATTTTGCTCATCACGAGCAAACTTAAAGACAAGAAAAAGAACAACAATTTCACTAAGAAATCATGCAAAGAGAGAAGATATATGAAAGTAATTAGATTAATTAAACTAAGGAAATATGAAATTAAAGTTTAACTAAAAGAGATTTAACATAAATAAGGAACTTACCACTAAAACGTTTCAATCTTAAGCTAGGAAATTGTGATTACAAGAAAGAGAAATCTTACTTTAATCTAATCTAAGAAAACCCTCCCCAAATGGGGCGGAAATGAAGAAAGAAATTGCTCTCTAATCTAGCTTACTCCTACTAGCTGAGTTCTCCCTCAAATGAGGTTTAAAAGGGATATATATAGTGCAAGGGTAGTGGAATAATTGTGCACCAAAAATCAGCCCTGAACAAAGTCATTTTTTGCTCCAGCTGCCTCCAAATCACGGTTTGGAAAATCCAAATCGTGATTTGGACTGAAACTTCTGAAATGCAGCACTTCACAATTTTGTTTTGAAAATCTTCATCCGACGTTCGATTGATGCACCATTTTTTTTGATGTGACCTAACACATAGGAGAAAATTATTAGATATGCTATATACATAAAACAACACCTAAATATATAAATAAAATTCTCACAAATTAGGCCAAAAAACAAAGGACAAAAAAAAAAAAAAAATGAACGAAAACTTAATTCCCAATGAAGTTAAGTCAAAGACACGAAACAACTATATACACAAGAACCTAATAAAGTATGCTAATTAAGACCTAAATAAGTACTAAAACACTTCATAATAACACATAATACTACATTTTAACACATAAATGCAAAATAGACAAAAACACACTCGAAAACACTGAAAATGTTCGAAACTAGTTGCCAAACCTTTAAGTTTATAGTAAATATAACTCTAGTTTCCTAGAGTTATCAATATGAAACTTGGATCTTAGATATAATCTAGACGTTCTTTGGAATGTTTGAGCTTAAATTGTCTACCTTGATTTATTTATCCTTAGTGTTCACATTGAGCTTATTTAGCCTATTTTGTTTGTTTTGTCATGATAGTTTAACCCAAGTCCTTTCATTTTTATTATCCATTTTTCACGTATCACCATTAGACATTTTTTATCTATTGCAGTTTTGCGGTGTTGGTGGAGAATGGTTTGTTTTGAGGAGGTATTATGTAAGAAAGGGGATCAAAGATGTTCTTTGTTGAATGAAAACTAAAATGTACTTCAAACAAAGCATTGCAAAGAAAGGAAGAATGAAAATAGAGAAAATAAAAATAGGAAAAAGAAGTTTATAATCAGATGGACATTTTTGCCCCATGACTATGAGGCATATATATGTGTGCCGCATTCTTTAGAGGAAAAAATATTTTGTTGTATTTATGTTTGATGGGACCTTATGGTTAATTTTTGGTCCTGGGTAATATTGATATTGTTCTTGATGTCTAAGATGATTTTAGTCATTATAACCATATTTACCCTTCATCATTTTGCCTTAGCCTACGTTATAAGCTATTTTAAGTCCCAATTAAATTTTTATTTGAGTTAAGTGCTATTTACTGGTAAAGTTAGTGGTGCAGTATTTGTATTGATTGTGTTGTCCCATTTGTTAAGTTTTATCAATATGGTATTGTCTAGATAATGTGTTGGGTGAGTTTTATTTCTGGTGAACTTTAATCATCCATAACTTTTTTTTGAGTAACTTCAACGTATCACTTCTACATTGATGAGGAATTGCTTTTCAAATTGTCTTATGGACTTGAGTAGTTCTTATGTTCACAATTTGACTGATAATTGTATATATTCCTACTGATTGCTAATTTGTTGTTTGTGTGTTTTGTATTGCTCGAGACTAGCAAAAATTAAGGTTGGGGAGGTGTGATAATGATAAGTTCGTAAATGTCATAAATTTAATGTATCGTTTTCTTCATTTTTGCAATGAATAAGCAAGAATTGATTAATTATAGCTAAAATAGTTTATTTTGAGTTTTTTAGGGGTTGAGTGTGTTAGCCCAAAAGCAACCTAAGAGCGGGGTGAATTAGGTTGCTTAAAAACTAATTGCAACAATTGAGTGATAAAAACTTAAGTGAGATGGATGCAATATAATTAATGATCAAAGCCATAAATGCACAAGTAAAACAGAGAAAGTAATAATGAGATTTAGAAAGTATTAAACCAAACTCCCAAGGTTCACAAGCTTGGGATGCATTTCCACTACTTTATGCCTCTTCAATGTAAGTGAGATAATAATGTTTTTGTACACCAAGTAGGATCACTCTTGCTCACACAAATTATCTTCAGTTGAGTCAGGACTCCAGAGAGTTTTACACACACCTCACTTTTGTACAATAATTATCTCTCCACTGTTTACAATTGAAGATCACTCACTTTATCACTTTGCTAATACAACACTATGGAAAGCCTACTTTTACTCAAATTGCTTTTGTAGATGCTTGTATTCATTGTGGAAGTTGTTTTTCAAAAATTCAGATTGGTTGGCATTTATAAATGAAATAAATCAACTTTCAACCACCTCCCAACGGCTATATAATAAATGCTGAGAAACCAGTCGTTATAGGTTTCTAATGTTCGAAGTCCTTTTTGAGTGTCTAATCAAGCATCCGATCATCAATAACTAGGAGGTTGAAATCTACATTCAGACGACCGAGGTTACGTATGTTTCTGTGTCCGACCTTGGTAGATTGTTGAGTTAGGTCCTCGAACAATGCAGTGCATTCGGAAGGTTTAATGCTATCCAATTGTTGATCTGCCTTCGGATGGTTAGATGTGTCCGATAGAATTTCCTTCGGACGATACTGAGCATCACATCTCGTTGTCAATTCCTCAGAATCTTTGCTCTCTGCCTGACCTTTTGGACAGTGTATTGCATCCAAGAAATTCTTGTTCGGATGAGTTTCTACGTCTAAGAAACTTAGTCCCATTCAGACGATGTTGAGCGTCTAAAACTCTTCCAATTAGGATGTTGTGCAGCGTCTGAAAATCTTGTTTGTCAGATACAGTAAAATTCTTGCACAACTCATATTCAAACTATTAGATTGTATTTTTCATTAGCAAAACCAAGATTGTTGGTCAACAGAGTGAAGAAAGAGTCAAAATTGATCACAAAATTGGAGAAGAATTACAAAATTGGAATTTAGGTGCACCGTTGAAGAGTATTCTGACACAGTTTGGTAGATTGAGAATAACTTTCTTGTCTGAGCTCCAATTGAGGTGTTTCAAGATGTTTTGGAAAGCAAAGACATAGAACGACAACTTTCGTGTTTTAAGATGGTACTGCCAACAGCGTCCGGGCGTGACCAGAATGCAGTGCCTAGGTGCCGTTTTCGAAACCAGTCTGGTTCTTGAAGCAATGCCCAGGCAAGACAAATTGTAGTGCCCAAGCGCAACTTGTTGGATAGGTCTCATAAGTTTACTTATTTTTCAAAAGAAGCCCCCTGTGGGCCCGTTTGAATGGAAAATCATGTACTTATCATTCTAGAACCCCAAAACTCTAAAAACACCATGAATATACCAAGAGAATGGGAGGAAACAAGAATAATCATCAGCCATCATTAGTTTCTTAGTTTTCAATGGTTAGATTGATAATTTAGCCGTAGGTTAGATTTTTTCAAGTTTTTGAGCAAGAATTTTGTTCTCTTGTTAAGGATTCAAGATTTGATGATCATCAACATAGATTTTCCCTGCAATTACTGAGTTTGAATTATTTTTATGCAATTTAATTTTTGTTTTCATTGCATTCTTATTATTTAATGACCATTCTTATTCTATTGCCTTTAAATTCTTATTTGTTTTCGTAGTTTAGTAGTTAGGGTTATATTTCATCGCTTAATGCTTTTAATTGCTTTTATAGTGTAGATTAATTTAAATTATTGTTCATAATTAAATTCTCGCAAGTTGGGTAGATTTAAATTAGGGTCTAGTTAATTATATTCAATTGATTTTCATGGGGTTAGAATTTTACATTCTTGTCTTTATTTTAATTTTTTGTGATTAAATTTAGTCAAAAACCCTTGATTATTTCATCTAACTGGTAAATAGGCTTGTGAACCTAGTAATTGTTTCAATAGTTCTCATGGGAACGATCTTTACTCATCCTATGTACAAACTCACATCGTATACCTGCGAGTGTGTGGGAGTTGATTAGGATAATTATGGTTTCTTTTTATTATTATTACTTGTTCATTGTTTTCAAAAACCTAATCAACAATTCACCGAACAAGTTTTTGGCGCCGTTGCTAGGGACTATTTTTTTTTCTGGTAACAATATTTGGTGTAGTGAGTCTTACTAGATTAGACTTTTTATTTCTTTTGTTGTTTATTTATAATTATTTCTTGTTTTGTTTATTTAGATCTTTGTCTTCAACAGTTGATCTTTGGTTTTCTTTTTTTTGTAGTTTGTGGTAGATACTCGTTCCTCAATCAACCACTTCATCCTGTTGACTTGGAGATTGAACGAACTATAAGTAGAAACCCCAGACGACAACACTCAAACCAAAGTGACAATCTAATGGAGAATCCAAACCACACCGTGAATGAATAGGGGGAGGTTGCGGGCAACAATGGCTACCTGGTTAATGCTAGTGCTAAACCCCGACATCTTAGAGGTTATGCCATACCTAATTTTGCGGGGTTAAAGAGATTTTAAGGAATTGGAAGGAAAGAGGTGTTAATAAGGTAAAAAAGGGTTAAGAGAAGATTAGTGAAGAGATGGGAAGATGATTTGTTGGAGGAATTTTGGAGAGAATGAGTTGAATTGAAGGAATTAAGAAAATTTTTCCTTTTTCGCCAGAGCAAGGGTTTGGCAGAAGGAGAATGTCCTAAAAAGGGAAAGTGAAAGGTTTTAACAGTGTGAAATAGAACAGTCGTCTTTCGGACGTCCGACCGATTGGTATACGTTTGAACACACGTTTGATCTCTAAAGAACAGACGACCGAAGTAGTTGCCTTATGCATCTGAAAGGCTGTCGGAAGGTTGTGATTGTCCGAAAGATTTTTTAGAGAGTTTGGGGGTATAGATGAAGAGTTCGGACGAAAGAGAACGATTTAGACCAGAAGTTCAAAAACAAAAGAGGTCAGACAAATATGATCGTTCGAGAACATAGAGAGCTTAGGATGCACATTTGCGTCTGAAAACACAACTCATATAATTTTAAAAATAGAAACACCCAAACAAGTTCTGAGATATTCAAAACGATCCAAAGGTAAAGATTTAGTAAAAATGTCAGTCAATTGATCTTTAATGCAAACAAATTCAACACAAATTTCCTTTTTGCAAACAACATCTCTTATGAAATATTGCTTGACATCAATATTTTTTGTTCTAGAATGTAGAACTGGATTCTTTGTGAGATTAATTACACTAGTATTATCGCCATCTAATAGGCACAATAAAAAATAACACCAAAATCTTTCAAAGTATGTTTCATCCAAAGAAGTTGAGCACAACTATTTCCCACAACAATATATTCGGCTTCTTCCATAGACAAAGAAATAGAACTTTGTTTCTTGCTAAACTAGTTTACCAAAAAATGGCACATACCACTAGTACTTTTTCTGTCAATCTTACAACCAGCAACGTCAACATCCGAGTAACTAATCAAATCAAAACAAGTGGATTTAGGATACCAAAGGCCATAATTCAATGTCCCTTTCAAGTATCTAAAAATTCTTTTTATAGCAATTAAGTGTGATTCCTTAGAACAAGATTGAAATGTAGCACAAAGACAAACGGAAAAACATAATATCCGGTCTACTAGCTGTTAAATAAAGTAAGCTACTGATCATACCTCTATAGTATTTTTCATCAACATTATTACCTTCTTCACTTTTGTTAAGTTTGGTTGAGGTGCACGTTGGCATTCTAACTTGTTTGCAATCACTCCATTCCAATCCGCTTGAGTAACTCCTTTTTGTACTTGATTTGTGTGATGAAAGTTCCCTTCTTTGTTAATTTGACGTCCAAGGAAGCATTGTAATTCTCCCATCATACTTATTTCAAATTACTTTTGCATCAAACAAGAGAATTCCTTGCACAAACTTTCATTAGTTGCTCCAAAAATAATATCATCAACATAAATTTGAGCAATCAACAAATCATTATGAATAATTTTGGTCAAAAGAGTAGTATCAACAACACCCATTTTAAAATCATTTTTAGTGAAAATACCACTTAATCTTCCATACTAAGCTCTAAGAGATTTTTTCAACCCATACAAAGCCTTTGATAGTTTAAAAACATGATTTGGAAAATATTTATATTCAAAATCCAGGGGTTGTTCTACAAAAACTTCTTAATCAATAAAACCATTTCGAAAGACACTTTTCACGTGCATTTGAAATAATTTGAAATTGTTGAAGCATGCATATGCTAGAAACATACAGACTTATACAATGGATTCTAAGCAAGCAACGGGTGCAAAGGTCTCATCAAAGTCAATCCCTTCTTCTTGAGCATAACCTTTCGCAACTAGTTTGGCTTTATTTCTAACTATCTCACCTTTATCAGTTTATTTCTAAAAACCCATTTTGTACCTATTACCAGGTAATTTGAGGGTCTTTCAACTAACGTCCACACATTGTTTTTATCGAATTGACTAAGTTCTTCTTGCATGGCAAGAATCCAAGATTCAACTTTTAAAGCATCATCAACATGTTTAGGTTCAATATGAGAAAGTATGGCACAATTATTATTCAATGGTTGATGAGAACGAGTTTTTACCCCACCGGATGGATCACCTATGATTAATTTTTGAGGATGACTTGAGACAAATCTCCATGCTTTAGGAAGATCTTTTGGAGAATCTTCTTTCCTTTCTCCTTCTTCATCCAAGCGATGAGCATTGTCCTCTTTGCTTTTCTTGGTCCCTTGATGTTCTTCTTGAATGGTGAGCTTCTAAAGTTTCCTTTGCACACCTACATCTTCATCTTCACAAACATCTCTTGAAATAACATCATTAGTTTCATCAAATGTAACATGCACAACTTCTTCAATCACAAGAGTTCTTCTATTGTATACACGGTATGCTTTCTTATCACTAGAATATCCTAAAAAAATCCATTCATCCAATTTCTTGTCAAATTTTCCAAGATATTCTCTAATTTTCAAAATAAAACATTTACAACCAAAAACTTTGAAATAGCTCACAATTTGTTTTTTACAAAACAAGAGTTCATAAGAAGTTTTGTTCAAAATAGGTCTTAAAAGAACTCGATTGATAACACAACAATCGTGTTAACGGCTTCGGCCCAAAAATATTTTGGTAAATCACACTCATTTATCATGATTCTAGCGGCCTCTTAAAGTGTTTTATTTTTCCTTTCAACAAAACTATTTTGTTGAGCCATTCTAGCAACCAAAAATTCATTCAAAATACCATTATGATAAAAAAATTCGGGAATTCAACCACCGAATTTGAATTCGAACCCACTATCACTTCTCAAATTCAACAAATTTTGTACTTTGGAAAGAAATTTTATGAAAATTTCAGAGGCTTCATTTTTGTGAACAAGAAATAGTACCCAAGTATACCTGGATTAATCATCAATACTTACAAAAGCATACTTGCTACCACCAAGACTAGCATGTTGAGTTCGACCAAATAAATCAAATACAATAATTCTTAAGGTCTAGAAGTAGGCACGAAATTCTTTGGTTTAAAGGAAACTTTAACTTGTTTATCAAATTGGCAAGCAGCACAAATTTTGTCTTTCTCAAACTTCAATGTTGGTAAACCTCTAACCAATTCTTTCTTAGCAAGATTGTCAGTCAAATGCACGCTGAAATGACAAAGCCTTCTATGACAAAGCCAAGGATCATCTTTAGAAGCGATTAAACACTTTACATTACCACTATAAATATTATTAAGATAAACCACATAAACATCATTATGCTTTCTGCCTTTAAACAAAACAACAAAGTTTTATAAAGAATTAAATAGTCATGCTTAGTCAAGAACAGATATAAATTTCTGTCACATAATTGACTCACACTTAAAAGATTATAGTTCATTGTCAACTAAGAGCACAGCTTTAAACAAAGTCTCACCATTTTTACCTACATCACTAATATCAATTGATTTTGGTTTCATGTTATCCCTAAAAGTCACCTTTCCACTATTTTTGGACTTGAGATTAGTGAAGAGAGATGTATAACCGGTCATGTGTCTTGAACACCCACTATCAATAAACCACTTAGCATTCTTGGTGATTTTCATTACCTACACAAAAGAATTAGACGATAACTTTTGGTACCCATATTTTCTTGGGTCCATATGAGTTAGTAAATTGACTACAAATCCACATGGAATTCATTCCAAGTTTTTCATTTCTCTTGATATAACAGTTATTTTTCACATGTCCATGTTGTTGGCAATATTTGCAAATAATGTTCTTATTTCCATACTAAAGAGGATTTTAATTTTACAAAACATAAATCGTTCTTTCTAAAAGTGATAAAGTTCTTGTTGATCAACAAGTTTCTATTTCTTCTCAAATCAACAACTTTTTCATTTTTTCTATGTAAGAGTACATCAAGATCATCCAATCTTTTCTTCAAAGGGGCTTGCTCTTCCTTGATCTTTGTTTTCACAGGCTTTTTTTTCTTCAATTCATCATTTTCTTGTGATAACCTATTATTTTCATTCACAAGTTTGGACTTAGCATTAACAGGGCATTATTTTTTCTAACTCACTCCGTATTTCTAGCATATGATTCCTTTAAGCTGTCATGCAATTTTATAATGAAAGCTTCAAGATCATCATTATCATTATTTGAATCATAAGTAGTTGTTACCTCATCATCACCAATAGCCATAAAGGCCATTTATGCCTATTCCATATCTGCTTCAACTTCTCTTACGGAATTGTAATCATCCCATGTTATTCAAAAATTTTTGAAGCGGGGCTGATCCTTCCCTTTTCTTCTTGGAGGGACACTCATTTGAAAAGTGCCTAGGTTGGCCTCATTCAAAGAACTTTTCATTTAGCTTTTTAATTTCTAGCTTGGTCTTCCCTTTGAAGTTGTTGGAGTTGATTGCTTCCCCTTTCTTTAGTCTCATTTTTTTGATGTAGTATTTGAGAAATCCTTTGGTGATGAGTGCAAGATCACTTTCATCAAGATCTTCATCTTCTACATTGATGGAGCAATTTTCATTTTCTTCTTAGGAAGTCTTCAAGGCAATGCTTCTTTTTGGTCTTACTTCTTCATCGTCCACCACTTAAGCATTGAGCTTCAATTCATAAGATGTAAGAGAGTTAATCAATGATTCAATGGGCATGGAATTTAAATTCTTTGCCTCCCCTATTGTGATAGATTTGGTTTCCCATTCTTTGGATAGAGCATTCAATATCTTTCTATTCTTTTGACCCAAAGAATATTCCTTACCCAAGGCTTCAAGATCCTTAATGATATGACAATTGAATTGAATCTACAATACATCTTATCAATATTCTCATGTGGTTCCATCTTGAAAAACTCATATTTGGCAACAAGCAAGGATTTCTTTTGTTCTTTCACATAATTATTTCTTTCATGAATTTCTTCCAATTTATCCCATATCTCCTTAGCCAAAACACAACCTTTGACAGGATTAGACTCGATAGCATCCAAGGCACTGTACCACACATTCATGGCTTTAGCATTCAAGGTCAAATTCACTTTATCTTTTGGGTATGTTCATCCCTTGTTTTTTCTTTTCTTCTATTTGTGTGATCATCAACAATTGTGGCTTCGAAAGGACCTTCATTGACAACATACACAAATCTATATCAATAGAAAACAAAAAGATTTTCATTCCCTCTTTCCAACTAATAAAATTCATCCCATTAAACATAGGTGGTCTAGTGATAGATTGACCTTCAAGAAATAAAGCATTATTGGTTGCCATAAAGATGTTTACTCAAATCCAATTTAAGCAAAATAGAAGAGACCAAGTTCTGATACCAATTGTTGGCTCAAAAGCAACCTAAGAGAGGGGTGAATTAGATTGCCTACAAACTAATTGCAACAATTGAGTAATAAAAACTTAAGTGAGGTGGATGCAATATACTTAATGTTCAAAGCAGTAAATGCACAAGTAAGAAAGAGAGACAAATAATGAGTTTTAGAAAAAATCAAACTAAACTCCCAAGCTTCACATGCTTGGGAAGCAATTCCATTACTTTGTGCCTCTTCAATGTAAGTAAGGCAATAATGTTTTGTACACCAAGTACGATCACTCTTGCTCACACTAATTATCTTTAGTTGAGTCAAGATTTTACACACAACCTCACTTTTGTGTAATAATTATCTCTCCATTCTTTACAATTAAAGATCACTCACTTTAACACTTTGCTAATACAACACTATAGAAAACCTATTTTTACTCAAATAGATTTTGTAGATGTTGTATTTGATGTTTTCCAAACCTTATTTTGATGATGACATTATATTTCTAAACACTTAACTCTGTAAATAAGTTTTTGCAGGTCTGTTAATTGTTTTGCTAGAAACAGGCTTTTCGGACGCCCTGTACCATCCGAACTATGTCAAGCTTCTCAGACGCATTCTCCAAACGGACAAACATGACCGTCCAAAGCTTCTATCGGACGATGGAACAGACGCGTGTACGGACGTCCAAACGAAGTTCTTCACCAATTGCATGAAGATCGGACGCTGTGTCGGACGAATCCTATCTATCTTGGACATCCGAAACCCCAACGGCTACTTTTTGTGCATTTATTATTTAGCCGTTAGGAAGTAGTTGCAACCACCATTTATTGCTCTTATAAATAACTGCTTTGATATTCTATAAAAATCATCTAATACATAGAATACAAGCCTTAGAAAAGAGCAATTTTAGTACAAATTGGCTATAGTGCTTTGTTGTATTAGTGTGCAGTTTAGAGTGCAATTCAACTTTGAGTGGAGTAACAATCTTGTACGAAAGTGAGAAAGTGAGATAAAATTCTTGGCTAAACTAAAAGAGTTTTAGTGTGAGCAAGAATGTCCCTACTTTGTAAAGATCATTGGCTCACCAAGTGTGTGAAGCATTCTAGTGTTTTAATACTTCAAGCTTGTTAGCTTGAAAGTATTGGCTTTTTTATTCCATCTCTTTCTTACTTTACTGTTTCATTAATTTTATCATATCAATTATTATTGGAAAAATCTTAATAAGATCAATATTTCTTAAAGTATATTTTAGAAACCTAATTCACCCCCCTCTTAGGTTGCTTTCGGACCAACAATTGGTATCAGAGCTTGGTCTCATTTTATTGCTTAAATTGCTTTCGAGAAAAGAACTATTATGGCAACCAACAATGATCTATTTTTTGAGGGTCAATCCGTTACTAGGCCCCCTATGTTTAACGGGGCAAATTTTATTAGTTGGAGAGATAGGATGAAAATCTTTTTGCAATCTATTAACATTGACTTGTGGTATGTTGTTAATGAATATGTGTTATGTCAAGAAAAAGAATGAAAAACTTGGAATGAAAATTGCATGGATTGATAGCAATTTCACTAACTCAAATGGACCCAAGAAAATATGGGTACCAAAAATTATCAATTGATTTAATGGGTAGGTACTTAAAATCACCAACAGTGCTAAGTGGTTCATAGATAGTGGATGTTCAAGGCACATGACGGGTGATACTTCTCTCTTCACAAATCTCATATCCAAAAACAGTGGAAAAGTCACATTTGGAGATAACAATAAAGCAAAATCAATCGGCATTGGTGATGTAGGTAAAAATGGTGAAACCTTGATTAAGAATGTGCTTCTTGTTGATAATTTGAACTATAATTTATTAAGTGTTAGTCAACTTTGTGATAAAAATTTATATGTATTTTTTACCAAGCATGAATGTCTTATCCTTGATAAAAATCTTGTTGTTTTATTCAAGGGCACTAGGCACAATGATGTTTATGTGATTCATCTTGATAAAATTAGCAATAGCAATGTAAAATGTCTTAGACCGCTTCCATAGATGATCCTTGGCTCTGGCATAGAAGACTTTGTCATTTTAACATGGATTTGATTGAAAAACTTGTAAAGAAGGATTTGATAAGAGGTTTGCCAAAACTAAAATTTTTGAAAAATAAAATTTGCGATGCATGCCAGTTTGGTAATCAAGTAAAAGTTTCTTTTAAACCAAAGAATTTTGTGTCCACTCATAAACCTTTAATTTTGTGTCCACTCATAAACCTTTAGAATTGTTGCATTTAGACTTATTTGGACCTACTCATTATGCTAGTCTTGGTGGTTGCAAATATGCCTTTGTTATTGTAGATGACTATTCTAGGTATACTTGGGTTTTATTTCAAAGTTTTTGGTTGCAAATATTTTATTTTAAAAATCAAAGAAAACCTTGGAAAATTTGACAAAAACGGATGAAGGAATTTTTCTCGGATATTCTAGTGACAAGAAAGCATACCGAGTTTACAATAGAAGAACGCTCTTGATTGAAGAAGTTGTAGGCATGTTACATTTGATGAAACTAATGATGTTAACTCAAAGAATTTGTGTGAAGATGAAGATGTAGGTATTCTAAAGGAGCTCGAAAAGTTCCTTATTCATGAAGATCATCAAGAGATCACATCAAACAATGATGTCAACAACCATCAAATTGATGATGAAAAGGAAAAGAATGAGGATATTCCAAAAGATCTTCCGAAAGCTTGGAGATTCGTCTCTAGTCACCCTCAAGATTTAATCATAGGTGATCTATCCGAAGGGGTAACTACTCGTTCTCATAAACCTTTGAATAGTAATTGTGCATTACTTTCTCACATTGAACCTAAACATGTAGATGTTGCTTTGAGTGATGAATCTTGGGTTAATGCCATGCAAGATGAACTTAGTCAATTTGAGAAAAATAACGTATGGACCTTGGTTGAAAGACCATCTTCTCATCCCGTTATTGGAACAAAATGGATTTTTAGAAATAAATTGAATGACAAAGGTGAAATCGTAAGAAATGCCAAAGTTAGACTTGTTGCAAAAGGTTATGCTCAAGAAGAAGGTATTGACTTTGATGAAACTTTTGCACCCGTGGCTAGATTACTATCCATTCGCATGTTTCTTGCTTTTGCATGTTTCAATGATTTCAAATTATTTCAAATTGATGTCAAAAGTGCATTTTTAAATGGTTTTATCGATCAAGAAGTTTTCGTTGAACAACCTCCGGGCTTTGGAAATAAAAATCTCCCAAATTATGTTTTCAAACTCTCTAAAGCTTTATACGGTTTGAAACAAGCTCCAAAAGCTTGGAATGAAAGATTAAGTGGTTTCTTGATAGAAAATGGATTCAAAAGAGGTGTAGTTGACACCATTCATTTTACAAAAACAGATTTAAATGGTTTGTTAATTGTTCAAATTTAAGTTGATGATATTATTTTTGGAGCAACTAATGAAAGTTTATGCAAGGACTATTCACATTTAATGCAAAAAGAGTTTGAGATGAGTATGATGGGCAAGTTACTTGTAATTCTTCCTCGGACTACAAGTTCACCAAACAAAGGAAGGAACGTTTATTACACAAATCAAGTATACAAAGGAGCTACTCAAACGATTTGGAATGGAAAATTGCAAACAAGTTGGTACGCATATGTGCAGTTCAACCAAACTTGATAAAGACGAAGGAGGTAATGGTGTTGATGAAAAACACTATAGAGGTATGATCGGAAGCCTAGTTTACTTAACAGCCAGTAGACCAGATATCATGTTTGCTATCTGTTTATGTGCTAGATTTCAATCTTGCCCCAAAGAATCGCACTTGATAGCTGTTAAAAGAATTTTTAGATATCTAAAGGGTACAATGAATTTTGATTTGTGGTATCCAAAGTCCTCTACATTTGATTTAATTAGTTATTCCTTGACTTTGCTGGGTGTAAAATTGATAGAAAAAGTATCAGTGGTATGTGTCATTTTTTGGGAAATTGTCTTGTGTCTTGGTTTATCAAAAAATAAAATTCTATTTCTCTTTCTACGGTTGAAGCCGAATACATTGCTACTGGAAATTGTTGTGCTCAACTTCTTTGGATGAAACATACTCTGAAAGATTTTGGTGTAATTTTTGATTGTGTGCCTATAAAGTGTGACAACACTAGTGCAATTAATCTCACAAAAAATCCTGTTATGCTGTCTAGAACCACACACATTGATGTTAAGTATCATTTTAGACAGATCTTGTTTGTAAAAAGGAAATTCGTGTTGATTTCATGCCTACTTCAGATCAACTGGCTGATATTTTTACAAACCCTTGGCTCTAGATCGCTTTGAATCTCTCAGAAAAAAAGTTTGGGGATTTTACAGATCAATTTGGCATAGTCTCCTCGTTCGGACGCACTCGATCGTCTGAACAACACTATTTTTCGGACGCTTTGTATCGTCCAAAAACTTTCTATCTGCCTCGGACGCTCATAATCGTCCGAACGATATTCATTTTCTTCACTAACTCTCTTGAATTCTTCCTGAAGCGTACCATCATCCGGAAGAACATATCGGACGCACTGGTTCTTCCATCGGCCGTCAGTTCATCAGCTTTCGGACGCTTCATTGGACGCACACCAAATGTTTGGCCGTCCGAAAGGTCTCCCTGTTCGATTAAATCCATCCATCTTTCCCATTTCGGACTCACCCTAACCCTCAAAACCCTCTGGCGAAATTTTTTCCTTCAACATCTCCTCCAAATTCCTTCCCTCTCTCCACAAATTGATTGGAAAATTATCTTCTCCAAAGTATTTCTCACCATTATCATATCTAATTTGCCCCATCTACCATCTCATTTCATCAAATTCTCCCCAATAAGAGACAAAAAATCAAATTTTTCCTCCTCTTCCTTCCCTTTCTTCACAATGGTTAAATCCCGCGGAGGTTCTTCTACAGCAAATCATGGACGAAAAACAAAAGGGAAAGCTCCAGTGCGTGGAGAATCATCTGCTAATCCTCAAGTCTCCTCAAATCCAACATTACCAAAATTCATCGATGCCAAGGCATCTGAACGGTATACACTTCTCTTCTAAGTAAATCTATAATCGTTCAACGTCCTGCATCTCAGAGTCTTTTTGATGAGTATAATCTTCCCATTGTCAAATCATGCTTTGAAAAACAAAATTGGGGTCACCTAGTGCATACTGATTTACCCGTGTATCATGACATGGTGCTTCAATTCACCGCCAATCTTCGGAAAGGCCCCACTGTTCGTACTTTAATTTCTCCTATAAACAGCACCAATCTTGAGATTTCCTCTAACATCATCAACACTATTTTTGAATGTGAAGTCTCAAATGCGCATGATTTCTCCTATTTCTTTTCTTTAGAGAAATGGCCCGCTATTGATACTCGATTTGACATTGATGAGGTTAGGGCTATTTTTAATTTCAATTTCAAACAGGCCTCGGAAGCCAAAATCACATTGCTAATTCCTGAACTAAACATTCTATACACTCTTGTCACGAATTTGTTATTGCCAATCGACGGGCATCGTACTGAGCTCGAAAAAATGCAACTTTACCTAATTTTTTTGTGTTTTCAAGGGCATTCCTCTTGACTTTGGGTATCTCTTTTGCTCTCTGTGGGAACTCTTTCTTACTGATACCCGAAGAAACATTCCCTTTGGAAAATTTCTCACTAAAATTTTTGATTTCCTTAATGTTCGTTTCAGCGGCAACAAACAATTTCCCCCTTATTTTAATAAATCTTATATTAAACGAAAAGGCCTCCGGTTTTTCAACGATCAATGGTTAACTAAGGCAGCTTTTGATATTGAACGTTCAAAATCCCAGGCCTCCACCTCTGGTTTGGCTATTCCGCATTATTCTCCTCCTCAAACACCCCCACCATTCCATGATCCTTATCCATCTACCTCTGAACCCTCACTTTCTCATATATGTGGCCTTCTCACCTCCTTGAGCACTCAAGTCAGTTCATTTCAATGTCGCACTAATCGTAAGTTAAAGCGACTTGAAACTCATCAGGTGATTCTCCAAGAGGCCCTTAGCCTTGGCATGTCTGCTTCGGTTCAGGTCTTTCAATTTGCCAACCTTCAATCACAATATCCACTCGATTCATCTTCCGACAGTGATGACAATGAAGATGGGGATGTTCGTGAGGACGACGAAGAAAACGCAAATACTCAAGGTACTGCCAATGAAGATGAAGGCGACGATGAGGATATTGATGACACGTTTGATTTCATTATGCAACTCTTATACAGAGAAGAGGAAGACAGTGAGGCCACTGATGAAGATACTCCTTCCAAATGTCAAAAGATTGAAAAGCGCTCCAAGAAGAAAAATGTCTCGAATTAGTTCCTTTGACAATCTAATTTTTAGTTTTTGGCATTTCTCTATTTTTTAGTTAGGACTGCTCTCAGATTTACCATCCTATGTATTCCCTTGAACTAATATTTGAGTTACAGTTGAATATTTGAGCTTTTCTATGCATTTCTGCGCTACTTCTGTTGAATACTTACTTGCACATTCTCAGGGGGAGCTTTGTTTGATGATGTCAAAGGGGAGAGTAGTAAGCTATATTGCATTGTCAAATGATTGGTCATATCTGATTGTTTTTTTACAGTAGTAATCTTTATTGCAAAATGACAGGGCATATCTGATTGTTTTTTCATAATTACACCATGAAGGTTTGTCATCATCAAAAAGGAGGAGATTGATATTTTTCAAACCTTATTTTGATGATGACACAAACACTTAACTCTGTAAACAAGTTTTTGCAGGTCTGTTAATTGTTTTGCTAGAAACAAGGTTTTTAGAAGCACTGTACCGTCCAAACTATGTCAAGCTTCTCAGACGCATTCCACCGTCCGAACGAACAGGTAGAAAGAAGGATCCTACTGCTTCTCCAAACGGATGAACATGACCGTCTGAAGCTTCTATCGGACGATGGAACAGACGCATGCACGGACGTCCGAACAAAGTTCTTCACCAACTGCATGAAGATCGGACGCTGTGTCGGACGATTCCTATCTATCTGGGACGTCCGAAACCCCAACGGCTACTTTTTGTGCATTTATTATTTAGCCGCTAGGAAGTAGTTGTAGCAAGCACCATTTATTGCCCTTATAAATAACTGCTTTGATATTCTGTAAAAATCATCTAATACATTGAATACAAGCCTTAGAAAAGAGCAATTTTAGTACAAATTGGCTATAGTGCTTTGTTGTATTAGTGTGCAGTTTAGAGTGCAATTCAACTTTGAGTGGAGTAACAATCTTGTACGAAAGTGAGGTTGTGAGTAAAATTCTTGGCTCAACTAAAAGAGTTTTAGTGTGAGCAAGAATCTCCCTACTTTGTAAAGATCATTGGCTCACCAAGTGTGTGCAGCATTCTAGTGTTTTAATACTTCAAGCTTGTTAGCTTGAAAGTATTGGCTGTTTTATTCCATCTCTTTCTTACTTTACAGTTTCATTAATTTTATCATATCAATTATTATTGGAAAAATCTTAATAAGATCAATATTTCTTAAAGTATATTTTAGAAACTTAATTCACCCCCCTCTTAGGTTACTTTGGGACCAACAGTATTCCATGTGGAAGTTGTTTATAATTCATAAATTTAGATTAGTTGGCATTTATAGATGCAATAAAATAGCTTCCAAGCACTTCCCAACAGCAAAGTAATAAATGTTGAGAAACTAGCCGTTCAGATTTTTGAAAACTTTTTTGAGAGTCTGATCATCAATGACAAGGAGGTTGAAATCTATGTTCTGAAACCTAGTAAACTAGACAGTTGAGGTTGTAATAACTCTAGTAAACTAGACTTATTTCCCTCTAAATTATAGCATTTTGATAGTTTAAATTCCGAAGTTGGATAAGTAATTGAGGATTTTAGTTAATTTCTTTCATATGTATTTGTATTTTCGTTCTTGAATTAATTATGATAAGTTTTTGGTTTAATTAAGTGTTTAATGGTGTTAATATTATGCTGGTTAAAAAATCAAAGGTTGGAAGTTGGAAGGAACAAAGCTCAAGGGACCAGATTGCAAAATGGATGAAATGAAGAATGCTGGGAGGAGAGTCGAGATCGCGATCTCGACTCGGGAAATTGTCTTTGAGAACTATATTAGAGTCGAGATCGCTATCTCAAATGTTCCAGACCGCGATCTCGACTCACTGAGAGTCAAGTTGTAAGGGCAATTTTGTAAACTTCCAGCCAAAAACTCCTAATTTTGCCCTGTGTAATGCTGCACTATTTAAGCTAAGTAGAATTAGAAAAAAAAAGGAAGTAGTAGATAGTTTAGTTAGATTTTAGGATAGTTTAGGATAGTTTGAACTCCAAGTTTACTTCTTTAATAGAAATTTCTCTTTAATTTTCTCTTAGATCTTCTTTTAATTTCTTGTCAGGTTCGAATTTTGATTAGATAATCGTAGTGGGTTAATCGCAAGTTTCGCGTAGATATAATTTTTATTCGCTTTCTTGTCTAATTTAGTAGGAATTTCTTTACTTGCAATTTAGGGTTTCTTAGGTAAATTAGGGTTCTTAATAATTTCTTACATTTGTAGTTAGAACTTTCAATTTCTTGCATTAATTCCTAGTTAATTCTTAGTGGGCTTTCTTTAGTCCTTTCTATCAAAAATCCAGAAATATTTAGATTTCTAGTTTAACTCTTTCCAATTTCTAGTTTAGAATTGTTGCTTTTAGTATTCAAGGTTTCTCATTTGTAGTTCTTTTAATTGGGTAATTTGCTTGCTTTTAATTTTATTCTTAATTTGGTTAATTTAGGTTAGAATCAGGTGCTTTCCTTTACTTGATTCTACTAGAATAGCTTAATTAGTTCCTTAATATCGTAATTAGTTATTTTCACTTACTTGCTTTTAGTTAATCTAGCTTTAAATTAATTATGGTTTTTATTAGAATAGTTCCATCATCTTTTTTGTGATTTTTCTTAACTACACAAATATCCGTAAATCTTGGTAATTGCCTTCCAACAATCCTTGTGGGAACGATCCCTACTTCCCTTTACTACTAGTTGACAACCGTATACTTGTGGATGCCACCAAGTTAGTAGTAGGATTCAGGTCTTTTATAAATTTTTAACTAGGTGTGTTAAGGCATCAAGTTTTTGCCAACAAGCACCGTTGCCGGGGATTGTCTCTGGTTTTTGGCAATATCAAGTGCTTTACGGGACATGTAGATTAAGCTCTTTAGTTTAGTTTAGTTTAGTTGTTAATTTTGTGAATTTTTATGTTTGTTGGATATCTTGTGGAATTGACTTGGAATTTTAATTGACTATTTGCCTTGGTTGTGTAGTGCATGGTAAGAGGAGCTCAAGAGCCATTCATTTGCTTAGACAAGGAACGAGAGAAAGAGCTAAGAGAACTTAGAAATTTTGAGAAGGGTACGACAAGAACAAGAAACAATCGCACTGGCGATTGCTAATGGTCATCAAGGGAATGTGAACATGGAAAATGAAGAAGAAGAGGTAGTTGAAAATAATGGAATTGGTGGCTATAGGAATGGAAATGGCATGAATGGGAATGGAAGGCCATTGAGGGAGTATGCTTTACCTAATTTTGATGGGGCGAACTCAAGCATTGCATAGATGCCCGTGCAAGTCAACAATTTTGAAATCAAGCCCTGAGACACAGCCCTAATCCAAATGCTGCAAGCCCATGCCATGTTCGGAGGTGGACCAAATGAGGATCCCTACACACACCTCATGAATTTTGAAGATGTCTTGGGCAAAGTCATGGTTGTAATCCCACGCCCAAGGAACATTCACCACTTGGAACCAACTTGCTCAAGATTTCTTGGCGAAGTACTTTCAACCCGTAAGAACCACTAAATTAAGGAATGAGATAACATCATTCAAACAAGATGTTGGTGAAAGCCTAGGGGAAGCTTGGGAAAGATTCAAAGAGTTGCTAAGAAAATGCCCTCATGACGCCATTCCTTTGTGGCTTCAAGTCCAAACCTTTTATAATGGTTTACTTTAAGAGATGAAATCCATCGAAGATGCCTCCGCCGACGGCTCTATCTCATATAAGACTTCGGAAGAAGCTCAAGAGTTGTTGAATAGGATGGCATACAACCGCTACCATCATGGACCGATAACTTCACCGGTGGTTCAACACTAAGCTAATCAAGCTCAATGCAAATAGTAGAGCGTTGAATCTAAACATGCAAGATGCCCTTTTGGCTCAACAAAACATGTTCATAAATGTGATGAACAACATGGAAAAAGCGTTGGAGAATCTAGGGAAACCTAGTAGTGTAAATGCTATGAATTTTTCTCCAACTCAACCAAGCATGACATGTGATTTTTGTTGAGGCGGCCATGCCAATGGGAATTGTGAGATGGCATGTGGAGCTAATGAGCAAATCAATTATGTGGCTAATCAATCTTCATTTCCAAGGAACCAATCTAGAGCTTATGGGAATATTTACAATCCTTCTTGGAGGAATCACCCAAATTTCTCATGGAGTAACACCAACAACCAATCCAATCCTCCTTACCAACCAAATCTCCCACCTGAAAATGCCCAACACACTCAAGCCCCAAATTCCTCAACTAAACCTTATCAACTGCCACATCAAAGAAATGTCCTACCCAACTCATGTCAAAATTTCCCCAATCCTCCGTTTCAAATGGAAACCAACAACAATGACCTCCTTTCCATTATGCAAATTCTTTCCAACCCATGTATCATGATCAATATGCTCCTAGAGAGAATTTGGGTGAAGAAGGTTGGAAAATAGAAGCCGAGTATTTGAGAAAAGAACTGGATAGAAAAATGGAAGAGCACAATAGAGATTATGGGAATTTGAAGGCTTCGACAAGGAATTTGGAGATTCAATTTGGACAATTGGCTAGGTTGTACAATAAGAGGCCATTAGGAGTGCTTCTAAGTGACACCATTCCAAACCCTAAGGAGCAATGCAAGGCTATTACCCTTAGGAGCAGTAAAGAGTTGGAAGAAAGAGTTGGGAGAAATTCAATGAAGATTGGAGAACAAGAAGGGGTTGAGGATGAAGATAAAGAAAAAAGGGAGTCTTCAAATGGGCAAGACAAAATGATGAATGATTCTATTATGCCCAACTCACAAAGTAATGAAGGCAAGGATCCTAAGCATCATGAGCCAAAACATGTTAATGTGCTCCATTTCCTCAAAGGCTAAGGGATGATTAAAAGGCAAAGAAATTCAAGAAATTTCTAGATATTTTCAAAAAGCTTGAAATCAACATCTCTTTCATGTAGGCACTTGAGAACATGCCTGCCTATGCCAAATTCATGAAACAAGTCCTTACTTCAAAAAGAAAATTGCATGGCGATAAAATTTTGTGCCTAACAGAGCATTGTAGTGCACTACTTACAAAGAAGTTGCCACCAAAGCTCAAAGATCCCGGTTCATTCTCTATACCTTGTGAGATTGGGGGTTTGCAATTTGGAAGAGCATTATGTGACTTGGGAGCTTCAATAAATCTCATGCCTTTTGGAGTATTCAAGAAGCTAAATAGAGGTCAATTGAAGCCAACAAGTGTCTCATTGCAACTTGCGGATAGAAGCATAAAGTTTTCAAAGGAGATCATTGAAGATGTGATTGTGAAAATTGACAAACTTTACCTTCTATCCGATTTCATTGTTTTTGATATGGAAGAGGACAATTGAAGAAATGCCAATCATTCTTGGGAGACCTTTCTTTGCTACCAGTCATGCACTTATTGATGTTCAAGAAGGGAAGTTGGAATTCCGAATAAATGACGAAATTGTTACATTTAATGTGTTTAATTCATTAAAGCTTCCTTCAATTTTTGAAGATGTGATGAATTTTTATGTGGTAGATGACTTAATCGATGATTGTTGTAGGAATGCAATGGAGAATTTCTTAATGGAGAAAGAGGTCTTGGAGTCAAATATGCCAAATCAAGATGATGAAGAAGGGATGAAGGACATGAATCACTTGGAGAATGAGAACTTATTGCAGAAGGAAGATGAAGAGAATCAAGAAGAGGGTAAAAGGGGGTCTCTGACCAACCAACCCCCCAATTTGGAGCTAAAACCCCTTCCTACCCACTTAATGTATGCATATCTTGGTGAAAATGAGACATACCCGGTGATTGTGAATGCATCTTTGACAAATGAGCAACTTGAAAAATTGATTGTGGTGCTTGTCTTCTAAAGGAATAAAAATGCCTTTGCTTGTTCTATTGATAATATAAAGGGAATAATGTCTTCCGTATGCATGCATAAAATTTTGATGAATTAAGGGAATAAACAGGTAAAGCAACCTCAAAGGAGATTGAATCCTACTTTAAAAGAGGTTGTGAGGAAGGAGGTTCTTAAGCTTTTGAAAGCCGGTATTATTTACCCTATTAGCCATAATGAGTGGGTTAGCTCCACTCAAGTCATTCCCAAAAGGGTGGTATTATCGTAATCATAAGTGAAACCAATGAGCTCTTCCCATCTAGATTGGTTACGGGTTGGCGAATGTGCATTGATTTTTTAAAGTTGAATGAAGCCCCCCGGAAGGATCATTTTCCCTTGGCCTTTATTGATCAAATGCTTGAGAGGTTGGCCGATTTTGCATATTATTGTTTTCTTGATGGTTATTCCGGATACCTTCAAATTGTCATTTCTCCGGAAGACCAAGATAAAACAACTTTAACATGCCCATTTGGTACTCTTTGCATATAGGAGAATGCCCTTTGGACTTTGCAATGCTACAAGTACATTTCAACGTTGTATATTTTCCATTTTCATGACATGGTTGAAAAGAGCATAGAGATTTTCATGGATGACTTTAGTGTTTTTGGTGGCTCATTTGATGATTGTCTTGCAAATTTGTCCAAGGTGTTAAAGAGGTGTGTGGAAACTAATTTAGTTCTCAATTGGGAAAAATGTCATTTCATGGTGAGAGAAGGAATCGTTTTGGGTCATAAGGTCTCATCAAAGGGAATAGAAGTTGATAGGGCAAAGGTGGACATAATTGAAAAGTTACCTCCTCCGATCAATGCTAAAGGGGTAAGAAGTTTCTTAGGTCATGCGGGTTTTTATACAAGATTCAGTAGGAATTTCTCTCATATTGCTAGACCATTGTGCTTGTTACTTCAAAAAGATTGTCCATTTCATTTTGATGATTCTTGTTTCAAAGCATTCAATGAGTTAAAACACACTCTTGTGATTGGCACCGGTTATTGTAGGACCAAATTGGTCTCTTCCCTTTGCGCTCATGTGTGATGCTAGTGACTGTGCAATAGGTGCTGTGCTGTTTCAAAAAGTGAACAAGATGTTGCATGTCATTTACTACGCAAGTAGGGGCTTAAATGATGCACAAATTAATTATTCAACAACAGAGAAAGAACTACTTGCTATAATTTTTTCATTTGTTAAGTTTAGATCATATTTGATTGGATCAAAGGTAATTGTTCATACCGACCACTCCGCATTAAAGTATTTGATTTCTAAGCAAGATGCCAAGTCACGTTTATTGAGATGGATATTTTTGTTGTAGGAGTTTGATTGGGAGGTGGTCGAAAAAAGAGTGTGGAAAGCATGGTAGCCGACCATTTGTCAAGAATTGAGGCATCTAGACTCTTGGATAATCAGTGAAGAATCTCCAATTGAGAAGTTGTTTGAGGTGAAGGAGGTGAGTCCATGGTATGCGGATATTGTGAATTATCTTGTGGGAATAACAATTAAGATACTACCAAAGATGCTAAACATCAATGAGAGGAGAAAATTCTTTGCCGAACTTAAACATTACTTTTGGGAAGAACCGTATTTGTTCTGAAAGTGCAATGATCAAGTCCTAAGGAGATGTGTTCCGGAATGTGAAGTATCCGATATATTATGACATTGTCATTCATCTTCGGTTGGGAGGCACCATGGAGCTCAACGGATGGCTTTCAAGGTCTTACAAAATGGTTTATATTGGCCAACTATGTTCAAGGATTCTTGGGATTTTATCCTCAAATGTGATGAATGTCAAAGGGTGGGTAATATTTCAAGGAAACACGAAATTCCCCTTCATGGCATTATTGAGTTGGAGGTATTTGATGCATAGGGGATTGATTTCATGGGACCTTTTTCGGTCTCATACTCTAATAAGTACATTTTGGTTGCGGTGGACTATGTGTCGAATTGGGTTGAAGCAATTGCTACTCCAACCAATGAGGCCAAGGTGGTTACTGAATTCTTTCGCTGGAAAAGAATATATTTTCTCGGTTTGGAGTTCCTCGGGCAATCATTAGTGATGGGGGATCACATTTCAAAAATTCTCAATTTGAGGCATTAATGACAAAATATGGGGTGAAACACAAGGTTGCTTTAGCTTATCACCCACAAACATCGGGTCAAATAGAGGTGTCAAACCGAGAATTGAAGAGAATCCTAGAGAAAACGGTGAATAATGCTAGGAAAGATTGGGCATCGAAGTTAGATGACACTTTGTGGACTTATCGTATGGCATTTAAAACTCCCATAGGCATGTCTCTGTACCGTATTGTGTATGGAAAAGCGTGTCACTTGCTGGTGAAACTTGAACATAGGGCATATTGGGCCATAAAGAACTTGAATTTTGAGTTGAAGGAGGCATATGAAAAAAGGATGCTTGATTTGAATGAGTTGGATGAATTCTAGAGGGAGACATTTGAAAATTCTTTAATTTATAAGGAGATGACAAAGGCATGGCATGATAAGCATATCCAAAGGATTCAGGAATTTAAAGTCAGTGATTTGGTACTCCTTTATAATTCAAGACTCAAGTTATTTCTAGGAAAGCTTAAGTCAAAATGGAGTGGTCCCTTTGAAGTGGTCCAAACCTTTTCTCATGGAACGGTGGAAATAAAGGGGAAAGAGGGAGCTTTCAAGGTCAATGGACATCGGCTTAAACCCTAGTTTGGAAGAATCCTTGAAGGTGGACGAGAAATCGTTTGATTAACACAAGAATGAGGGTCATTCCATAGTCAAGCTAGTGACTATAAAAGAGCGCTTCTTGAGAGGGAACCCAAGTCTTTAATTTAGTTGTTATTGCTTTCTTTTGGTGTGATTTTTAATTGGCTTTATTTTGAGTAAATTGGTTTGAATTAGGTTAGAATTTTTGTTAAAAAAAAAAGAAAAAGTTGTGTTTTTTTGAGTTGAATAAATGGTGCTAAAGAATGAGTGAAAATTGTCATCCTAACTTGTGAATTTTTTATTTGTAGGTTACCCTTGCAAATGGAGAAAAGTGGTCAAGAGTGGAGCAATTTCGGCTAAGTGTGAAAATTCACTTTACAGAAATTGAGTTCGAGATCACGATCTCAAAATTTGAGATCGCGGTCTCAAACTCAAACTTTTGGAGGGCAGAATTGTCATTTGGTCGACACATCGCGATCTCAAATTTGAGATCGCGATCTCAACTCCAAACTTCTGCAAAGGCAATTTTCATGCCGAGTTGAGACCGCGATCTCAACTCTATAGGCCAGATCGCGATCTGGAAAAGTGGGATCGCGGTCTCGAAAAAAAAAAAAACTTTCAAAATCACTTCAACCATGAATTTATTTTATTTTTTTAGCCTTTTAATTTGGAAGTAATTTGATATTCCTTTTTAGTAATCTGGCTAATGGCCTTAAGTTGACGCCAAGTAGCTAATTAATATGATGCTTCATGGATTGAATCTTTGTGAAATTTGTTGCTTGATACTTGGTTTAGCTTTGGTCATGATTATTGCCAAATAAAAGTAGAATGGCTAGCAGGGCACTAAGATGATGCCATCTTTGCATTAGTTGATGAGTTGAATTGAATGCTGATTTTGTTTGAAGCTCGAATGGTGAGATGCATGGCACAGTTTATCACTCTTAGCATTTCTACCCAATTTTAGTTCTTAGTTTATAGTTATATCATGATTTGAGTAGTTTTTGTTATTTTTGGGTTTGTCTTTGTGTTTAATTTTGGGTGAGTGGAATGATGATTTATTCATCAACTAGAATAAAGAGACAAGTTCGGGGGTGTCTATTTCTTTGTGTTGGGAATGATTATTTTATACATATCATTGCCACTTGATGTTTAATAGATGGAAAATTGATCAATTAAGTACTCAGTGATGATAAATTTTGATGTTCAATGCTTTGTGATTGAAGTATATGATTGATTCATTTCAAAAAAATTTGTGAGTGAGTAGTTCATTTGCAACATAAAGAATTCATAAACTTAGCATTACTATTTTTCAAAATGAAGTGCTGAAATTTTAGGAAAATTTATTTATTTGAAATGTTGTTTCTTGTCAAATTACTTATATTATGTGGTTGGTGAACTATCTTTTGGAAAGAAATGAGTTAAATGAAGTAGAAGGAATTTTGGGACATTTCGTGTGTTTGCATGGGGAATGTTCTTCTAACTTGTGAATAATTGATATTCGAGATTAATTTTTGGTACATTTCACTCCTTTTCCTTGGTTTAGGGCCGAAGATATATATATATATATATATATATATATATATAGTAATAAGGCGAGTACGGGATTCCGACATGTACCCATGTTGTTTCTCCGAATTAAGCCATTAGGAATTGCGTTTTAATATACCATTAAGGTAAGGAGTAAATGTTTGTAATACTTATCATTAATCTCATATTACTTATTCCTTGTTAGAGGTTTATTCCTGAAATGTGTGACAATTGCATTTAAGTTGATTCCTAAATGAACTTCTATTTTCATGATGCCTAGTTGAGAGAGTTGATTAACTTCATAATATTTGTGATTTGTCCTGAGAAGTAATGATGTTTCAAATGAAAAGAATTAAAACTTTTGCTAACTTTTATAGAGATTGGTAATGCTTGGTGATGTGAAATCTTGTGCAGTGAATGAATGTGTGCTTCTATGTAGAAAAAAATTTCAATTTAGGATTGATTTACTCATATACTTCACATATCACGTAGTGTTGAACATTTCTTGAGATAGTTCTTAATTGTTCTAAGTACATCCATGATTCATCAAGTGTCACGTCAACTTTGGAGGTGTTTATATATTTTAATGTTAGTAGGTTTTGTTTAATGTTAATCTTTGTTTTGCTTGGGACTAGCAAAACGCTAAGTTTGGGGGTGTGATAACTCTAGTAAACTAGAGTTATTTCCCTCTAAATTGTAGCATTTTGATAGTTTAAATTCCGAAGTTGGATAAGTAATTGAGGATTTTAGTTAATTTCTTTCATATGCATTTGTATTTTCGTTCTTGAATTAATTAGGATAAGTTTTTGTTAAATTTTTAGTTTAGCCCCATCCATTAAGTGCTTAATGGTGTTAATATTATGTAGGTTAAAAAATTAAATGTTGAAAGCTGGAAGGAACAAAGCTCAAGGGACCAGATTGCAAAAATGGATGAAATGAAGAATACTGGGAGGAGAGTCGAGATCGCGATCTCAACTATTCCCGACCTCGATCTCAACTCGAGAATTTGTCTTACTGTATTAGAGTCGAGATCGCGATCTCAAATGTTCCAGACCGCGATCTCGACTCGCTGAGAGTCAAGTTGTAAGTGCAATTTTGTAAACTTTCAGCCAAAAACTCCTAATTTTGCCTTGTGTAATTCTGCACTATTTAAACTAAGTAGAATTAGAAAAAAAGGTAAGTAGTAGATAGTTTTAGTTAGATTTTAGGATAGTTTAGGATAGCTTGAACTCCAATTTTACTTCTTTAATAGAAATTTCTCTTTAATTTTGTCTTAGATCTTCTTTTAATTTCTTGTCAAATTCAAATTTTGATTAGATAATCGTAGTGGGTTAATCGCAGCAAGCTTCGCGCTGATATAATTTTTATTCACTTTCTTGTCTAATTTAGTAAGAATTTCTTTACTTGCAATTTAGGGTTTCTTAGGTAAATTAGGGTTCTTGATAATTTCTTGCATTTCTAGTTAGAATTTTCAAATTCTTGCATTAATTCCTAGTTAATTCTTAGTGGCTTTCTTTACTTCTATCAAAAATCCAAAAATATTTAGATTTCTAGTTTAACTTTTTCCAATTTCTAGTTTAGAAGTGATTGCTTTTAGTATTCAAGGTTTCTCATTTGTAGTCCTTTTAATTGGGTAATTTTCTTGCTTTTAATTTTAGTCTTAATTTGGTTAATTTAGGTTAGAATTAAGTGCTTTCCTTTACTTGCTTCTACTAGAATAGCTTAATTAGTTCCTTAATATCGTAATTAGTTATTTTCACTTACTTGCTTTTAGTTAATCTAGCTTTAAATTAACTTTTTATTGCTTTCATTTAATTATGGTTTTTATTAGAATTGTTCCATCATTTGTGAAAATTCTTTAGTTTGATTTTGCTTAATACACAAATATCCGTAAATCTTGGTAATTGCCTTCCAACAATCCTTGTGGGAAGAGACCCTACTTCCCTTTACTACTAGTTGACAACCGTATACTTGCGGGATGTCACCTAGTTAGTAGTAGGATTTAGGTGTTTTATAAATTTATAACTAGGTATGTGAAGGCATCAGGTTGCGTCCATTCCTACATTCGAAGATGGTAGGTTATTGAGTTAGGTCATCAGACAGTGCAGTGCGTCCGGAAGGTTTAATGCTATCCAAGTGTTGATCTGCATTCGGATGGTCAGGTGTGTCTGATAGAATTTTCTTCAGACGGTATTGAGCATCTATTGTCAACTTCTCCGAATCCTTGTTCTCTGCCTGACCTTTCGAAAGGTGTATTGCATCCGAGAAATTCTTGTTTGAACGAATTCCTGCATCTGACAAACTTAGTCCCATTTGGACGATGTTGAACGTCCGAAACTCTTTCATTTCGGACAATGTGCAGCCGAATTATCTTCCGAAAATCGTGTTGTGTCAAATACAATAAAATTCCTGCACAACTCATGTTCAAACTATTAGATTGTATTCATCATCAGCAAAACCAAGATTGTAGGTCAACCGAGTAAAGAAAGAGTCAAAATTGATCACAAAATTGCCAGAGAATTTCAAAATTGGAATTTAGGTACATCGGTGAGGAGTAATTGTAACACAGTTGGGTAGATTTAGCTTAACTTTCTTATCCAAGCTCCAATTTGAGTGATTCAAGATGTTTTGGAAAGCTAAGACATAGAACTATAATTTTCATGTTTGAGTTTTTCAAATTCGGCTTGCATCATGGTCAAAATCGAGGAGGAACTTGAAACTGGTGCTGGCATAACCAGAATGCAGCACCTAGGCCCCGAAACCTGTTTGCTTCTGGAAGCATTGCCCAGGCAAGACAAATTTGCAGTGCTCAAGCACGCCTCATCAAATAGGTCTCATAAGTTTACTTATTTTTCAATAAAAGTCATCTTGTGGGCATTCCATTTGCATGAGAAATCGTGTACTTATCATTTCGAAATTCCAAAGCCCTAAAAACACCTATAAATATACCAAAAGAAGGGGAGGAAACAATAATCATCAGCCATCATTAGTTTCTTAGTTTTCAATAGTTAAATCTATAATTTAGCTGTAGATTTCATTTTCTCAAGTTTTTGAGCTAGAATTTTGTTCTCTTGTCAAGGATTCAAGATTTAACGATCATCAGCATTGATTTCCCTGCAATTACTGAGTTTGAATTATTTTTATGCAATTTAATTTTTGTTTTCATTGCGTTCTTATTAATAATTATCATTCTTGTTTTATAGCCTTTAAATTCTTAATTTCTTTCATAGTTTAGTAGTTAGGGTATTATTTCATCGATTTTAATTGCTTTTATAGAGTAGATTAACTTAAATTCTTGTTCTTGATTAAATTCTCACTAGTAGGGTAGATTTAAATTAGGGTTTTAGTTAATTATGTTCAATTGCTCTCCGTAGGGTTAGAATTTACACATTTTACATTATTGTCTTTATTTTAATTTTTTGTGATTAAATATAGTCAAAAACCCTTGATTATTTCGTGTAACCAGTAAATAAGCTTGTGAAGCTAGTAATTGTTTCAATAGTCCTCGTGAGAACGATCCTTACTCATCGTATATACAAACTCAACTCATATACTTGCGAGTGCGTGGGATTTGATTAGGATAATTGAGGTTCTTTTTATTATTATTGCTTGTTCATTATTTTCCGAAACTGAATCAACAATTCATCAAACAAGTTTTTGGCGCCGTTGCCGAGGACAGTTTTTGTTTGGTAACAATATTAGGTGTAGTGAGTCTTATTGGATTGAACTTTTTTTTATTTCTTTTGTTATTTATTTATAATTACTTCTTGTTCTCTCATTTGGTTTGGATCTTTGTCTTCGGTAGTTGATCTTTGGTTTTCTTTTCTTGTAGTTTATGGTAGATATACTCGTTCGTCCAATCAACCACTTCGTCGTATTGACTTGGAGATTGAACGGACTTGGACCCATTCAATAAGTAGAAGCTGCAGACGACAAGACTCAAACCAAGGTGACAATCTAATGGAGAATGTAAACTGCACCGTGAATGAACAAGAGAAGGTTGTGGGCAACAATGGCAACCTATAAGTGAATAACTTATAGGTTATGCCATACCTAATTTTGAGGGGGCGAGTTCTGGCATTGCTCAGCTGCCCGTATAAGTGAATAACTTCAAAATCAAGCCAGCACTGATACAAATGCTCCAAACATATGCTACGTTTGGAGGAGGACCCAATGAAGACCCTATGATCACTTATCAGGTTTGAGGAGGTCATTGATACATTCTGATACAATGAAGTCCACTCCTATCGTATCTGGATGAGAGCATTCTCTTTTTCCTTACGTGATAAAGCAAGGTCTTGGTTGCAGTCATATCGATAAGGCACTTTCACAACATGGGATCAACTCGCTTAAGAGTTCCTAGCCAAACACTTTCTACTGGCTAGGACTACTAATCCCCAATAGTAGCCTTAGAAGAAACGAATTGATAATTTTTCTACAAATTCCATCCGTTATAATGGTTTATATTGTGATACTATGCTAATTGTGAATGTGCATAACATTAGGATCCCTACTCTTATGATTATCAAATGGGATGGTCCGATTCCAAATTCTCTCTCGAGCTACCAAAATTATGCATATTCTTTTCCTACACCTCAGGAGCCTATGTATGAACAAATGGAGCCCCATCGTGAATACTTATGGTCCATAATGATGAATGCTACTCAAGAATTTCCATGAGCAACCAAACAACATGGAAGGGTATGGTTAAGAAGTGTACATGAACAAGTACTACTTGCCATCACATATGGGACAATGCAAGCTTGGCACTTCATGGAGATTCTTATGAGTGCTATAGTTGTGACAACAGTCAACGACCACTTACTCGAGAAGATATGACAAGGTTAGTGCAGGTGTTTATGGACGACACAGAGCATTCCATTGAAAGCATTGTCAAATCCGTGAGGAATGTCAATGTTTCAAATTGTACCAAAATCATGAGAATGATAGGTTGTGAAGACCAAGGGACTCCAACACTCCTAATAAATGATGAGGACTATGGACACTTAGAGGACAAATATGTAAGGGTTGAATTATGGAGCATGTGAAATATGGAGAAATAGCAACACTACTCAAATTGAGGACAAACATACCTGGAGCAGTGCCATATGAAGCATTTGTTGAAAGAGAATCATTTCAAGGAATAGAAAAGGAAGAATACATTTCACAAGAAACTGGTACTAAAGGACCTCTCGAGCTTGAATTCTCAACAACCGGATCAGTTGACATTTGGGAAGCATTACTGACATATTCTTTGGATGAGTGTTGAGTTTATTCTGATGACTCAAAATGGGTACCATTTGGAGTGTTCATGGAAAAAGAGGTGGCTCAAAGTGTAAAAAAGGAAGAATATATTCTCAAGGGAACTAGGGAGGTACTAACTAACTATGCCATAGATCCCACTATCCTTGGATACTTTAGAATCTCTGTTTTAAATGTTGGAAGTTACAAAAGGACTTCAACATTCTCGACAAATCTCCTTGCCTTTACAAGGAGAGTATTTCTTTTAATTATGCTTTTATTTGTGCTTTATATGCTTTTGTTTAAGAACTAGGTAGGGGTAATAAAGGTTTTAAGCCTAATGATTAGTTATGATTATATGTTGTATATTATGAACTACTTTTGAGTATGCTTGGATAATGTGTTTTTAGGTAATGGCAAATTAGTCTAACGTAGCTCATGATGATGGACTATATGCTTACTTGATGGAATTATGAACTGAACTTCAACTTGTTTTGCTATTTGGTTGTGAGATTTCAAGTTTTGGTACATTATCTTTACTATGTTCGAGTAGTTTGATGAGAAGTTTTATGAATGCTTGTTATAGATTTAGATTAGTCTTAGTTGTTGAGCACTTTTTAAGGCTAGTTAATGTTTCTAAGCTAAGTTGGGGGGATGAATTGGGCACATAAATGACTTTTGTATTTTTTTAGGTCCAACCATTTAATATGTTTGTTTTATTTTTTAATAGTTTAAACCCTGTGATGTCCCAATTATCCCTACTTAGTGTTGCCATGTTAGCTGGAAAAGAAAAACCAATTTCGAGCACTCATGTACTTAATTGGACCTTACATTTGTGAGATTCATTTAAACTTGCTCATTTTCTTCATAATGTTAGGAGGGCATTGTTGAGAAATCCCATTATTACAAGTGAAACTAGGTTTTAAAGTTGAAATTTGTTTATTCAGTGGCATTCATATTTACTTGTACGGACTTTATTCCTTATCTGTTCAAGAATTTTGGTTATCCAAGTATAAGTAGTTCACTAGAGTTAGTTTTGAAAAAAAAAATAAAAAAAATTTCCAAAAATTTAAAACGATTTTATGTTTTGAGTGCTTTTTTATTTTAGCAGAATTGAGGATTTGACTATTTAAATGACTCACAAACTACTAGACGGCAGTCTTCGAGATTTCTATGCCCTCTTTGCCAAAAGTATTGTATAGATGTTTACAGTTTAAACAAAAACATTTTCTGTTTTTCATAGTTTTGTGTTCAATAACTTTTGTGACTATGTGTCAATAATTTTAAAAAATTTGAAGAGAACCACATGTCAGAGTTTTTTTTTTTAATTGAAATTGTATATAAGTTTTCTTTGCTTTTTGAGCCCTTTGAATTGTTTAAGTGTTATCAGTATACACATGTATTTCCCTTGAGTGAGGGTGTGAAAACGAGATAATTTTCAATAAGTGTCAATCATGATTGCCTTCTAATATTTGTTTCTTGTGACACTCGATAGAATTATGTGTGATGTTTATTCATGTGAAGTATGATCAAATTTTGAGCCAAGGAAATGATTTAGGCAAGTTCTTTGGATAGTTTGAGCCAAAAAGCCAACCTAATATTTTATCCTGTGTCCCTTTTTGAGCCTTGTAAGCCATATTTCATTTATAACCATTTTATTTAGCTGATTTCTTTTATTTTATTCTTCTTTCTACCCATCACCTTAGTAGTTAATTTCGGTTTCTGGTGTGCATCATCATTACCATGGGCATGATATTATGGATGGTTATAAGACTTGTTTTGTTGGGGGAGAAAGTCTAGTCTATGACTTTAACATTTGTAATAATCTCCTATGCTATGTAATGTTTTGTTGAAAAAGAAAAAAAAGCAAAAAAAAGAAAGAAAGAAAGAAAGAAATAGATTTTGAAAAGATAGTTAAAAAAAGAAAGAAAGAAAAGACGGACAATTTCTTCTACGTTGTGTAAAGTGTTATGAACAAAGAAGAAAAATTCCTTCTAAATTGTAATAAAGAAGGTACATGTTTGCCTTCTAAAGTGGTAGTTGGTTAAATGTTGTTGTTTTCAAGGGGATATTTTAGAGGATTATGGTTCAATTTATTCAATAGTGTTTGAGGTACTTTTATCCAAATATGTCCTACCTTTATCACTTAGCCTAAGTTATGGGTTTTAAAGACCAATTTGATCTTTCATTTGAGTTCATTTGTACTAGTCAGTATTGTTTGTGGTAAATTATATTTCTTCTAACATGGTTGTCACTTGTTGAACTTTTGCCCAATTCGTGTTTCATCGATTAGTGAGCAGGTGATATCTAATTTCATGAGTGGAGAGTTTAGCACTTTCATAATGATGATGTGGAATTTATTATCAAAGTTCTCTTATACACATGTTTGGTTCATTTCTCCACTTAGTTTTCCTTGTTATAATGGTTGATAAATTCAATAAAGTTAAAGTGTTTGGTGTTTTTCTTAGTTTTGTGTCTTTGTTTTTTTTTTTTTTTCTTGGGACAAAAATTTTAATTTTGGGAATATTGATAACCCTACGAAATTAGGGTTATTCCTATCCTTTTTCATAAAGTTTTCGTATTGGTTTCAGTATTTTTGGTATTTAAGTGTGAATTTTTGTTCATTAGTACTTTCATATGTTAATATATGTTGAATGTCGTGTTTTAGTGTTTATTTGATGTTATTTAACTTATATTTATGTGTTTATGTGGTTAGATTTGTGTTTAAGTTGTTCACAGATCAAATTCCTCTTGGAATTAGAGTTCCTTGTGTATCTTCTTTGTCTTTTGTTTCTAACTTTTGTAAGTGTATGTGTTATTTTTGTTCTAAATTTTATATATATTAGCGTGTGTCTTAGTTCTAGGGTTGCATGGAAAAATGGCACGTCAATCGAACATCGGAAAGAGATTTAGAGGTAAAATGGCAAAACCGTGTAGAGCTATCTGGAGCACTTTGCTGAGGCAAACCATGGACAGGAGGTTTCTTTGCCACAACAAAGTAAGACTTCACTGGGGCGAACTTGTAGCATCAGTGACATGTTGTCTTGAGATTTTGATTGTTTTTAGAGGCCTAGGTGTCCATTTTGGGCCTATTTTAGTGCGTTTTAAAACTTATTTACAACCCTACACTTTTTAACTTTTAAAACCTATAAATAATGGTCTTTAGAACCTCAAAAACATGTTTCCTTTCAACTTCCCTTCAGGGATGCAAGATTAGATTAGGGTTTTCTTTATTTTTCAAAATGGAGTTATAGAGGAGGATCAAAATTGACAACCTTGGATTGAGAACTTGCATATATCTTCATTACAAAAGAATTATTAAACCTTTTTAGATCTTTATTATACTATATGTTTATAGTTTTTTGGCTCTTTTATCATTTGCCTTTAGTCAATGCTTTGTTTATTTGCTTTCCTAGAGTAATGGTTAGAGTAGCTTACTTGCTTTCATTAATTGCTCATGTTTATGACATCGTTCATGTTCTAATTGTTATAGGTGAAGGTTGAAAGTTGCCAATTCCATTGAGTGATGATTAACTTGTTCAATTAAATGGTAAAATTGATGATTAGCTGATTTAGACAATAATCAGATCAATTGAGCTTTTAGGTTATCATCACAAATAAGACAACTCCAAAAAGTAGTTGATTGGCCGAGGTAATGCGGGAGTCAAGCCTTTTCCATAGAATTGTTATAATTATTAGATTGGATAATTTGTCATCATATCCACTATGAATTTCTAGTTGGTTCGTGGGTAATTCCATATACCTGACTACTCAATTTAATTGGGACTATGCCCGAGAGTGGTTTCCCCCCAAAGAAAAATTAAATTGATAGGACTCATGATCACGAGGTCTCGGGGTTGAGTTGATAATTCAGAATTGAACCTCTATTTTGTATAATTGAGTCAAGCAATTAGAATTGACCTCTAATTGGAAAATTGAACCAATTAATTAAATAATTAATCAAAGCTTGGAATTGACTTGTCTTAGCCGTAATCCTCTATTTTCATAAGTTCTAGTTTGTAGTTTGGTTTTAATTAAATCTCTTTGAATGTCAATTCTTCAAATAGCTTTCAAGTCAAAGAACCGATACTTGTTAAGCCAATACTTGTAGGTTCAACCCCTACTTTCGCTATGTACTAGGTGACCTTGTACACTTGAAGTGCATTATCTAGTTAATAGTAGAGTTAAGTGACTAAAAATTTTATAACTAAATATTTCACGCATAAATTTCAGACTAAACTTTGGTTAGGTTTTCATGAGCATTTTTACGTGTAAGTCTATATTTTGATTGCTTTAGTGATTTTTTTTAATTATTTGTGTTTAGTATGTTTCTGTGGTTTTTATTAGCGATTTTGTATTTTGTAGTTTGGAAGTGTGATGTGATAATTTAGGATGCAAAGCATACACGAAATTGATTTTCAAGATTGAGAAATCTGGGAAATAGAGTCGTGACATTCTTTTGCAATAAAAAAGCAGTGTCACCGCTTTCATCAAGAAAATTATGCATAATCCAGAAGCAAGATGCTGTGGCATTTTCTCCAAGGCATTTCTTAGTGCTATGGCATTATGGCCTTAAGCAGGTTAAGTAGTTTGCGGTTCCTTCCTTTTCCAAGCCCGAGTTTGGACTCGAATGGGACTCTAACATGTTAGGACTTACTTAGAACCCTAGGCCTATCTTCCAACCTTTATATATATAACATCATGGAGGCAAACAAACAATTCAGAGATAGGTGGCCAGTCGAGAGACAACACAACCTTCGACCACCTTCACAACATTCACATATTCTCAGTTCAAGATCTTGATCTAGTTTATTGTTATTAATTTACTTTAAAGCTTTAGTAGATTGGTTTTATTGCTTTCTTCATAAGAGAACACTTTGAAGTGTATTGAAGTCTTGTTGAAAGTTTTGATCTGCATCCAAGAGGAGTTCTAATCATCAGTTCTCTTTGCACATCCAGTCTTCGAAATGCTTGAATTTTATTTACTGCATTTTCTATAATGAAGATGTTTTATTTCAATTCCTTGTCTTTCAGTTATTTATATTTGGAGTAGATTTACTAATTTGGGATTGTTGTTTCTTTAACTACATTATGTGATTTGATTTATGACTAAAGATTCAATATTTTATTACATTAGAATGTTTATTACGAATTTTAATACTTTTCTATATTCAATTGATGATTTGTACTAAAATTTGTCAAAAAAGTGATATTATAGAATTCATTTACATATTTGATCGATCTATGAATTGCAATGTGATATGAATATATAGCTTGATTATGGTGTTATTAGTTCAAGAGTATGCTCATGATTAGCTGTGTAGTTCACTTGATTAGTTTAGAAAAAGGATTAAATTGATTGTCTTATGCGATGTGATTGACTTGATTTAACTGGGTTGTTTCATGAGAATGTTAGTTAGGTGAAATCAATTTTTCCTAGCATTTCTTTGATTTAAATTTATGTTTGTGGTTTGATTAAATGTTTCTAGACATGACTCATGCAAATATACGTATCGAACAACTAATATAATGATGAATAGAGTGTCATTCTTACAAAAACTATGCTAACACTCTATTAGGTACCTAAATGTCACACTTTTGATCCTACCTAAACTAAGAAATAATGGAATGGAAAATAATAAAATAAAAAATAAGAACAAAGCAATAATTCAAGTAAAAAGTGGAGAAATCGATAATTAAGTTATCTAGGGTTCATTCTTCCCTTACTAATCCTCTCAATTTATCTAATTATTCATTCTATCAATTCTATGATTCGTTTATACTGTTTACTAGTCTAGAGTCTTAAGTAATTGTGAGTTATCTTTTGGCTTTTCTCACAAGTTCACTAAATGGAGCCAACTCATTCTGTTTCTATGTGATTTTGAGCCAAGCTTATTGCCTGGATGTCCACTTTATAGGAATACCTAAGATGAAAAGGTATCTTTCGATCAATATTCACGAAAAAACTATCTTTCGCAATAGAACTTCTGAACAAAGACTAATTAGACTAATTAATTACGCTAATGTTTCTCTTTCGATTTTTGAATTAGGGCTACAAATCAATTTATAAGTTGATTAGGCTTATAAACACATTTAATAGAATCTAATTAAGAAAATCAAGCATAGGATCATTAATCATTAACGAAATAAATCAAATCAATTGAGATTCATGGCAAGTTATGAATGAAACCCTATATTTAGGATTTAGTGCATCATCAGATTAATTGGGTCAACACAAGAGTCAATTACAATAGTGAATAGCATCATAAACAGTAGTGAAAGAATAAGGAATACATTGAAAAATTAGAGTTATCAAGTCGAGGCTTCTCTTCATTTCCTTTGCTCACTTCACCACCAACTGATTTTGTGTTGATTTTCTTGAAAGTGATTGTTTGATGAATTCTATCGAATCTCTCACTTTTTAAATATCCTAATATGTCTAAGTATGACCTTATATGACCCTTATATAGTGCTAAGTAGGGTTTATCGGAAAATGGGTAAAAAATATCCAAAACCTGGGTTAAAACATAAAAGGCCACAAAAAAATCGCGTGTTGATTTCTGGGCACCCCTCCCAAGCTCCTGGGCACTGGCAACACTAGGGCTCCAAAGGCTAGGAGCCCCTTCTGAGGCTTTGGGCACTGCCAGTGCCTAGTTCCCGCTTGGGGTAGTCGATCTTGCTCATTTTTTAGCACCATTTTTCTTCGTTTTCTCCCATTTGACCTCTATTTCATATGAAACCTACAAAACAAATTTTAAGGGCATAAATACACTTTTTTTTTACCTGAAAATAACAACAAAATCCTAATTCATTGTTTTGGGGTATAAAATTACAAAAATTCCCCTACTTTATAAACTAAAACACTCGAGTTTCGAACACCCCCAAATTTGAACTTTTACTCGTCCTGAGTAAAACAAAATAAAATGCAAAACACATTAACACATTCAAGCACATTAACTTTCTTGAACATGTCAACTGTTGTAACAAAGGTAAAACGAAGCAAGAATTAACCCCAAATCATCATCATGAAAGTGTTAGCTCTCTGCCCACAAAAACAGACATTGCTGGCTTACTAATCAATGAAAAACTCATTAAACATAACTTCAGCAAGGGACAAACATGCTGGAAGAAATTTTTAGCACACAAAACACAACATAGGATCAATTAGGTCTTTAAAGCTTGTAACGTGGGCTCAGGGATAAAGTTAGGATATGTTTGGATATGTTTGGATAATAAGCAATTCAAATCACGTTAGATATGTTAGTGAATAACTTCGACCCATATTCCTCTAGAACAGGTCCTCCCCCTACAAACCATAACATTTAACCAACTACACTTTTGAAGGTAAAGATGGACATTTTTTTTTAGATTATTATTTTTTTTTTGGGATTTCTATTCAACAGACATTTAGTAAAGATAATGATAATTTTTTTAAGCGTACACCTGAGAGGGTGGTTTATTTTATTGAAAAAGTCAAACTTTATAATGCCGAATGTAAGGGCAGCTTGAGCATCCAAGAGCAACAATCCTTTAATAGTCGAAGGAACTATGTATTGGTTATACTTTATCTAGAAAGAATCCTTAATACTCTCATTTGCCAAACAATCAACTACTTGATTAGCCTCTCTAAATACATGAGAAAAAGTATAATTCCTACCTAATAAAATTCTTTAAACTGCCATTGCTTGTCAATGTTCCATGATAGTGTAGTTGGTCCCTTGGAAATATTCACTAGGATTAAGGAGTTGAGTTCCACTTCCACTGCTGAGAGTTGCAATTTTCCACAGAGTTTGAGGCCATTCACCAGAGCCATTTTGCTTTGGACTTGCAAATTTGATTGATGACTATAGAAATTGCAAAATGCACTAATTAGATTTCTATTTTGGTCTCTAATTGCTCCCCCACCAGCCGCAAAACTTGGATTTCCTTGTGCAGCTCCATCAACATTTAGCTTGGCATAGCTGCAAGGGAGAGGATTCCACTTGACAGTGAATGCTCTCCTTGGTTTCGTGTTGATCAATTATTGACAAATAGCTTGAGATAGTGAGAGATCGTCAGCAGCTCTGAACCTAGGAAAAGGATGAATTGAGGATATGTCCTTCAAGTAGGAACAAACATCCATGATAATACGTTATGCTATGATGTTAAGCCCTTTAAAGACCACCACATTACTTGCTTTCCATACAAACCAGCAAACTAAACATGGAATAATTCTGTGAGTAGCCCCTAGAATGGTAAACGAAGCATCATTCCACCACCCTGAATTCATCTTTTCAAGTATAACAGAAAATGGAGGAAAAATCACGTCTATCCATGATTCAAAGTAGCACCACACTTGCCAAGAAGAACCACACTCCACAAAAAGATGATCCAGGGTCTCTTGGTGGTCACAAAAAAAACATTTAGAAGCAAACACAACTCCAAATCTAGTAATGATATAATCTAGTAGAAGACGTTTATTTAACAATATCCACATGAATATTGAAATTTTGAGTTGCAATCTGTCATCCCATATCATCTTCCTTGATAGAGTTGCCACGTGAGTAGTGAACATAGAAGACATTGAAAATTTTCCATTCATTAAGGTCCACACCAGTTCATCCGGCTCATCAATCATTGGTAGGGTTCTCCTATTAAGAAGTTTCCCAGCTTTTCCCAGCTCACATGCCGAATATTGTCCATCTAAAGATGAGAGGTTTCGACCATTATCACCCCACACTTGAGATATAGTAAGGTTCTTATAAAAAACCTAATTAACTTCATCAGATAAGAGGCATTGAGACAACAAAGGGTCAAACCAAAAGGAAAAGTGTCCATCTCGAACTATCTATTTGGAAGAAGAGACTCCTTTCAGCTTCATTACGACTTCTTAGTATCCATTTCCATGTGAAAGAATCCCCAAGTGCCTTATTCACTAGACATGGGTATGTCTTACCCTTCAAATATCTACCATAAAGGAATCTGTACCATAGAGAATTTCCTTTTCTAAATTTTCACCACAATTTGATACCAAATCCCCTAACTAAATCTAAGAGAGAGGAGATTCCAAGTCCATTTGAAGCTATTGGCTTGCATATTGTGTGCTAAGAAACCCAATGATGTTTGTGTCCTAATTACGAGGTTCCCCAAAAAAAGTTTGCAAATTGCCTCTCCAATTCTTTAATCAATTCCCATTGGACTTGATTGATTGGTGGTTTGATAGGTAAAATGGTGGATTATTAGGTAGTTGTAAATGTTTTGCAATGTTGGTGAGAGGGAAAGCTACCACCTTTGAACCATATTTGTGGGATTAATACAACATACAAGCGTTGAGTGTTTTCTTAGACTACTTTATCTTGTTTACTTGATTAGGATAGTAAGTAATCAGGCCAAGATGCTAGCTTTTCTAGTTGGTTCCTAGAACTCTATGAGTATATTGGAATAGGATCATGAGTTAGGCCACGTCATTGATTCATAGTTGGGAGGGAACCTCTAATTAAAATGTTGAATTGTTTGACTCGACAAATTGATTAAACCCCAAAAATTGGCTAATCGAACTCTAATCTACTTAAAAATCACGTTCTTAGTTTCTTTAGTGTTTGTTATAGTAAAACCATTTTCTTAAATCAAATTCTTCAAATAGTAGTCTAACCGAATAATTAGAAATTACTGACCAATCATTGTTGTTTTGATCTCTATTTCCATTTCCTACTATTTGACCCTGTATACTTACAGTGCGCCATCTTGTTAGTAGTATGATTTAGGAGTTTTATAAAGGATATAACTATGTATGTGTATTTGAAGCGCATTAGTAGCTAACTCTAGTTTTGGATAGATTGATCGAGGTAACACTAGAGTTCGAGGACCCTTCGCCATAGATCAGTGATAATTATTGATTTGATAATTCATAGTCATGTTCGATACGGATTTCTAATTGGTTCTTGATAATTCTATATACATATTACTTAATTTACTTCAAACTAGACCCGAGTGTTTTCCCCCTAAAGACAATTAAATTGATAAGCCTCGTCATCACGAGGGATCGAGGTTGAGTTGATATTTGGAATTTGAATCTGCAAAAAGGTTCAATGGAGTTGATTAATTGGTGTGTTGATTTAATTCAAGAAAATTGTTAGTCTATTACCGACCCACTTTCTTAATATCTGGTAATTTGCTCTTTTTAATTTTAATTGTATTTTCTTAAATTTCTCAGTACCTTAGTGTTTTTAATTAAAAGCTTTACCAACCTTATTGATTATACAAATAGAAATTGTCAACCATTTGCAGTACTTGTTTGATTATTTTTCCTTGAGAGAATGATCTCCTATTCGCACAACTCCATTGATATTGTGCAGTTGTGGAATTAAGGGATTTGGAAGTTATGAGTATGTTTATTAAACTTTTCCTACATCATCAAGAAAAGGGCAGACCTTGTTGCTTGGATTCTTCCCTCTCAATTGGGTGTTGTAAAGCTTATGACTGGTTCGTCCCTCGGCAATCCGGGCCTGGATGGTTGTGGTGGTATTTGCATGAATATGGATGGATCAATAATGTCTAGTTTTTCTAAGTTTCTTAGAACAACAACTTCTTTGGAAGCCGAGGCACTTAGATTTTATTTTGTTTAAAAGCATGTCGTGAGCGAGGCTTTCCTAAGGTTCAAGTTGAAATAGATTCTCATTTACTGGTTCAAATCCTAACCAAGAAATAGAAAGGACAGTGGCATCTTCATTCTATCATTTGGGAAATTGACGTAATTCTAGAGAAGGGGCACTATCATATGCAACATGTATATAGAGAGGAAAATGGGGCAACTGATGTTTTGGCAAGAATGGGTAGTGATGAGACCAATTGCATGAAGAGAAAAATTGTCCCACTTTTCATTGCATGGAATAGTTAGGCTTGTTGCTGTGTGTTTTCCTGCAATTAATTATTCAAAATTTAGTTCCATTAGCATTTCATGTAGATTCATTGCAAGAGGTATTGGCTTAGTCCCTCCCCCATTTTGTACCTTTATTTAAACAATAAAATGGGTGTCCGACCTCCACCAAGGTACCGGTGGTTGTAAAACAATAAAAGGTTAAAGTTTGATTTTTTTGTCCTTGTATTTTGTTTTATTGCAATACAAGTTCATGTTTAGGGTTTATGTGTTTACCTTTTGTCTATGTTTCATTGGTAGTCTTTTATTTAGTTAGTTATGGCTCTTTCCTTTCCTTTTATTTTGATTACTTGTCTTTGTGTCAATCTTGAGGATCTTACTATTTAAAAGATACCCCAGCTATCGGAAGGAAACCTTTTGGATTTCTATATCTTCTTTATTTGAAGTATTGTAGAAGGGATAAAAAAAAGTTTAGAGTTAGGTTGTGTGTTTGCTTAATGGTAGTGCATGTTCTATAAATTGACTTCTATGTTTTTGAATGGTTGAAATATGCTTAATTGTGACTTGTGGTGGATTTTATTATTAGTAGGGTGTATAGGGTTTTTTGACAACTGACCCCAAGCTAGTTGTGAAATTTTTCTATTTTTTGAAATAAAATGTGTAGTCCTAATGTTTTATTACTTTCCTTGGAAATGCATAAGTTGATTTTTGTGTCTCAACTTCGTTCATTGATTGATTTTTGCGTCTTAACTTTGTTCATTGATCATGGGTGGCGTGGATCTTTCTTTTGTCAAAGTATAGATAAAATTTAAATTTTGGAAATGATTTTGGCCTTCTTTGTACCGTTTGTGCCTAAGTTGCTACCTTATGCACACTTATCTCAAGTGTCCCTGCTGAGCATTTATAAGATCAAACTTTCTTGTTTAACAGCATTCATTAGCCTTAATTCCATTGCTTTTATTTCCCACTTTTCAACCCATCACTTTTGGGCATTGTTGATCTTTTCAACTAAACATTTAAAATTTTTTCAATGCCAGGGATGTTCAAATGTTAATGATGGTGGTTTGTACAAGTGAAAATGGGATAATTTTTTGTTTTTTAAGTTAATTCAACCTCTCTATTAGTGGATCGGGCACTTGTTTTTTAATTAAAATAAAAAAATACATGGAGCGGAATATGAACCAAAAACTCTGGGTGAAATACATGCAACCCTAGCCCATAAGCCTTAACTTTTACAACCAATTCTATTTAAATAAGATACAACTTTTGCAATAGAAGGAAAATTATCCAAACTACTAACCCTATTACAATGAGAATGGCTACTAAGGTTTGCTAAACAATCGGCTACCCTTTTAGCCTTACTATACACATGCATAAAAATAGAGTTCATATTCTGCAAATGATGAAAACATTGCTAGTGGATGTTGTCAATCCTCCTAGGTATTGCAGCTTTTCTTGTAAAAATTTTAAAAATAACTTGAGAATCTAATTCAATAATAATGTTGAACAAACTTTCATCCACATATAGATTTGATCACTTCCAACAAAGCCAAAGATTCTGCCCTCAAACTAAAATCCATGTGAGAGTAAAATGAAGAAAAACCAGTATGGATAATGCCATCAGAACTACTAATGATTCCTCCTCCAGATGCAATTCTAGATATACCTTTGTAAGCTCCATTGAATTTCAAAATGAAGAAATGGGGAGGAGGACATTTCCATTCCACTATAATAACCCTACACTGTACATCAGATTGTGAATGAATCCAGCCAGGTGGAAACATAGCAAGCTTATCATGAGAATGAATATGAAACCGGAAAGCCATAGGAAGATTATTAATCAAGGTGTCCAGTGTTAGGCAAACTTATTGAGCAGTTGTCAAAATGCCTTCAAATAATCCCTTATTTCTAGCTTTCTATTACTCTGACAACCAAAGTTTGAATCAATGTATGTAGATAACCAATCAAAGTTTTGGAATTATGATACAGCCACCATTCATTGAGATATTGAAACAATCTAGACAAGAGAAGTTTTGTTTGAAACTTCACTTCAAAGTGTTGTCAACCTTCACCAGCTAGCTGACATTTGAGAAAAAAGTGATCCAAAGTTTCTTCTTCTTTGAAAAAATACACTTAGCAGGTAATTGAAACCCTTTCCTTTTTAGAATATCATCTAATAGAAGCATTAAATTCAGAAGTCTCCACATGAAGATAGAGATCTTATCTGGAATGATTACATCCCACATCATCTTCCTGGAAAACATGATTGAGTTACTTGTAAGAGTTTCCTTGATAGCTTAGGTGACAAAAAAATTACCAGAAGTGTTTCCCTTCCAAGCCCATATGTCCTCAACATTTGCAAAATGAAGCTCATTCTGCTTGAGCCAGTTAGTATAACATGTTGGACAACATTCCTTTAAAGGATCAATATCCAAACCATACTTTTTCTAGAATTGGTTCAAAATCAAGTCATAGAAAGGAGAATTACTACTCTAGGTCAAGCCATCTTCATCCCAACAATCAAACCAAAACGAAGAATCGTTCCTATTTCTATCCTTTACAAAAATAAAAAATTCAACCAAGTCCTTTATTGATAGCATTCTTTTCCAAAGAGACGAAGATAATCCAAAATTCTTCACACAACTTGGATGTATTAGATTGAATATGTATATAGTGTCCATAAATCATTTCTATAAAGAATCCCTAGTTCTAAAAATCCATTAAAGTTTCATCAACATACCTTGAACAATGTAACATAAATTATGAAAACTAATCTATTATCATGAATAGGTTGTGACATTTTAAACCAAGACCTCCAGTGCATTCTCCTACAAAAATCTAGATCTCCCCAGAAAAAATCAATAAACTTCATTTCAATCTCCTTGATCATAGATTTTGGAGGAGCCAAAATAGAAAGAAATATATTGGAATAGTGCTTAGCAAGGCTTTATTAGCAAAGCCTACCACCATTGGATACTATCTTTGCCTTCCAACCTGCTAACATAAGAGTTATATTATCAAACATAGGTTGAAATAAAGCATGCTATTGTATCCTTTCCTACCTTTCTTCAAAGGACAACCAAGATTAATGAATGGGCATTTGTTTTTAACAAAACCAGTCAACCCTAAAATTGGCCTTGATCTATCTGAACTCAGTTGGAGGATGCATAAAATTTGCTCTTGCTTTTTATTCAATGTCTGACGAAAACAAGCCTCATTCTTCATCATGAACTCAGTCAAGTTGTTCACAGATTTCTTGCCTCCATTTGAAATGTAATAATATCATCAGCGTAAGATAAATGAGAAGTAGGACACAATGCCTTGGAGTAGGATCATACTTTTTCTTCAGTAAAGCACCTATTTAGTTATCTACTAAATACTTCTGCTGACAAAATGAAGAGATAAGGAGAAATAGGATCCCTTGCCATACATCTCTTGCCGATTTAAGAATCCTTAGGACTTCCATTTTACAAAATAGAAAACCAATTGGATTCAATACAATTAGCCAATGTAAAGATGTATTGATTAGAAAAGCCAAGCCTCTTCAGAATTTATAAAGGAAGTGCAAAGAAACCCTATCAAATGCTTTTGCCATGTCAATTTTCAGCACATGTTACCTCATCTAACCTTTTTGTCAATATACTCCGCCAGCTCTTGAGCTTGCATTACATTATTGGAAATATTCCAACTATGACCATATCCACTTTACTGTTCACAAATTAGTCTAGGCAACAAAACTTTAAGTCTATTAGCCATGACCTCAAAAAAGATCTTATCAGCCAGAGTACAAAGGCTAATGGGTCTAAATTTACTAAAAGCAAAAGGATTAACTACTTTAGGAATTGGACAAATCAAAGAGCTAGTATTAGGTTATGGAAGAGAATGCCCTTGAAAGAACTCCATAGCAGCATTCAACAAGTCTTGTGAAAAAACCATTAAATCCATCAACACCTATTGCACTGTCTGAATTCAAAGAGAAAAAACCTCCTTCAGCTCTACCAAAGTTGGTAATGCCAATGATGCATCATATCCATCTCAGTTAAAACATCAGGAATAACATCAAGACATAACATCAAGGAAGTGATCATCGTCTTGATTACCCACAACAGATAAGAATACAAACAAACCAAACATTATTCTCACTAAGTAAATAACAATTCTTCAAAACATTGAACTGCTTCACTACATAAAATATTTTTGTCCTTTATCAGCTGCCACTTGAATCTTTTAATCTCTTAATGCAAAGATGATTTCTTTTCACTTGCAAGTGGGAGAGAAAATACTTCATGTTGTGATCTAATTCTTTAAGCCATTTAATATTTGCTTTCTATTTCCAATAACTTTCTTCTTCAGCTATTGCTTTAAGCAACAAGGCCTTTATTAAGAAGGAGAGTTTTATTCTGCAAGATGGATCATCTGGATACAAGTCTTCATGCTGCTTCACTAATTCTTCAACATCCCTAATCCTTTGAAAGATTTCACCAAACTAAACCTTATTCCAAGACTTTATATCAATCTTCAACCTTTTAAGCTTTGTTGAAAATATCTATAATGCAGTTCCATGACAACATTGTAGATTCCAACTGGCCTCTATAGTATTCATAACATTGTTGGGTTCACCCGAACATTTTGAACGTGAATGACTTAGGTCCAGAATGAGAAGATAACTGCAAACTGAACATAAGAGGGGAGTGATTGAAACATGTTCTATTTAAGTGAGAAATAGAAATATTATAAACTTGTTATTTCTTGGAAAGAAAGAAAAAATAGATTAGAAAAATAGAGATTTAGAGAGGAGTTTTATTGAGATTTAGTGCAATTTACAAAACAATCTAGAATGCCTATCTCTTTTCTTGGATTTTTACTTTATATAAGATTTGGTAATTGCTCATCCTCTAGAAGTTTTCTAACTGTCTACTGTAACTAACTATTACAACTTGATGTTCAAACTAACTTTCCTACCACTAAGTTCAATTGCCGTCTAATGACAAATCAGTTAAGATTTCAGCATTGCCCCTAACTCAGCTGCAGGTTATGACATTTCCCCTCCCATGAAACAATCATAAACAATCCAAGTCTACTTCTAGGATTGAAATGGGAAAATTGAGCCTTGATCACATCCCAAACTTCCCAAGTGGCATCATTAGCTTCCAAATTTTCCCATTGAATCAAGGCCTGTTTAAAATAAGTAATTCCCCTTTGAAGCACACTTCCATCAAAAACAGCAAGAACAAAGACTCAAATTCCCCCAAATCATCCAATTGATGCAACTTTTCGCATGTCTAGGTAAATTTGGTTGTAGGTTTAAATAGAGAAACAAGAACACAAGATGAATGGAAGATCCCATAGGCAACTTGAGTTCATAAACGACTTGCCCAATTCTCTTCTCCACATGAAAAGGACCATAAAACTTGGTAGTGAGCTTGAGATTCCTTCTCAAAGCAATAGCGGATTGTCTGTAAGGTTGTAATTTGAGGAATACCCAATCGCCAACCTCAAACTGCCTATCCACTCTATGCCTGTCAGTATTTTGTTTCATGCTATTTTGAGCTTAAAGGAGATTCTCTTTCAATAGTTTATTCCATTTAAGACTGATTCTTTCAGATAACCAATCCTCTATAGCAGCTACCCTTGTATCCTTAGGAGTCAAATTCAGCTGAGTGCATGAAAGGGTGACATCTGCAAGGCTGACTGGAAATTGATGTTGTACAAATACTCCGCAGCTACCAAGCACTTTTTCCACCAGATTAGCTCGTGCATGCAAAAGCACCTTAAGCAAGTTTCTGCAGATCTTTTCACTTTTTCTGTTTGCCCATTTGTCTATGGATGATATGCAAAAGAAAATGCCAGTTTAGTCCCCAGATGATTGAACAATTCTTTCCAAATGGCACTAGTGAACACTTTATCCCTATCAAAGATAATGTGTTGCGGTAGGCCATGCAACTTAAAAATGTTTTCAAAGAATGCTTGACTTGAAATTTTAGTAGTGTATTGAGTGGTAAGGGAAATCAAATGGGCATATTTAGTGAGTCTATCAACAACCACAATGAAATGGGCATATTTAGTGTGTCCACATAGATCACATGATACCCCACAGTTTTGATTTAGGTAGTCCATCAATGAAGTCCATTGAGATTTGCTGCCATGCTTGACTGGGAATCTACAATAGTTGTAGCAATCTAGATGTGCCCAATGATTACTTGTACCCTGGTTACAAATGTCACAATCTTGCACAAAATTTTCAACTTCCTTTTCATCGCAGGCCTAAAGAAAAAAGATTTAAGTCTCTGGTAGATCCCCAAGTTACCAGAATGACCTCCTCAAGTGGAATCATTGATCCATGAATAGAAAAAAAACAATCCAAATATATCAAGTAATAAACCACACTAATTTTTAGCTTCTACCCTTGCGCCTGCAAGTATACAGTGCTAGATATTAGTATAGAATGAGCGGGATCATTCCCACTAGGATTGTGGTGGGCAAGTACCATGTTTTATATGGCCTTGTGCAGTAAAGTGGTCCAAATAGCAGAGGAAAGATCTAAACTACTCAAAATCTCACTGAAATTGCACATTCAAATTCAATAATTAAATTACATTCCAAGATCTAAAGAAATTAATAATGACTATTAGCTACTAAATTAATCTACTAAATAATCTATTCTATGGAAAGCAATTACATGAAAGCAAATAAAACTAATCTTAATTCACTAAAATAAAGGAACTATCTTTATGCTTAAATTAGAAGCAAAAAGTTCTAATTTAGCTAAGGAAAGCAATTAGAAAGCATAAGAACAAAGTAACAACCATTTCTACGATTTGAAACTATTGATCCTTGAGGGAAAATTTTGTTCTAAACTAAATATTTTTGGATTTTTGTATTGAATTTTGAAATCTCACTAAAAATTAAATAGAATTAAAAGTAAGGGATTGAAATCTTGAATTAAAAAGTACTAAATTAACAAGAACCTTAATTATTCTTAGAAAACTTGGAATAAAAGAAAATAGATTTATAGAAAATTAAACTAGAAAGCAACTAAAAATTATATCTACTTAAAGTTAAACATTAACCGACTACTAATGTGTAATGGAAATCTAAACTTGCAAGAAGGAGATTAAAAGTTAGATCTGAAGGAGAATTAAAGAGGATTTTGAATTAAGGAAATGAAACTTGAGAGTCAAGTATTGTTATTCTATTATAATCTACTCTAAACTACTAACTACACCCTAAACTATGTGTACTAGAACACATCTAGATTATCTTAAATAGTTGAAGATTAGGAATTGGCTGTTGGAAAATTACAAGACTGCCATTACTATTATTGGTAGAAGTGAGTCCATGTTGCGATTTGGAATAAGTGAGATCGTGACATGGACTAAAAATTACATAAGCCTATTTATGTGTCCATGTTGCGATTTGGACGCAACATGGGCCATTTTTTCAGCAATCTTCAATTCTTCTATAATTGTCTTTGGGTCCTCGCACTTTGCTCATTCTCGCTTCCTATCTCTAATTTAGACTTGCATAATATTAAACCAATTAAGTGATTAATTTAACTAAAATTTTAATCAAATCATATCATATTTAACAATAACCAAAATCTAAACACATAATATTGAAAATTTGCTAATATATTCAATTGATAAACCAAAGTTCAAATTTTAAACTCACAAAATATCATGATTTAGAGTAAAATAACTCTAATTTACTAGAGTTATCACAGTCCCAAACTTAGCGTTTTACTTGTCCCGAACAAAAATAATAAGAAATAAAAAGAACCCTAACAAAAAGTAAAAAGAACCTTACTAACAATTAAATACAAAAACACCACCAACGTTGACAAAATACTTGATGAGCTCTAGATGTATTTAGAACAACTACGAAATATCTCAACGAACCTCTAATACTATATGATAAGTGAAGTATTTAATTAAGTCAATCCAAATTTTCAAATTTTTTAAAAATAGACGTTCATTTACTACACAAGATTTCAAAATCACCAAGTATTACTATTCTCGAAAAGAATTCCGAAACGTTTAGTTTTATCCATATAAAACATCATTTCTTCTCAAATCACAAATATTATAAAGTTAGTCAATCATCCCGACAAAGTCGCATAAGGAAAATAGAAGTTCATTAGGAACCTACTCAAATGCAGATGTCACAAAATTTGGGAATATACCTCTGATAAGGACTGAGTAGTACGGGATCAATGATAAGTATTACAAACATTTCCTCCTCAACTTATTGGTATAATAAAATGTTACCTCTAATGGCTTAATTTGGAGAAACAACATGGGTCCATGCCAGAATCCCATACTCGACTTATTTCTACTTTAATGACTTATTTCGGAGAAACAGCATGGGTACATGACAGAATTCCATACTCGCCTTACTGCCCGCAGAAAATATAATAATAACTTAAATTTTGTTAAACTGCTCTAAACCATGGAAATGCAGTGAAATGTACTTAAAATTAATTTCTAATACCAATTATTTACAAATTAGAAGAACATTCGCTATGCAAACACACAAAATATCCCAATTTCCTTCTATTTCATTTAACTCACTCTTTCCAAAAGATAAATCGGCTAACAAAATAATATGGGTCATTTGATTAAAAATGTGAAGATATATTTCAAATGAATTTTCTCAAAATTTTAGTACCTCTTTTTGAAAAATAGTAACACCAAGTTTTTGAATTCTTTATGTTGTAAAACAAATAATCACTCACGCTTAAATCCACAAAATGGCCTAGTGAAATATTTCAATCATATAATATTGTAAGTCAATACAATCATCGAATATTCGATTGATCAATTTTATCCGCTTGTCATCAAGTCACACCAATACACATAAAATAACCATCCCCAAAATAAGAAATAAATACCTCCAAACTTGTCTCTTTTATTCAAAATGATTAATAATTCATCCTTCTGCTCACCCAAAATTCCAACATAAGGACATAGCATCAATTAAACAAGAGCTAAATAAACTACGAAAAAATTTTAATCTAGAAATCAATAGAAAGTAAAAGTACAAAGGATACATAACTAAGCCATGTATCTAACAATAAAGCTCTGTAAAAATCAATATCCAAATCAAGTTACCAACAAATGCAAACATGACATCAGCTTAAGGCCCTTAGCCACTCTACTATCATCAATCAATGAAAATGACCAAAACCACACCATGTATTCAACAAAGTTATTCTCAAAATCATCTAATCCATAAATCAATAAAAAGATATTTACTTGCCGTTAGCTTAAGGCCATTAGCCAATCTACTTCTAAAATAAAATATCCCAAAATAAAATACTAAAGATAAAAGTAATTAAAGATAAAAGTGCTAAATAATGAGAAATAAGAAAAATTGTCCATCTTCATCAAACTCCATCAAATGCAAGGGTCCTAAGTCATCCATATTCATTGCAACTAATTGCTAAACTATCGTGCTCCATCGCCTCTTGACCATCTTCTACATCACTGGGTTGAGCTTTTTCATGATCATCATCCTTAGCTTCTCCGGTCTCACTTGCTTGTTGAACTTCTTCTAGATGTATTAAACTTGCGGGTAGTGTATAATACTGCCCACAAGGTGGACCAAAATACCAAAGTGGAGATGGTGGTGGACAAATAGCCCATGTACCAAGTATAGTGATCCTGAGAGCTTCCCCTATCACTACCAGGTTGTTTTGCATGATCGGTAGACTATAGGTCAAATACCCTTGCAGCTCATTCCTCTATTCTTCATTGACTGGGGCATTACATACATGTGTCTGGCAAAGGGATATATGATGTAATATGAGGCGGTGATGGTGGTGGAACAGGGCCTTCTTTGGGGTGATGTTTCTCATATTCTCTTACTATCATATAGACATATTCCTGCCTTTGGGATATGTCATAGGCTCCCCGGGATCAATGATACACTGTGCAACAGTCAATAAATGGTGGATTAGATTGGGTGCATAAAAGATAGGTCTCCCAGACCTTCCACTGTCCAAAAATCCCTGTCTAATCAAACAAGCAATATTCACTAGTATCCCAATCATGATAGCATAGACCACCAATGCCTTGTCCCTCTGAACAAAACTTAAGACTTAGACCCCCAAATTCGATAACTAATAAAGTAAAACCACAGTTTTTAATCATCTCCACCAGTGAGAGTCCATCATGAGCGAATCTTAATTTAGTATCACTTGTTGTACTCTGAATCCAATTCACTTTGACACACAAATAGCATCTTTAATTATATCCATGTCCTTTTCTTTGTCAATCAAAAGTGCTAAATATCGATCAGGAGGAACAGGTGGTATGTTAAAACAAGCGTGAATCACTTTTGAGTTGAAATCAAGCAATACCCTCCATACTCTCACTTATCCGTCCAGAAGATCACACAAACTGCAATGAAATTCTTTCACCAATTGACTACCTTAGGAGTCAACTGGAGCATTAAACCATTCCTAATGCCTTGCCCTAATCTGGTCCCCCATTGTCTTTCTCACCTCTTCATATGGTTCCCAATGCATGGATAAATCAAAATTCCTCTCCTTGATCACTTCATGTTTCTCATTTTTTCTATACAATTGATGGGCTCAATCACTGAAAAATCGAGGTTCTGCTTGCCCACCTCCCTCACTTGGCTGACCTACTTCTTTATCTTCTCGACTCATACCTTCACCAGCTTTTCTTTTTCTTGAACCCACTCCTCTACCCCTTGCTCTTGTCCTCCTCTCAGCATTCTCATATACACATTTTGTCATTTTTCACAACAATTATCTAAGTTAACAAATAAGCACTGTAAATTTCTGAATTCACAAATAAGGAAAAAAAATTGACCAATTTATTAACAAAAGTTCACAATTTCTCAATGATAATTCAAATAATCCAACTCATAGTCCAACAATTCAAAGAATAAATGGATTCAATACAATATTTCGTGCCCAAAAAATTTCCACCAAATTTTTGTTCCAAAATCACCCAATTGTTATCAACAATTTTGAAATAAAACTAATTTAAATATACCCAAAAATTGCCTTCAAATATTGGAAAAATTTCAACCACAAAATTTAAGAAATATGTAACCCGATTGATGCCAAAAATTCCCCAAGAATTTGAATGCAAATCCCTCCTTGATGTTCAACTTTTCCAAGCAAACTCCAAAGTAGACATTCCCACGTTGATGCTTGAAGGATGACATGGAAAGATTTTGGTGGTGAATTGTGATGTTGAAAGGGTTTTTAATGGAAGAATTTTAAGGGTTAGGGATGGGGTTTTCACGGTTAAGGAAGGAGAAGTTGAGCATATAAGAAGAGGAGAGGAAGTGGTCTTTTAAAATTGCACTTCTGTTTGTATCGAAACCGTGATTTGGATTTTTTTCGTATTGCAATTCGACCTGATCTCGATGTCGTAATTTGGGTTTCCAAATCGCGATTTGACTTCTGGTGAAATTTTGCCTTGCAGAAGTTTGAGGTTGATGTCCAAATCGTGATTTGGGCTCGGGATAAATTTTTCTTTCGAAGAAGTTTGAAGTTGATGTCGCGATATGGACTTTGAAATCGCGATTTGGCCCAAATGACCAAAATACCCCTCAAAAGTTTGAGGTCGATTCGAACCTAAATTTCTGTAAAGTATATTTTTGATATTTAGCCAAATTGTCTCCTCTGTTCACCATTTGTTTCTTCAGGTCCATGCACAATCTACAAACACAAAATTAATAAGTTTGGATAACCATTCTCACTCATTCTTTAGCACGATTTATTCAATTCGAAAGCACATATTTTTAACTAACATTTGTAACATAATTAAAACTAAATCACTCAAAATAGAAACTAATTAAAAATCACACAAAAAAATAAACAAAAACCAACTAAATTAAAAACATGGATTGCCTCCTAAGAAGCGCTCTTTTATAGTTATTAGCTTAACTATGGCACGGTTGTTCATTCCAAGTACTTGAGGATGGTTAGCCATTCTTTTCCTTTTGGTCTCCACAAAAACCAAAAAACAAAAAAATCTTGATGCCCTTCTTTTTTACGAGTAAAGCTTGATTCACGGTTCTCCTATGCACTGGTCCTTTCTTCCAAACCTTAGCCATCACTAGTGCACGAATTAGCATCTCTAATTGTTTCTCAAACCATTTTGTTTCTTTTTGTGACTTTTCAACATTCTACCATCACCATAATGTGGATTTTCCCACCACTATACAAATTTCTCGATCGTTCGTCACATCACACCCTTTATCGGGTAATTTTTCTTTCAATTCATCTCTTGGATCTTCTTTTCTTTCCAACGGTTGCTTGAGTGAATTGTCTTGGTTAATTTCATTTTCCTCTTCATTTGACCTAGCAATGAAAGAATTAAGAGAATAGTTAGCACATTTTCTTTTAAAAATGGGAATGTTATCATTATATTCAAACACATCAAATTCAATTGATTTATTTTCAACTTGTAAAACTAACTTCCCTTTGTTCACATTAATTAATGCATGGGTAACTGACAAGAATGGCCTCCCTAGAATCAATGGAATCTCACTCTTTTCGCTCATATCTAGCACCAAGAAATCAACAGGAAATATCAACTATTCAACTTGAACAAGCACGTCCTTCAACAAGCCATATTATTTCATCTCAAATAAATCCACCAATTGGTGTGTGATATTAGTTGGTTTGAGATTGTTGATCCCTAACTTATAAATTGTCATAGATGGCCTTCGGTATAATATTTATACTTGCCCCCAAATCACAAAGTAATCGATGTAATGTTTCTTCTCCAATATTCACCGGTATTGAGAAACTACCAGGATCTTTGAATTTAGGGGGGTAGCCACTTTTGAACAATGGCACTATACTTGGCATCAAGGCCTACTTTCTCATCGTTATCCCACTTTTACTTTCTTGCCTATAGATATTTCATAAACAACACATAATTAGGCATCTTAATAATAACATCAACCAAGGGAATATTCACTTTAAGCTTTTTAAATATATCAAGGAATTTGTGAAATTCTATCTCTCTCTCCTCCTTTCCTGATCAATGATCCGTTGAGGGAATGGGATCTTCACCGAAGGCTCTAAGTTCAAGGGCTCCTCTATTTGTTTCTTCTTTGACTCCTTGATTTCCTCCACTTTTTCTTTTCTTTCATCATCTTCTTCAACTTCTCTCTTCTCTTTACTTATCTTGGATTTATACTTTTCCATTTTTTGTTTGTCAACCATTTTCTTCTCTATTGGCCCAACCAACTCCCTTCCACGCCTTAAAGATATAGCAAGACATTATTCTTTTAGATTTGGAACTATATCACTAGGTAAAGTCCCCATGGGTCTCTCATGTTGCTGCCTAGCCAATTATCCTAATTGAATTTTCAAATTTCTCGTTGAGGTTTTCAAATTCTCAAAGTCTCTCCTATGTTCTTCCTTATCCATTCTTTCTCTTTCCAAATCCCTTCTCAAGCACTCTGTTTCTCTTTTCCAACCATCTTCACATACATTTTCTCTTGGAGCAAATTGGTCATTATACATAGGTTGGGAAGAATTTGCTTATTGGAAAGGAGGTCTTGGTTGTTGATTTTGAAGTAGAGGGTTAGAGGAAGATTGATATGAGGTGGTTTGGAAATTTCTTTGATGTAGATATTGATAGGGTCTAGATGAGAAACTTGAAGCTCGGTTATATAAGTTTTGAGGAGGGGATTTGGTTGATAGGAATGGGTTGGATTAATATTGGTATTACTCTGAAAAGTTGGGATGATTCCTCCAAGAGGGGTTATATGTGTTTCCATAAACTTTGGGTGGGTTTCTTGGAAAAAATGATTGATTAGACACATAGTTGAGTTACTTATTGGACCCATAGGGCATTTCACATTGCTCATTTGCATGTCCACCCCAACAAAAGTCACACATCATAGTTGGTTGAGTTAGAGAAAAAGACATTGCATTCACACTACTCGGTTTCCCTAAGTTCTCCAACACTTTTGCAACATTGTTCACCAGATTGATAAACATACTTTATTGTGCCAAAAGAGCATCTTGAATATTCAAATTCAATACTCTATTTTGTGCACTAGCTTGATTGGCTTGGTGTTGAGCTACCGGTGGAGTCATTGGTCGACAATAATAATGGTTGTAAGCCATCCAATTGAGCAATTCTTGACCTTCCTCTGGTGTCTTGTATGATATGGAACCATCAGCGGAGGTATCTACCATGGATTTTGAGCATTCTCTTGTGTCAAACCATTGTAGAAGGTTTTAATTTGAAACCATAATCTTAATCACGTGATGAGTATACTTGCTTAGAAAATCCTTAAACCACTCCCAAGCTTCTCCTATGCTCTTACCAACATCCTGCTTAGAGGAGGTCATTTCAGTCCGCAATTTGGCGGTCCTTGAAGGTAGGAAATGTTTTGCAAAATATTCTTGTGCAAGTTGGTTCCACGTGGTAAACGTCCCTTGGGCATGAAATTGAAGACAAGATTTTGCCCTATCTCCTAGGAAAAAAGGTAATACTCTCATTCTCCTACAATCCGAGTGCACACTATTAAATTTATAAGTGTTTGAAACCTTCTCAAAGTTCATTACATGTGTCTATGGATTTTCATTAGGACCATTCCCAAATATCGCGTGAGCTTGTAGCTTCTGTATCAAAGCAGGCTTAACCTCAAAATTGTTTGCTTGTACGGGCATCCGTGCAATGCTAGAATTTGCCCTATCAGAACTCGGTACATGTAATAGGCATACTCTTTAAACGGTCTTCCATTCATATTTATCCCATTCCCATTTCTATAACCATCCATTCCATGTTCTCCGGCAATTTGTTCTTCGTTATTCCCATTGTTCAAATTTCTTTGATTTCGATTAGCATTCTCCATTTCAATTCTCTCTTGCTCTTGTTGCACTCTTTTATGCTTGTGGATTTCCCTCAAATATTTTTCTCTTTCTTCGTCCAAGCAAATGAACTGCCCTTTGTCTCTCTTTGCCATGCACTACAAAAGTCAAAACAAGCGATTAATTCAAGTGCCATGATAATTCAACAAGAACAACGACGAACATAAACAAATAAACAAAAAAATTAACAACTAAATTAAACTAAAGTGCTAAATCTACAAGACTCGTAAAGCGCTCAATATTGCCAAACACCAAGGACAAACCCCAACAACGGGATCCATGGGTAAAATAAAAACAATTCAATTATGTCAAGTAATACAACCACACTAATTCTTAATTTCTACCCTTCGTTGCGCCCACAAGTATACGGTGCTGGATAGCAGTATAGAATAAGTAGGATCGTTCCCAAGAGAATTGTGGTAGGCAAGTACTAAGTTTTACAAGTCTTTGTGTAGTTAAGCGGTTCAAATAGCTGAGTAAAGATCTAAACTACTCAAAATCACAATGAAATTGCATATTCATAACCAACAATTAAATTAACTTTCCTAGAAAAGCAAGTAATAATGACAATTATCTACTAAATTAATCTACTAACGAATCTATTCTATGGAAAGCAATTACATGAAAGCAGATAAAACTAATCTTAATTCACTAAAATCAAGGAACTAACTTTATGCAAAAATTGGAAGGAGAAAGTTCTAATTTAGCTATGGAAAGCAATTAAAAAGCATAAGAACAAAGTAATCTACCAATTGAAACTATTGATTCTTGAGGAAAATTTAAGCTCGAAACTAAATATGTTTTGGGTTTTTGTATTGAATTATGAAAGCCCACTAATAATTGACTAGAATTAGAAAAACCAATGGACTGAAATCTTGAATTAAAAAGTACTAAATTAACAAGAACCCTAATTACTCTGAGAAGACTTGAAATAAAAGCCAAGAGATTTATAGGAAATTAAACTAGAAATCAAGTAAAAATTATATCTACCTAAAGCTAAAGATTAACCCACAATTGATATGTAATCAAAACCTAAACTTGCAAGAAATTAAAAGCTAGATCTAAAGGGGAATTAAAGAGGATTTTGTGTTAAGGAGTTGAAACTTAAGAGTCAAGTCTTGTTACACTATTCTAATCTACCCTAAACTACTTACACCCTAAACTATGTGTACTAGCACACATCTAGAGTATCTTACTAGCACACATCTAGACAACCTTAAATAGTTGAGTACTACACAAACAAAGATTAGGAATTGCCTGCGGGAAAATTACAAGACTGCCATTACTACTATTCCTAGAAGCGAGTCCATGTCGCGATTTGGAATTAGTGGGATCGCGACATAGACTAAAAATTACATTAGTAGCCTATTTCTGTGTTCGTGTCGTGATTTGGAATAAGTGAGATCGCGACATGGACTCTTTTTCCAACAATGCTTCTATTCTTCTGCAATTGTCTTTTGGTTCTTGCACTTTGTTCATTCTAGCTGCCAACTTCTAATTTAGACCTACATAATATTAAACCAATTAAGTAATCAATTTAACTAAAATTCTAATCAAAGCATATCATATTTAACAATAACTAAAATCTAAATACGTAATTAGAAAATTAGCTGATATATTCAATTAATTAACCAAAATTTAGAATGAAACTAACAAAATGCCATGATTTAGAGTAAAATAACTCTAGTTTACTAGAGTTATCAATCATGCATGCAAGAAATGAGCTGACTCTTGAGATCTAAAATTTTTCCAATGTATGTCTTTCCCATATATTTCAATATCCCCTAATCATACATATGATTAGGATGAGCTAATCCACCAATTGTTAAGTCCAACAGCAAGTTTTTTGCAACCTTATCTCCCTGGTCTGCTATCAGACACTTGAGACAGTCAAGTAGGTTTGACAGTAGAAATAGCATGCAATTCACGGTAGTCAGCCATGCCATTCTTTCCCCCATGATCACTTCCCTCCTCAATTATTTCCATTCTCATTCACAAGGCATTTGCAACTACATTTTCTTTACCTTTCTTATATTGAATTTCATAATCTAGGCCCATGAGTTTAGTTAACCATTTTTGTTGCAAAGAGTTAGATATCTTCTATCGTAGGAGATGCTTTAGACTCTCATGATTAGTTCTAATTATGAAATGTGGTCCTAGTAGATAGTGCCTCCACTTGTTAACAGGTATGATTAAAGATAACTACTCCTTTTCATAAATAAAGAGGGACTGGTTTTTGTTTCCCAAGGCTTGACTAAGATAGGCTAATGGTTGGCCAACTTGCATCAACACAGCATCAATGGCTTTCTGGCTAGCATTAGTCTGTAACACATATGGTTTAGAGAAGTCAGGCAATGCTAACATAGGTGTATGGCTAGCATGGCAAGTTTGAACTGTTGGAAAGTTGATATGGATTCCTCATTCCATTCAATGCTATCTTTCTTCAACAACTCAGTTAATGGTTTAGCTATAAGTCCATACCTTTTAACAAATTTTCTATAATAGCTTGTGAGGCCTAGAAAACCCCTCAAAGCCTTCACATTAGTAGGTTCAAGATAGGTTAACATACTTTCAATCGTGATAAGATCAGACACTACACCGTCTCTAGTAACTATGTCACGCCCCAAAAACGGGACCGTAACACGCCGCGCTAATGGTACACCGGCCCAAAGCGCAAGGCACAAACGAACAGAGCAACAAACTTAACCGCAATGTAATAGAACCATCAAACCATTTCTTAACTATAAAACCGAATATTTCATTTTACACAAAAATACGAATTACAAAATTCCTTCTTAGTACAAAAGATGCTACAACAAAAACAAAGTTCATCAATACAAAACCTATCTAATTGTTGTAGCCTGACTTCTCCTGCGCTCTTGAGACATCTTGATGTGTATTAGCGCACAGTCCTAGCGGTAATTGTTTTCACATAGTTACTAAAAGACTGCTGTACGCGGTGGAGAGTCAAAAACGAGCACCTAATCTGAAAAATTATACATCACGTGGGGTGAGCATAACTAGCTCAGTGGATATCATAAAAGCTCTTCAAATGGGGCCAGGCATTGCGATAAAAAGAAAACATAAAGATAATAACATTTGTGAAGACCACCTGTCTCTTATACGTTTCTAAAATGTCTCATGCCATTTAAACGTCAATAAACCATAATCATAAGTAGTTTCTAAAATGTCTCATGCCATTTAAACGTCAGGCATGTCCAAAACATAGCCAAAAAGATCCAATCATTTCAAAACATAGTATGCTAAAGCATAGCGAACAAATCCAAGTACAGTTTCAATCGGAATATAATAAAATAGCATGAGTATCTTTTAGGCTCAAAGGTATGACCTACAGTACTAGCCAGATCTAGTAATCTACCACACCTACTAAGTCAAATAGTTCATAACAGTCATAGCAGTCACTATGGCGTCCCATGGATGACTATAGAACCGGTTCTCCCCAAATCAAACATTTCCAAACACATCCAAAATTATATACCTAGGTCACCTATGAGCCAAAACAGTCATAAAATGCTTCATATCAAAAGAGTTTGCAAACATATCAATTGATTAACATAAAATAGCTTGGTCCCGATTTCATATGTAATAATTCCAAAACTTGTTAAAAGTGCATTTCCAAACATATTTCGAAAGTCGTTAAACAAAATACAAGTGGAAGAGGGTCTATGTTACCCACCTATCAAAGCAAAAACTGCACAAATGATCACAGAACGCGATCGCCGGCGGTAGGTGGCGTGGTACCTAAAACAGGTATAAGAGGACTCTTAGAAGAGATGTAGAAGTTAAAGAATGACTAGGGAAGCAAAAACGACGTGAAACGATAGAAAACGACACCAGTGACAACTCTTTGGTCAAAAATGACCTTATCACAAATTCTGACCAACTTCGACAAGCTAAAACCCCAGTCAAAACACTTAGTTAAACCCTCAAATTCGTATTACAGCTAGATTATGAGATAATAAGCTCAGTTTTCCAGAAAAACTGAAAAAAACTTCGCCTCTCCCTAGGCTATAAGTAGGTTATCCTCCCTGCCAACAAAATCCCAAAATCGCGTAAACCGAAAAATTTGCCGAATTGAAAAACGAATAAGTTGAAGTACTTTATGACTAAAAATAATATGAAAAACATTTTAAACCAGTTAAAAATCAAATAACAAGGCTAGTAAAATACTGGATTTCACAATGTGTCCCAAATACTCTACTCAATTTTGACCAAAGGAATATTTAGAGAGCCTAGCAAACAAGTAGTGTTTTCTAAAGGTGTCCAAGACCAGTTTTAGGTGGTCTAAATGGCTAAAAAAATGAGGGCTATAAACAAGAATGTCATCAAAGAAAACATGTACAAGCTTATTTGTAAGAAAAGGCTCAAAAATAGAATTCATTAAGGACGGAAAAGTGGTTGTTGCATTTGTTAACTCAAAAGGCATGACAAGAATTCATATAGCCCTAAATAACTTTTGAAAGTAGTTTTGTGCACAACATTAGGGTCGATTATGATATGATGATAACCAGATCTCTGGTCAATTTTGGAAAATACCTTAGCTCTATTGAGCTCATCCAACAAATCATCAACGATTGGGATAGGGAATTTATCTTTCATGGTTAAACTGTTCAGTTCTCTATAGTAAATACATATTCTCCATGTACCTTGTTTTGTTTAACCAACAAAGCTATGCAAGTGAATGGACTATGACTAGGCTGGATAACACCATTGTTTAACAAATCTTTCACCTATCTTTCAATCTAAATTTTTTGGAGATAAGGGTATTTATGGGGGAAAATTTTAAATGGTTGTGTCTGGTTTGAGGAGAATTTGGTCATCGAGGGGTCTAGTTGGAGAAAGTTGCTTTCGAAACTCTCTGAAGAGATCCTTATACTGTTCAAGTAAGTTATTTAGAGTATTTGGCACTATAGTTACTTGGGAATTCTGCACCTTCAACATGCAAGAATACTGTACAGCTCTTCTGATCGTTCTCCCAGTGAACTTTTGAACACCCTTCCCCTGCCTGAAAGTCACTTGTGAACATTCCTTCTAACCTTGGAGTGATATCTACTCACCATTCTTGTCAAAGGAAACGTTTAGTTGTTTGAAGTCAAAGGTCATTGGGCTATAGCTCTTCATCCAATCCACTTCTACTATCATGTTGTAGGGTTCAATTTCCAAAAAAAACACTTCATGATTGAATTTATGACCCTAGATTTCCTATTTCAATTTGGAAATACATTGATTGCACATCAACTGCTTCCCACCCACAATCTTTATAGCCAATGGTCTATGTTCTTTAACTACTTCAGGCATAAATAAGGCAATCTCGGTCTGAGAAAACAATTAGTGCTCCCCTATCCATTAAAATTGTAATGGCATTATTATTTTTGTCCCTTATAAATCCCAATCAACTGAATTGTACTAGCACTGAGTTCCCTAGTCTAAGAATGTAAGGAAAGATTCTTCCCCTTAATCCTTTCTTGCCCTTGATACTCAAGACTTCCTCATCATCATCATTCTTATCCCCTTCCTCTTGATCATGAATATTATCTACTAACAGTAGGTGCAATCCTTTTTGGTTATACACATGTCCTAGACCAAACTTCTCTCCACATTTGAAACAAAAGTTGTGTTCTCTTCTACTTGATGACAGATTTTGTTCCACTAGTTAACCCCTTCTTCAATCCTCCATCACCTCTACTTTGCTTAGAATTACTATTCCCCACCTCAGAAGAAGTATTAACCATTGGGACATTATTTTTAGTAGAATACTTTTATCTCTTGGATAATGCCTCTAATGCCATTTCATGCTATCTTGCCACCTCAAGTGCAGCCTACATGGTGTCAGGTTTATGCATTTTAACAACAGCTTTGATTTCTTCCTTGAGTCCACTCAGGAAACTAGAAATGAAATAGGGCTCTACCAATCCTGGATTCTTAACCATCATAGTAGCCATTAACTCTTCAAATTTCTCTTGGCATTTAACAATAGAATGATAATGATGCAGTTTGTTTAATTCTTCCACAACATCCTCTTCACCTAATTCTCCAAACCTTTTGCCCACTTCCGTACCAAAATCTTCCCTCTTAATTTCCTTCTTCCCTAATTGTAAATTTAAAACCATAGACCTGCCTTACCCTCTAAGTGCATTTCTACAATAGTCATTTTTTGTTCCTCCAAAATCTGGTAGAGTTGAAAGAATTTCTCACACTTCCTCAACCATTCCCTGGACTTGCTTCCATTGACTGTTGGGAAATCCAATTTTGTTACCCCTATTGGGAAAGGAATCCTTTGGTTTATTGGATTGGTGTGTTCCCTCGTGTCACCATACTATCAATTGTATTGGGTAATGAGGGCATGCCTCCCCTATTAATACTGATGATGCGTAAGAGATCTTAAGCAATAGTATTGAACTAATTGGTCATGGTAGCCATATAAGTCTTGAATTCATAATTGTTTGATTCCATCAATTTCCTTAATTCTGATTGCTAGCCTCAATCCATTTCCTCTGCTCAGTGCTGCTTGCTTCTAATTTTTCACGCAATATTCTTCCTTCACCAGATGTGGACTCCACACTTCCCTAAATTATTATTTTTGGTTTTCTCAAACTTTCCTCCAAAGTCTTCAATCTTGTTCTATCAACCAATTTTTAGAGAATGATATTGAGCTCCAATCCAAGGATTAGTAGCTCTGATACCAATGTTATGAACTTGTATTCCTCAGAAAAATAGATAAAGATAGATTTGGAAAAGAGAGATTTAGAAGAAAAAAAAGAAAAGAGTTGAAGAGAGGTGTTTTATTAAGATTGAGTGCAGTTTACAAAACAATCCAAATTGCTTTCCTCTCTCGCTGGATTATTACTTTATACAAGATTTGGTAATAGCTCATCCTCTGAAAGTTTTCTAACTATATCTATTTTAAATAACCATTACAACTTGGTATTTAAAACTAACTTTCCTGCCACTAACTTCAACTACCTTCTAATGCCAAATCAGTTAAGATTTCAGCATTGCCCCTAACTCAGCTAGCAAGTTATAATAAGAAACTTGCTAAAACTCATTAATTATCTTTTGGCTATAAACCTTCCTATCAAACCTCTTCCACACAGCTTTACCAGGTCTAGTAGCACATCAAATAAAGTCGAAACCTATAAAAGGAATATCCAATAAAGAGCAATGATTAAGGAATTCATTAAGCTCGTAAATACCCTTCCTATTTGGCTAAGAAGCTCGGAAATATTCTACAACCTTTTTGTTAACATTGAAATCTCGTCCAACCATCCAAGACCTTGAGTAGATTGCCAAACAATTCTTCAAAGAATTACCGAACTCCTTTTGGGCAAAAATAATACACTTTGTTTACACAACTGAAACAAAGATAGGACATGAGAAATCATTCCTGTGTAGAGAAAGGTGAATATCTAACTTAGTTTTCTATAGCAACTACCTTAATAGTTAGAACTATCCGAATTACAAAATGACAAAGAACAGATAGTTTTTGTTGTTTCTCCACAGCTTTATTAATATCAAGCACAGGTTCCAAAAGAGAAATAAAAGAAACATGATTCATTATAATTAACTTCTTTAACCTTCAAAGAGAAAGCTTATTCCCAATATCACTCATATTTCATAAAATTGAATTGGTAAATTGAAAATAGAGAAGGCAATTTGTGTGCTCTAGAGATGCTTCTAGTGACCTCATAAAAATCAGCAACATGCAACTTATTCCTCCTCTTGGTCTATTTTTTTTGCAGCCAAAGTGAACTTGTCAGGAATAGGTTGAAGTGTCCTAGATATTTTTGCCGAAATGTCCTTCCAATCAGAGATTTGCTTTGCTTTATTTGGTTCCAGAATATCCATGGTTTCAAAATCTAAATAAGAATGATTGCCATCCTTATGCTAAATTGATGCCTTACATAACTAGTTATATCATTTATAACTACCACAAATTGATGCCTCTTTAACACATCTAGTTATAATTAAATGAAACACCTAAATCCTACTACTAACTAGATGGCATCCGGCAAGTATACGGCTGTCAACTAGTAGCAAAGGGAAGTAGGGATCGTTCCCACAAGGATTGTCGATTGCAATTACCAAGGTTTAAAGGTGCTTGTGTAGTTAAGCAAAATCAATTGGTAGAAGATAGAACTATTCTAATGAAAACTATAATTTTAATTCTAACCTCATTTAATCAAATTAAGACTAAAATTTAAAACAAGTAAATTACTCAACTAAAAAGACTACAAATGAGAAACTTTGAATATTAAAAGCTTTCATTTCTAAACTATAAATTAGAAAGAGTTAAACTTAAAATTTAAATATTTTTGGATTTTTCGATTGGAATTAAGATAGCTCACTAAGAATTAGCTAGAAATTAAAGCTAGAAATTGAAAATTCTTAAATAGAAAGCAAGAAATTGACATAGAACCCTAATTTTCCTAAAAACCCTAATTTGAAAGTAAAGAAATTCTTACTAAATTGGGCAAGAAAGAAAATAAACATTATATATACTTCAAGCTAGCGATTAACCCACTACGATTATCTAATAAAAATTTAAACTTGACAAGAAATTTAAAGAAGATCTAAGATGAAAGTAAAGAGAAATTTCTATTAGAAAAAGTAACTTGTACTTCAAGCTATCCTAATCTATCTAAAACTAACTAAAACTATTTTTCTCTAAAACTATCTACTCTCTCTAAAAAACTCTCTACTTACTAATTCTACTTAATTTAAATAGTGTAGCATTACACAAGGCAAAATTAGGGATTTTCTGGCTGAAAGTTTACCAAATTGCCCCTAAAACTTAAAATTCAGCGAATTGAGATCGCGGTCTGGAAAATTTGAGACCGTGATCTCAACTCTGAAATAGTAAAACTAATTCCCGAGTCGAGATCGTGGTCTGGAATAGTCGAGACCGCGATCTCGACTGGGTTAGAAGCTCCTTCCAGCAATCTTCATTTTATCCATTTTGCAATTTGGTCCTTTGAACTTTGTTCCTTCCAGCTTCTAACCTTTAATTTTTAACTGTATAATATTAACACCATTAAGCACTTAATTAAACTAAAAGTTTAACACAAAATTATCATAATTAATTCAAGAACGAAAATACAAATACATATGAAAGAAATTAACTAAAATCTTAAATTACTTATCTAATTTCGGAATTTAAACTATCAAAATGCTATAATTTAGAGGAAAATAACTCTAGTGTACTAGAGTTATCACACCCCCAAACTTAGCGTTTTGCTAGTCCAGAGCAAAACAAAGATTCACATTAAACGAAACCTACTAAACATTAGAACGTTTTAACACCTCCAAAGTTGACGTGACACTTGATGAATCATGGTTGTACTTAGAACAATTAAGCGATCTCTCAAGAAATGTTCAACACTACGTGATATGTGAAGAATATGAGTAAATCAATCCAAAATTGAAATTTCGATTTACTCTTTTTACAAAGAAGCACACATTCATTCGCTACACAAGATTTCAGTGCATGTGCGCTGACTTCCTCAATTGTGCTCCACCTTCGACTTGGATTTTCACCTTGATACTTGAATTATTTGGGAAAACTCAAAACTTGAAAGTTTCAGCTCTATCTCTTAGCTTTCCAATTCTTCTTAAATTACCTCAATTGGAGCTTCGGATCAAAAGTTATGCTTGAAATACAAAACAGTGTCTGGAATGACATTGTATTCGTGCATGTTCCGTTCTTAGCATTTTCTTTCATCGTTTTGCATCCTTTTCAACTCTTTTTCACTGTAACCCTACAAAAACTGAGAATAACCAAATTAAGCTCAATAATAACTCAAATCTTGCTTCCAACACATAAAAACGTGGTAATTGACACATAAAATATAGTACAATTGTGAACTTATCAAATTACCCCACACTTAGCCTTTGATCGTCCTCGATCAACCATAAATTAGAACATTTAAGCTCAACACATTCAATACTCAACATATTCCTTCAAATATCCACATAATAATCAATAATCAATCCAACAATCAGAGTAGTCCACAAACCAAAAAAACTCAAATGCTAATAAAAACCAAAACATGAAATTTGTGTGTATGTGTGTATAGCCATTCAAAAATTTAGATTTGAAAATATCGAGATTAAATGATGAAGGCCCTCAAATTTTTTCTAAACAACCCATAGTTCACTCTTCTTACACCCCTCCACTAATCTAGACAACCGATTCAATCTAAATTTAGGTAGGACTTTTAGTTCAAAAAATAGGTTAGGATATTTGTTAGCCAAAGAAGGGAAAGGATATAGAAAATAAGAACAAGAGCTTATAATAATGATGGCCATACATCAAAATAAAACTTCTCTTCATATGAGAAATATCGTACATCCACAACCCCACCCTTGAGTAACAAACACCCCGGAAAAATTCCGAAACAACCAAACATGCCAACCTCCCTCGGACATATATACATCACATCATCATTTTTTTTTGGGATCTACTATGTCCGCTCGCAGTACGGGTACCAGTGGTAGGCACTACCCGTAACATATAAACACGCATGTACCAGTGACGGGCACTACCAGCAAATACAGGTACTAGTGATAGGCATTACCTGTAAATATCCAGAATATGCAAGTACCAGTGATGAGCACTACCTGCATATTCAGAACTTCCATATTCATTTTTTTTTTCAACAACCCCATTTTGCAACAAAAATGTACACCACTCACTTCTCACAAACTTCCACCCTTATATCCCCTTAACAGATAATGTGCACCATAAAGCTCTTAAAGGGAATAATTTAGGATAGAACAATAGAAATATTAAGCTCCATAAGGGTAGGTAAATGAGTTTATGTGAAAGAAGGTGAAAGATATTTCTTTTCACAAAAATAAGGCTCAAATAGGGTCCTTAGAATAAATTGTTAAAATGGTTGGCTAGAAAGGCTCATCAAACAAAAAAAACACTACCCTAATATTTAAACTAAATCTGGTCATCTAAGAATTACGCTTAAAAAATGTAAAAAAGAAAGTTTTTGGGATGCAACATAATTGAGTCTGCATAAATTTCTCTAACTATCCCAAATCAAATATTAAAGTATGGCTTAGTGCTCAAATATCTTCAAAATCATGGATGGAAAATATTAACACCGACTACTCATTCATTCATGGTTCAACTAATGATTATTATGCAGACGAATGGAAAAATACATTAAGGAAAAACTTTTGAAAATTTCTAAAAATGGTCAATTTATCCACAAAATTTTCAAAATTTCGACAAGCTCTCAGATCAAAGGAAGAGTTAAAATATTGCAGCAAAATTAAGCAAAATACACCAAACAACTAAAACAATCCAAATAACTTCCACCCCACACTTAAAAATAAGCATTGTCCTCAATGCAAAAATAAAAGCATAAAATGGGAAAAAGAAAAGCTTATCTGGATTTAAGTCGTGTTTGGAGCAGTATCGGCTGTAAATAACCCCTTGTTGCGAATGAAAGCTGGATAAAACAAAACAAAACAAAACAAAACAAATAAATAAATAATTCCCTTGAGATATTAAGAAGAACAAGAATATTGTAGAAAATAATCCTACAATAATCAAGAAGATTTACTCCCTTAAGGGAATACAGAACCAAAATAACGAAAAGAAACCTTACGAAAAGTATGTTAATTAACTAAAATAAAACCTAACCAACAAAAATAAATGCCGAATAATGAAAAGTAATATCTAAGCAAATTGTTTAGGAAATCAATTCAATAACTAGCAACGAAAACGGCCCAATAGATAGGGCATAAGAATTCAAGGCACATGTGGCCCCAAATCCTGCAGAAAAGGTGGAAAGGATGGGAATGTTGAAGGGTCCTCACCCCGCTCTCTGGCCATCTGACGAGCCACCATTGTCTGTTGCCACGTAAACTGATAGTGCATAAATGAATCAAAATCGTGGCTCATCCGTTGTTGTTCAGCCAAGATCTGATGTAAAAGGTCCTCCTGAGACTGTGGAGGAGAAAGTACTGGCTCGTCATCCGAATCATCGGCTTCCTCCACTTGTGATGTAGAAGCTTGGGCTCTAGTACGTTTAACCGGAGCCCGTAGACCTTCCATCTGGCCTAGCCTCAATTTTTCTTCAGAAGGCTCAACCAGCATCCCACTTTCCAAGCATAGTGTCATGATCAGATGAGGAAACCACAATCCCTATTGCCGACTGGTAGCAGAGTAGCAAATTTGTTGATATATGAGCTGACCCACATCAATGGCTTTCCCAGTAGCAATGCAATATAGCAATTTAGCCCGTTCCATAGTGACATGGGTAAGATGGTTTACCGGTAGAAGGCGGCCAAAAATGAATTTAAACCAAACAAACCATGCTGGCTTAAGTTTATTCGCGTGGAAATGCCGAGCCGCCCAGCCATCCGCCGTCAAGGTGCAATCCACATCCCCGTCACAAAGAACACTGGCAATCTGCTGAAGCTCTACATTGGCATTACGGGTATTAGGCCATTCATCATTGCGAATACGATTAGAGGCCTTCAAAATTCTATTGATTTCGTTGGCAGAGATATCTACTTCCTTCTCCCGTACATATACCCTAGTGGAGCTATAATGATCAAAGTTAGAATAGAACTCACGCACCAAAGGAAGGACGGCATCGATGGGGGTTGAAGTGAGAAGCTCCCATCCACGATTGCGAATAGTTATCTTTATTTTCGGCACTCCTGCCAATGGAACTTGGATGCCTCTTTCCTTTATTACAGCCCACCTAGAAATATCATCATCATACTTTTGTTTGGAAGCCGCCGTTAAGAAACGTAAACCGCCACCAACCCTTGATTGTGTAGCCCCGGATGATGAAGATTCTCCGGTACCCTTGCCTGTGGCTATTTTCTTGGCTGCTCTTCCCATTCCTATAAAACATAAAAAAGCATCATAACTCCCAAATAAACAAACAACACCCCACACTTACATAAAGGCCATTCCCCCAAATCATAAATCTTAAATTACACATGAAAATTCAAACAAAATATTGCAACTAAAACTAAGACTTATATATAATGCATGAACATTCCTATGCAAGAAAACCAATTAGATAGAATTCTCATGGCATAATCAGTGGCCTAGGGGTTAAATTCATGCATCATTGCCTTGTGTTTTAGCATTTTTATTCATTGGGGCATATTATCGAACACATGGCATGCATAAAGAAAGAGAAAATTTATGGGTATATTATAAACATGCAATCCATCCACAATAAAATCCCAACAAAAATCACACCAAAGTTGTGTTTTAAAATCAATCCCTACGAAATTTCATCAAATCAAAGCATAAAAATACTCTAGATATTCTAGAAAATTACTTGAAACCCATAAAAAATTTGTAGAAAGAAAGAGAAATTCATACCTTGATTTGATTGTTCTTGAAAAAAGAAGAAATTTGGGTGTAAAATTGATGGAATTGGGGTGGTTTTTAAAGATCTAAAAGTGGGGGATTTTGGGGTTTTGAGAGGAAGTTGAATCAGAAAAGGAATGTGAAGAGTTTTATAAGAGAGAATAAGAAATGGTTCCTCTCTTTTATCTCTTCGCGCGCACGTGAGCAGCTTCTTCAGCTCGCATATGAGCAGCTTCTTCAGCTCGCATGTGCGCGCGAGGTAGAGATTCTGATGGTTTATCGACTCCGCGCACATGCGCACTACATGCGTAGAGCTTGGAGTGCGCATGTGCGCTCGAGGCAGAATAGAATTCACTTTTTTTTTTTTTTTTTTAAAGACCCTCATAAATCATAAACCCATCAAAGATCTCTTTTATCATTTAAGCCTCTTAATGCAATTGATTTCCCAATTAACAACAAAACTAAAAATCTAAATCCTTAAAATGAAAATAAGTAAAAATAAATAAAGTTGCAAAAATTAAATAACAGAATAAAATTTGAATGGACATGGGTTGCCTCCCATGCAGCGCATTTGTTTACTGTCGTTGGCTCGACTTGATGTTCGTTTACCAATCAATCAAGTTACTCCCATGTGGAGGAGTCCAAGAATTATCCGCTTCACTATTCTCAAAAATAATGGATTCATTCTCCTTTGCTCTTGTAGGACCCGAACAAGTTGTTCTTCTTGCGACTTGCTAAGTTGACTTGAGATTATCACCCTCTCCTTATCCTTTAAAAATATGTACTTAAGATGTCCAGGAAGGCGATTATAATCTTGAATGGTCCCCTGCATAACGGATAACTTCAATTTCTCGTTAGAAAGTGGAAAAATGGTAGGACTTTTATTACTTGTTTGGTGCAACAAGTCCATGTTCTTTTCCTTGAGATGTTCCTCACGGTTAGTGTCCACCTCCTGATTATTTGTATGTTCATAAATTTCCTGTATTGGAGGCTTACACACATCAATTATAGACACAAGTTTAGTGTGGTCAGATGGATCAACATCATCATAAATGCTATAGTTAACAATTTTATCTCCAAATTCCATACTAAGATTGCCTTTAAGAACATCTATCTTAGTTTGGAAATAGCTAGAAATGGTCTTCCTAACAAAATAGGAGCATTGCAGAATCACCTTGTTCCATTTCTAACACATAAAAATTAGCAGGAAAAACTAGACTTCCCACTTGAACTAAAATATCCTCTACGATTCCCTTAGGATAGGCTAAAGATCTATCAGCCAACTGAATTACTATACCAGTTTTATTCAATGGTCCGATTTTTAATGCATCATACACAGAATATGGCATTACATTAATAAATGCACCTAAATCCAGCATGGCCTTTTCCAAGTGTGTATTGCCTATCTTGCAAGGAACGGAGAACATACCTGGGTCCTTGCACTTTTCGGGTAGGGATTTTTGAATTATTGACGATACATTTCTTCTCACCTCTACCTTTCTAACTTTCTTCTCTTTTTGCTTTACTTTATGGGAACACGACTCCTTCAAAAACTTAGCATAGCGAGGTATTTGTTTAATAGCATCTAATAAGGGAATATTTACCTCGCACTTACGAAAAGTCTCATACAGCTCTTTGTCGGGATCCTCCTTTGAAAACTCTTTCAATGCCTCATATAAGGAATGGGGGTTCGGGTTTATCTTCGGTCCATACAGGAACACTTTTATCTTCACTGCCGCTGCTTTTCTTCTCACATGGTTCAACCACTTTTTCGATTGTGGTCTTCTTCATCTCAGCCTTCATATATTCAGGAATTATTTTTCGCTGCACATCAACCTCCTTACCACTCCTCAACGTAATTGAGCTCACATTCTCCTTGGGGTTGATGATGGTTTGAACGGCAACTGCTTCCAACCTGTTAATCGCAGTAGCCATTTGTCCCATTTGCTGCTGCAACTACTGAATACTGGCTTTGGTGTCTTACTGAAATTGAATAGTATTGTCAGTTAAAATATCTAGCTTTTTCTCTAAAAACTTACCCGATTGATTATTCAGATTTGATTGTTGTCTTTGACCAAAGGATGGCCTATAAGGTTGGGAGTTCTGGCAATTTTGTTGAGGTTGATTTTGGGCTTGGTTCCCATATCTTAAGTTAGGATGGTCCCTCCATCCAAGATTGTACTTACTGTTTGAGTAGGGATCATAATTTTGTCGTGGCTGCCCTGGGAATTCTCCGGCTGCATTTACGTGCTCTTAACCTTCATCTTGTAATGTGGGACACATATCTGTTGAGTGTCCCTCATTTGAGCATATGCCACATGGTTGTGCGGTCAGTGCGGTACCTGAAGCCAATTGTCTAACAAAAGAGGTTAAACTAGCCATTTGTTGTTCTAATGAAGAAACATTTACCTCATTTACATGCTTGATAGGTTAATCGCGTCGTGTCCCAAACTTTTGAGAGCGAGCGGCCATATTCGATATAAGCTCACGCGCAGCGTCAATGGTCAAATTGTCTAACGCCCCTCCACTTGCAGCGTCGACCATGTTCCTTTCATTAGGCAACAACCCTTCATAAAAATATTAGATTAGTAAGGAGTCACTTATCTGATGGTGCGAACAGCTTGCACACAGTTTCTTGAAGCGTTCCCAATACTCGTACAAAGATTCTTCATTGAACTGCCTTATTCCAGCTTCTACATTACATTTCTTTGCGAATATTTGAAGTTTGAGAAGCTGGAAAGTACTTAGCCAAGAATAGCCTATTCATTTTCTCCCAAGTTGTTATACTACCTGAAGGCAAATCGAATAGCCAATCCTTCATTTCATCCTTGAGTGAGAACGGAAATGCTTTTAACTTCATGTGCTCCTCTGACACCCCGGTGGGTCTCATACTGGTGCAAACCACATGGAACTCCTTAAGGTGCTTATTTGGATCTTCACCTGGTAATCCATGGAAAGAAGGTAATAAATGGATTAGTTCAGATTTCAATTCAAATGTAACATTAGCATCTAAATCTGGATAAATAATGCATAAGGCTTGTTGGTTCAAAGTGGGCGCGGCTAATTCTCTCAAAGTGCATTGCGCCATGTTAGGCTCTTCCTGTTTTTCTTCTTGTTCCTGTTCACCTGGAAAGATATAATTAAACAAATTTTCTTCCCCTAATTGTCTTTCTCTTATCTCTTTTCCCAATCTGCGTAATGTTCTCTGTGCCATAAAATTTTTGGATCAAATTGGAATTCAACTTGTCCAGCAGATCGAGTCATAGGCATACATAATTAGTGGTAGAATAATAATAAAAAGAAAGAAAAAGAAAAATTGAAATAGATAGCACAAAAATAATTCAAACCGTTCCCCAGCAATGGCGCCAAAATTTTGGTGTGCGAAAAATGATATGCTGTTGAGTTGCAATGCCGTCGTAAGCACGCAAAATTAACAACTCTAATGTAGTAGTGGTGAGTCGAGCTTTTCCCACAGAGAACTGGGATTATTTTAGTGCTAAATTGGAAAAATGGGGTTTTGACTTCCTTTAAACTAAAACTAAAACAATAAATAATTGGAGAGAATTTGATTAAGAACAATCTTGGTTTTGGTCATATCCACCATGGCAACTTCACTAGTCGATCCTTGACACACAAAATAATTCAATTTATATCAAGCACTAATTGAAGAATTAACTCGACCGGATACTAATTCAAAGTTGATTCTTATTTCTTTCATATCTAAAGTTAGTTAATTTTCAACACGCGATCCAATTAACCCTAACTATTAATTTAACCCAGACACGCGCCAAAGATTAATTAATAGAAGCATTAAAATCAAAAAGAACAATTAGACTAATTAAACATAAACACACGCGATGATGCTAATTAGATGATTATTTCCCTAAATTCAATAACACAATTCCAGTAATTATCAAAGTCAGTTGCTTCATAGATTGAATTAAACACACGCGGTTATTACAATCTAGTGGTAGATTAATTCTAATAACTTGGTATTCTGCAGCAATAATAAGCTAAAAAGAATAATCATAAATTTAATCGCAGAAAAATAATCAATACTTGAGATAAAAGTGAATAATTTAAGCACAAAGAAGTCCCACAACTTTGTAGAATTGACCATGGCTTCAATTCCCTCTACCAAGAAAAGAGTTTAGGCACAAAGTGCCATGAAAGAATAAAGAGGAAAATTTTCTGCTAAAACCCTAGCCAACAAGAAAATAAAAGGTGTCGATCCCTTTTTCTCACCCAACTTGGGATATTTATAATGAGTATTTAGGGTTACAAATAATGCCTACTGATAAGAACGTGAAATCGGGTGAAAAAGAGTCCAACTGGCCGAAGAAATCCCTCAAAGACTCAAAAACACGTTTCTGCTACTGGCCTCTGCGCACATGCGCAGGCTCCTTAGCTTGAATGTGCGCGCGAGGCAGTAAGTTCCAGCCGGTTCTATCCTCCGCGCACATGCACAGAGATCCTAGCGCACATATGAGCGTGAACTGTCTCTGGAATTGAAGTTTCTGGACTTAGCGCACATGCGCAGGCCAGCTCCAGCGCATGTGCGTTGACTTCCTCAATTATGATCCACCTTCGGCTTTGATTTTCACCTTGTTCTTGAATTATTTGGGAAAACTCAGAACATGAAAATTTCATCTCTACGTCTTAGCTTTCCAATGCTTCTTAAATCACCGAAATTGGAGCTTCGGTTCTAAAGTTATGCTTGAAATACAAAACAGGAACTGTCTGGAATAACTTCGTATTCGTGCATGTTCCGTTCTTAGCATTTTCTTTCATCGTTTTGTATCCTTTTCAACTCTTTTTCATTGTAACCCTACAAAAACTGAGAATAACCAAATTAAGCTCAATAATAACTCAAATCTTGCTTCCAACACATAAAAACGTGGTAATTGACACATAAAATATAGTACAATTATGAACTTATCAATTTCACATCACCAAGCATTACCATTCTCGAAAAGAGTTACCAAAAGTTTTAGTTCTTTTCACTTGAAGTTCTTATAAAGAGCTTCTTATAAGGCAACTACCAAGTTCACAACTTGAAGTTCAACCACTAAAAGTCTCTTCAAAGTAGGTCAGACAATAACCTCTTGTACACAAATGAGGATCACTCTTGCTCACACTAATTTCCTTTAGTTGAGCCAAGAGTTTTACACTCACAACCTCCCTTTGTTACAATTGTTATCTCTCCACTCTTACACTTGAAGAACTTTTACACTTCTAGAGGTTTGGAGCTCTTTTCACACTACCTACACTATTACAACACTTGTACCCACTATTTCTCCCAAATAACTCAAGAATTGTTTGTAATCAATGTAGAAGTCTCTTTTTAATTAATTTAGACCTAGGGGTATTTATAGTTGCCAAAAACCTGCTTTCAACAACTTCCCAACGGCTATTTTCTGTTTACTGGAAAACTAGCCGTTGGACCTTTCGGACGGCCGATGCAGCAAGAGTGCGTCCGAACAAACTAGCCGTTGGACCGTTCGGACGGCCGCTGCTAAACCTTGCGTCCGACATTGCGTCCGTTCTCTGAGGGTATTCGTTCGAACGTCCGAGGATGCGTCCGAACATGCGTCCGATCGAAGCAAAGTCTACTGGAATATGATCGGACGCTGTTCTTCGTCCGAGGCTTGCTTCAAATTCTTAGTGTCGGACGATTACCATCGTCCGAAGCTCTGTCACTCGGACAGTTATTTGCGTCCGTGAAGTCTTGTGGTTGTTTTGTTCGGACGATCATTTTGCGTCCGAACCTACCTGTTTTTCTGCACACTTGTTATCAAACCATTAGTATGATTTGGTCATCATCAAAACATGATTAACATAACTGGGGTTCAACACTTCTCAAATCCCAAGTATTATAAAGTTAATCAACTCTCTCTACTAAGCATCATGAAAATAGAAGTTCAATTAGGAATCAACTTAAATGCAATTGTCATACATTTCGGGAATAAACCTCTAACAAGGAATAAGTAATATGAGATTAATGATAAGTAGTACAAACATTTACTCCTTATCTTATTGGTATACTAAAAACGCAATTCCAAATGGCTTAATTCGGGGAAACAACATGGGTACATGTCAGAGTCTCGTACTCACCTTATTACTACTCTAATGGCTTATTTCTGAGAAACAACATGGGTACATGTCGGACTCCCGTACTCGCCTTATTCCTAATTTTTTTTTCAGCCCTAAACCAAGGAAAAGGAGTGAAATGTACCAAAAATTAATCTCGAATATCAATTAAAATTCACAAGTTAGAAGAACATTCACTATGCGAACACACTAAATATCCCAAAATTCCTTCTACTTCATTTAACTCATTTCTTTTTAAAAGATAGTTCATCAACCACATAATATAAGTGATTTGATAAGAAACAACATTTCAAATAAAATTTCCTAAAATTTCAGAACGTCTTTTTGAAAAATAACAATGCTAAGTTTATCAATTCTTTATATTGCAAATGAACTACTCACTCACACAAAAATTCTTGAAATGAATCAATCATATACTTAAATCACAAGGCATTGAACATCAAAATTTATCATCATTGAGTACCTAATTGATCAACTTTCCATCCATTAATCATCAAGTGGCAACAAAATGTATAAAATGACCATTTCCAACACAAAAAGATAAGCACCCCCAAACTTGTCTCTTTTATTCAAGTTGATGAATAAATAATCCTTCCACTCACCCAAAATTAAACATAAAGACAAATCCAAAAATAACAAAAACTACTTAAACTATGCCTTCCTACTTTTAAGCCTAGAATTAAAATTGAGCAAAAATGTCAAGAGCAACCATGCCATGCATCTTACCAAGTAAGCTTCAAACAAAATCAATATTCCATTCAACTCATCAACTAATGCAAAGATGGCATCAGCTTAGGGCCCTTAGCCATATTACTCTTATTAGGCAATAACCAAACTTCACCGAGTGCCAATTTAATAATCCAAAAGAAATTCCATCCATAAAGTATCAAAATGTATCACTTGGCATCAGCTTAAGGCCATTAGCCAAATTACTAAAAAAGAGAACCAAATTACTTCCAAATTAAAAACTAAGAAGAAAATAAATTCATGGTTGAAGTGATTAAAATTTTTGTTTTTTTTTTCAAGACTGCGATCTCGAATCTGAGATTGCGGTCTCAACTCGGCATGAAAAATGCCCTTGCAGAAGTTTGGAGTCGAGACCGCAGTCTCAATATTGAGATAGTGGTCTTGAACCAAATGACCATTCTACCCTCCAGAAGTTTGAGGTTGAGACCGCGATCTCAAAAGTTGAGATCGCGGTCTCAAGCTCAATTTCTGCAAAGTGAATTTTTACACTTAGCCGAAATTGGTCCACTCTTGATCACTTTTCTCCATTTGCAAGGGTAACTTACAAACAAAAAATTCACAAGTTAGGATGAAAATTTTCACTCATTTTTTTAGCATCATTTATTCAACTTAAAAACTCAAATCTTTTTCTTTAATTCAAACCAATTTACTTAAAATCAAGACAATTAAAAATCACACCAAAAGAAAGCAATAAAAAGTAAATTAAAGACTTGGGTTGCCTCCCAAGAAGTGCTCTTTTATAGTCACTAGCTTGACTATGGCATGACCCTCATTCCAAGTAATTGAGGATGATTGATCCTCCTTTCCCTTTTGGTTTCCACGAAAAAAGTTTGATCCCCTTTTTCTTCATAATTAAAGCTTGATTTTCGGGTTTTCCAAGCACAAGTCCATTCTTTCTGGCCTTAGCCATCGCTAGTGCCCCGATTACAGAACATCTCCAATTATTTCTCAAACCATTTTCTTTTCTTTTTACGCCTTCTCAATTTCTTGATATCACCATTGTGCTTATTCTTTGCAAAACTCTCTTCATCCTTCATCAACACACATCCCTTATCGGGTGATTTTTCTTTCAATTCATTTCTCAGATTTTCCTTTATTTCCAACACTTGCTTGAGCGAATTGCCTTGTCTCAGTTCATTTTGCTCTTCATTTGACCTAGCAAGGATAGAATTAAGAGATTGGTTAGCACATTTCTCTTCAACAATGGGAATATTATCATTGTATTCAACCACATCAAATTCAATTGATTCATTTTCAACTCGTAAGATCAACTTCCCTTTGTGTACATCAATTAATGCATGAGCGGTCGACAAGAAAGGCCTTCCTAGAATCAATGGAATCTCACTCTCTTCATCCATATCTAGCACAAAGAAATCAACGGGAAATACCAACTTTTCAACTTGTACAAGCACATCTTCCCAGAAGCCATATGGTTTGCCTCTCGGATAAATCCGGCAATTAGAGTGTGATACTAGTTGGCTTGACATTGTAGATCCCTGACTTGTCATAGATGGCCTTCTGCATGATATTTATACTTGCCCCCAAATCACAAAGTGATCGATGCCACATTTTTCCTCCAACATTTACCAGTATCATAAAACTACCGGGATCCTTGAGTTTAGGGGGCAACCGCCTTTGAACAATGGCACTACATTGGGCATAAAGGCATACTTTCTCATCATCATCCCACTTTCACTTCCTTGCCACAAGATCCTTCATGAAACGAGCATAGTTGGGCATCTTGGTGAGGACATCAATTAAAGGAATGTTGACAGTAATCTTTTTCAGCATACTCAACAAATGGGTGAATTGCTTATCTTTTTCCTCCTTTCTTGGATCAATGAGTCTTTGAGGGTATGGCACTTTATTGATGGATCTATCTTCAAAGGTTCCTCCACATGCTTCTTCTTGGATACCTTGATCTCATTCTTTTGTTCCTTCTATATTGGCTTCGTCATCAACTACTTCCTTTTCAATTTCAACTACCTTGGACTTTTGTTCTTTGCTTCATTCTTCCACCTTTTTCTTCTCCTTATATCCAACCAATTCTTTTCCACTCCTTAAGGTTATGGCATTGCATTGCTCCTTGGGGTTTGGAATAGTATCACTCAGAAATGCCCCAATAGGTTTGTCATTATTCAACCTTGCCCATTGCCCCAATTGAATCTCCAAATTCCATGTCGAAGCCTTCAAATTCTCATAATCTCTTTCATGCTCTTCCGCTTTCCTATCCAATTCCCTTCTCAAATACTGAGCTTCTTTTCTCCAATCTTCTTCACCCAAATTACCCCAATAGGTTTGTCATTATTCAACCTTGCCCATTGCCCCAATTGAATCTCCAAATTCCATGTCGAAGCCTTCAAATTGTCATAATCTCTTTCATGCTCTTCCGCTTTCCTATCCAATTCCCTTCTCAAATACTGAGCTTCTTTTCTCCAATCTTCTCTTCACCCAAATTATCTCTAGGAGCATATTGATCATGGTACATAGGTTGGGAGGAATTTGCATAATGGAAAGGAGGTCTTTGTTGTTGGTTTTGAAATGAAGGATTGGGGAAATTTTGATATGAGTTGGGTTGGACATTTCTTTGATGTGGCGGTTGATAAGGTCTAGATGAGGAATTCGGGGCTTGAGTGTGTTGGGCATTTTGAGTGGGGGATTTGGTTGGTAAGAAGGGTTGGATTGGTTGTTTGTGTTACTCCACGAGAAATTTGGGTGATTCCTCCAAGAAGGATTGTAAGTGTTCCCATAAGCTCCGGATTGGTTCCTTGGAAATGAAGATTGATTAGCCACATAATTGATTTGCTCATTAGCTCTATATGGCATCTCACAATTCCCATTGGCATGGTCGCCTCCACAAAAATTACATGTCATGCTTGGTTAAGTTGGAGAAGAAGTCCTTGCATTCACACTACTAGGTTTTCCTAGATTCTCCAATGCCTTTGCCAGTATTATTCATCACATTCATGAACATGCTTTGTTGAGCTAAAGGGCATCTTGCATGTTTAGATTCAACGCTCCACAACTTGCATTGGCTTGATTGGCTTGACGTTGAATCACCGGTGGAGTTATCGGTCCATGATGGTAGTGGCGTATGCCATCCTATTCAACAACTCTTGAGCTTCTTCCAGTGTCTTATATGAGATAGAACCATCGGTGGAGGCATCCACAATGGATTTCGTCTCTTGAACTAAACCATTATAAAAAGTTTGAACTTGAAGCCACAAAGGAATGGTGTGATACGGGCATTATCTTAGCAACTCTTTGAATCTTTCCCAAGCTTCCCCTAGGCTTTCACCAACATCTTGTTTGAACGATGTAATCTCATTCCTTAATTTAGCGATTCTTACGGGAGAAAAGTACTTCACCACAAACTCTTGAGCAAGTTGGTTCCAAGTGGTGAATGTTCCTTGGTCATGGGATTGCAACCATGACTTTTCCCTATCATGAACACCCGGAAAAAGGAAACACCCTTATCCGAACACAATCCGGGTGTACTCTATTAAACTTAAATGTGTTCAAGACTTCTTCAAAATTCATGACGTGTGTGTACGGGTCCTCATTTGGTCCACCTCCGAACTTGGCATGGGCTTGGAGCATTTGGATTTGATGTTTTCCAAACCTTATTTTGATGATGACAAAAACACTTAACTCTGTAAACAAGTTTTCGCAGGTTTGTTATTTGTTTTCCTTGAGACAGGGTTTTCGGACGCACTTTACTGTCCTAACTGTGTCAAGCTTCTCGGACGCATTCCACCGTCCGAACGAACAGGCAGAAAGAAGAATCCTACTGCTTCTCCAAACGGACGAACATGACCGTCCGAAGCCTCTATCGGATGATGGAACGGACGCATACATGGACGTTCGAACTAAGTTCTTCACCAACTACATGAAGATCGGACGCTGTGTCGGACGCATCCCATCTATCTCGGACGTCCGAAACCCCAACGGCTACTTTTTGTGCATTAATTTATTATTTAGCCGTTAGGAAATAGTTTCAACCACCATTTATTGTTCTTATAAATAACTGCTTTGATATTCTATAAAAATCATCTAATACATTGAATACAAGCCTTAGAGAAGAGCAATTTTAGTACAAATTGGCTATAGTGCTTTATTGTATTAATGTGCAGTTTAGAGTGCAATTCAACTTTGAGTGGAGTGATAATCTTGTACGAAAGTGAGGTTGTAAGTAAGATTCTTGGCTCAACTAAAAGAATTTTAGTGTGAGCAAGAATATCCCTACTTTGTAAAGATTATTGGCTCACCAAGTGTTTGAAGCATTTTAGTGATTTGATACTTCAAGCTTGCTAGCTTGGAAGTATTGGCTGATTAATTTTCTCTCTTTCTTACTTCACTATTTCACCCATTCGATTATATCAATTTTATCTTAATATTTCTAAAAGTATTCTTAGAAACCTAATTCACCCCCCTTCTTAGGTTGCTTTGGGACCAACAATTGGTATCAGAGCACTTGGTCTCATTTTATTGCCTAAATTGCTTTTGAGAAAAGAACTATTATGGCAACCAACAATGCTCTATTTTCACTGAGGGTCAATCCGTTACTAGGCCCCCTATATTAAGGCAAATTTTATTAGTTGGAGAGATAGGATGAAAATCTTTTTGCAATCTATTGACATTGACTTGTGGTATGTTGTTAATGAAGGTCCGTTTGAAGCTACTATCATTGATGATCACACAAATAGAAGAAGAGAAAAGACGAGGGATGAGCTCACTCCACAAGACAAGGTGAACTTGACATTAAATGCAAAAGCCATGAATGTGCTATATAACGCCTTGGATGCAAATGAATCAACTAGCGTGAAGGGATGCATTTTAGCTAATGAAATCTGGGATAAATTGAAGGAAATCCATGAAGGGAGTGACGATGTTCGTGAGCAAAAGAAATCCTTACTTGTTGCCAAGTATGAATCCTTCAAGATGGAACCACATGAAAATATTGACAAAATGTATTGTTGTATGTTCAATGACATCATTAAGGATCTTGAAGCCTTGGGTAAGGAGTATTCTTTGGGTGAAAAAAATAGAAAAATCCTAAATGCTCTCTCCAAAGAATGGGATGCCAAAACAATTGCCATAGAGAAAGCCAAGAATTTAAATTCAATGCCTATTGAATCACTAATCAATTCTCTTACATCTTATGAATTGAAGTTGAAGGCCAAAGTAGTGGATGATGAAGAAGCAAGGCCAAGAAGGAGCATTGCTCTAAAGAACTCTCAAGAAGATGATGAAAACAGCTCCATCAATCTAGAAATGAAGATCTTGATGAAGGAGATCCTGCACTCATCACCATAGGATTTCTTAAACATTACATCAACAAACGAAGAATGAGAAGAGGCAGAGCTACAAATTCAAATAATTTCAAAGGAAAGACAAGGCTTGAAATGAAGAAGCAAAATGAAAAATGTTTTGAATGCGGTCAACTCGGACACTTTGCAAATGAGTGCCCTTCCAAGACAAAAGAAGGAGGACGAAAACCTAGATTCAATAACTTTCAAATCACATGGGATGATTGCAACTCCGAAGGTGAAATTGAAGAAGAAATGGAGTCGGCACAAATGGCCTTTATGGCCATTGGAGATGATGAGGTAAATTCTAACTTTGACTCTAATGATGAAAATGATCTTGAAACTTTCATTTTGAAATTGCATGATTGCTTAAAGGAATCATATTCTATAAATAAGGAGTTAGTCAAAAAATCAAATGCCCTATTGAATGCTAACTCTAAACTTGTGAATGAAAATAATAGGCTATCACACGAAAATCGTGACTTGAAGAAAAGAATGCGTGTGAGATCAAAGGTCAAGGAAGAACAAGACTCCTTGAAGAAAATAATGGATGATTTGAATGTTCTCTTGACTTGAAAGAAAGAAAATGTTGTTGATTTGAAGAGAAATAGAAATGTATTAATCAACAAAAATTTTATTATGTTTAGAAGGGATGACTTATGTTTTGTAAACGCACAAAAAATCATAAGATCAAAATCATCTTTATATGGAAATAAAAATATTATTTGTAGATATTGCCAACAACATGGACATGTTAAGAATATGTGTTATGTCAAGAAGAATGAAAAACTTGGAATGAAAGTTGCATGGATTGATAGCAATTTCACTAACTCAAATGGACCCAAGAAAATATGGGTACCAAAAGTTATCAATTGATTTACTGTGTAGGTACTTAACATCACCAACAATGCTAAGTGGTTCATAGATAGTGGATGTTCAAGGCACATGACGGGTGATGCTTCTCTCTTCACAAATCTCATATCCAAAAACAGTGGAAAAGTCACATTTGGAGATAACAATAAAGCAAAATCAATCAGCATTGGTGATGTAGGTAAAAATGGTGAAACCTTGATTAAGAATGTGCTTCTTGTTGATAATTTGAAGTATAATTTATTAAGTGTTAGTCAACTTTGTGACAAAAATTTATATGTATTTTTTACCAAGCATGAATGTCTTATCCTTGATAAAATGAACATCATGTTGTTTTATTCAAGGGCACTAGGCACAATGATGTTTATGTGATTCATCTTGATAAAATTAGCAATAGTAATGTAAAATATCTTACCGTTTCCATAGATGATCCTTGGCTTTGGCATAGAAGACTTTGTCATTTTAATATGGATTTGACTGAAAAGCTTGCTAAGAAGGATTTGGTAAGAGGTTTGCCAAAACTAAAATTTTTGAAAAATAAAATTTGTGATGCATGCCAATTTGGTAAACAAGTCAAAGTTTCTTTTAAACCAAAGAATTTTGTGTCTACTCATAAATCTTTAGAATTGTTGCATTTAGACTTATTTGGACCTACTCAATATGCTAGTCTTGGTGGTTGCAAATATGCCTTTGTTATTGTAGATGACTATTCTAGGTATACTTGGGTATTATTTCCTGTTCACAAAATGAGGCTTTTGAAAAATTTGCAAAATTGTTTTCCAAAATTCAAAATTTATTGAATTTAAAAATCATTCGTTTAAGAACAAGCTAGTGTCAATGGTGCCGAATTTAAATTTGGAGATTTTCCCGACTTTTGTGATCACAACGGTATTTTTCATGAATTTTCGGTTGTTAGAGTCCCTCAATAAAATGGTGTTGCGAAAGGAAAAATAGGACTCTTCAAGAAACCGCTAGAACTATGATTAGTGAATGCGACTTACCACAATACTTTTGGGCCGAAGCGGTTAACACGGCTTGATATGTCATGAATCGAGTTTTATTAAGATCCTTTTTAAACAAAATGTTGGTCCCAAAGCAACCTAAGAGGGGGGTGAATTAGGTTTCTTAAAAAATTGCTTTTAGAAATTTTAAGATTTTTCAAATGAAAACTGATATTATCGAATCAGTGAAATAGTGAAGTAAGTAACAGAGAAAATCAATCAGCCAATACTTCCAAGCTAACAAGCTTGAAGTATCAAATCACTAAAATGCTTCACACACTTGGTGAGCTAATAATCTTTACAAACTAGGGATATTCTTGCTCACACTAAAATTCAGTTTTTAGTTGAGCCAAAAATCTTACTTACAACCTCACTTTCGTACAAGATTATAGCTCCACTCAAAGTTGAATTGCACTCTAAACTGCACACTAATACAACAAAGCACTATAGCCAATTTTTACTCAAATTGCTCTTCTCTAAGGCTTGTATTCAATGTATTAGTTGATCGTTACTGAATCTCAAAGTAGTTATTTATAAGAGCAATAAATTGTGGTTGCAACTACTTCCTAACGGCTAAATAATAAATGCACAAAAAGTAGCCTTTGGGGTTTCGGATGTCCGAGATAGATGGGATGCGTCCGACACAGCGTCCGATCCTCATGCAGTTGGAGAAGAACCTCGTTCGGACGTCCGTGCGTGCGTCCGTTCCATCGTCTGATAGAAGCTTCGGACGGTCATGTTCGTCCGTTTGGATACAGCATCTAGATTCTTGTTTAAGCCTGTTCGTTCGGACGGTGCATCCGAGAGCCTTGATACAGTTCAGACAGTATAGTGCGTCCGAAATTCACCCTGTCTCTGGCAAAACAAATAACAGACCTGCAAAAACTTGTTTACAGAGTTAACTGTTTATGTCATCCTCAAAATAAGGTTTGGAAAACATCAATCTCCCCCTTTTTGATGATGACAAACCTTCATGGAATAATTATGTAAAAACAATCAAATATGACAAATCATTTTGCAATATAGATGACTACTCCCCCTTTTGACATCCTCAAATAAAGCTCCCCCTGAGAATGTGCAAGTAGTTTCAACAAAAATGCATAAACCAAAGCTCAAATAATCAACGCAAATATTAATTTAGTACTTAGTTCAAGTATTCAACAGAAACACAATACTAAGTTCAAGGGAAAAAAAAGAAAGAAAATCTGAGAGCAGTCCTAAAAATAGAGAAGTGCTAAAAACTAAAAACATATGTGAAATGAACTAATTCGAGTCATTTTTTTCTTCTTGGAGCGCTTTTCAGTCTTTTGGCATTTTGAAGGAGCATCTTCATCAGTGGCCTCACTGTCTTTCTCTTCTTCCAGTGCGGCGTTGCATGATGAAATCAAACGTGTCTTCAACATCCTCATCGTCGCCTTCATCTTCACTGGCAGCACCTTGAGTATTGGCATCTTCTTCGTCGGCCTCACGATCATCCCCATCTTCATTGTCATCACTGTCGGAAGACGAGTCAAGTGGATTCTGTGATTGAAGGTTGGCAAATTGAACCTGAGCCAAAGTAGACATGCCGAGGCTGAGGGCCTCTTGGAGAATCACCTGACGAGTTTCAAGTCGCTTTAACTTTCAATTTGTGCGACGTTGAAATGAGCTGACTTAGGTGCTCAAGGAAGTGAGAAGGCCGCAGATATGAGAAAGTGATGGTTCAGAGGTAGATGGATGAGGATCATGGAATGGTGGGGATGGTTGAGGAGGAGGAGGAGAATATGGAATAGCAAAACCAGAGGTGGAGGCATGGGTTTGTGAACATACAATATCAAAAACTGCCTTAGTTAGCCATTGATCGTTGAAAAACTGGAGGCCTTGATTCGTTCAATATAAGATTTGTTAAAATAAGGGGGAAACTATTTGTTGCCGGTGAAAGAAACCTCATGGAAATCAAAAATTGGTGAGGAATTTTCCAAGTGGAATGTTTTTTTGGGTATCAGTAAGAAAGAGTTCCCACAGGGAACAAAAGAGATACCCAAAATCAAGAGGAATGCCCTTGAAAACACAAAAAAACAAGTAAAGCTGCATTTTTCAGGGCTCAGTACGATGCCCGTCGGTTGGCATTAACAAATTCGTGACAAGAGTGTATAGAATGTTTAGTTCAGGTGTGAGCAATGTGGTTTTGGCTTCCGAGGCCTGTTTGAAATTGATGTTAAAAATAGTCCTAACCTCATCAATGTCAAATCGAGTATCAATAACGGGCCATTTATCTAGAGAAAAGAAATAGGAAAAATCATTCGGGTTTGAGACTTCACATTCAAAAATAGTGTTAATGATGTTGGAGGAAATCTCAGTATTTGTGCTGTTTACCTGAGAGATTAAAGTGCAAATACAGTGGGGTCTTTCCGAAAATTGGCGGTGAATTGAAGCACCATGTCATGATATACGGGTAAATCAATATGGACTAGGTGATCCCAATTTTGTTTTTCAAAACAGGATTTGACAATGGGAAGATTAAACTCATCAAAAAGACTCTGAGATGCAGGACGTTGAATGATTATAGATTTACTCAGAAGAGATGTATACCGTTCAGATGCCTTGGCATCGATGAATTTTGGTAATGTGGGATTTGAGGAAACTTGGGGATTTGCAGATGATTCTCCACGTACTGGGGCTTTTCCTTTCGTTTTGCGTCCACGATTTGCTGTAAAAGAACCTCCACGGGATTTAACCAATTTGAGGGAAGAGAAGGAGAAGGAGGAAAAATTTGATTTTTTGAAGGATTTGGGAGAATTTGATGAAATGAGATGGTAGATGGGGGAAATTAGGTATGATAAGGGTGAGAAATACTTTGGAGAAGATAATTTTCCAATCAATTTATGGATAGAGAGAAGGAGCAAAATTTGGAGGAGAGGTTGAGGGAAAATATTTCGCCAGAGGGTTTTCGGGGGTGAGGTTGAGTCCGAAAAGGGGGAAGATGGACGGTTTTAATCAAATAGAGAGAACGTTCAGACGGTCGAACGTTTGGTGTGCGTCCGATGTAGTGTCCGACAGTTGATGAACGGACATCTGATGGAAGACCTAGTGCTTCCGATGATCTTCCAGACAAAGGTACGCGTCCGGAAGAATTTCCAGAGAGTTGGTGAAAAAGATGAATATTGCTCGGACGATTATAAGCATCCGAGGCAAATAGGAGTATTCGGACGATAAAGATCGTCCGAAAGAAAGTGTGGTTCCGACGATCGAGTGCGTCCGAACGAAGAAACTATGCCAAATTGATCTGTAAAATCCCCAAACATTTTCTGAGAGATTCAAAGTGATCTAGAGCCAAGGGTTTTGTAAAAATATCAGCCAGTTGATCTGAAGTAGGCACAAAATCAACACAAACTTCCTTTTTACAAACAAGATCTCTTTTAATAAAATGATGCTTAACATCAATGTGTTTGGTTCTAGAGTGCATAACAGGATTTTTTGTGAGATTAATTGCTCTTGTGTTGTCACACTTTATAGGCACACAATCAAAAAATACACCAAAATCTTTCAGAGTATGTTTCATGCAAACAAGTTGAGCATAACAATTTCTAGCAGCAATGTATTCGGCTTCAGCCGTAGAAAGAGAAATAGAATTTTTTTTTTTTCCTAAACCAAGACACAAGACAATTTCCCAGAAAATGACACATACCACTTGTGCTTTTTCTATCAATTTTACACCCAGCAAAGTCAGGGTTAGAATAACTAATTAAATCAAATGTAGAGGACTTAGGATACCACAAACCAAAATTCATTGTACCTTTTAGATATCTAAAAATTCGTTTAACAGCTATCAAGTGCGATTCTTTGGGGCAAGATTGAAATGTAGCACATAAACAGACAGCAAACATGACATCTGGTCTACTGGCTATTAAGTAAAGTAGGCTTCCGATCATGCATAACCTCTATAGTATTTTTAATCAACACCATTACCTCCTTCGTCTTTATCAAGTTTGGTTTAAGTGCACATAGGCTTACCAATTTGTTTGCAATCTTCCAGTCCAAATCGTTTGAGTAGCTCCTTTGTTACTTCACTTGTGTAATAAACGTTCATTCCTTTGTTTGGTGAACTTGTAATATGAGGAAAAATTGTAACTTGCCCATCATACTCATCTCAAATTCTTTTTGCATTAAATGTGAAAAGTCCTTGCACAAATTTTCATTAGTTGCACCAAAAATAATATCATCAACATAAATTTGGACAATTAACAAACCATTTAAATCTATTTTTGTAAACAGAGTGGTGTCAACTACACCTCTTTTGAATCCATTTTCTATCAAGAAACCACTTAATCTTCATACCAAGCTCTTGGAGCTTGTTTCAAATCATATAAAGCCTTGGAAAGTTTGAAAACATAATTTGGAAGATTTTTATTTTCAAAGCCCGGAGGTTGTTCAACGACCTAAACTTCTTGATCAATAAAGCCATTTAAAAATGCACTTTTGACATCCATTTGAAATAATTGGAAACCATTGAAACATGCAAATGCGAGAAACATGCGAATGGATTCTGATCTAGCCATGGGTGCAAAGGTTTCATCAAAGTCAATACCTTCTTCTTGAGCATAACCTTTTGCAACAAGTCTAGCTTTGTTTCTTATGATTTCACCTTTGTCATTTATTTTGTTCCTAAAGACCCATTTAGTTCCAATAACAGGATGAGAAGATGGTCTTCCAAACAAGGTCCATACGTTATTTTTCTCAAATTGACTAAGTTCATCTTGCATGGCATTAACCCAAGATTCATCACTCAAAGCAACATCTACTTGTTTAGGTTCAATGTGAGAAAGTAATGTACAATTACTATTCAAAGGTTTATGAGAACGAGTAGTTACCCCATCAGATAGATCACCTATGATTAAATCTTGAGGGTGACTAGAACGAATCTCCAAGCTTTCAGAAGATCTTTAAGATGGAGTATCCTCATCATTTTCATCATCTATTTGACGGTTGTTGACATCATTGCTTGATGTGATCTCTTGATGATCTTCGTGAATAACGAGATTTTTGAGCTCCTTTAGAATACCTACATCTTCATCTTCACATAAATTCTTTGAGATAACATCATTAGTTTCATCAAATGTAACATGCACAACTTCTTCAATCAAGAGTGTTCTTCTATAGTAAACTAGGTATGCTTTCTTGTCACTAGAATATCCTGGAAAAACTCCTTCATCCGATTTTTTGTAAAATTTTCCAAGTTTTTCATTGATTTTTAAAATAAAATATTTGCAACCAAAAACTTTGAAATAGCTCACAACGGATTTTTTACAAAAAAGGAGTTCATAAGGAGTTTTGTTTAAAAAGGATCTTAATAAAACTCGATTCATGACATAACAAGCCGTGTTAACCGCTTCGGCCCAAAAGTATTGTGGTAAGTCGCATTCACTAATCATAGTTCTAGCGATTTCTTGAAGAAGTCCTATTTTTCCTTTCGACAACACCATTTTGTTGAGGGACTCTAACAACCGAAAATTCATGAAAAATACCGTTGTGATCACAAAAGTCGGGAAAACCTCCAAATTTAAATTCGGCACCATTGTCACTTCTTAAACGAATGATTTTTAAATTCAATAAATTTTGAATTTTAAAAAACAATTTTACAAATTTTTCGAAAGCCTAATTTTTGTGAACAAGAAATAATACCCAAGTATACCTAGAATAGTCATCTACAACAACAAAGGCATATTTGCAACTACCAAGACTAGCATATTGAGTAGGTCCAAATAAGTCTAAATGCAACAATTCTAAAGGTTTATGAGTAGACACAAAATTCTTTGGTTTAAAAGAAACTTTGACTTGTTTACCAAATTGGCATGCATCACAAATTTTATTTTTAAAAAATTTCAGTTTTGGCAAACCTCTTACCAAATCCTTCTTAGCAAGTTTTTCAATCAAATCCATATTAAAATGACAAAGTCTAATTCTATGCCATAGCCAAGGATCATCTATGGAAGCGGTAAGACATTTTACATTGCTATTGCTAATTTTATCAAAAAGAATCACATAAACATCATTGTGCCTAGTGCCCTTGAATAAAACAACATGATTTTTATCAAGGATAAGACATTCATGCTTGGTAAAAAATACATATAAATTTTTGTCGCAAAGTTGACTTACACTTAATAAGTTGTAGTTCAAATTATCAACAAGAAGCACATTCTTAATTAAGGTTTCACCATTTTTACCTACATCACCAATGCCGATTGATTTTGCTTTATTGTTGTCTCCAAATGTGACTTTTCCACTATTTTTGGATATGAGATTTGTGAAGAGAGAAAAATCACCCGTCATGTGCCTTGAACATCCACTATCTATGAACCACTTAGCATTGTCGGTGATGTTAAGTACCTACACAGTAAATCAATTGATAACTTTTGGTACCCATATTTTCTTGGGTCCGTTTGAGTTAATAAAATTGCTATCATGGAAAGAATTAATCCATGCAACTTTCATTTCAAGTTTTTCATTTTTCTTGACATAACACATATTCTTAACATGTCCATGTTGTTGGCAATATCTACAAATAATATTTTTATTTCCATATAAAGATGATTTTGATTTTACAAAACTTAAGTCATCCCTTTTACATATGATAAAATTTTTGTTGATTAATGCATTTCTATTTCTTTTCAAATCAACAACATTTTCTTTCTTTCTAGTCAAGAGAACATTCAAATCATCCATTCTTTTCTTCAAGGAGGCTTGTTCTTCCTTGATCTTTGATCTCTCATGCATTCGTTTCTTCAAATCACGATTTTCTTGTGATAGCCTATTATTTTCATTCACAAGTTTAGAGTTAGCATTCAATAGAGCATTTGATTTTTTGAATACTCCTTATTTCTAGCATATGATTCCTTTAAACTATCATGCAATTTCAAAATGAAAGCTTCAAGATCATCTTCATCATTTTCATCATTAGAGTCACAGTTAGAATTTAACCTCATCATCTCCAATGGCCATAAAGGCCATTTGTGCCGACTCAATTTCTTCTTCAACTTCTTCTTCGGAGTTGCAATCATCCCATGTGATTTGAAAGTTATTGAATCTAGGTTTTCTTCCTTCCTTCTTTTTCTTGGAAGGGCACTCATTTGCAAAGTGTCCGGGTTGACCGCATTCAAAACATTTTTCATTTTGCTTCTTCATTTCAAACCTTGTCTTTCCTTTGAAATTATTTGAATTTGTAGCTCCGCCTATTCTCATTCTTCGTTTGTTGATGTAATGTTTAAGAAATACTTTGGTGATGAGTGCAAGATCTCCTTCATCAAGATATTCATCTTCTAGATTGATGGAGCTGTTTTCATCTTCTTCTTGAGAGATCTTTAGAGCAATGCTCCTTCTTGGTCTTGCTTCTACATCATCCACTACTTTGGCCTTCAACTTCAATTCATACGATGTAAGAGAATTGATTAGCGATTCAAAGGCATTGAATTTAAATTCTTGGCTTCCTCTATAGCAATTGTTTTGGCTTCCCATTCTTTGGACAGAGCATTTAGGATTTTTCTATTTTTTTCACGCAAAGAATATTCCTTACCCAAGGCTTCAAGATCCTTAATGATGTCATTGAACCTACAATACATTTTGTTAATGTTTTCATGTGGTTCCATCTTGAAGGACTCATACTTGGTTACAAGTAAGGATTTCTTTTGCTCATGAACATCATCACTCCCTTCATGTATTTCCTTCAATTTATCCCAGATTTCTTTAGCTGAAATGCATCCCTTCACGCGAATTGATTCATTTGCATCCAAGGCGTTATATAGCACATTCATGGCTTTTGCATTTAATGTCAAGTTCGCCTTGTCTTGTGGAGTGAGCTCATCCCTCGTCTTTTCTCTTCTTCTATTTGTGTGATCATCAATGATAGTAGCTTCAAACAGACCTTCATTAACAACATACCACAAGTCAATGTCAATAGATTGCAAAAAGATTTTCGTCCTATCATATCTCCAACTAATAAAATTTGCCCCGTTAAACATAGGGGGCCTAGTAACGGATTGACCCTCAAAAAATAGAGCATTGTTGGTTGCCATAATAGTTCTTTTCTCAAAAGCAATTTAAGAAATAAAATGAGACCAGGCTCTGATACCAATTGTTGGTCCCAAAGCAACCTAAGAGGGGGTGTGAATTAGGTTTCTTAAAAAAGTGCTTTAAGAAATATTAAGATTTTTCAAATGAAAATTAATATAATCGAATCAGTGAAATAGTGAAGTAAGTAACAGAGAAAATTAATCAGCGAATACTTCCAAGCTAACAAGTTTGAAGTATCAAATCACTAAAATGCTTCACACACTTGGTCAGCCAATAATCTTTACAAAGTAGGGATATTCTTGCTCACACTAAAATTCTTTTAGTTGAGCCAAGAATCTTACTTACAACCTCACTTTCGTACAAGATTATAACTCCAGTCAAAGTTGAATTGCACTCTAAACTGCACACTAATACAACAAAGCACTATAGCCTATTTGTACTCAAATTGCTCTTCTCTAAGGCTTGTATTCAATGTATTAGATGATCTTTACTGAATCTCAAAGTAGTTATTTATAAGAGCAATAAATTGTGGTTGCAACTACTTCCTAACGGCTAAATAATAAATGCACAAAAAGTAGCCGTTGGGGTTTCAGACGTCCGAGATAGATGGGATGCGTCCGACACAGCGTCCGATCCTCATGCAGTTGGAGAAGAACCTCGTTCGAACGTCCGTGTGTGCGTCCATTCCATCGTCCGATAGAAGTTTCGGACGGTCATGTTCGTCCGTTTGGAGAAGCAGTGGGATTCTTCTTTCTGCCTGTTCGTTCGGACGGTGGAATGCGTCCGAGAGCCTTGATACTGTTCGGACGGTATAGTGTGTCCGAAAATCCTGTCACTAGAAAAACAAATGACAGACCTGCAAAAACTTGTTTACAGAGTTGAGTATTTATGTCATCATCATAATAAGGTTTGGAAAACATCACAAAACACAACTCTTATGGACTCCTTTTTTGTAAAAAATCCGTTGTGAGCTATTTTAAAGTTTTTGGTTGCAAATATTTTATTTTAAAAATCAAAGAAAACTTTGGAAAATTTCACAAAAAATCGGAATAAAGAATTTTTCTAGGATATTCTAGTGACAAGAAAGCATACCGAGTTTACAATAGAAGAACGCTCTTGATTGAAGAAGTTGTGGATGTTACATTTGATGAAACTAATGATGTTATCTCAAAGAATTTATGTGAAGATGAAGATGTAGGTATTCTAAAGGAGCTCAAAAATCTCGTTATTCACGAAGATCATCAAGAGATCACATCAAGCAATGATGTCAACAACCGTCAAATAGATGATGAAAATGATGAGGATACTCCAAAAGATCTTCTGAAAGCTTGGAGATTCGTCTCTAGTCACCCTCAAGATTTAATCATAGGTGATCTATCTGATGGGGTAACTACTCGTTCTCATAAACCTTTGAATAGTAATTGTACATTACTTTCTCATCCATTGAACCTAAACATGTAGATGTTGCTTTGAGTGATGAATCTTGGGTTAATGCCATGCAAGATGAACTTAGTCAATTTGAGAAAAATAACGTATGGACCTTGTTTGGAAGACCATCTTCTCATCCCATTATTGGAACTAAATGGGTCTTTAGAAACAAATTAAATGACAAAGGTGAAATCATAAGAAACAAAGCTAAACTTGTTGCAAAAGGTTATGCTCAACAAGAAGGTATTGACTTTGACGAAACCTTTGCACCCGTGGCTAGATTAGAATCCATTCGCATGTTTCTCACATTTGCATGTTTCAATGATTTTAAATTATTTCAAATGGATGTCAAAAGTGCATTTTTGAATGGTTTTATTGATCAAAAAGTTTTCGTTGAACAACCTCCGGGCTTTGCAAATAAAAATCTTCCAAATTATGTTTTCAAACTCTCCAAAGCTTTAAATGGTTTGAAACAAGCTCCAAGAGCTTGGTATGAAAGATTAAGTGGTTTCTGATTGAGAAAATGGATTCAAAAGAGGTGTAGTTGACACCACTCTTTTTACAAAAATAGATTTAGATGGTTTAAGAATTGTTTAAATTTATGTTGAAAATTTATGTTGATGATATTATTTTTGGAGCAACTAATGAAAGTTTGTGCAAGGACTTTTCACATTTAATGCAAAAAGAGTTTGAGATGAGTATGATGGGCAAGTTACAATTTTTCCTCGGCACCAAACAAAGGAAGGAACGTTTATTACACAAATCATGTATACAAAGGAGCTACAAGATATCATTTGGAATGGAAGATTGCAAACAAGTTGGTACGCCTATGTGCACTTCAACCAAACTTGATAAAGACGAAGAAGGTAATGGTGTTGATGAAAAACACTATAGAGTTATGATCGGAAGCCTACTTTACTTAACAGCCAGTAGACCAGATATCATGTTTTCTGTCTGTTTGTATGCTAGATTTCAATCTTGCCCCAAAGAATCACACTTGATAGCTGTTAAAAGAATTTTTGGAGATATCAAAAGGGTACAATGAATTTTGGTTTGTGGTATCCAAAGTCCTCTCTACATTTGATTTAATTAGTTATTCTGACGCTGACTTTGCTGGATGTAAAATTGATAGAAAAAGTACCACTGGTATGTGTCACTTTCTAGGAAATTGTCTTGTGTCTTGGTTTAGCAAAAAACAAAATTCTATTTCTCTTTCTACGGCTGAAGCCGAATACATTGCTGCTGAAAATTGTTGTGCTCAACTTCTTTGGATGAAACATACTCTGAAAGATTTTGGTGTAATTTTTGATTGTGTGCCTATAAAGTGTGACAACACTAGTGCAATTAATCTCACAAAAAATCCTGTTATGCACTCTAGAACCAAACACATTGATGTTAAGCATCATTTTATTAGAGATCTTGTTTGTAAAAAGGAAATTCGTGTTGATTTCATGCCTACTTCAGATCAACTGGCTGATATTTTTACAAAACCCTTGGCTCTAGATCGCTTTGAATCTCTCAGAAAATGTTTGGACCGGATTATATAGATCATTTTGGCATAGTTTCTTCATTCGGACGCACTCGATCGTCTGAACAACACTATCTTTCGGAAGCTCTGTATTGTCCGAAAACTTCCTATCTTCCTCGGACGCTCATAATCGACTGAACGATATTCATTTTCTTCACCAACTCTCTGGAAATTCTTTCGTACGTGTACCATCGTCCGAAAGAACATCGGATGCACTGGCTCTTCCATTGGCCGTCCGTTCATCAGCTTTCGGACGCTTCATCGGACGCACTCCAAATGTTCAGCAGTCCGAACGGTCTCTCTGTTTGATTTAAACCCCGTCCATCTTCCCCATTTCGGACTCAACCTAACCCCCGAACCCTCTGGCAAAATTTTTTCCTTCAACATCTCCTCCAAATTCCTTCCCTCTCTCCACAAATTGATTGAAAAATTATCTTCTCCAAAGTATTTCTCACCATTATCATATCTAATTTGCCCCATCTACCATCTCATTTCATCAAATTCTCCCAAATCTCTTTTTTAAAAAAAAAATCAAAATTTTCCTCCTCTTCCTTCCCTTCCTTCACAATGGTTAAATCCCACGGAAGTTCTTCTACAGCAAATCGTGGACAAAAAACAAAAGGGAAAGCTCCAGTGCGAGGAGAATCGTCTGCTAATCCCCAAGTCTTCTCAAATCCAACCTTACCAAAATTCATCGATGCCAAGGCCTCTGAATGGTATACATCTCTTCTAAGTAAATCTATAATCGTTCAACGTCCTGCATCTCAGAGTCTTTTTGATGAGTATAATCTTCCCATTGTCAAATAATACTTGGAAAAATAAAATTGGGGTCACCTAGTGCATACTGATTTACCCGTGTATCATGACAAGATGTTTCAATTCATCGCAAATCTTCGGAAAGGCCCCACTGTTCGCACTTTAATTTCTCGTGTAAACAGCACCAATCTAGAGATTTCCTCTAACATCATCAACACTATTTTTGAATGTGAAGTCTCAAATCCGCATGATTTTTCCTATTTAACTTTTCTTTAGATAAAGGCCTGCTATTGATACTCGATTTGACATTGATGAGGTTAGGGCTATTTTTAACATCAATTTCAAACAGGTCTCGAAAGCCAAAACTACATTGCTAACTCCTGAACTAAACATTCTATACACTCTTGTCACGAATCTATTATTGCCAACCGACGGGCATCGTACTGAGTCCGGAAAAATGCAGCTTTACTTGTTCTTTTGTATTTTCAAGGTCATTCATCTTGACTTTGGGTATCTCTTTTGCTCCCTGTGGGAACTCTTCCTTACTAATACCCGAAGAAACATTCCCTTTGGATAATTCCTCACCAAAATTTTTGATTTTCTCGATATTCCTTTCAGCGGCAACAAACAATTTCCCCCTTATTTTAATAAATCTTATATTGAACGTAAAGGCCTCCGGTTTTTCAACGATCAATGGTTAACTAAGGCAGCTTTTGATATTGAACGTTCAAAATCCCAGGCCTCCTCCACCTCTGGTTTGGCTATTCCATATTAGCTCCTTCTCGTCAACCACCCCACCATTTCATGATCCTCATCTATCGACCTCTGAACCCTCACTTTCTCATATCTGTGGCCTTCTCACTTCCTTGAGCACTCAAGTTAGTTCATTTCAACGTCGCACTAATCGTAAGTTAAAGCGACTTGAAACTCGTCAGGTGATTCTCCAAGAAGCCCTTAGCCTTGGCATGTCTGTTTCAGCTCAGGTTCAATTTGCCAACCTTCAATCACAATATCCACTCGACTCATCTTCCGACAGTGATGACAATGAAGATGGGGATGTTCGTGACGACGATGAAGAAGATGCCAATACTCAAGGTGCTGCCAATGAAGATGAAGGCGACGATGAGGATATTGATGACACGTTCGATTTCATCATGCAACGCCGCACTAGAGAAGAGGAAGACAGTGAGGCCACCGATGAAGATGCTACTTCAAAACGTGAAAAGACTGAAAAGCGCTCCAAGAAGAAAAATGACTCGCATTAGTTATTGCATAATGATCTTAGTCATATCTGATTGTTTTTACATAATTACTCCATGAAGGTTTGTCATCATCAAAAAGGGAGAGATTGATGTTTTCCAAACCTTATTTTGATGATGACATAAACACTTAACTCTGTAAACAAGTTTTTGCAGGTCTGTTATTTGTTTTTCTAGAGACAGGGTTTTCGGACGCACTGTACCTTTCGAACTATGTCAAGCTTCTCGGACGCATTCCACCGTCTGAACGAACAGTTAGAAAGAAGAATCCTACTGCTTCTCCAAACGGACGAACATGACCGTCCGAAGCCTCTATCGGACGATGGAACGGACGCATGCACGGACATCTGAACGAAGTTCTTCACCAACTGCATTCCAGCATTTCACAAAGCTAAAGATCGTACAGTAAAGTAGGTGACTCTGCCTCAAGATTCCTTTAGAAGCCAATGATTTTGAAAAACCAAATATTACCATGCCATGTGTATGCTGAACTATTCCTCTAACTCCCGATGGTCCCCGGTTGCCCCGAGAGGAACTGTCACATGTTCATTTTAATCCCATGTTCTGGCTTTGACCATGTAGCAGCAAGCGAACAGGCAGGACATATCAAGTAAGCGCCAATTGAAAGTCATGTAACTGCATGTGAAAGCCTTGAGTCTATCAGAGTAGCAAATTAATTGCTCAGACTAATAATATACAACATGCCTTGAATTTTTTGAATTATGTAATGTGTGACCGGTGATTGGTTCCTGTAAATAAATGCATTTCGTGCTAGCTAAGCTGCTAGCAAACCAATGCAAGGACAAGCTTAACCAATTGACCATTCAATGTAGTTGATGCATGAAGCCACCATAGTTGCAGCTAGTGGAGCAATGTAGCAACAGGCCTCATGGGCAGGCCGAATAAAGTTGCGAAAGCAATTCAGATTTTCTTTGCTAGAGGACATGAGACATAGCAATAATCAATTGACTAATGAGTTGCAATAGAAGCATTTGGTAGGAATGTGAAACCCCAGCGATTGAAGGACATGCGTGTTGGCCCCAAAGCAACACCTAAGAGGGGGGGTGAATTAGGTTGTCTCAAAAAACAAACCTTATGAAGTGCTTAATGAAAATACAATCTTTGTGCAACAAATGAATACTTAAGCACAAATGATCAAAGATAAATATTTAGCAATTAAAGCTTAAAGAACAAATAAAAGATTGAGATAAAGAATATTAAACCGAACTCCCAAGCTTCTCAAGCTTGGAGTACATCCACTAGTAGTGCCTCTTCAAAGAAGGTGAGTCAATAACCTTTTTGTACACAAAGTAGGCTCACCCTTGCACCAACTAAGTTCCTCTAGTTGAGCCAAAGGGTTTTACACTACAACCTCACTTTTGTACACTTGTTATCCCTCCACTCTTACACTTGAAGATCACTCACTAGTCTACTCTTGCTCACAATAATTCCCACTAGTTGAGCCAAGAGAACTATACTACTCAAACCAATACAACCCACAATATTTTAGCCTATTTCTCCCCAAATAGCTCTTACAAGTGTTTGTATTGAATGGTAGTAGTAGTTCCTTATATCATTTGGAAGTCCTTTGGCTATTTATAGATGAAAGATGTGCTGAAATTTGAGTTCTAACGGTAAAAAAACTAGCTGTTAAAAACTAGCCGTTAGGGGTTCAGACGGTGGGTTCGGACGTCCGTTCACGCGTCCTACAGCTTGATGAACAGTGTCTCGAACGGTCATATGCGTCCTACAGCTTGACAGAAACTTACTTCATTTTGAGCTCCTTTTTTCGGACGCTTCCTTGCTTTCGATCTCCTTTCTTTCGGACAATCTTCATCGTCCGAAAGGTGTTTGTTCAACTTTTGGTTGTTTTTCTTGATTGTGTTTGGATGATCATTTTCATCCGATCCTTCCTATTTTTCTGCACACTTGTTTGCAAACCATTAGTGTGATTTGGTCATCATTAGAACATGATTATCATAACTGGAGTTCAACAATCTCCCCCATTTTGATGATGACAAATCATTTGGAAAATTCTAAAAACAATCATAAAATATGAAGCATCAATCAAGAAGTTTTGTCCATTATTTTCTCCCTCTTTTGGCATCATCAAAACATAAGAAAGATAATGCAATTTAAGCTCCCCCTTAGTTTATTCCCTCCCTTGAAAGGTGAATATAATTCAATATGAGTACATGGAGAATAAGTCAAGTTATGCAAAATGTTTCTTCCCTTCAAGAATATGTATTCAAGTAGATATGAGGGAATTCATGCAAAGAATTAGGATCAAAACATTTTTTGCAACATGATTATCAGAGTAGCAAATTAATTGCTCAGACTAATAATATACAACATGCCTTGAATTTTTTGAATTATGTAATGTGTGACCGGTGATTGGTTCCTGTAAATAAATGCATTTCGTGCTAGCTAAGCTGCTAGCAAACCAATGCAAGGACAAGCTTAACCAATTGACCATTCAATGTAGTTGATGCATGAAGCCACCATAGTTGCAGCTAGTGGAGCAATGTAGCAACAGGCCTCATGGGCAGGCCGAATAAAGTTGCGAAAGTCAATTCAGATTTTCTTTGCTAGAGGACATGAGACATAGCAATAATCAATTGACTAATGAGTTGCAATAGAAGCATTTGGTAGGAATGTGAAACCCCAGCGATTGAAGGACATGCGTGTTGGCCCCAAAGCAACCTAAGAGGGGGGGGTGAATTAGGTTGTCTCAAAAAACAAACCTTATGAAGTGCTTAATGAAAATACAAACTTTGTGCAACAAATGAATACTTAAGCACAAATGATCAAAGATAAATATTTAGCAATTAAAGCTTAAAGAACAAATAAAAGATTGAGATAAAGAATATTAAACCGAACTCCCAAGCTTCTCAAGCTTGGAGTACATCCACTAGTAGTGCCTCTTCAAAGAAGGTGAGTCAATAACCTTTTTGTACACAAAGTAGGCTCACCCTTGCACCAACTAAGTTCCTCTAGTTGAGCCAAAGGGTTTTACACTACAACCTCACTTTTGTACACTTGTTATCCCTCCACTCTTACACTTGAAGATCACTAGCACTAGTCTACTCTTGCTCACAATAATTCCCACTAGTTGAGCCAAGAGAACTATACTACTCAAACCAATACAACCCACAATATTTTAGCCTATTTCTCCCCAAATAGCTCTTACAAGTGTTTGTATTGAATGTAGTAGTTCCTTATATCATTTGGAAGTCCTTTGGCTATTTATAGATGAAAGATGTGCTGAAATTTGAGTTCTAACGGTAAAAAAACTAGCTGTTAAAAACTAGCCGTTAGGGGTTCAGACGGTGGGTTCGGACGTCCGTTCACGCGTCCTACAGCTTGATGAACAGTGTCTCGAACGGTCATATGCGTCCTACACTTTATTGCATTTCCGAGTGATTGAACTCCTTGCAAAAGATAGTTTATTTGCTTTCGATCTCCTTTCTTTCGGACAATCTTCATCGTCCGAAAGGTGTTTGTTCAACTTTTGGTTGTTTTTCTTGATTGTGTTTGGATGATCATTTTCATCCGATCCTTCCTATTTTTCTGCACACTTGTTTGCAAACCATTAGTGTGATTTGGTCATCATTAGAACATGATTATCATAACTGGAGTTCAACAATCTCCCCATTAAGATGATGAGCAAGATCATATGGAAAATTCTAACATCTAAAGATTTGTATGGTGTTACATCCGAATCAAGTTGAAGTATTGACGTATAATATTACACCGATCTTACTGGCTTCATAAATACACATGTAGTAAATGTAATTTAAATAGAGAGTAGAACTACTGCCTCCTTGAAAGGTGAATATAATTCAATAAAAGTTGAACAAGAATAAGTCAAGTTATGCAAAATGTTTCTTCCCTTCAAGAATATGTATTCAAGTAGATATGAGGGAATTCATGCAAAGAATTAGGATCAAAACATTTTTTGCTCATTCCTTACCAAAAAGCATCATCAAAACAATGAAGCATGTGTGATGCAATTTCTTGCAAAAACAAATCCATTTAAAAAAGAGAATGCTCCCCCTTTCTTTTGCAAGTAGTGACTTATTATAGACAAAATTTGGGGAGATAGTTTACAAATTTCCTAGCATTCTAAACAAATTCGAACATATAGATGAGTAATATTCAAGAGAACATAGTTCAACTTGATAAATGAAAGCACACAAAACTTTAGATGTTACCCATTTCAATATGATCTTAGCTCATATGCCTTGAGCATCCTTCATAGATAAACTATCTTGAATTCCTTGGTGCACTCCAAGCATACCTACATACAAAGTTAAGTAACAACTTTTGGTACCCAAACTTTCTTGGGTCCAATTGGATTAGTAACATGCTTAATCACCCAAATAGAATTTATTCCTGATTTTTCATTTCTTTTAACATAACAATTTTCCTTTATATGTCCATGTTGGTGACAATAATTACAAATAATGTTCTTATCGCCATAAAAAGAAGATTTAGATTTAACAAAGCACAAATCATTTTTTCTAAAGGTGATAAAATTTTTGTTCAAAAACATATTTCTAGTTCTTTTGTTTTCAAACACATTTTCTTTCTTCTTTTTCAAACTATACATCAAGATCATCTAATCTCTTCTTTAATGAAGCTTGTTCTTCCATGATCTTGGTTTTTCCAACAAATTTTTCTTTCAAAACGTCATTTTCTTTTGTCAAAGAATTATTTTCATACACAAGTTTTGAGTTGGCACTCAATAAAGTATTAATTTTCATTTTTAACTCTTTGTTCTTAGCATATGATTCTTTCAAACATTCATGCATTTTAAAAATAAATGATTCATCATCATCATTATCATTATCACATGAATCATCACAAAAATCACAACTAGAGGATATCTCATTATTGCCAAGTGCCATAAAAGCCATTTGAGCCTCCGCATATTCTTCTTCAACCTCTCCATCCGAATTGCAATCATCCCAAGTGATTTGGAAGTTGTTGAAGTGAGGCTTCCTTGAGTCTTTTCTCCTTTTTCATGAAGCTTTAAATGCTATGCTTCTTTTTCCCTTTGCCTCCTCATCTTGTAGGTTGTATTTCAACTTCAATTCAAATGAGGTTAGAGAATTGATCAATGAATCAATAGGCATAGAATTTAAATTTTTAGACTCTTCTATGGCAATGGATTTAGGTTCCCATTCCTTAGGTAGAGCATTCAAAATTTTTCTATTTTTTTCACCCAAGGAATATTCTTTACCCAAACCTTCCAAATCCTTTACCATATCATTGAACCTAAAATACATCTTGTCAATGTTCTCATGAGGTTCCATTTTGAAGGATTCATATTTAGCCACAAGAAGTGACTTCTTTTGCTCTCTAATATCTTCACTTCCTTCATGGATTTCTTTCAATTTGTCCCATATCTCCTTGGCCGATATGCAACCTTTTACTTTAGAGAACTCATCTGCATCCAAAGCATTATAGAAAATATTAATGGCTTTAGCATTTAAAGATAAATTTATTTATCTTGTGCATTTAACTCATATCTAGTCTTAGGCCTTAATCTATGAGTATTTTCATCAAAAATATTAGCTTCTAAAGGACCTTCACAAATAATATACCATAAATCAATATCATTAGATTGAACAAAAATTTTCATTCTATCCCTCCAAAAAACAAAATTAATGCCATTAAACATGGGAGGTCTAGTGATAGAATGCCCCTAAAAAAACAAAGCATAGTTGGTTGCCATGATCTTTACTCTAATGCAATTTAAGCAAAATAAAGAGACCAATGCTCTGATACCAATTGTTGGCCCCAAAGCAACCTAAGAGGGGGGGTGAATTAGGTTGTCTCAAAAAACAAACCTTTTGAAGTGCTTAATGAAAATGCAAACTTTGTGTAACAAATGAATACTTAAGCACAAATGATCAAAGATAAATATTTAACAATCAAAGCTTAAAGAAGAAATAAAATATTGAGATAAAGAATATCAAACCAAACTCCCAAACTTCTCAAGCATGCAGTACATCCACTGGTAATGCCTCTTCAAAGAAGGTGAGGCAATAACCTTCTTGTACACAAAGTAGGCTCACCCTTGCACCAACTAAGTTCCTCTAGTTGAGCCAAACAAGGGTTTTACACTACAACCTCACCTTTGTACACTTGTTATCCCTCCACTCTTACACTTGAAGATCACTCACTAGTCTACTCTTGCTCGCACTAATTCCCACTAGTTGAGCCAAGAGAACTATACTACTCAAACCAATACAACCCACAATATTTTAGCCTATTTCTCCCCAAATAGCTCTTACAAGTGTTTGTATTGAATGTAGTAGTTCCTTATATCATTTGGAAGTCCTTGGGCTATTTATAGATGAAAGATGTGCTGAAATTTGAGTTCTAACGGTAAAAAAACTAGCTGTTAAAAACTAGCCGTTAGGGGTTCGGACGTGTTGGTCCCAAAGCAACCTAAGAGGGGGGTGAATTAGGTTTCTTAAAAATTACTTAGAGAAATATTGAGATTTTCAAATTAAATGCAGATATAACAAAATCAATAGAACAGTAAAGTAAAGAGAGAATAAATTAAACAATCAATACTTCCAAGCTAGCAAGCTTGAAGTATCAAATCTCTTTACTGAATGCTTCACAAACTTGGTGAGCCAATAATCTTTACAAAGTTGGGAAGTTCTTGGTCACACTAAAACCTTTTTAGTTGAGCCAAGAATCTTACTTACAACCACACTTTCATACAAGATTATCACTCCACTCAAAGTTGAATTACACTCACAATTGCACACTAATACAACAAAGCACTATTGTCAAGTTGCACTCAAATTACACTTTTCTAAGGCTTGTATTCAATGTATTAGATGCTTTTTTCAGATTATTAAAGCATCTATTTATAAGAGCAATAAATAGTGGTTTCAACTACTTCCTAACGACTAAGTAATAAATGCACAAAAAATAGCCGTTGGGGTTTCGGACGTCCGAGAAGGATTGAGTACGTCCGAGGCAGCGTCCGATCTTCTTTCAATTTTGTTGAGAGGCTTCGTTCAGACGTCCGTGCATGCATCCGGTCCTTCGTCCGACAGAGCTTTCGGACGGTCCTGAGCGTCCAAAAGAAAGGCAGTAGGATCCCATTCTTTCTGCCAGTTCGTTCGGACGATGCAATGCGTCCGAGGAGTTTTGACCTAGTTCAGACGGTTCTGTGCGTCCGAAAGATCTGTTCCTGCAAAAGCTTGTTTTACAGAGTTAAGTGTTTATGTCATCATCAAAATAAGGTTTGGAAAACATCAGGACGGTGGGTTCGGACGTCCGTTCATGCATCCTATAGGTTGATGGACAGTGTCTCGGATGGTCATATGCGTCCTACAGCTTGATGAACAGTGTCTCGGACGGTCATATGCGTCCTACAACTTGATGAACAGTGTCTCAGACAGTCATATGCGTCCTACAGCTTGACAGAAACTTTCTTCATTTTGAGCTCCTTTTTTCGGAAGCTTCCTTGCGTCCGATCTCCTTTCTTTCGGACGCTCTTCATCGTCCGAAAGGTGTTTGTTCAACTTTTGGTTGTTTTTCTTGATTGTGTTTGGATGATCATTTTCATCCGATCCTTCCTGTTTTTCTGCACACTTGTTTGCAAACCTTTAGTATGTCTAGCAGACATTTGGTCATCATCAAAACATGATTATCATAACTGGAGTTCAGCAATGCGCATAAGCCATGCATCCATTAAGAAACTTCCAAAGAAATATGGACACCTTTAGGGGTATTTTTGTATCCCATATATATATACATATATATCCCGCACATAAGTTTGGGGCCATGATGGTGGACCGGGGAATATATAGACGATGTTGTGAATTTGCCTGAAGCTGTGGGCATTCAACAGATTATATCTGGGAAGGGGTTAAATGGACTTGCAATGATTGTGCTTACAAAACTAGTGGATAAGGAAGAGTTTGCTGCAATGTGCTAAAGTCCCATCCTTGATCATTGGAAAAAACCTCTCACAATATGATTTCCAGTTGGAGAATAGATTCCTCCACTTTGTTTACGAAATTTCCCTCCCCGTGCCAATTGTTGTGCCAAAAAAAGGAAGTACCGCTTCTGACTTTTTTCAAATTGTTCTCTGCTAATTCTTAAATGGATAGCATTCTTCTCTGGACTTGAGCTAAGACAGATTGCTAACATGTGGATTTGCATATCTGGCTTGCATAAATATCACCCACAATGAATCTGACTGCTTGAAATGCCACCATAACTTAAGTGTGAAGGCCTTATTTATATCATGAAAAGAGTGAATACCCATGCCATTTTCTTCAGTAGGCATGCATAATTCCCTCCATTTTATCCAATCTCTTCTATCCCCAGTCATTGTTTCCCCCAAAAGAAATTAGCCACGATACGGTCCAAGGCCTTGATTATAACTTTTGGGGGACTAAAGATAGCAAGTTGGTGTATAGGAATGGAACCGAGGACATGCTTGATCAGAATAACCCGACTACCAGGTGATAATAGCTTATTTTTCCATCTTGCTAGCTTATGTTGCACTTTCTCAACCATATGATGAAAATATACTCCTTTGGCCTTCCTAAACAATAAATTGCTACCCAAATAGAAAAACAGATTGATTCAGTAGGGAAACCCATGAGACGTTGGAGTAGCATCTTAACCGCCTGAATAGACTAGACATCTAGATGGTAAAATCATAGAGCTCTTTGAAGCATTTATTATTTGTCTGGATCCAAGCTGATAACATTGTAGAAAGTCCATAAGGTTATGAATTGATTGTCGGTCCCTTTCGTAAAAATCATTGTGCCATCAACATAGGTTAAATGTGTGACTATTGTACAACCTCTAGGAAGAGCACAAGGCTAGACCAATCCTTGTTTAGTCAAATGAATCAACCCATGGGAGAGCACTTCAAAGCACGGAAGAAAGACAAAAGGTGATAAAGGATCTCCTTGTTTTACTCCTCGAGTCGCCTGAAAATAACTTGCCATCTTGTCATTTAATAATAAAGAAACCTAGCTTCCCTATAATGAATTCATTATTAGTTTGATAAAGTTATCATGAAAACCAAATTGTTTCAACACAGCTTATAGAAAATTCCAAGACGCCCAGTCAAAGGCCTTCATTAAATCTAGTTTTAAAATAATGTTTCGAGCTCTTGGTTTTTTGTTTAAGGATGGAGACTATCTCTTAAGCAAGCAAAACATTGTCAAAAAACCATATCTCTTTGACAAAGCTGGATTGCTCCTTCAAAATAAGCTGAGGAAGGATGGCAGTCAACCGAGTTGCCAAAATGTGAGTGAAAATTTTGCAGACCAAAGTGGACAATGGTATTGGGCAAAAATCTGCAAACGTCTGAGGATTATCCTTTTTTGAGTTAAAACCAACAAGGTATTAGAAAAAGCATTGGGCAAAGGACTACTAGAAAAATATTTCTGAGTGGCCACAAGAACCTCATTAGAAATTATTTTCCAAGATTGAGTAAAGAAATAACTTGTAAATCATTCTGGTCCTACTGCACTATCTCACTCTAGCTGAAAAACTGCTTGCTTTACTTTCTCTAGCGTTACTTGCGATAGAAGCAAATTATCATCCTCCTATGAAACCAACTTTGGAAGTAACCCTAGGAGTTTATCTAGTACTGGCATTTGTATTGGCTCGACTGAGAGCAATTGCGGACAAAAAGAATACCAACTCCAACTCGCTTCATGTCCTCCATGTTGTCGAGCCATATCCTTAGGTACTTTTGATACGGGTAACCCATAGTCAACACTACTTATTCACAACCAATGAATGAAAAAAGCTAGTGTTTCGGTCTTCTTCTAATAGCCACTTGACCTTGGCTTTCTATTTCTAGAAAATTTCGTCGTTCTTTAAACAACTTAAAAACCTGGCCAATGCCAAATGAAATCCTTCTCGATGGCAGTCCGCAGGGTTCGCCTCAAAATGAGCTTGCATTATCTCCGCGTAGCCTTCCACTTTTAAGAGATTCAAAAACATTACCGAAAATAGTACGATTTCATTCACGAAGACAGTGCTTAAGTCATAACTTCAGTGCTAAAGACCTCACTCCAGAGCTAAATGTTAAGAGCTCCCAACTATCCCAGACTACCTTCATGAAGGAAGAGTGCTCAAGCCACATTTGCCAAAACTGAAATAGTTTAGTGACTTTCCTACAATTCAGGTTGACTACGTAAGGAGTAGTGTATAACGGCCAGAAGTTGCTCATCCCAAATAGCGTACAGTGAGTTAGATGCAAAACCTAACAATTGTTGATTGACAATCAATCTATCAAGTCGCTTAAAAATTGGTCTACCATTGTGAACGCTGGACCAAGTGTAGGAACTACCAGTGAAAGATAACTCATGCATGCCACAAGAATTAATCACGGTGTAAAAATCATCCATTGCAGCAAGGTGTTGTTGGGAAGTACCTAAATATTCAGCAAAGGTAGATATGATATTAAAATCTCCATCCTACAGCCAAGGCCGATCTATATTGGAAGTGTCTTGGACCCCAGTTATGATAATCATGTTTTGATATGACCAAATCATACTAATGGCTTGAAAACAAGTGTGCAGAAAAACAGGAAGGCCTGGAAGACAATGATCATCCGAACAAAATCAAGAAAAATGGCAAAATGTTGAACAACAACTTACGGATGATGAACAGTGTCTGAAAGAAAGGAACTCGGACGCAGGAGAGAGCGTCTGAAACATGATCAAAAACTGTCGAACACATATGACTGTCCTAACCAAAAGCTGAGGGATAGGACGCATATGACCGTCCGAACCATAAGTTTTAGGACGCACATGACCATCCGAACCAGAGGCTGAGGGATAGGACGCATATGACCATCTAAACCATAAGCTTTAGGACGCACATGACCTTCCGAACTAGAAGCTGTGTGATAGGACGCATATGATCATCCAAACCATAAGTTATAGGACGCACAAGACCGTCTGAACCAAAAGCTGTAGGACGCACAAGACTGTCCAAAGAAAAGAGCGCAAAATGAAGATGTTTCTGTCAAATGTAGGACGCATACGATCGTCTGAAGGACTATTCATAAAGTTATACGATGCATGATCGGACTTCCGAACCTCTGTCCGAACTCCTAACGGCTAGTTTTTAACAGCTAGTTTTTTTACCGTTGGAGCTCAAATTTCAGCACATCTGTCATCTATAAATAACCCAAGGACATCCAAATGAAGTGGAAAATGATGTGAGGAACTACTACATTCAATATAAACACTTGTAAGAGTTATTTTGGGAGAAATAGGCTAAAATATTGTGGGTTGTATTGGTTTGGGTGGTATAGTTCTCTTGGCTCAACTAGAGGAAATTAGTGTGAGCAAGAATAGACTAGTGAGTGATCTTCAAGTGTAAGAGTGGAGGGATAACAAGTGTACAAAAGTGAGGTTGTAGTGTAAAACCCTTTGGCTCAACTAGAGGAACTTAGTTGGTGTAAGGGTGAGCCTACTTTGTGTACAAGAAGGTTATTGCCTCACCTTCTTTGAAGAGGCATTACCAGTGAATGTACTCCATGCTTGAGAAGCTTGGGAGTTTGGTTTGATATTCTTTATCTCAATATTTTATTTCTTCTTTAAGCTTTGATTGTTAAATATTTATCTTTAATCATTTGTGCTTAAGTATTCATTTGTTACACAAAGTTTACATTTTCATTAAGCACTTCAAAAGGTTTGTTTGTTGAGACAACCTAATTCACCCCCCCTCTTAGGTTGCTTTTGAGCCAACAGAAGTGGACCGAAGCAAAGGAGACCATAATTCTTGCCTTTCGATGCATGTGCACTTGGCATATAATATTGTCAAGTAGACCAAGGAATTCCATCCATCATAAGTCATCCCCATATGCACAAAAATATTCCCATTCTCTAAAACATGCAAATGAAAACTCAACTTGCAGAATATCCGGATTTTATTAGCGTTATTATAAGGACAAAAGGAAAAACCAAACTTTATTCTAAAAGACTCAAGATGAACCTTATCAACCATCGGTTCCATTATTGCTTGTAGTTGGATGTTATGTAATCTAATAAGAAATTTAAGGCGTCTTACTAATTAAGCTTTACGAATAACTTGGACATTCTAAAAAAGTGCATTGCTCCTGAGGAACTAAGAAAAGGCCAGAGTTTTTAAAGAACCTTAGCTGACTGACGAGTCAGCATTGTTCTTGTCAATTAGTATTGCTTGCGTTTTTTAGTCTGCTTAACACTTTTTCTCCATATCTAGTGGCTCTTCAATTGGTAGCTTATGACGATGAGGTAAAGGAAATCACAAAGCTTACACTGAAGCTCACTTAGAAGAACTGGCTTAGTTACGACTTCTTCTGAGTCTGATAGAGTATCAAAAATTTCCTTTTCTTTTTGGAACATCTTTTGTTCTGACCTAAACATCTGATGATGATCATCATGTACACAACCCAAAACTCTATTGCCTCTACGGATTTCTCTATAGCATGGGAAACAAAAAGTTGTGTTGTGATTTTAGGAATAGAATCAGCCACTCCATCTGTTATTGCATCCTTATTGGATGTGTCATCTGGGGCTTCTGCAGATTATAGCAAGTGCTCCATAACCCCTGTACTAGGGTTTGCTTCATGAACGGCTACGGCCTGTGTTTGCTTCGTGTCCATCATTCTAGTACTAGGATTCGTCGAAGGGATCTGCTTGGGAGGTGGTTTGGGGATCCATATGTACTGCTGTAATGAAGTATTCTTGGATAGTTGGAATAGGGTTTTTAGTCTGTTGCTACAAATGCTACTTAGTCAGCACATCATTGCTTTTCTCATGCAAAAGGGAACGACATGAATTCCTACTATGTCCAACTTTCGTACATTCAATGCAATAATCTAGACCATCTTGGTAAGTGATATATTGCCAAAAGTAACCTTCCTCACCATTGCCAATTCTAACCCATTTAGGCAATGATTTGGTGAGATCCACATCTACGCAAGCTCGAGCAAGACTTGGGCAGGAAATTTTTACCATGGAAGGATCAACCTTTAATGGTTGCCCAACTAGTTGTGCAATGGTGTAAAGAGCTGCTTTATTGAAAAGATAAGGGGGCAAATCTCCAAGTGATATCCAAATAGGCACGATATGTGTTTCAACATTAACACGGAAGGTAGGAGTGCAATTGAGAATCCTCATGCCAAAACCTTGAAAGCCATAGAAACCACGGCACCACATGCAAATATAATCCTCTTCTACATCAAAACGGACATTGAGTACATGGTGATGGTTCAATAATCTAAGAGTGTAGGATTCCTTGAATCTATTGCAAGAAAGTCCTTTTGCAATATTACATTGATGGCCTTCTCCTTGGAAAATTTGCCGACCAATGAAAATTTGAAAGTAATAGAATGCTTCTGAATCTCTTGTTGAGTAAAATAGGCTGCAGGCTCGTCTTTATAAGTAGAAGGTTCTTTAATGGGAAAAACATTCGGAGCATGATTGGAGTTGGATGAAATAGAAGCAATGGATTCAGATGGGTTAGAATTGTGGCATGGAGATGCAAAATTGGAAGAGAATGGTTGCCATTCAATCAACGGCGAAGGGGCCAGCCCTCATGGCTTGGATTTTCCAAACCTAGCGTAAGAAATTCATAGGGAGAGGGAGAAAGAATGTCCAAGGTGAGCAATAAGAAGAGGGATTTGACCTTTTCCAACTAATCTACAAATTAAACTCAGAAAGAAAGTAAAGAAAGCAATTAAATGAAAAATCCATAAATAGCTCTAATTTAGACTAATTAACTAATCTAAACTACCAATTACCACTAAGAAAGCATAATTAAAGAAGACCAATGAAGTAATCTAATAATTTCACTAAGAAATCATGTAAAGGAAGCAATTATATGAAAGCAATTAAATTAGTGAATGCTATATACCACAATATTTTTCGGCCAAAGCCGTTAACACGGCTTGTTATGTCATGGATCGAGTTTTCTTGAGCATTTTAAACAAAACTCCTTATGAACTCCTATTTTGTAAAAAAACCCATTGTTAGCTATTTTAAAGTTTTTGGTTGCAAATGTTTTGTTTTAAAAATCAAAGAAAATCTTGGTAAATTTGACAAAAAATCGGATGAAGGAATTTTTCTTGGGTATTCTAGTGACAAGAAAGCATACCGAGTATACAATAGAAGAACGATTTTGATTGAAGAAGTTGTACATGTTACATTTGATGAAGCTAATGATATTATCTCAAAGAATATATGTGAAGATGAAGATGTAGGTATTTCAAAAGGAGCTTGAGAAGCTCACTATCCATGAAGATCATCAAGAGATCACATCAAGCAATGATGTCAACAAACATTCGGTAGATGATGAAGAAGAAAAGAACGAGGATATTCCAAAAGATCTTCCAAAAGCTTGGAGATTCGTCTCTAGTCACCCTCAAGATTTGATCATAAGTGATCTATCCGATGGGGTAACTACTCGTTCTCATAAACCTTTGAATGGTAATTGTGCATTACTTTCTCACATTGAACCTAAACATGTAGATGTTGCTTTAAATGATGAATCTTGGGTCATTGCCATGCAAGATGAACTTAGTCTATTTGAGAAAAAATAACGTATGGACCTTAGTTGAAAGACCATCATCTCATCCTGTAATTGGAACAAAATGGGTCTTTAGAAACAAATTAAATGATAAAGGTGAAATCATAAGGAACAAAGCTAGACTTGTTGCAAAAGGTTATGCTCAAGAAGAAGGTATTGACTTTGATGAAACCTTTGCACCCAAGTTGCTAGATTAGAATCCATTCGCATGCTTCTCGCATATGCATGTTTTAATAATATCAAATTACTTCAAATGGATGTCAAAAGTGTCTTTTTGAATGGTTTTATTGATCAAGAAGTTTTCGTTGAACAACCTCCGGGTTTTGAAAATAAAAGTTTTCCAAATCATGTTTTCAAACTCTCTAAATCTTAATATGGTTTGAAACAAGTTCCAAGAGGTGAGAAAAACTAAGTGGTTTCTTGATTGAAAATGGATTTAAAAGAGGTGTCTTTGACACCACTCTTTTTACCAAAACAAATTCCAATGGTTTGTTAATTGTTCAGATTTACGTTGATAATATTATTTTTGGAGAAACTAATGAAAGCTTGTGCAAGGATTTCTCACACTTGATGCAAAAAGAGTTTGAAATGAGTATGATGGGAGAGTTACAATTTTTCCTTGGACTACAAATTGACCAAACAAAGGAAGGGACGTTTATTACACAAATCAAGGGCACAAAGGAGCTAGAACATTTCATCTCAAACGATTCAGAATGGAAGATTGCAAACAAGTTGGTACACCTATGTGCACCTCAACCAAACTTGATAAAGATGAAGAAGCTAATAGTGTTGACGAAAAACACTATAGAGGTATGATTGAAAGCCTACTTTATTTAACGGCTAGCAGACCAGATATTATGTTCACTATTTGTTTATGTGCTAGATTTCAATCTTTCCCAAAAGAATCACACTTAATAGCTGTAAAAAGGATTTTTAGATACTTAAAGGGCACAATGGATTTTGGTTTGTGGTACCCAAAATCCTCTACTTTTGATTTAATTAGTTATTCTGATGCTGACTTTGCTGGGTGTTAGATTGATAGAAAAAGTACTAGTGGTATGTGTCATCTCCTAGGTAATTGTCTTGTGTCTTGGTTTAGCAAAAAACAAAATTCTATTTCTCTTTCTACGGCTGAAGCCGAATACATTGTGCTGGAAATTGTTGTGCCCAACTTCTGTGGATGAAACATACTTTAAAAGATTTTGGACGTCGTTCGTTGTTTTTGATTGTGTGCCTATTAGGTGTGACAACACTCGTGCAATTAATCTCAGAAAAAATCCTGTAATTCACTCTAGAACTAAACACACTGATATTAAACACCATTTTATTAGAGATCTTGTTAGCCAAAAGAAATTTTTTGTCGAATTTGTGTCTACTTTAGATCAACTGGCTGACATTTTTACTAAACCGTTGGCTTTAGATCGTTTTGAATCTCTTAGAAATCGTTTGGGGATTTCAAAGTTCACATCGGCATAAACTCTTTGTTCAGACGCACATGCTCGTCCGAACAACACTCTCTGTCGGGCACTCTAACTCTTCCAAAAACCTCCTCTCCGCCTCGGACGCTTATGATCGTCTGAATTGTCCTCACTTTCTTCATTTTCCCATTGGAATCCTATCGGACGCTCCTCATCGTCTTAGAAAATATCGGACGCACTAGCCTTGAGTTTCGGCCGTCCGTTCATCATCTTTCGGACGCACGATCAGACACATAGAAATAACTCATTTGGACGTCCAAACGATCACTCTGTTCACTTAAAATGGTTCATTTTCTCCCTTTCAGACTCACCCAAATCCCCGAACCCTCCTCTGGCAAAAAATCTCCCCCCCTCAAAATTCTTACAATTTCTTCCTTCTCTTGCCAAATTGTTTGAGGAATCTATTTATCATGACCTAGTTCACATTGACTTACCTGTTTATCATGACATGGTGCTCCATTTCACAGCCAACCTTAGAAAAGGCCCCACTGTTTGCACATTAGTTTCTCATGTGAACAACACAAATCTTGAAATTTCTTCCAACATCATCAATACTATTTTTGAATGTGAAGTCTCATACCTGAATGAATTTTCTTATTTCTTTTCTTTGGATAAATGGCCCGCTCTGGACACTAGATTTGATATTGACGAGGTTAGAGCAATTTTTAATATCAATTTCAAACAGGCCTCGGAAGCCAAGACTACTTTGCCCACTCCTGAAATGAACATTTTATTCACTCTTGTCACAAATTTAGACATCAACTCTTGTAACCAACTGACTGGCATCGTACCGAGCCCAAAAACATGCAGCTTTACTTATTTTACTGCGTTTTCAAAGGGATTTCTCTTGATTTTGGGTACCTTTTCTATTCTTTCGGCAAATTTCTCGGGCATGTCTGCTTCAACTCAAGTTCAATTTGCAAATATTCAATCGCAGTACCCCCTTGACTCCTCTACCGAAAGTGAAGACAATGACAATGCTGAAGAATAGGATGATCGTGAGGGCGACGACGAAGACATTGATGATCAAGGTGCCGTTGATGTTGATGAGGGCGACGATGAGGATATTGACGATACATTTAATTTTATCATGCAACGATGAGCCGACGGAGATGACGATAGTGAAGCTACTGGCGATGATGCCCCTACCAAAAAGGGCAAGATCGAAAAACACTCTAAGAAGAAAAATGACTCGACTTAGATTCTCTGTTCCTCCTTGAATCATTAATCTGTATTTTGGTTTTGGAATTATTTTGGATATTACTTTGAAATTTAAGATGTTGGAATTTAAATTATTTTGGTTTTATGAATTATTTTTGGTTTTGGAATTGAAATAGACGTTGACATTGTTATTGTTGCTTTGAAATTGAAATAGAAGTTATTATCATGTAATGGTCTAATTTTAATGATGTTGATGTTGTTTGGTATTTTAGTGCACTTTCTCAGAGGGATTTTTTTTTTGATGATGTCAAAAGGGGGAGTAGGAATATGCAAAATTGTTCGTTGTGCTATTAATCATATCTATTAATTTTTTATATACATGATTGGATATGTTTGGTTATTCAATGACTGTTTGTCATCATCAAAAAGAGGGAGATTGATGTTTCCCAAACCTTATTTTGATGATGACATAAGCACTAAACTCTAAAAACAAGCTGTGCAGGTCTACTATCTTTTCTGCTGGAAACAGGTCGGTCGGACGAAGTACACCGTCCAAACTATACCACTTTTCTCGGACGAACAGGAGCGTCCGATACAGATTCACTCGGACGCAATTCACCATCCTAAAGTCAGAGAGGCAGAAAGCAAAATTCTTCATGCATCTGCAACGGATGCACAAGTGCGTCCGAGGAAATATTTCTCAGACATATATTTCTGTCCGATTGATAAGAATCAAGAATCCTGAACTCCGCAACGGACGCATACGGCTGTTTGTACAAAGCTTGCTTCGGACGAACAGGACCATCCGAAACCCTGTCCGGACGATGAAATGGACGCATGCACGGCTGTCCGAATGACATTCTTCACCAACTATACTGAGATCGGACGTTGTGTCGGACGCACCATCTTTATCTCGGACGTTCGAAACCCTTAATGGCTAGTTTTGTGCATTTATTATTGAGCCGTTGGGAAGTAGTTACAACCACAATTTATTGCTCCTATAAATACCTGCTTTATTGTTCAGTAAGGATCATCTAGTACATTGAATACAAGCCTTAGAAAAAAGCAATTTGAGTGCAAATTGGCTATAGTGCTATATTGTATTAATGTGTAACTTTGAGTGCAATTCAAAATATTGAATGGGATGTGATAATCTTGTACTAAAGTAAGGTTAAGAGTGAAATCCTTAGCTCAACTAAAGTGAATTAGTGTGAGTAAGGATTGTCCTACTTTGTGTACATTAGAAGATTATTGACTCGTCGATTTTGTGAAGCATTCTAGTGGATTAACACTTCAAGCTTGGTAGCTTGGAAGTGTTGCTTGTTTAAATTCTCTCTTTACCTTTTTATATTTCATAAGCTTCATTGTCTTTATATCTATTTATTCATTTGATAGTTTAAAAGATTTTGTTGGTGTTAATTTTGCTGTATAATTTTTAAGAAACCTAATTCACCTCCCTCTCTTAGGTTGCTTTGGGGCCAACAATTGCAACGGGGGTACTTAATCTAAAGCAAAGAAACTAAAATAAAGCATAATAGAAAAAGGAAAGAAATATACCCTCAATACCAGAAGGCTTGCTACCGATATGATAGTCTTTGGTAAATTTGTCCTACTATTGAGCCCATCTGAAGTCTCTAAGAAAGTCCAATGTGAGCTTCAGTAAAATTAAATTGTGTCTCCCCGACCGCCTCTAGAATATATCCTTCTTCTTTTTTTCCTCCTAGAACCAGATCTTTGTCTATGAACATCCCAAATTGAAACTCTTTTGCTATAACAGGTTTAGTCTCACACACTTGTAAAGGGAAATTGGTGATTCCTCAAAATAAGTGTTGAGTGACTCAGGTGTTGTAACTTTAAGTACAAAGGTACTTGACAACTGGTTTCTTCCACGATATATCCGTTCATTTTGTCTTCTTGAACCATTTCTTCACCTATTGATGGAGGTGTTGGAGTCCCTTGCTTTTCAGCAATTATCATTTCTTGAACTTGGGCAAGTTGATCATGTAACCTCTTTGCGGATTCTTGAAGAGGAGCTAGTTCTTCTCGACGTCTAGCTATCTTGATCTTTGGCCATGACTTCTCAAAATTGAGCTTTTCCATCTCAGAGTTGGGCCATTTCTTCTTAGAGTTGGTCTTGTTCTTCTTGAAGTTCTTGAATTTGCATCCACATGTCCATTCTTCTTGCCTCTTCAGTTTCTTGAGTTGTTTGGTAAAGGAAATATGACTCCATTTCATCATATCAAGGCTCTTGTGATGGAGAAAAGAGTAGGAAATTTCTTGATAGCTCTCGTAAGGATATGGATGGCTAGAACATCCCATTTGTCAATCTAAAGGGTTAGGAGAGTAACCATAACAAAAATCATGCTCATTCGGCAAACCTCCATTATTATAAAAATGATAATCTCCTAGGTATGGAACATTCCAATTAGGTGTTCGCATGTTCTTAAACAACAAACAACACAAGAATAGCAAGCAATTAACTACCTAAACTACAAATTAACAGTAAGGAAACATAATTAAAGAAAGCCCATGTGAGGTTAGGGTGATAGGTGCAATACGGTTCTTTTATTATTTGGTTTAGTTTGCACTCTACCTGAGCAAACAAGTTTTAGGCGCCGTTGTCGGGGATTGTCCTTGGTCTATTGGCAATATTGAGCTCCTGTCCAAATCATGTGTTAAGGATCATATAGATTAGGCATTTTTTCTTATTTTAGTAGTTAAACTTAGTTTTTAATTAGTAATCTTTACTTGTTTATGTTTAATTATTACTTTTAGTTTGAAGTGGCACTTGTGACGAATTGGCTGAATTTATTCTTGTAGTGCATGGTTATGGAAGAAAAGGAAAATTTTATTTGCCTGGACAACGAGAGAGAGAAACAATTGAGAAGAATTTGAAAAGAGAAAAGGGCACAACAAGAATTGGCAAGACTTAACACAGAAAATCCTCAATGTAACCAAAGGATTTTGAATGAGAATATTGGCAACAATGGTGATCATGAGCAAGTAGAAGGAATAGGAAATATTGGCAAAGGTGATAATATCAATGGCAATGGAGTTAATAGAAATGATTGTCCTCTAAGAGATTACGCAATTCCAAACTTCAATAGAGCTAATTCTAGCATTACACGTATGCTGGTGCAAGCGAATGACTTTGAAATCAAGCTACTCTTATACAAAATGTTGCAAGCCTATGCCATGTTTGGGATAGGCCCTAATGAAGATCCATATACACACTTGATGAACTTTGAAGAAGTGTTGAACACCTTCAAATTCATTGGCATCTATCTTGATAGCTTTGTCATGAGGGTCTTTCATTTTTTATTGAGAGATTAGACTAAAGCTTGGTTGCAATCATATGCATAATGGACATTCACAACTTGGAATCGATTAGTCCAAGAATTTCTTGCGAAACATTTTTCTCCTTCAAGAACTACCAAACTTCAAAATGAAATCACTTTGTTCAAGCAAAACATAGGTGAAGGTCTTAGTGAGGCATGGGAAAGGTTCAAAGAATTGTTGAGAAAGTGCCCCCATCATGCTATCTCCCTTTGGCTTCAAATTCAAAACTTTTAAAATGGCTTGACTAAAGAAACCAAATTAATTGTTGATGCATCCGTAGATATTTTATTGTCTTTCGTAACACTAGAGGAAGCTCAAGCACTACTTAATAGAATGGCTGCTAACTACTACTATCGTGGTCCTATTACTCAACTAGTTACTCAACAAGTTCAACAAGTTGATGTTCAACATGGAGGTGTCTTAAATTTGAACTCAAATTATGTATTTCTTGCTCAACAAGGATTATTGATGAATGTCATGAGTAACTTGACGAGACCTTTGGCAAGTTTGGGAAGAGAAAATACCGAAAATGTCATGGCTTCTTCAACTCAAGTGCCTCTTGTTTGCAATTTTTGTGGTGGTGGACATCTAAATGGTCAATGTGAAGTTTCTATGGTGTCAAATGAACAATTGAATTATATCCCTAATCAACCATCATCTTCAAGAAATCCTCTCGGAGTTTACGGAAATATTTACAACCCATCTTGGAGGAATCACCCAAACTTCTCTTAGAGCAACCAAAATAATCAACAAAATCCTCCTTACCAACACAACCTTCAACCACAAAATTTTCAAATCCAGGAATCAAGTTCTTCTAGGGCTTATCAACCCCCCTCCAGAGTCCCCAAAGCAGAAATTTCTAAACCAACTCTTATTAATCCCAATCAAATCCTCCTTGTCCTAACAACCAACTAAGGCCTCAATATCAACATCATAACCCTCCACCACCCTTAAACTACAATCAAAACTTCCATAGAGATGGTGATGTTTTCCGAATACAATTTGACAATTTGGGGAGAAATTCTGAAATTCGAATGAGAGAAAATAAAAATCAAAGGAGAGAAATGGAAAATCAAAGGAAGGAGTATGAGAATTTAAAAGCCACTAGAATTTGGACATCTAATTGGGTTAGTTGGCTAGACAGCAAAATGAGAAACCTTTAGGAGAGCGATACAATTCCCAATCCAAGAAAACAAAATGGAAGAGATCAAGTAGGAAGGGAACAACACAATGCTATAAACTTTGAGGAGTGAAAAAGAGTTAATAGTGGGGAATGACAAGAATGAAGTTGATAAAGAAAGGGAAAATCGAAAATCAAAAGCTGTTGAAACTCAAAGTTAATTGTGATAAAGACAGAAGAAGATTGAAAAGGGTGAAAATAACTTACAAAAGAAGAAAGGGTGCAAGAACATTCAAATTTAAGAACATCTGAATGTACACCCTTTGGTGATGATACCATTTCCCCAAAGTTTGATTGACCCAAGGAAGGAAGAAAAAGAGAAGCAATTCAATCAATTCCTCAAGGTGTTCAGAAAACTCCAAATTAATATTCCTTTGCCTGAAGTGCTCACAAAGATACCCCACTATGCCTGATTTATGAAGGATATTCTAGTTGAGAAGAGAAGGAGTGATGATGAAGAAAGAGTGTGCCTCAGTGCAAAGTGTACTGCAATTGTCCAAAGAAAGTTGCCGCCAAAGCTAAAGATCCCGATAATTTCTCTATGTCGGTGAATATTCGAGGCTCCACATTGAACCAATCATTGTATGACTTGGCTGCGAGCATCAATGTCATGCCAAAGGCCATTTATGATGAATTGGGGATTACAAGTGCAAAACTGACACAAATCACCCTCCAATTGTCTTGCAGACTTGTCCGAGAGGAAGACTTATGGTTTAGTGGAAGATGTTTTAGTTCAAGTAGATAAACTCATTTTTTTTGGTGGATTTTCTAGTGCTCGATATGGGAGAAAGTTTAGATATTCTGTTGATCTTGGGAAGGCATTTTCTATCAACTACACATGCAATGATTGATATGAACAAAGAGAATTTGATTTTACGAGTTGAAAATGAATTTGTTGAATTTAATGTTTCTGATTATAATGGTAATGTTCCAATTTTTGAAAAAGTTATGCCAACCATTCACTTGGTTCTCTTCCTGATAGGTTAAATAAGAAAGTACTCAATGATGAGGGTGGCAAGTTACTCAACATGGTAGATGACGTAAAGAAGGACTTGAGAAATGAATTGGAGAAAAAGCCACCCGATGTTGGTTATGATGTGATGAAGACTCAAGAAGTTATTGCCAAGGATTGGGAAATTAATGTTGACGAAAGAGGAAAAATAATCAAAAAGAAGAGATTGTGGTATGAGAGAAGCAATCTAGGGTGGTGTTTGGTCCACTATCTCTTGTGAATGTTTGGAAAAACGGGCATGTTAATTTGAAAACTGGGAATCAAGTGTTATTTGTGGAAAATAATGGAGTCAAGCTCTTCCGATGGAGACCAAAAGGAAAAGGATGGCTGACCATCCTTAATTGATTTATTTGATCAAGTCTTGCCATAGTCAAGTTTGTGACTCTAAAAGAGTGCTTCTTGTGAGGTAACCCAAGTTCAAATTTCCATGTTTTGTTCACTTGTAGTGTTACTTCTTGTTTAATTTTGATTTAGGTTGATTTGTTTACTTTTGGATGAATTTTTATTTGAAAAGTTTGCCTATAATTTGAATTAATTGTGCTAAAGAATGAATTGGAATTTTCTTCTAATAATTGTGTTTTTCGTGTTCGTAGGTGGTGAAGAAGTGTGAAGTGAAGTCGTAGAAATTTGAACTAGTGTGGAATTCTACCTTAGTAGAAGTTTACCTCCATATCGCGATATATGGATTCCATATTATGATATAGATGCAAGCTTCTAGGAGCTTGGAAATTCTAAGTGTTTGTATGTCGATTTCTCTATATGGGTAGTTGACCAGGGCATTGACTGGAGCGATATCACGATATAGTTTTCTAGTACAAAAATGATATCGCGATATCAACCACTTTCCAAAAACCTTAAAATGTGAGTTCAGCCATTTTTTCACCTATTCTTCTCCCAAAAAAACTTAGCCACGGCCTACATATCTCCACCCCTTCCACAAATCCATGACAAACCACCACAAAGCAACCGTAAACACCCAAAATCAACCCCTCTAAACATCATAGAACAAGATTCCATTCACTTGTTCTAGGAAATAAGGGTTTTCAAGGGATTGAAGGTGCAATTTTCTCGAGTTTCCAAGCACTCAATACTTCAAATTCATCTTTAATCTTCGAGTAATATCTTTCCTAAGTGATCATGCCCGTAAGTATTACTTGTTTACAATAAAACTTGATATTTTGGACTTAATTTGTTTTGGAATTTTCTGGACAATTTTTTCCCTGAATTTTTGGTTTTGTTTGGTGAATTGAAGAATTAAATTGGGTTCGTGAATTCTTGGCTAAATTTTGTTAATTTTTTTGTTTGGGTTCTCTATATTGGTATTGAAATTGTGAAAATTTGTGGTGGCTTGTTTGATTTGGTTTCGTTGAAGAATTGTTTGCAAAGCTGATTTTGATAATTCTTATTAGTTGAATTGTTGATTTGGTTGATTAAAATGACAAGAAGTGTATTTGGTAATAGTAGAAGAAGTAGAGGTAGGGAAAGAGGTGAAACATCTAAGAAGAGAAAAGCCAGTAGGCACCAAGCGGGGAAATTTTAGAATTGAGTGAGGATTTGATTTTTGCTAGTGATAGAGCTAAAGCAATTTTTGATGACTACCAAAAATATGATGTTATAAGGGAGCGGACATTTGACTTGTCGGGACATTGGGGTGATCTAGAGTATGTTAGACAAGGGTTGGATGCACACAAGAGTTAATTGCAAGGAATTGGGCTACTTCAAGGAGTGGTTTAAACCTGGTTAAACTAATCTTGTTAAAGAATTTGATTACAATTTGTGTGACTTGGTTGATAACAAGTGTCAAGTACGTGGTGTTCTAGTTGATTTCTTACCTGAAAGGATTAATGTTTTTTATAATGTGCCTGAAGTGTCTCGTTATCAACATCTAAACCTCGTAAGGGGGAGGAAAGACATGGAAGAGACAGAGAATGTGTTGAGTGAACCCAGTGTGACTTGAATCATGAACACCTCCGGTACTAATTATTTGAGGTTACCTCGTATAGGCTTGAAATTGCTGCATAGGATTTGGTTTTATTTTGTTAGCTGGAAGATTTAGGGGTCAACCACACTCAATGTGGTCCAAAAGAATAAGAAATTTCTTGTTTATGCTATTATGCAGGGCATCCAAATAAACCTTGGAAAATTAATTCGTTAGGGTCTTATTGGGAATGGGATTTCTAGCCGTCTTAGTTTTCATTTACCCAAATTAATTTCTCATTTATATGTTGAATCAGGTTACCAAATTATTCAAGGAAAGCCCCAAACACGTGGAAGAGGAAAAATTAATATGAGATATGTTTTGAACTTAATCAAGGCAGATAACAACCATCAAGATGAACCTCCAACGCAAAAAACTAAGTCCATTTTCTTAAAGCTCGGGAATGTCTTCAATTCACCCTATAATGAGGAGGAGAAGAATGAGTTATATGGATACTAGATCTATAGCCACATGCTGCTTCATCACAACATGGCACTCATGGCGCAACATTCGCATCCGAAGATTATGAGCTCATGTATCCGTCCATCACCGCCACCCGCTTAGCATTATGGAGTGCCACACGGAAAACATTTTTATACACCACCAATAGGGAATACTCAAGCGGAGCAAGGACAAGCAAGTGGAGTAGGCTTTAAAGAGAAAGCTGGTAGAGCTGATGAGGAGGATTTAAGGAGAACTAGCATGGAGAAGAAGATGAACCATTCAAATGGGCATTGAAGAAATTAATGAGATCAATGATGAACTTTGAAGGTAGCCAAACATTGAAGAATCACTATTTCTCTACTTTATCTTAAAATTAGACTTTGAGAGACATATTTCCTTATTCCATTCTCTTAGTACTTTTAGAATTAGTTTACTTTATTGTCTTTATTACTTTTGGATAGTATGGTATTTTGGATATGTTGATTGTTCTCGGCTAAGGGCCTTACGTTGATGCCAGGTACACTATTTGTCGGTGTATGATTGATTGGATTGACTATTGTAAACTTACTTAGATGATTATTTGGTTTGGCTTAATGTTGCTCTTGGTATCTATTTTATTTGAATTGGTATGATTAGAGTTAGTTTTCATTAATGATATTATGGTTTCAAGTTTGTTTGTATGTTGGTTAATGTTTGTGAAATTTTGGGTAAATGTATGGATGGGTTTTTACTTGTCAATTCAATAAAAGTTTCAAATTTTGGGGAGTTCTTTTCTTGTGTCGGAATGGTCCTTTTTGTGCTAGTATAAATGTGTTTGGCGACATTTGGATGCAAAATTGATCAAATTGGTGCTCAATGATGATAAATGACTTGCAATACCATGTGGTTGAATTATTTACTTTGGCATTTTATTGGATTTTTGTGTTTGTTGCATAGTTCCTTTGCAACTCAAAGATTTCAAAGACCATGTGTTATTATTTTTCAAAAAGTGGTGGGCTAACATTTTTGAAATAGTTCATTTGAAACATTGCCTTTGATAAAATCACTACCATTACTTTGTTGGTTAATTTATCTTTTCGAAAAAATGGTTTAAATGGGATAGAAGTGATTTAGAACATTTTGTGTGTTTCCATAGGAAGTGTTATTCTAATTAGTGAGTGATTGGTGTTGAATATTAATTTTGGGTAGGTTTTACTCCTCTTCCTTGGTTTAGGGCTATGAAAAAAAAAATGCTTTCAGTAACAAGGCGATTACGGGATTCCAACATGTACCCATGTTGTTTCTCCGAAATAAGCCATTAGAATAGTAATAAGGCTAGTATGGGATTTCGACATGTACCCATGTTGTTATCTGAAATGAACATTAAGAGCTACGTTTTAGAATACCAACAAGTCGAGGAGGAAATGTTTATAATACCTATCATTGAAATCAAGCTACTTACTCCTTGATAGATTTATGTTTCCAACTTTGTGTGACATGTGCGTGGAGATAGACTTCTAATGAACTTCTATTTCGATGCAGCGTTGCCACATGGTTGACCAATTTGGTAATTCTTTTGATTTGACCAAAAACTATGTTTTGAATTAATGGAACTTTCTTTTCGAAAACCTTTTTGAGACTACTTAATACTTGGTTATTTGGAATATTGTGTGGCATTTGAACTTGTGATTCTTGGAAAATTTGAAAACTTGCAGTGACTTGTTGAAATGGTTCAATTGCATATGGTATTTAAGGTCCCTTCAGAGAATTCCTTATTGTTCACAAGTACATCCATTGTTCATCTTTTGTGACTTTGTGTCGTCTTTGGTGGTGTGTTTTTGTTTGCTTGTTTAGTAAGGTTCTTTTGATTTCTTGTTTTGCTCGAGACTAGCGAAATGCTAAGTTTGGGGGTGTGATACCTCTAATAAACTAGAGTTATTTTACTTATTTAACCTAACCAATTGTTAGTATTTCCTGGATTTTTGAACAAATTTATGTGTTTTTGCTTAGTTTTACCGCAATTAGTAGTTGCATTTGCATTTCTGTAAATATCATCATTTTAGTTTTAATTATAGCTTAATTTGTCACTGATTAGGTCTTTGAATGTTTTACAGGTCTAGGACAAAGGATATGGAGCATCAAGGATTGGAGCGATCATGAGAAGAAGAGCAAAAGAAGAAATCCAAGCTACTAGAATTGGGCACCATATCGCGATATAGACGCGGGAGTTAGAGTTTTATGTTTAGATGCCATATCATGATATCGATTTCCATATTGAAATATGAACATGTGTTTCAGCATCTGTATTTTTCCAACTAACAAATTCTGTCTCTTATTGTAATCCTAAAGCTATACTTAGTCCTTAAGTACTAAACTTTAGAATCCAAGTAGGAAGTAGTAGTTAGTTAAGAAAACACATAGTATGTAGTTGGTAATTTCACTACTTTTAGTTTACAGTAGATGCTTACTTAAACTTCAAGACTTCTTTTCCCAATTAAAGTTCTCTTTTAATTTCCTTTAGATCTTGTCTTTTTCAAGTTCAAATTTTCATTAGTTAATCTTAGTGGGAGTTTCATTTGTTACTAGTAGATATAATTTTAACATGCTTTCTCTTTAAATTTCTTACAAATCAAGTTGCTTCCATTTCAAGTTTTATTTCAAGTTTTTAGGGTTCTTGATAAGCTAGTAAGTTTTAGTTAAAATCTTCATTTTCTTGCATTAATTCTTAAGAAATTTTTAGCCAGTTTTCTTTTACTTAATAAAAAATCCAGAGATATTTTATTTTAGTTTAGTTCTCTTTACAAATTTACATAGCTTTAATTAGTACAAAATGGAGAAATCTTATTGCTTTCATGCTTTCTTATGTACTGTTTAGTCAATTTAGGTTTACTTGCTTTCTAAGACTCATATTAATTTATTTTTTTTAAATAGTTTAGTGATGGATTTACTTGCTTTTATTAGATTAGTTTAGACATAGCTCTTTACTTTGTTTAGGGCCAGTTTTCCTACTATATTTGCGTAGCCTAACTACACAAAGACCCTTGAATCTTGGTAATTGCCTAAGCAACAATTCTTGTGGGAACGATACTCACTTCCCGTATACTACGAGCTACCCAGTATACTTACGGAAGTAAGGGTAGAGTAATAGGTGTAGTGCGGTTCTTTTATTACTTGGTTTAGTTTGCACTCTAGCTGAGGTGAACATGCCCTGAAACATCTAATCTGTTACAAACAAACTCACAAACTATGTTTTTTTTTGCCACAACAGTGGGTGTTTTGGAAAAATATGTCCATTCCCTACTTTTAATGCTATTAAAGATCTTACAACACTACCCATATGAGTTCTTTATTGTTTTCAATCCTCACATGACTCAAATCAACCCCTACTCATATAAAGGATTTACCTTGATTTGAAGTTTGTCATGTGATTGCTTAGCCTCTAAAGAAACAAAATTTTGTGTCATCATAAGTTGTTGCTATACAATTGCTTTCTCTTATTCCCCATTAGAACAAATATATCAACATAATAAGACAACCAATCAATTAAACTTCCTCTCTCTCCCAACTTCATCAAAAAAATGCGCAGCAAATTATCTCACCAAACTAACCAAATTCAATCAACAAATAACCCACAAACTATCCATCACACGAAGAAATAATCACAAGGAAAATTTACCAACCAAATACCAACCAATTTACCCAAACTCAAATAGGAACAATCTTACTCAAATCCGGATTTGCATTTATAACTTCTCTTCTAAAAATCCTGAAAACCTTGATGGTTGCAAGTCGTGGGAGATTTCCTAACCCTTGAATAATGGTTGTGATGAGATGAAGGGTAGAATGTTTTGGTTGGTTAATTTATAATATTGGAGAAGAATATGGGAGGAAAAGGAAACATAATGATGAGAGATATAAAAATAGGGAAAGAGAAAAATATTGGACAAGAAACAAGTAGAGAAAAGTAAGAATTGAGGTTTTGTTTTCTTCTTTTGAGTCGCCTAGATCTAAATCAACAACCACTCTATTTAACTCTTCCAGAATTAGATGAAAATGCAACATTTGAACTTAAATCATGACTAGTTATCTTTTACCTTCTTTTCATGGCCTTATAGGTGAGGGCACAAATAAATTTCTCAAGGAGTTCCATATCGTGTGCACTAGTATGAAGCCAAATGGAGTTACCAAAGAGCAAATCAAGATAAGAGCTTTCCCATTTGCAGTGAAAGATGCAGCTAAGGATTCTCCTGGTAGTGTTTGCTCATGGAATGAGATGATGAGACTTCTTTTAGGCAAATTTTTCCCAGCCTCAAGGACGGTAGCTATCTGCAAGAAAATTTGTGACATCGCATCACACAAAACCTTGGGAAGACGTTGCATGATTATTGAGAATGATTTAAGAAGTTGTGTACCAGTAGCCCCCACCATCAAATCAGTGATTCATTATTAATTCAATACTTCTGTGAAGCACTTTTGACACATGAGAGAAACATTATCGATGCAGCCAGTGGAGGAGCATTGATGGATTTGACCATAGAGGCTGCCAGAAGCGTAATATCTATCATGGCTACCAATGCTCAATAATTTGGAAGCAAACAACATTTGTGTGCGAATGAGGTAAACGTGTCTAATCTTGAGCAACAAATGGCTAGTTTAAGCTCTCTTGTTCATAAAATGACTGCAGGTACAACACCGAAAATCAAAGCATATGGAATCTACTGAAATGTGCGAAACCCTACTGATGGGTGTCCAACTCTTTAAGAATTTGGTGATCAGGAACAAGTCGAGGCCTTAGGCAATTTTCAAGGACAATCAAATAGAAATTACATCCCTACTCGAATACATACAATCCTGCAGATAGAGGGATCATCCAAATCTTAGTTACGACAATCAAGTGCAGGGACAATTTTCCCATCAAAATTGGACGAATTATCAGCCATTTAGTTTACAAAATCATCAACAACAATAAGAATTTGCATCTAGACAACCTGGTAAGTCTTTAAAGGACATTGTGAATACCTTGGCCACTAATACTATACAATTTCAATAGGATATGAAACAATTTCAGCAAGATACCAAGACAAGCATCCAACAATTGACATACCAGATGGGACAAATGCCAACACAAATAAGTCGATTAGAAGAGCAAAATGCTGGAAAGCTACCCTCACAGACAGTGATAAACCCAAGGAAAATTGCAAGCGCTATTGAGTTTAGAAGTGGGAAGCAAGTGGAAGACCTTGAGAGAAAGGGAAGGAAAAGCTTGTAGAAGTGAAAGATGCATTCTAGTGAAAGAGAAGGTAAGTAAAGGTTAGAATGTTGAAGAGATCGATGAAAACCCAAAACTCCTTTTTTTCTCGGAAAGCATTTAAAGAATGGGAGAAAAATCCCAACATGGAAATATACGAAAATTTTCATAAATGTGAGTTAAATATTCCTTTGTTTGATGCTATTAAGCAAGTGCCTCATTATGCAAAGTTCCATAAGGAATTATGTACTCACAAGTATAAACAAAAGGAGAAAATGGTGGGTAAGGTAAACTTGGATAAAAATGTATCAGCCATAATCCAACATAGCTTACCAGAAAAGTATAGTGATCCAGGTATGTTTTCTATACCTTGTATGGTTGGTGATATTAGAATTGAGAGAGGCATGCTAGATTTAGGAGCATCCATCGATGGAATGCCTTATTCTATATATGATGCACTAAAACTTGGTCCATTGCAAAAAACTATCATGATTATTCAATTAGCTGATAGATCCACTACCTATCCTAAAGGTATAGTGGAAGATGTCTTGGTTCAAATAGATGCTTTATTTTTCCAGCAGATTTTTATGTTTTAGAAATGGAAAATAATGATACGACTATCTAGATGCAATTATTCTGCTAGGAAGGCCATATTCGAAAACTGCTAGAACTAAGACAGCTGTTGAAACTGGATTGCTAACAATGGAATTTAATAGAACAATATTCAAGCATAATATCAATAAAGCCATGAAATATCCATACAAAGATCTTTCTATGTCTACTTCGGAAGTTATTGATTCTTTAACATAGGAAGTCTTTGAAGAACAATTTGAGGTAATCAATCGAAATCTTGTTAAAGAGATTCATGAGTCCATCTCTCAAGAAGGAAATGTATTTTCCACTAGTTTGCTGAATGTTACTAAATATTCTCTACCTTCTTTGATGCAGGATTCCAAATCATCTCTAAAAAACATTTCTAATCACTTAAAGTACATTTTTCTTAGAGAAGGAGAATCATACCCAGTGGTTATTTCCAGTGAGCTCGACTCTAATCAAGAAGAAAAGTTGGGGGCAGTACTTAAGAAGTATAAAGCTGCAATTGAATGGACAATTCCTGACATCAAGGGATTAGCCCACTGGCTACATGTATGCATTCCGTTTTGTTGGAAGATGAAGCTCAGTTTATTTGTCAACCGCAAAGAAGGCTTAACCCACTTTGAAAGAGGTGGTAAAACAAGAGGTACTCAAACTTCTTGAGGTAGGGAAAATCTTTCCTATTTCGGACAGTGAGTGGGTAAGCCCAGTTCAAGAGGTGCCAAAGAAAACCAAAATCACTGTGGTGAAGAATCAAAAAGAGGAGCTAGTGCCCACTTGTGTGCAAAATGGGTGGAGGGTTTGTATAGACCATAGCAAATTGAATGCTATAACTAGAAAAGGCCATTTTCCATTGCCTTTTATTGATCAAATCTTAGAAAGGTGAGCTGGTCGTGCATTTTATTGTTTTCTTGATGGTTATTCTAGTTATTTTTAGATTGCTATTGCTCTGGAGGATCAAGAGACGACAACTTTCACTTGTCCATTTGGGACTTTTGCATATCAATGGATGCCGTTTAGTCTTTACAATGCACCAGCCACTTTCTAGGCGATGTATGATTAGTATATTTTCTGATCTTGCAGAGAGTAAAATAGAATTTTTTATGGACGATTTTACTATGTATGGAGACTCATTTGATCATTGTTCACATAACCTTACAATTGTGCTTCAAAGATGTATTGAGACTAACCTTGTTCTAAATTCTGAAAAATGCCATTTCATGGTAAAACAAGGCATAGTTTTAGGTCGTGTAGTTTCCAAGAAGGAGATCGAGGTAGATAAGGCTAAGATAGATATTTCAAACCTTACCCTACCCTGTAAATATGCAGGCAGTGCATTCTTTTTTTGCTTATGCACGTTTTTACTGCAGATTTATTAAAGGCTTCTCCTAGATAGTATTCCCATTGTGCAAATTACTGCAAAAGGACGTGACCTTTGAATTTTATGAAGCATGTAAGGAGGTGTTTTACATGTTAAGAATTATGTTGATTTCTACCCACATAATCCAGCCACCAGATGGAGTCTACCATTCGAGAACATGTGTGACACAAGCGTACTATGATGTAAGTGCCATTTTGCGTCAAAAAGTCAGAAGAGTGCCACATGCTATTTACTATGCCTCCATGACCTTGAATTTCCACAACTGAAAAAGAGCTTCTCGCTATAGTATTATCTTTAGAAAAATTCCATTCTTATTTAGTTGGTGCTAAAGTTATTGTTTATTCTGAATATGTAGCTCTTCGTTTTTTCATGACGAAGAAGGAATCAAAACCGAGGTTAATAAGATGGATTTTGCTACTAATAGAGTTCGATGTTGATATTAGAGATAAAAGTGGAGTAGAAAATCGCATTGCAGATCACTAGAGTAGAATTCCTCACATTGAAAATGGGCTACAACTATATGAATCTTTTTTGGATGAGCAACTCTTAGCTGTAAAAGAGGTACTTCCACGGTATGCCAATACTGTTAATTTTCTAATTCTTTTCCTTTAGATTTATCAAGAGCTTCAATATGAAGTTGAATGAGAGTGGGGTATATCAGAAGCTTCAATTGCAAGAATTCCTAAAGAGAAAATTCAAAATGAAGCCTACGAGAATGTGAGAATTTACAAGGAAAAGACAAAAAAAATTCATGATAAAATGGTGTTGCGAAAGAAGTTCCACATCCGTCAGAAAGTTCTCTGTTATCAATCCCATTTTCAAATCTTTCTGGGTAAGTTACGTTCTCATTAGGAAGGTCCTTTCATAATTACTAATGTTTTTCCTCATAGTGCAGCTGAAATACAAAGCTTGACACCACTAAAGTGTTTAAATTAATGGCCATTGGTTGAAGCCATATTTGGAGTGTTCCAGTAGAAGATGTTACGGAGATGGATTTGGAAGAGGTGAAATATAATTGAGAGAATATAGCATGAAGTCGAGACAACGAAAGTAAACAAAGACACTACATGGGAGGCAACCCATGTCTTTTGATTATTGATTTAGTTTATTTATTTTTTATTTTATTAATTTTACTGTCGTTTCTGTTGAACATCATCTTAATTTGCAAGATAAACAGACTAAAACATGAGCATTTGAAGATCTTGTTTATTGTTTGGGTGGTTTAGGAGTGAAAAAATTATTCTAGAAAGTGTGATTTTACGCACATGCACACCATTTGGTGCATATGTGGGCAAAATCCAGTGGTTGAAAATCATATTTTACGTTGCCTCATGCATGTGTGCAAGAAGAGCCATGCCAAAAGAGCTTACTCCCTCTTGTGCACATGCGCACTTAGCAGGCTGGGCATGGTGCGCATAAGTTTAAAAGGGTAAAACCCTTATTTCCCTACCACTCAAACATAATACTCCCTAACAACTCTCGTCACCCTTCTTCTCTTATCAAAATCTCTCAATCCCCAAAGTTTTTCTACCCTCACATCACTTTTTAATTCATTCCATTAACCTCCTCCTTCTTCTTTCAAGGGTAAACTCCACAAGGTATGAATTTCATTGAATTTTGTTACAATTTTCCATTTTGGGTTTATAATTGAATTGTAAGAAATTTTTTATTTTTGATGATTTAATTATGTTATGGACATATTGGATGTTAAATATGTGGTTTGAGTAATTTATGAATGAATTATTGTCTCTTAAGTAATTGAGGATTCTTTACATAGACAAAAATTCATTCATTAATGGATGCCTTGTGTTTGACAAATTGCCTCAATGAATAAAAATCCTAAAATACAAGGCATTGGTGCATGGATTCAGTTCTTGGACATTCCATTATGTTATGTGATTCTTCCTTATCCATTTTTTTTGATCAAGAATGTTCTAGAAATATCTTCAATTTGTAAACAAACTAGTTTTCGCATAAACCTGCTTGAATTCATTTTGTGCACAATAAGGTTAAGTGTTGGTTAGCATTGTAGAATTGCATTAGTGTGGGGTATTAGTGCCTGTATTTGGTTGCTTTGTTTCTCAAGTTTAATTTCTATAGGAATGGCATGCACGGGTAAGCAACTGGCTACGGGCAAGACCATTGGGGCTTCTTCATCCTCCAAACCTCAACAAGAACGTGAGAGCACACCAGAGGAAAATAGTGTTGGTGCAATTCGTCAATGCTACAACTCAATAGAAATATAAGAAGGATATATCAACGTCGATGACCATCATAGAGAATGGTATTCAACCACCGTTGGCAGGAGTTCTGGAGATTCGAACTACAATAAGGACGCGTGGTTGGAATCACTTTACATCTATCCCTGAGGACACGATATTAACGGTAGTGCGTGAATTCTATGCTAAGTTGACTCATTATAGTGACACTAAGATGCATGTCCAGGGGAAGGAAGTGAACATTTCTTCAAATACGATTAACCAACTTTTGAGAGTTAACTGTGTTTGTAATGATGAGTGGCCGACCATTCGCGAAACCAAATGAAACTCAATGAAATTACAAGCATACTTTACACCAGTGTAGTCGAATGGACCTTTAGTGCTAGCATGTTGCACGGCATTTTAATGCCAATATGCTTAAACTAGTTTGGCTAGTATGTTTCAGCTTCTTATGTGCTCGATTCCTTCTAGTTAGACATCTCACACTATGTCACACTGGAGAGGGCTAGGCTCTTATATTGTGTAGCTTCTGGAAAAGCTGTAAACATGGCCAACTTCATCTGCTAGCAGATTTGTTATTCAGCGGTCAACAAGCAATCTAGTTTTGATTTCTCCACTTGATCACGGCCTTATGTGTAGAGTTGCAATTCATTCAATCAAGGAGAAATTGAAGCCAGGAAAACTGATTACAATGGATGGAGTGAGCGCTCCGATTAGGCGAGCTAATTCTCATGCTTCTATTTCACAGTTGTCTAATAGCGAGCCCGAGTCGAGACGCAGTCAAGAGAAGATTTTGGAGCAGAAATGCAAGCGATACCAGTTTGACACATATATCCAATATTAGCATGCCTGGCAGTAGACTATGGAAGCTCACCAGCTAGCATGAAAGCAAGGAGACAACTTGTTTACATTCTTTCCTTTCCCTCAATTTTCACAGGAGTTGGCGATTGATGCCCCTTTTGATGATGATGCTTAATACACTATTTTTGAGATGAAAATTGTCTTTTGAACACTTATATTTTTTTTTTCTTGCTTTTAAGATGATTTCAGACTTTTTAGTTATTTTTATTTCTAACTTGTTTAATATTCGTAGTAGTAATGGTGTTGCTTTTGTCGTGTATTGCCCTTAAGGGATTAAGTTTTTCTCTAACTATTATGGATTCTCATTCTATGATTTCTTATTTTTCTTAATTTCTCAAAGGGTTTAATGTTTTGTTTTTGTTCTAGTGTAACAAAGAGCATCAACTCACGTCAAGGGTTATTATGGGACATACTACACCAAACGTGCGCCAATACCAGAGAAACTTTTCTTTTTCACACTTTATGCTTTTATTTTCATTTGCACTGAGGACAATGCTTATTTTTAAGTGTGGCGTGGGGAGCTATCTGGATTTATAATTGTTGGTGAATAAATTGTCTGTTTTGCTCATTTTTGCTGCAATATTTTAACTATACTTTTAATTTGAGAGTTTTTCAAGATTTTGAAAATTTTTGGTTAGCAAGTTTCTATGATTTTCTGTATGACAACTCTTGAGTTGAACCTTCATGAGTGAGTAGTCGGTGTTAATATTTTCCGTGCATGATTTTTAAGAGTTTTTGTGCACTTAGCCATAAATTGATTTTATTTGGGCACTTAAAGATAATTATGTAAACTCACTTATATTGCATCCCAGAAATTTGCTTTATTACATTTTTGAGTAAAAATTTTTGTACAACTTGATTCGGTTTAAAGATGAGGGTAGAGCAACTCTTTGAACGTTTGAGCCTTTCAAGTCAACCCTTATTTTGAAAATTTTATCCCTAGTACCCTATTTGAACCTTAATTTTTAATGAATGGAGAGAAACACCATTCGCCTTTTTTCATTTAAACTCATTTTACCTACCCTTATGAGTCTAATAATTTCTTTTGATTTTCTATCTAAATTGTCTCTTAAAGAGCTTTATTGCACACTTTATTTATAAGGGGATATAATGGTGGAAGATAGTTGAGAAGGGTGGTAATGGTTGGTTGAGTGGTGTACATTTATGGGGCATGAAGAGGGTATTGAAAATGCTTCTATGTTGCAGCTAATGCTCATCACTGGTACCTGCGTTAATGTGTTTATAGCAAGTGCCTACCACTGGTACCCGTATTTGCAATCGAACATGAAATAAGTATGAAGAATTAGTCCGATAAGAAAAAATAAAGAAAAAAATGAAAAAGAAAGGGGATATTATTAGAAAAATGTTGGCATGTTGAGTCAAGTCAAAGTAGGGGGACTTTCTTGCTGATTATTTGTTTAGAATTTTTCATGGGTGTTTGTTATTCGAGTGTGGAGTTGTGGATGTATGATGCTAAATGTATGAAGAAAATTTTATTTTAATGTGTGTCCGGCATTACTTTAAAGCTCTTTTTCTCATTTTTGATATCATTTTACTTCTTTGATTAGCCAATACCCTAGCCTAATGTTACAAGCTAAAAGTCCTACCAAAATTAAATTGAATCGGTTGTCTACAATAGTGGGAGTTCACTTCTGTAAGAAGAGTGGGCTATACGGTGTTTAGAAAAAATTTTAAGAGTTTGCATGACTTAATCCAAGTGTCTTCAAAATTGAGTTTTTCTTGAATGGCTATACACATATACACACGAATTTCATGTATTGATTTTTATTAGCATTTGAACTCTTGAGTTCTTAGACTACTCCAAATGGTGGATTGATTCATAATTATTTATAAGGATATTTATTGGGATATGTTGGGAGAATTTTTGAAATGCTTAATTGCTTTAATTCTATGTTTGCTGGAGGACGATCAAAAGTTAAGTGTGGGATAATTTGATAAGCTAGTAAATGTCTTACGTTTTATATATCACTTACCTTATTTTTATGTATTGTAAGCAAGATTTGAGTTAATAATGAGTTTAATTGGTTTCTTATTTTTTGTAGGGTTGAAGTGAAAAAGGATTGAAAAAGAATGAAAAAGATGAAGAAAAATCACAAAGCTAAAGTGTTCACGAGTGTGAAGCAAATCTGGATATTTCTTGAGTGTTTTGTATTTTTAGCACAACTTTCTTGTCTGAACTCTGATTGAATTGATTCAAGATGCTGGAAAGCTACGAAAAGGAGCTACAACTTTCATATTTTGAGTTTTTCAAACTTCTATTAGAATCGAGGTCAAAATCGAAGTTGAAATTGAAGTACAAGTTTTGGAAGTTGCACACATGCTCAACCCAAAAGCCTGCGCATATGTGCAACTTCCAGAGAACATGTCCTGAGGAGGAGTTACAGCGCACATGCAAGAGACTTAGGTGCGCACGTGTGCGTGTAGTAGCGAGGGTTTACGAAAAATTTTATTTTAGGTAGATTTCTTCATTCGATTGGATTCTTTTTCAAGTGGTTTCACGTTTTTATCATTAGATAGGGGTTTTAACCCTAGTATTCCCTATAAATACCCTTGACAGGGGTTGGCCCCAAAGCAACCTAAGAGAGGGGTAAATTAGGTTTCTCAAAAATTACTTTGCAAAATAATCACCAATAAAATATTTTAAACTAGTCAAATGGATAAATAGATATAAAGACAATTAAAGCTTATGGAATATAAAAAAAAAGGGTAAAGAGAGAAATTAAACAAGCAACACTTCCAAGCTACCAAGCTCGAAGTGTTAATCCACTAGAATGCCTCACAAAATTAGTGAGTCAATAATCTTCTAATGAACACAAAGTAGGACAATCCTTGCTCACACTAATTCACATTAGTTGAGCCAAGGATTTTACTCTTAACCTCACTTTAGTACAAGATTATCACTCCACTCAATATTTTTGAATTGCACTTCAATGTACACACTAATACAATATTGCTGAATTGCTAATTTGCACTCAATTTGCTTTTTTACTTGCTTGTATTCAATGTGTAAGATATATATACAAAAACAATAGTTCAGGTGTTTATAGGAGCAATGAATTCTGGTTGTAACTACTTCCCAACGACTCAATAATAAATGTGCAAAAACTAGCCGTTAAGGGTTAGGGACGTCCGATATATTAGTTGTGCGTCCGAACCAAGCGTCCGATCTTCGTACAGAGTGTGTGATGAATGCCATTCGGACAGCCGAGCATGCGTCCGTTCCATCGTCTGAACTAGGTTTCGAACAGTCTTGTTCTTCCGAAGCAGACTTTGTTCGAAAAGTTGTATCTGTCCGTTGTGAAGCTAGGAGATTTGATTCTACCTCATCTATCGGACGGAAATATGCATCCGAGGGATATGTCCCCAGACACGCCTATGCATCCGTTGCAGGTACTTGGAAAAGTTTCCTTTCTGCCTATCCGTTCGGACAGTGAACTGCTTCCGTGAGAGTCTGTATCGGACGTTCCTGTTCATCCAAAAGATGTAGTACAGTTCAGATAGTGTACTGCGTCCGAAAACCCTGTTTCAGTAGACAAGATAGTAGACCTGCACAGCTTGAATTCATGTTTCGTGCTTATGTCATCATCAAAATAAGGTTTGGGAAGCATCAAGCTCCCTTTTTTGATGATGACAAACTTTGAATAAACGAATACAACCAACCTAAACAATCAATAGATATGATCATATTCAATAGTCAACAGATATGCATATTCAACAATCAATAGATATGATTATTCCTAAACCATATTTCTACTCCCCCCTTTTGACATCATCAAAATAGACAAGTAAGCTCCCCTTGAGAAGGTGCACAGTTAAAAATGTCAAAATAAGCAAACAATTACATACCAAAATAGACAAGTACATCAAAATATGAACACCAATATCAACACCAATAATGTCATTTATGTCATTGCACACCAATAACAACAAATGTCATCCAAAATACAGACTAGAGGTCCTAAGAAAAGCAAAAAGTCTAAGTTGAGTTGTTTTACTTCTTGGAACGCCTTTCGAGCTTACGTTTCTTAGGGGGTGCATTGTCATCAGCAGCTTCACTATCATTGTCTCTTGTGCAGTGACGTTGCATGGTATAATTAAATGTGTCCTCAACGTCCTCGTCATCTGCCTCATCAGCAGCACCTTGAGCGGTGGGGTCTTCACGATCACCCTCGCATTCCTCCTCTTCATCATTGTCATGTGTGTCATTGTCATCACTTTCGGAGGAGGATTCAAGAATGTAGTGCGACTGAATATTAGCAAATTGAACTTGAGCAGAAGCAGACATCAAGCTAAGTGCTTCTTGGAGAATTTGTTGACGAGTTTCAAGGCGCTTTAGCTTGCGATTGGTGCGACGCTGGAAGGAGCATTTGTGGGACTCTGGAAAGAGCTCATCTGAGTGCTCAAAGAACTAAGAAGGCTGCAAATGTGTGAAAGAGTAGGTTCGGAGGAAGAAGAACGGGCATCATGGGAAGGTGGAGGTGTTTGAGGAGGAGGGGAATGAGGAAGTGCAAAACCGAAGGAAGAGGCTTGAGTTTTGGCTCTTTCAACATCATAAGAAGCTTTGGTAAACCATTGGTCATTAAAAAAATGTAAGCCTTTTCTCTCAATGTAGGCTTTGTTAAAGTAGGGAGGGAATTGTTTTTTGCCAGTGAATGGGATATCAAGATAATCAAAAAATTTTGTGAGGAATTTGCCGAAGGGAATGTTTCGGCGAGTATCGGATAGAAAGAGTTCCCACAGAGAACAGAAAAGATATCCAAAATCAAGTGGAATTCCCCTGAAAACACAGTAGAATAAGTAAAGCTGCATTTTTTCGGGCTCAGTACGATGCCCGTTAGTGGGTAACAACAAATTCGTGACCAAAGTGTATAGAATGTTCAATTCAGGAGTAAGTAAAGTAGTTTTGACTTCCGAAGCCTGTTTGAAGTTGACATTGACAGCGCTCGGACCTCATCAATATCAAAATGAGTATCCAAAGCAGGCCATTTACCCAGAGAAAAGAAATAGGAAAAATCATTAGGCGACGAAACCTCACATTCAAAAATGGTGTTGATGATATTGGATGAAATTTCAAGATTTTTTTGTTGTTCACACGAGATATTAATGTGCGAACAGTGGGACCCTTCCTAAGATTAGCTGTGAACTGGAGTACCATGTCATGATAAATAGGTAGATCAATATGAACTAGGTGAACCCCCCAATTTTCTTTTTCAAAATAGGATTTTACTAATGCCAGATTAAACTCGTCAAAAAGACCTTGGGAAGCAGGTCTTTGAACAATGATGGATTTACTAAAGAGAGAGGTGTACCATTCAGATGCCTTGGCATCTATGAATTTTGGTAGAGGTGGATTTGTGAAAGTTTGAGGATTTGCTGATGACTCCCCTTGCACTGGAGCTTTCCCTTTCGATTTACATCCACGGGTTGCCGAAGAACCACCACAAGATCAAACCATTGTGAAATTTTGAAAATATGATACTAAGAGAAAAAATGTAATTTTTGGTGAGCTTGGTAGAAATATCAAGAAGTTGGATGGTAAGTTGGTGAAATGGAGTGCAATAGACGAAATTAACAATTTGGGAATGAAAATCCCTCAAACAATTTCGCAGGAGAGGGAAGAAATTGGAGGAATTTTGAGGAGCAAAATAAATTGCCAGAGCAGGGTTCGGTGGGTAGTGTGAGTCCGAAAGAAGGAAAATGGAACTGTTTTAAACAAGTAGAGGAATCGTTCAGATGTCCAAACGATTTGTCTGCGTCCAATCGTGTGTCCGAATGTTGAAGAACCAACGGCCGAACTTCTGTGCCAGTGCGTCCGAGAATGTCTCAGACAATGAAGAGCGTCCGTTGGGAATTCCAGAGAGTTTGAGAAGAAAGTGGTGAGAGTACGAACGATTAAAAGCATCCGAGACATAGAGGAGGGTTTTGGACGTGTAAGAGCGTCCGACAGAGTATGTGGTTTGGACAATCATTTGTGTCCGAACACAGAAATTATACAGATGTGAAATTAATGATGCCCAAACGAGTTCTGAGACATTCAAATTGATCTAAAGCCAAAGGTTTAGTAAAAATATTAGCAAGTTGATCATTTGAACACACAAATTCAACACAAATTTCCTTTTTGCATACAAGATCTCTAATAAAACGATGCTTGACATCTACGTGTTTGGTTCTAGAACATGAAAGCAATTTTTTGTGAATGAAATTGCACTAAGTGTTATCACATTTTATAGGCACACAATCAAAAATAACACTAAAGCCTTTTAATGTATGTTTCATCCATAGAAGTTGAGCACAACAGTTTCCATCAGCAATATATTCGGCTTCTGCCGTAAAAAGTGAAATAGAATTTTGCTTTTTGCTAAACCAAGACACTAAATAGTTACCCAAGAAATGACACATACCACTAGTACTTTTTCAATCAATTTTACAACCATCAAAATCAGCATCAGAATAACTCATTAAATCAAAAGTGGAGGATTTTGGATACCAAAGACCAAAATTCATTGTACCTTTTAGGTATCTGAAAATTCTTTTTACAGCAATTAAGTGTGACTCGTTAGGATAAGATTGAAACTAGCACATAGACAAATAGCAAACATAATATCCGGTCTGCTAGCTATTAAGTAAAGTAGGCTTCCGATCATACCTCTATAGTGTTTTCATCAACACTGTTACCTTCTTCATCTTTGTCAAGTTTAGTTGAGGTGCATATTGGTGCCCCGGACCTGTTTGCAATCTACCATTCCAAATCGCTTGAGTAGGTCCTTTGTGTACTTGATTTGAGTAATGAACGTTCCTTCCTTTGTTTGGTGAACTTGGAGTCCGAGAAAAAATTGTAATTCTCCCATCATACTCATTTCAAATTCTTTTTGCATCAAGTACGAGAATTCCTTACACAAGCTTTCATTAGTTGCTCCAAAGATAATATCATCAACATAAATTTGAACAACTAACAAACCATTAAAATCAGTTTTGGTGAAGAGAGTGGTATCAACAACACCTCTTTTGAAATCATTTTCAATCAAAAAGACACTTAGCCTTTCATACCAAGCTCTAGGAGCTTGTTTCACACCATACAAAGCTTTGGAAAGTTTGAAAACATGATTTGGAAAATTTTTGTTTTCAAAACCAGGAGGCTGTTCAACAAAAACTTCTTGATCAATAAAACCATATAGAAATGCACGTTTAACATCCATTTGGAATAATTTGAATTTGTTAAAACATGCATATTCAAGGAACATGCGAATAGATTCTAAAAGAGCAACGGGTGCAAAGGTTTCATCAAAATCAATACCTTCTTTTTGAGCAAAACCTTTTGCAACAAGTCTAGCTTTGTTCCTAATCATTTCACCTTTATCATTTTATTTATTTCTAAGAACCCATTTCGTTCCGATTACGGGTTGAGTTGATGGTCTTTCAACCAAAGTCCATATATTATTCTCAAATTGGCTAAGTTCATATTGCATAGCAAAGACCCAAGATTCATCATTTATTGCATCATCCACATATTTAGGTTCAATATGAGAAAGTAATGCACAATTACTATTCAAAGGTTTATGAGATCGAGTTTTTACCCCATCGGATAGATCACCTATGATCAAATCTTGAGGGTGGCTAAAAAAAATCTCCATGCTTTAGGAAGATGTTTTGGAAATCTTCGTCCTTTTCTCCTTCTTCACCCAACTGATTGTATTGCTCATATTGTTTGGAGAGATCCCTTGATGTGGTAGATCTTCATGAATAGTGAGTTTCTCAAGCTCCTTTTGAATACCTACATCTTCATCTTCACGCACATTCTTTGAATTAATATCATTAGTTTCATCGAATGTAACATTCACAACTTCTTCAATCAAAAGTGTTCCTCTATTGTATACTTGGTATGCTTTCTTGTCACTAGAATATCCAAGAAAAATTCCTTCATCCGATTGTTTGTCAAATTTTTCAAGATTTTCTTTGATTTTTAAAATAAAACATTTACAACCAAAAACTTTGAAATAGCTCACAACGGGTTTTTAACAAAATAAAACCTCATAAGGTGTTTTATTTAAAATAGGTCTTAACAAAACTCGATTCATAACGTAACAAGCCGTATTAATGGTTTCGGCCTAAAAATATTTTGGTAAATCACAGTCACTAATCATAGTTCCATCGGCCTCTTGAAGTGTTCTATTTTTTCTTTCAACAACACCATTTTGTTGAGGCACTCGAACAACTGAAAATTCATGTGAAATACACCATTGTGATCACAAAACTCGGGAAAACCTCCGAATTTAAATTTGGCTCCATTATCGCTTCTCAACCGGATGATTTTTAAATTCAACAAATTCTGAATTTTGGAAAATAATTTCACAAAATTTTCAAAAAGCTTCATTTTTGTGAACAAGAAATAGTACCCCAAGTATACCTAAAATAATCATCAACAATCACAAATGCATAATTACTACCACCGACATTAGCATATTGAGTTGGACCAAACAAGTCTAGATGCAATAATTCTAGGGGTTTAGAAGTAGGCACACAATTTTTCAGTTTAAAAAACACTTTAACTTGTTTCCCGAATTGACATGCATCACAAATTTTTTTTTTAAAAAACTTCAATTTTGGTAAGCCTCTTACAAATTCCTTCTTGGCAAGCTTTTCAATTAAATCCATGTTAAAATGACAAGGCCTTCTATGCCAAAGCCAAGGATCATCTATAGAGGCGGTTAGACATTTTACATTGTTACTACTAATAATGTCAATGATAGATCACATAAACATCATTGTGCCTAGTACCTTTAAACAAAATAATATAATTTTTATCAAGAATTAGACATTCATGTTTGGTAAATAACACATATAGATTTTTATCACATAGTTGACTTACACTTAATAGATTGTAATTCAAATTATCAACAAGAAGCACATTTTTAATCAAGGTCTCACCATTTTTACCTACATCACCAATGCCGATTGATTTTGCTTTCATGTTATACCCAAATGTTACTTGTCCACTGTTTTTAGATTTGAGGTTTGTGAAGATAGATGCATCACCGGTCATATGTCTTGAGCACCCACTATCTATGAACCATTTTGCATCCTTGGTGATATTCATTTCCTACACAAAAAATTAATTGATAACTTTTAGTATGCACATTTTCTTGGGTCCATAAGAGTTAGTAAAATGACTACAAATCCATATGGAATTCATACCAAGTTTTTCATTTCTCTTGACATAGCAATTAATTTTCACATGATCATGTTGTGTATGTTTGATAATAATTGCAAATGACATTTTTATTTCCATATAAGGATGATTTTGATTTTACAAAGCATAAACCATTCCTTCTAAAGGTGACAAAATTCTTGTTGATCAATACACTTCTATTCCTTTTCAAATCAACAATATTTTCCTTTTTTCTATGCAAAAGAATATTCAAGTCATCCAGCCTTTTCTTCAAGGAGGCTTGATCTTCTTTAATCCCTGTTTTCACATGCATTTTTTTCTTCAAATCACTTTTTTCTTGTGATAACCTATTGTTTTCATTCACAGGTTTTTAGTTAGCATTTAATAGGGCATTTGATTTCTTAACTAACTCCTTATTTCTATCACATGACTCCTTCAAGCTATCATGTAATTTTAAAATGAAAGCTTCAAGATCATTGTCATCATTTTTGTCATTAGATTCATAATTAGAAGCTACCGCATTATCACCAATGGCCATAGGTTAGGCCTCCTTAAATAACATAACTTTAAGAGTACAGCAAAGCAGCCATATGTGTCGTCTCCATTTCTTCTCAACTTCTCCTTTGGAATTGCAATCATCCCATGTGATTTGGAAATTGTTGAAGCAGGGCTTTCTTTCTTCCTTTTTCTTCTTATAAGGACATTCATTTGCAAAGTGACTGGGTTGACCGCATTCAAAGCACTTTTCATTTTGCTTTTTTATTTCTATCTTGGTCTTTCCTTTGAAGTTATTTGAATTGATTGCTCCACCTCTTCTCATTCTCCGTTTGTTGATGAAGTGTTTGAGAAATCCTTTGGTGATGAGTGCGAGATCTCCTTCATCAAGATCTTCATCTTCTAGGTTGATGGAAACATTTTCATCTTCTTCTTGAGAAGTCTTTAGTGCAATGCTCCTTTTTGGTTTTGCTTCTTCATCATCCACCACTTTAGCCTTTAGCTTCAATTCATAGGATGTAAGAGAGTTAATTGGAGATTCAATAGGCATGGAATTTAAATTCTTAGCCTCCTCTATAGAGATTGTTTTGGCCATCCCATTCTTTGGATAGAGCATTCTAGATTTTTCTATTCTTTTTGCCCAAAGAATACTCCTTACCCAAGGCTTTAAGATCCTTAATGATGTCATTGAACATACAATGCATTTTATCAATATTTTCATGTGGTTCCATCTTGAAGGACTCATACTTGGCAACAAGTAAGGATTTCTTTTGCTCTCGAACATCGTCGCTCCCTTCATGAATTTCCTTCAGTTTATCCCAAATTTCTTTAGCGGAAATGCATCCCTTGACACGAGTTGATTAGTTAGCATCCAAGGCATTGTATAGCACATTCATAGCTTTCGCATTTAAAGTCAAGTTTGCCTTGTCTTGTGGAGTGAGCTCCTTTTCTTTTCTCTTCTTCTATTTGTATGATCATCAATGATGGTAGCTTCAAAGGGACCTTCATTTACAGCATACCATAAGTTAATATCCATAGATTGCAAAAATATTTTTATTATATCTCTCCAACTAATAAAATTTGCCCCATTAAATCCAGACTCATAGGGGGTCTTTTTATAGATTGACCATCAAAAAATAATGCATTATTGGTTGCCATGATCTTTTCTCAAAAGCTAGTTAAGCTCAAGATAAGAGGACAAGCTCTGATAACAATTGTTGGCCCCAAAGCAACCTAAGAGGGGGTGTGAATTAGGTTTCTTAAAAATTACTTTGCAAAATAATCACCAATAAAATCTTTTAAACTATCAAATGGATAAATAGATATAAAGACAATAAAGCTTATGGAATATAAAAAGAAAAAGGGTAAAGAGGGAAATTAAACAAGCAACACTTCCAAGCTACCAAGCTTGAAGTGTTAATCCACTAGAATGATTCACAAAATTGGTGAGTCAATAATCTTCTAATGTACACAAAGTAGGACAATCCTTGCTCATACAAATTCACTTTAGTTGAGCCAAGGATTTTACTCTTAACCTCACTTTAGTACAAGATTATCACTCCACTCAATATTTTTGAATTGCACTTCAATGTACACACTAATACAATCTTGCAACCTATTTCTCAATTGCTAATTTTCACCCAAATTGCTTTTCTACTTGCTTGTATTCAATGTGTAAGATATATATACAAAAACAATAGAGCAAGTATTTATAGGAGCAATGAATTCTGGTAGTAACTACTTCCCAACGGCTCAATAATAAATGCACAAAAACTAGCTGTTAAGGGTTTCAGACGTTCGATGTATTAGTTGTGTGTCCGACCAAGCATCCGGTCTCAGTTCAGAGTGTGTGATGAATGCCATTCGGACGGCTGAGCATGCGTTCGTTCCATCGTCCGAACTAGGTTTCGGACAATCTTGTTCGTCCAAAGTAGACTTTGTTCGAATAGTTGTATGCGTCCGTTGTGAAGCTTAGGAGATTTGATTCTACCTCATCTATCGGACAAAAATATGCGTTTGAGGGATATTTCCCCGGACGCGCCTGTGCGTCCGTTGCAGGCACTTGAAAAAGTTTCCTTTCTGCCTATCCGTTCGGACAGTGAACTACGTCTGTGGGAGTCTCTATCGATTGAGACGTTCTTGTTCGTCGGAAAGATTTAGTACAATTCAGATGGTGTACTGCGTCTGAAAATCCTGTTTCCAGCAGACAAGATAGTAGGCGTGCACAGCTTGAATTCAGAGTTTAGTGCATATGTCATCATCAAAATAAGGTTTGGGAAACATCAACAGGTGAATAGAAAAGAGGAGATATGAAGAACACGTAGTCATGAGTTTTCTTTAGCGGCTTTCTATTCTTTCATGGTTATTTATGCCTAAACCATTCTTCTTGGTGTACGAAACTAAAGCCATTTGAACTTTGATGTTGTGAGACTTTTGTTTATATTAATTCAATTCATTCTTCCAAGTATTGATTATTTTTCTGCACTATTATTTTTATGTTATCTATTTTTTACTTGCTATATGTGTACTATAGTTAATTATCTAAATCAATCTATAGCTATATTAATATTGCCTGCTTTGTCCAATTTATTCTGTGAAGTGATTAGATTTAATAATTGTTGGTTTATCGGTTATACGTCTCTTATGAATCTAGGGAAAATAATCAACTAATTAACATAACCGCTTGTGCTTATGTTATTTTATCCTATTTGTCTTTCCAGTTTTTATGCTTCTATTAATTAATCTTTTGACGCTTGTCTGGATATAATTGATAGCTAGGGCTAATTGAATCGCTTGTTGGAGCTTAATTAAAATTAAGGGAAGAAATAAGAATAAGTTTTGAACTGGATGATAAACTAATTCTTCAATTAGTATTTGGTGAATGATTGATGTATGCTTTTGTCTCGATGATCGACTAATTCAATTCCCATGGTGGATGTAACTAATCCAGGATGATTATTCTTTTCTTGAAATTCCTACAACTTTAATTTTTGCAATATTTCTTAGTATTAATGAATACTCAAAACACCCCTTTCATTACTTGAGTACGAAGAATAAACTCCTTTCCCTGTGAGACGATCCGAACTCTATCACTACTAAATTAGTAAGATTTCGATTAATTTTGGGTGCAGGTAAAGCATTACCATAAGATACTCAACATAACAAATATTATTCTAATTTATGAATGATTGGTATTTGATATTAATCTTTGGTAAATTTTTACTCCTCTTCCTTGGTTTAGGGCCGTGCTAAAAAAAAATTCATTTAGGAATAAAGCGAGTACGGGATTCCTGCATGTACCCATGTTGTTTCTCTAAAATAGCCACTAGCGTAGTAATAAGGCAAGTACAGGATTCCGGAATGTACCCATATTATTTTTCCAAATTAAGCCATTAGAAATTATATTTTAGAATATCAATAAGTCGAGGAGGAAATGTATGCAATACTTATCATTGATATTATATTACTCATTCCTTGATAGATTAATGTTCCCAAATTGTGTGATATTTACATATAGGTAGACTGTGAAACCCAGTATTTTAATAGTCTTGTTCTTTGATTTTAACTGGTTTAAAATGTTTTTCATATTATTTTTAGTCATAAAGTACTTCAACTTATTCGTTTTTCAATTCGGCAAATTTTTCGATTTACACGATTTCGGTTCTGGCGGGTAAACGGGTCAAAAGTTGGACTAAGTGTAATTAGTGCATTGTGGTGTGTGAGTGTTGTTTGATGGCTGATTTATAATGTTATTTAGTAGCAAATTAATAAAAAAATTAGTTTTTGGGTCAAATAGTCAACTTGGAGACTATTTGGTCAACTTGGGTACTATTTGGGTCAACTTTGGAAGCTTTTTAAGTCTTTTTCTTGTTGTTTCTTCTTCATTTCTTCCTAGCAGCAGCTGAACTCCTCTTCCTCCATTTTCCCCAAAAATTTTCTTGGATTTCAAGTAGGAATCACTTGGAAGGTAAGATTTTATGTATTTTAGCATTTATGGCTTATGGGCTTTATGATTCAAGCTTTAATTTCAAGTTTTGTAGGATTCTTTATGGCTGAGAAAACCCTCTTCGCAGCCTTATAAGTTATGATTTATGTATGTTATGGGTTGTTTTTAGTGTTTTGGAGGTTGGGAAGTGATTGGGGTTGATTTTTAACAACTTTTGGCCATGGTTAGATTACAAATTTTAAGATTATGAGTTAGGGTTTTGTCTTCCATATGTGCCCTAGAATGTTATGCTATGAATGCTTATGTCTATGCACATAATGATGTTTTAAGAGTGTTTTAAGGTTAGTTTGGATAGGAATTGAGACTTGAAACCAAGTGGAATTGATTTCCCTTCATTTTGTAAGTAAGCGGAAGTTTGGCGCAACTAGGATAATTTGGATAATTGGTTATGTTTGAAGGATCTTTAATGATCTTTTGATGGTTTTAAGTGTTTCCTTGGTAGTGGGTTGGATAGGAAGCATGTTTGAATCATGCGTGTGGCTAATCGGTAAAAATTTCAGTTTGATAGTAAAGAGGAATTCCACCCATAGGTTGTTGCTCTAACGTTGTAATAGAGTTAATTGTAGTGGTTATGGGGTATGGATTGTTGTGGAATGCTATTGATATAGTCCCGGCTATTGCTCCGGTGGATCTAATAAGCTCAGTTTTCCACCGAAAAACTTCGCCTCTTGTGGTAGGCTTGTGGAAAAGAAGGGCGATGACCAAGGTCCCTTATATACCTAGCAATACACAACTATCCACTAAGGGGGATATCCTACTTATAGCCTAGGGAGGGGCGAAGTTTTTCGGTTTTTCTGGAAAACTGAGCTTATTATCTCCTAATCTAGCTGTAATACGAATTTGAGGGGTTAACTAAGTGTTTTGACTGGGGTTTTAGCTTGTCGAAGTTGGTCAGAAATTGTGAAAAGGTCATTTTTGACCAAAGAGCTGTTGGTGTCGTTTTCTATCGTTTCGCGTCGTTTTCGCTTCCCTAGTCATTCTTTAACTTCTACATCTCTTCTAAGAGTCCTCTTATATCTGTTTTAGGTACCACGCCACCTACCGCCAGCGATCGCGTTCTGTGATCATTTGTGCACATTTTGCTTTGATAGGTGGGTAACATAGACCCTCTTCCACTTGTATTTTGTTTAACGACTTTTGAAATATGTTTGGATGGATTTTAAAATGTGTATGGTGTTTAGGAACTGCACTTTTACCAAGTTTTGGAACTATTACATATGAAATCGGGACCAAGCTATTTTATGTTAATCAAATGATATGTTTGCAAACTCTTTTGATTTGAAAGCATTTTATGACTGTTTTGGCTCATAGGTGACTGAGGTATATAATTTTGAATGTGTTTGGAAATGTCTGAATTGTGGAGAACCGGTTCTATAGTCATCCATGAGACACCGTGGTGACTTCTGTGAATGTTATGAACTCTCTGATACGGGGTCTTGTGATGGGATAACTTGACCTCCGGTCGACTAGTAGGTGTGGTAGATTACTAGATCTGACTAGTACTGTAGGTCATACCTTCGAGCCTAAAAGATACTCATGCTATTTTATTATATTAGGATTTGAAACTGTACTTGGATTTGTTCGCTATGCTTTAGCATACTATGTTTTGAAATGATTGGATCTTTTTTGGCTATGTTTTGGACATACCTGACGTTTAAATGGCATGAGACATTTTAGCTATGTATTTGAAATGAATGGATCTTTTTGGCTATGTTTTGGACATGCCTGATGTTTAAATGGCATGATACATTTTAGAAACTGCTTCATGACTATGGTTTTCACAAATGTTATTATCTTTATGTGGACTATTTTATCGCAAATGCTTGGCCCCATTTGAAGAGCTTTTATGATATCCACTGAGCTAGTTATGCTCACCCCACGTGATTTATAATTTTTCAGATTAGGTGCTCGTTTTTGACTCTCCACCGCGTTAGCAGCTTTTAGATTGTCTCCAGATTCCACATTACTGGTAGGACTCTGCGGATAATCTTCCAAGCTTCTCTTTTGTTTGGAGATAGTGTATTAGATAGGTTTTGTATTGATGAACATTGTTTTTGTTGTAGCATCTTTTGTACTAAGAAGGAATTTTGTAATTCGTATTTTTGTGTAAAATGAAATATTCGGTTTTATAGTTAAGAAATGGTTTGATGGTTCTATTACATTGCGGTTAAGTTTGTTGCTCTGTTCATCTCAATTAGTACTGTCTCTTAATACCATGATATCTAGATGTCTTATAGGTGTGCCATTAGCGCGGCGTGTTACGGTCCCGTTTTTGGGACGTGACATTTAGTGGTATCAGAGCATAGGTTTGAATCCTAAGTCCAGTAATAGGTATTCGATGAGTCTTTCGAGGTTTAAATCGATGTGCTCGGGCTTAGAATTATATAAGATTCTGTTTTGTTCGCGACATTACAGGATCTGTGGAATTCTTTGACCTGGAGTTATTGATTGACTTGTTTTGGGGGTTTTGAGAGGTCCTTGCTTATGTAATCTTTGTTGTACCTCTTTTGTTGATTCTTGAAGAGTTATTCTTTGCTCATGATTCCGTCTTTGACTCTTATCAGCTAGTATGCCGCCTAGGACGCGTTTTGGTTCTAGAGGATCCTTATAGAGTGGGGACCCCAGACGGGAAGGTTATGGAGTTTAGGTTTGTTTTGGAAGGTTGTCGGTTAGAGTTTTATGATAGGAAGTTTGAGGCTGACCTTATTCAGTTACGGTCCGATGACCGATTTTGATTTAATTTTGGGTATGGATTGGTTGGCGGCTAATGGTGCGACGATTAATTGTATAGAGAGGTATGTGATGTTTCAGATGCCTCTTTTTAGATACGGTGATTTTTCGTGGGAATGAAAAGAAGCCCAAGACTAGGATTCCGATTATATCAGCAGGGAAGGCGTTTAAGGCCTTAGATAGGGGTTGTGAGAGCTATTTGGCTTATGTGATAGACTCTGATAAAGTAGAGCCAGACATTGAGGATATACTAGTGGTTAGGGAGTTTCCGGACGTGTTTCACCTTGGGGAACACCGGTCTTATTTGTTCGGAAGAAAGATGGTAGTTTGAGACTTTGCATTGACTAATGTCTGGCTCTTCTATACATAGTCTATCACCTGTCTCAAGAATAAACAGCTAGATGTGTATAAGAGACAGATCTAATACTTAAGGTTGCGGGTACTTCTCTAAGATTGATTTGCGGTCCGGATATTATCAATTGAGGATCTTGGATTGACAAGATAAGACATTGTCTGGCACTACTTTATCCCCTACGTCTCTTATATATGGTCTAATCAATCTCTCGAGAAGCTACCTGGGAGCTTGAGAGCCTCATGAGATCGAAGTATCCAGCTTTGTTTGCTTCGTGATTTCGTAAGTTTCGAGGACGAAACTTTGTTTAAAGGGGGTAGAATGTGAAACCCAGTATTTCAATAGTCTTTTTCTTTGATTTTAACTGGTTTAAAATGTTTTTCATATTATTTTTAGTCATAAAGTACTTCAACTTATTCGTTTTTCAATTCGACAAATTTTTCGATTTACGCGATTTCGGTTCTGGCGGGTAAACGGGTCAAAAGTTGGACTAAGTGTAATTAGTGCATTGTGGTGTGTGAGTGTTGTTTGATGGCTGATTTATAATGTTATTTAGTAGCAAATTAATAAAAAAATTAGTTTTTGGGTCAAATAGTCAACTTGGAGACTATTTGGTCAACTTGGGTACTATTTGGGTCAACTTTGGAAGCTTTTTAAGTCTTTTTCTTGTTGTTTCTTCTTCATTTCTTCCTAGCAGCAGCTGAACTCCTCTTCCTCCATTTTCCCCAAAAATTTTCTTGGATTTCAAGTAGGAATCACTTGGAAGGTAAGATTTTATGTATTTTAGCATTTATGGCTTATGGGCTTTATGATTCAAGCTTTAATTTCAAGTTTTGTAGGATTCTTTATGGCTGAGAAAACCCTCTTCGCAGCCTTATAAGTTATGATTTATGTATGTTATGGGTTGTTTTTAGTGTTTTGGAGGTTGGGAAGTGATTGGGGTTGATTTTTAACAACTTTCCATGGTTAGATTACAAATTTTAAGATTATGAGTTAGGGTTTTGTCTTCCATATGTGCCCTAGAATGTTATGCTATGAATGCTTATGTCTATGCACATAATGATGTTTTAAGAGTGTTTTAAGGTTAGTTTGGATAGGAATTGAGACTTGAAACCAAGTGGAATTGATTTCCCTTCATTTTGTAAGTAAGCGGAAGTTTGGCGCAACTGTTAGGATAATTTGGATAATTGGTTATGTTTGAAGGATCTTTAATGATCTTTTGATGGTTTTAAGTGTTTCCTTGGTAGTGGGTTGGATAGGAAGCATGTTTGAATCATGCGTGTGGCTAATCGGTAAAAATTTCAGTTTGATAGTAAAGAGGAATTCCACCCATAGGTTGTTGCTCTAACGTTGTAATAGAGTTAATTGTAGTGGTTATGGGGTATGGATTGTTGTGGAATGCTATTGATATAGTCCCGGCTATTGCTCCGGTGAATCTTTCGTTTATGGATTTTGTTGGTTGGTTGAATATGTTGTTTTGAGTTGGGTTGTAACCAAGGTCCCTTGAATACCTTGGAATTGGATTTTATTGGCAGGGAGGATAGCCTAATTATAGCCTAGGGAGAGGCGAAGTTTTTCGGTTTTTCTGGAAAACTGAGCTTATTATCTCCTAATCTAGCTGTAATACGAATTTGAGGGGTTAACTAAGTGTTTTGACTGGGGTTTTAGCTTGTAAAGTCGAAGTTGGTCAGAAATTGTGAAAAGGTCATTTTTGACCAAAGAGCTGTTGGTGTCGTTTTCTATCGATTCGCTATAGAACCGGTTCTCCACAATTCAGACATTTCCAAACACATTCAAAATTATATACTTCTAAGCACCTGTCTCTTATACACATCTAGATCGCGTTCAGTGATCATTTGTGCAGTTTTTGCTTTGATAGGTGGGTAACATAGACCCTCTTCCACTTGTATTTTGTTTAACGACTTTTGAAATATGTTTGGATGGATTTTAAAATGTGTATGATGTTTGGAACTGCACTTTTACCAAGTTTTGGAACTATTACATATGAAATCGGGACCAAGCTATTTTATGTTAATCAAATGATATGTTTGCAAACTCTTTTGATTTGAAAGCATTTTATGACTGTTTTGGCTCATAGGTGACCGAAGTATATAATTTTGAATGTGTTTGGAAATGTCTGAATTGTGGAGAACCGGTTCTATAGTCATCCATGAGATACCACCGTGGTGACTTCTGTGAATGTTATGAACTCTCTGATACGGGGTCTTGTGATGGGATAACTTGACCTCCCGGTCAGACTAGTAGGTGTGGTAGATTACTAGATCTGACTAGTACTGTAGGTCATACCTTCGAGCCTAAAAGATACTCATGCTATTTTATTATATTCTGGATTTGAAACTGTACTTGGATTTGTTCGCTATGCTTTAGCATACTATGTTTTGAAATGATTGGATCTTTTTTTGGCTATGTTTTGGACATACCTGACGTTTAAATGGCATGAGACATTTTAGCTATGTTTTGAAATGAATGGATCTTTTTGGCTATGTTTTGGACATGCCTGATGTTTAAATGGCATGATACATTTTAGAAACTGCTTCATGACTATGGTTTTCACAAATGTTATTATCTTTATGTTTCCTTTTTATCGCAAATGCTTGGCCCCATTTGAAGAGCTTTTATGATATCCACTGAGCTAGTTATGTTCACCCCACGTGATTTATAATTTGATCTTCAGATGAGGTGCTCGTTTTTGACTCTCCACCGCGTTAGCAGCTTTTAGATTTTCTCCAGATTCCACATTAATGGTAGGACTCTGCAGATAATCTTCCAAGCTTCTCTTTTGTTTGGAGAGGGGTAGTGTATTAGATAGGTTTTGTATTGATGAACATTGTTTTTGTTGTAGCATCTTTTGTACTAAGAAGGAATTTTGTAATTCGTATTTTTGTGTAAAATGAAATATTCGGTTTTATAGTTAAGAAATGGTTTGATGGTTCTATTACATTGCGGTTAAGTTTGTTGCTCTGTTCGTTTGTGCCTTGCGCTTTGGACCGGTGTGCCATTAGCGCGGCGTGTTACGGTCCCGTTTTTGGGACGTGACATAGACTCCTGATGAACTTCTATTTTCATGCGACCTTGTCGAGATAGTTGAACAACTTTATTGTATTTGCGATTTGAATAAAGAGGATGTTTTGAATGAATATAACTCAATTTTTGGGAATCTTTTTGAGAATAGAAATTTAATGTTTGGTAATTTGAAGTTTTGTGTAGTAATGGACTTGTGATTTTTGTGAAAATTAGAAAACTTGGAGTGACTATTTGAAATTGTTCAATTGTCCTATGGTATTTGAGCTCCTTTAAGAGAATTATTTATTGATCATATGCACATACATTGTTCATCGAGTACGTTGTCAAATTGGTAGTGCACGTGCTAAGTCATTTAGTAAGGTTCTTTTCTTTCTTGTTTTGCTTGGGACCAGCTAAACACTCTAGTAAACTAGAGTTATTTTACTTCTAAATTATAGCATTTTGATAGTTTAATCTCGAATTTTGGTATCGAATTAAGTGTTTTACTTTAATTAGTTACAATTCGTATTTCCATTTGTATTGCTTGTTAATATCATGAATTTTTAATTAATTTTAGTTAATTTTATTGCTTAGTTAGTTAAGTGTGCTTGTAGGTTAGAAATCGAAAAGATGGAAGTCAAGATTATAAAAGTTCGAAGGCCAAAGTAGAATCTAATAATGAAGACTTGAGTCGAAATATGCTTGATGTTGCGACATTGAGGCAAAAATTCATTTAGTTTTCAAGTCAATGTCACGACTCAAAATCCATGTCGCAACATCAAGGTAGGTTTTGGCTTAAGTCTTTTGGCATTTTTGTAATTTCTGACTTTCAGCTTTCATTTCTTGGCTTGTAAAGCACTCCAACATATATGGTAGGCAATAGTTGTAAAAGTATAAATAGTTAGTATTTTTAGAATAGATTAGTTTAGTGTAGTTTAGATTTCAAACTTTTTAGTTTAATACAAATTCTGTTTAATTTCTCTTTAGATCTTGTCTTTAATTTCCTATAAATTTTAATTTAGATTAGATAGTTTTTATTCTTTAGCTACAAGTAGATATAATTTTTACTTGCTTTTCAGTTTAATTTCCTGAAAATCTCTTTACTTCCATTTAACTTCAAGTACTTTCTACTGAAATTCTTAGTTTAGAAATGGCACATTCTTCCTTTACTTGTTTTCTTATTTCTTTAGTTAGTTTAAATTAATTGCTTTTATAATTATAGTTTCAATTTAGTTAAATTAGAGTAATTTTAAGTGCTTTCCTTTACTTGTCTTTAGTTGATTAAAGTAGTTGATCTTTTAGTTAGTTGTTGGCTTATTAAATATACTTACTTTAGAAGATTGTTTTATGGTTTCCTTTATTTGCATGTTTAAAATGGTGGATTTGATTAGAGTTAGTTTCCCTTTTATTATTGAATTGCCTAATTATGCAAAGACTCTTAAATCCTAGTACTTGCTAATCCGATAATCTTCGTGGATACGATCCCACTCACCCTACACTACTATCTAGTACCGTATACTTCCAGGCATAAGGGTAGAAGTTAGAAGTTAGCACAGTTTTTATTACTTCTTGATTTTAAATTTTCATTCTACGCAACTAGTGCGGAACATCCAGCTGTAGTCTACGCATGGTCCTATGTAGTAGCCTCAATTCTTGCCCCTTCCACTTCAATCTTCTACTAGAGATTTCACTCCATTGGCAACCATTTTGCTCCATGTTGCACCCGCACAAGAAACAAAATGAAATTAATAGATACATATACTCTTTGAACACACAATCAAACACCAAAATGACTTAAAACTTCACAATCAACTATAAACATTCTAAACATGAATGTACTCCCCAAAACACAACAAATAGAACAAAACACACCTAAATACTTAACAAAAGAGGTGCAAAAATAACTCTAAATATAGAGTTATCACAGGTCCAAGGCAAAACCATCTGCAAACTACGGGTAGGCCAGTTGGGCCGGGTCAATTGTGACGTTTGTTTTATAAATGGAAGGGCAAACTTGTAACAAACGAGGACTTCCTTTAGATTTAAACTTAGGGTTTTTAGAGCTTCTTTTATAGACTTTTAGCATTAGTTATTGTCTTTATTTTCATTCGTTAAATTCTCAACTTTGGATTATTTCAATCTTGTAAATTATTCAATTCAAGTTAGTAGGCATCGAATTCAATTTCGGTAAATTAACGTTCTTTAATTTAGTTGCTTATAATTGAATTTTCACTTTTCATTTGTTGTTGTATCATGACCTTTGGCTAATCAGTTCATTTTCATTTTTCTACTCAAACCATGAATTGATAGTTTAATTGGGATTCAGGTGGGAGTGATGCAATTATTCATGGATTAATTAATTCAAATGTCAATTATTAAATTGTAGTAAGTGGTTAATATTTAACACGAAAGGACAACTCTAAAGAGTAGCCAACTTTCATTTTGGCTAGATTGCCCAAAATGATTTAGTTTTTGAACCTCCATCATAGATCAATGTCAAATTATTAGATTAATTAACTGAGACCAAGGTGGTAAGGATTAATTAATTCATCTATGGGAGTTCCATGCAGGAAAACTCAAATTCTGTATGGGTAAAATTCAGATTAAATTTAATTAGTCAAGAAAAGGCCTCAAACCCTAGTTAGTTAATTTGATAGGATTCAATCACTGAAGGTTGGGGTTGGGTAGACTTATGGGAATGATGAATCTCCATTAAATGCAATTCAACTAATTGAGCCAAGATTTGATAAATCTAGAATAATTGCTAGCCTAAGACTTGACCCAATTTTTTCTATTGCTTGAAACCCTATTTTCATTAAACTGCTCTTTAATTTTTGTTATTTATTTATTTCAGTAATTTCATTCTAAAAATCCAAACTCTTCACCAAACGATTGTCTAAATAGAAATTGGCCTAGAATCTCGATACTTGTTTACTCAATCCTCATGGGATCAATCCTTACCTACCCTACTACACTGATACCATGCCCTTGTTGATATTAGTGGGAAAGAGTGATTAAGGTAATTTAACTTTTCCAACGTGAAACAGAACGGTATACTTCGCTCTGCTTGATGATTTTCTCTTAGCAGCTACTGTAATCCTAAACTGATGTTATGCTACTCTACATTATGTTTCTTATGTTAATTTCTTATCTAAGAAAACTTATTTATAGCCCATGCTAGGGTTTTACAAGTTTAGAGGTCAAAAATGCCCTTATGAAGCCAAAAAAGCCAAAATCTCACGTGTCCATATTTTGAGCTTGCAGCCTGGGCACACCTCAAGTCCTCGAGCCACATCCGTACCTGGGACAGCTCCTGGGTGTGGCTTAGCTGTCCAAGCACGAGTGCACTTGGGGCCTAGTAGCCAGATCTTCCGTTTTCAATTTGTTTGGCCTCAAATTGAACCCAAACCTATAAACACCAGAAAATACATAAATAAGTGTATTTAAAAACTAAAATCATATAAGATAATATTTTGACAAGAAAACTATTGACCAAAATACCACTAATTAATGAAAAGACACCTCGAAAACTGTCTAGAACAAAAGCTAAAATGCAAGTAAATAACTCTCTTTTAGAGAGTTAACACACCCCAAACTCGAATTTTTACTTGTCCCGAGTAAAACAAACACATTCAAGCATATTAACTTTCTTCAACACGTCAATTGTCGTAACACGGTAAAACTAAACAAGAAGATACATGGATTCAACATACCATGGATACGAAAGAACATTGCTAATTGATATGTTAAATATCTAGTTATAAAATTTATAATCTCCTAATCCAACTATTAACTAGATAACGCACCACAAGTGTACAAAATAAATAGTATATAGTGGAAGTATGGGTCGAACCCACAAGGATTGGTTTAGCAATTACCGGTTATTTGACTCGAAGACTATTTGAAGAAATCATTATGAAAGAGATTTAAATAAATTAATCTAAGAACTAAAATTATAATTAATCTACGAAAGCAAATAAACTACTCTAACCATTAATCTATGAAAACAAGTAAAGAAAGCATTAAATTTGAAACCAAGGAAAAATATGTAACCCTAGAAAGCCTTAAACAATAAAAGAATCATAAAACAAGAACTAAATAACATAAGAAAAGGTTTAATAATGCTTCTCCAATGAAGAATCACAAGCTCTTGTCCAAGGTTGACAATCTTGAACCTCCTCTTCAATCGTTCTTAAGAATAAAGAAAACTCTAGAGTTAGAGATTCTAATCTAATGAATTTCTATTCTAATGGCTAATCTAACTGCTAGCTGATGTCCCTCCTTCAACTCCCCTCATAATGGAGTATTTATAGGAGGTTGTAGGGTTTTGGGGTTCCGAGATGATAAGTACATGCTTTTCCACGTAACCGAGCCCATGGGGGGACTTTTCTTGCAAAATAAGTCACTTAACACAAGCTATCCATCGACCCGCTCCTGGGCACTGCATTTTTGCAGCGCCTGGGCACGACTTCCAGTGAGTTCCTTCATTAATGCTCAATTTTCTCCATGATTCAGGCAGAAATTGGGAAAACTCAGAACATAAGAGTTGTAGTTCTATGTCTTTTATTTCTCAAACATCTTAAATCACCTCAATTCGACATCGAACAAGAAAGTTATTTTCTATCTACCAAACTATGTCAGAATCATCCCTCGCCGGTGCATATTTTCCAACTTTGCAATTTTGAATGAGATGCCTTTAGAATCCTGGAAAACTCAAAACACAAAAGTTGTAGAAAATCGTCTTTATCTTTCTAAAGCATCCAAAATCATATCAATCGGAGCTCAAAAAATAGAGTAATTCTTGATCTTCCAAACTATATCCGATTTTCACTGCGCAAGTGAACGTTTTCTTCCAATATTGTGATCCATTTTAAGTCATTCTTCATTCAAATCCTACAAAACTCAAAATAAACTATTTTGGCACATAATTACTCAATTATTACTCAAATTAAATTAAAATGGAGGTAAATGACACGTACAATATACTACATTTACGAGTTTATCAAATACCCCACACTTAGTTTTTGATCGTCCTCGAGCAAAACATAGCAATAAATCACAAACATACTCAACACATTTCTTCAATCTTCCACATAAATAACCAAGAACCAAATCATCATAAGAAAAAAATCAAATGATAATAAACCCCAATACATGAATTCCTGTGTAAGTGTGTGCGTAGCCATACAAGAAATAACTTTTAAAACACAAAGATCAAATCATGCAAACCCTTTAAATCTTTTTTTTCTAAACACTTTATAGCTTACTCTTCTTACATTTCTCTACAAATGCTGATAATCGACTCGACTTAAATTAGGTAGGACTTTTGACTTGTAATGTAAGTCTAGGGTATTGGCTAACAAAGAAAGGAAAAAGGATAAACAAATAAGAAAAAGAGCTTTAAATTAATGTGCGCCTCATTAACATAAAACTTCTTTTTGAATATTAAAACACCTATCCTTCAAAGAGTAACCCCACACTAAATTGACCAAACACCCATAATAAAATCGTTCTTTTTCAATTTCAACCTTACTCACCAACATCATGTAAAAATATCACCCTTTTTTTTTTCAAAATGAGTACCAGTGGTAGGCACTACCCGCAAAAATTATCTAAACAGGTACCAGTGATAGAAACTACCTGCTAACACTCCAATGTAAGTGCCAATGATGGGCACCACCTGCAATATTCCATCGCAGGTGCCAGTGATGGGCACCACCTGCTATGGTCAACAAAAAATTTTCTAACACCCCTGGGTCACTGTAAACTGTACACCATTCATTCCAACACTCTCATACAACTACCTCCCATCCTTATATCCCCTTAATATTTAATGTGGCATTAAATATCTTAATGGACATGTAGGATAACTCATAAAGGCAAATAAAAAATGAGTTAGAGAAAAAATAATCAATGGTGCTTCTGTCCATTCAATACATTTTAAGGCTCAAACAGGGTTCTGGGGATAAATTTTGCAGTAATGGTTGGCCTGAAAGGCTCAAACGTCCAAAGAAATGCCTACCCTCATCTTTAAATCAAATCAAATTATAAAAAATTTAGCCTCAAAAATGTAATAAAGCAAGTGTTGGAGTGCAATATAAGTGAATCTAGGCAATTTTCTCGTAGTGCCAAAAAGCCACAACATTGTAGGGCTAATAGTGCTCAAAAATCAGAAATCATGATAGGAAAATATTAACATCGACTACCCTACTCATGACAACTTAGTTCAAAAATTATCTAGTAGAAAATCGAAAAGACATGCTAAGCGATGAACTGCAAAAGAATTTCAAAAATTTTAAAGATTCAACTAATTCGCACAAAAAATTTCAAAAATCTTTAAAAGCTCTCAGATCACAAGAAAAGCTAAAATATTGAAGCAAAAATTGAGCAAACTACACCAAGGAAATATAAATCCAAATAACTCCCAACCCTACACTTAGAAATAAACATTGTCCCCAATGTTAAAGAAGATAAAAGTACAAAAATGGAAAGGGAAAGCTTCTCTGGCAATGAAAAACGGTTGGTGCAAAATATCCCATCATAACTATCTACGAGGTGAGTTGAAACTTGTGAACTGCTTATAACTATACTCGATTAACATACCATCACTGTCATTGGCTACACAAGTATAACTTAAAGCAATTCACAATCTAAAACACATAAACTTAACTAATTACGAGGTTTAAAACCTTTATTACCCACCGGGTTCTTAAACTAAACCACATAATAAATTAAAGCGTAAATAAATAAAACATAATTAAAAGAAATACACCCCTAGTATCTTAGGCTACTTTAGCCAAGGAGGCTTGCCGAGGATGTTGTAATCCTTAGTAAATGTGCTCCACTGCTTAGCGCATCCGAAAGCCCCATGGAACTGAACTTCGGCATAAGTAGATTGTACCTCCCCGACCTACTCTAAAATGTATCCTTCTTCTTTCACTCCTTCTAAAACTGGCTCTTTTTCTACGAACACCCCAAATAGAACCTCCTTTGTTGTACCTGGGAAAAACTCACACTCATGTATCGAAAAAGTTGGTGATTCCTCTACACAAGCATTGAGTGTCTTGGTTGTTGTAACTTCAAATTCATGAGGGTCTTGGGAACTGATTTCTTGCAAGACATTTTCGATTTGTTCTTCTTGAACTGGTTCTTCATCCATTGGAAGAGAGGTTGGAGTCCATTGCTCTTCACTATTTACCACTCCTGGAATCTGAAAAAGTTGGTCTTGTAACGATTATTATATGCGGCTTCTTCTTCACAAAATCTAGACATCTTTTCTTGAAGTCAAGATTGTTCTTCCGAGAATCGGAGTTTAGCACACTCTTCTCGAAGTTTTTGAATTCCAATCCACAAGTCCATTGATCCTACCTCATCATACTCTTGGATTGATTGGTGGAAGAATTGGGGCTCCATTGATTCATATAAAGGCTCTGAGGGTGTAGGGAAAGAATAGGGATAACCTTGGTAACCTGAGAAAGAATTTGAATAGTTTGACCATCCCGTTTGATAATCATAAGAGTAGGGAGGATAATCATAAGAAACATGCTCATTGGTCATACCTCCATAGTCATAAGGATGATACTATCTTTGGCATGAGTTATTCCAATTCATTCCTTGCATGTTCTTATAAGACGGACACAAAAAAAAAAAAAAGTACTAACACAAAAGCACACAAACAAGAAAAATGGGAGAATTTAGACTACTAGCTAGCCAAAACTATCCATTAAAAGAGAAATTTTTTTTTGGATTTTTTTAATAAAAGTGACACAAAACACAGGAAAAATCTTTTTGGTTTTTTTTTTTTTAATTATTGAAATAACACACAACGAAACTAAAACAATTAAAACTGATTTACACTTCAAAGTAGTATTCTTGTCCAATTATACCGATATTGCCAAAGTCCCAATTCCCGACAACGGCACCAAAAACTTGATACGTGAAATATCTAGTTATAAAATTTATAATCTCCTAATCCAACTATTAACTAGATAATGCACCGCAAGTGTACGGCATCAATAGTATATAGCAGAAGTAGGGGTTGAACCCACAAGGATAGGTTTAGCAATTACCGGTTAATTGACTCGAACACTATTTGAAGAAATCATTATGGAAGAGATTTGAATAAATTAATCTAAGAACTAAAATTATAATTAATCTACGAAAGAAAATAAACTACTCTAACCATTAATCTACAAAAGCAAGTAAAGAAAGCATTAAATTTCAAAGCAAGGACAAATATGTAACCCTAGAAAGCCTTAAACAATAAAAGAATCATAAAACAAGAACTAAATAACATAAGAAAAGGTTTAAGAATGCTTCCCATTCTAAGTTGTCATGAGTTAATGAAAAATCACAAGTTCTTGGTCAAAGGTTGTCAATCTTGAACCTCCTCTTCAATCCTCCTTAAGAATAAAGAAAACCCTAGTCTAATCTAATGGCTAATCTAACTACTAGCTGATGTCCCTCCTTCAACTCCCCTCATAATGGGGTATTTATAGGTGTTTGTAGGGTTTTGGAGTTTCAGGATGATAAGTACATGCTTTTCCACGTAACCAGGCCCACAGGGAGACTTTTCTTGCAAAATAAGTCACTTAACGCGAGCTATCCGTCGAACTGCGCCTGGGCGCTTCACTTTTGTAGTGCCTGGGAACGGTTTGCAGTGAGCAACAACTTCCTTACTGAACTTCACGCCTGGGCGATGCAAACGCATCTTCCAGTGAGTTCCTTCACTTCATCTTCCATTTTCTCCACCATGCAGGCAGAAATTGGCAAAACTTAAAACATGAAAGTTGTAGATCTATGTCTTAGCTTTCTAAAACATTTTGAATTACCTCAATTTAACATTGGGCTACAAGAATGTTATCCTCAATCTACCAAACTATGTCAGAATCATTCCTCGCCGGTGCATATTTTCCAACTTTGCAATTTTGAAGGAGATGCCTACAGAATCCTGCAAAACTCGAAACACAAAAATTGTAGAAATCTTCTTTATCTTTCCAAATCACCTAAAATCACATCAATCAGAGCTCAAAAAAGAGAGTTATGTTTGATCTTCCAAATTGTGTCTGATTTGCACCATGCAAGTGAACGTTTTCCTCCAATATTGTGATCCATTTTAAGTCATTCTTCGCTCAAATCCTACAAAAGTCAAAATAAACTTTTTTAGCAAATAATTACTCAATTATTACTCAAATTACATTAAAATAGAGGTAAATGACACATACAATATACTACATTTATGAGTTTATCACTAATCAGCCCCAAATCATCATCATGAAAGTGTTTTCTCTCCACTCATGAAAGTAGATATAATTCTCCCCATAATCAATGAAAAACCCATTAAATGTAAGTTAATGATCAAGGGTTAAACATGTTGGAAGAAATTTTAAGCATGGAAAATACTGACTCATATAAACTCAAAAGTAAGGATCAAGTAGGTCTTTAAAGCTTGTAACGTAGGCCATGGGATCAAGGTAGGATATATATGGTTAAAAGTAGCTGAAATCACCTTAGACGCATTAGTGAATGACTTAGAATCATAATCCTCTAGAATATCCCCCAAGTAACTGTTGGTCCCAAAGCAACCTAAGAGAGGGGGGTGAATTACGTTTCTAAAAATACTTTTAGAAAGATTAAACTTATTGAGATTTTCAACTAACAATTAATATAATAGAATCAATGAAGCTATGAAGTAAGAAAGAGTGGAAATTAAACAACCAATACTTCAAGCTTGTGGGGTGAATTAGGTTTCTAAAAATACTTTTAGAAAGATTAAACTTATTGAGATTTTCAACTAACAATTAATATAATAGAATCAATGAAGCTATGAAGTAAGAAAGAGTGGAAATTAAACAACCACAGTATACTTCCAAGCTAATAAGCTTGAAGTATTAATTCACTAGAACGCTTCACACACTTGGTGAGCCAATAATCTTTACAAAGTAGGGAAATTCTTGCTCACACTAAAACTCTTTTAGTTGAGCCAAGAATTTTACTCACAACCTCACTTTAGAGATTATCACTCCACTCAAAATTTGAATTGCACTCTAAGCTGCACACAAATACAATATAGCACTATAGCCAATTTGTACTCAAATTGCTCTTTTCTAAGTCTTGTATTCAATATATTAGATGATCTTTACTGAATAGTAGAGCAGGTATTTATAGGAGCAATAAATGGTGGTTGCAACTACTTCCTAACGGCTAAATAATAAATGCACAAAAAGTAGCCGTTGTGGTTTTGGACGTCCGAGATAAGTATGATGCATCCGACACAACGTCCGATCTCTATGCAGTTGGTGAAGGACATCGTTCAGACGGCCGTGCATGTGTCCGTTCCATCGTCCGAACAGTGCTTCGGACAACACTCTGATCATGTTCGTCCGTAAGAGACTTTGTTCGGACAGTTGTGTTCGTCTGTAGAGAAGCATTAAGAACCTTGCTTTC